>JAPJYX010000015.1:13663928-14883571 GCA_030503985.1 Himalopsyche tibetana | reverse complement strand
ATAACTGTGAAAGCGGTATTCAAATGAAATGTATAATAATATAACGGATATCAAATTACAAAGTATAAAATAAACTTTAGTTTTGGTTTTAATTATTTAAATTTTAATTCACTAAAAAGGTATCCCAATACGGGCAGTTTTATAAATTGATTTTTCAATTCAATTATGAATTTCTGTTCTAAAGCATGGATGTATGTGATGTCTTGAATTTCCCCCTTCCACTCATCCTATCCTATGAACGGAGCGTATCAAGAGCAATTAGCTGATCACTAGTCCTGTCCTAGCCCTTTCCTTCTATTCCTACTCTCTTTGGAAAAAGAGAGGTTGAGCAACTGAGTAACAACCAGTTTTCGTAAAAACACTTCTGTTGGGATAAACTCTATTAGGAGTCCATATGCTCCATATTGGGAGCGGACATGGTAACAAAAAAAGGTCTAATGATATAAAATATATTATGTAAATTTCGATACAAGGATTCATAAAAAAAGACACGTCGTAAAAATATTACTTACTTTATTCTACATAAATATAAAAAGATTTTTTCAATTATCTATGCATATTCTTAGTTCTTTTCACAATACGCATGCCGAAACTATATAATTCTCTTAAACCTTTTTTTAACAATATCCGTTTATCATTCGAAGCTATGGTCACTATAGGGTTTTTCTTCAACATTCTTTATCAATCGCCAGGTCATCCCAGCGTCCCGTAGCTTCGCCGAGTTCATCATATGGATGGTCATCAGTGGCTTTTCACGAAGACAGGCAGAATTTAGACTTTCTTGGGGCATCCGCAGCATATCCAGGACGTTTTATTTTAGACGTAGTTTGTCTACTTTTTTATCTAAGTTTTCCTAGCAAAGTAGTAATATTTGACGCAAGTATCTGTCTCCAAACCACAGTATACGGTTACTTTGTGTATTCGAAAGGTGCGACGACTTGCAACCATGAAGAGACACTTAGTTCTAGCCGAGTACAATCTTAAGGGTTGCACCAACTTTCCCTAATAGGATTGCGCACTTTACGCAGATTAAACCTTTACTGTGATAATAAAATGAGAAAGTAAAATAATATTATTATACCTAAAAGTATTTTTCTAGTGCCAATTCTACAATCTTATTGCAGTATCATTAGCTCATCGTCAGAGTTTGCACATATTAAAAACATGCTCGTTTTTCTGTGGGTCATCTAATTTCCAATTTAATGCAGAATCATGTTTTATGTTTATAAGTATAATGTTAAATTTGAATCGTTCAAATTATGTACATTCAAACAAATTTTGTCGCTAAATTTAATATTGAAATTCCACCAAGCACCTTCATTCGAAATCCTAAATTAAGTATAATTTGGTTCCACCTATAGTTATTAGTTTATCCCATAAAACTGATAAACAAAACAATATTTTTCTATAGTAGGTTTCCATTAAAATAATTTTATAAAAATGTGGTCATTTCCGACAAAACTATTTTGTGTGCAAAATTTAAACAAAATGTTTCGCGAGTTCTTTTAATGTCCGCAATACGTCTTGTCGGTTTCGCTGGAAGTTTTTCTAGGCTAATTTCATACATTGAGAAAAACAGTTCCTTTTAAAACCCTTCTTAAATAATATTTATAAGTTTGCATTAGAAAGCTCGCTCGGGCGTTCGCATTTGGGCGTTTGCAAATTACAGTAACATTATTTCAGCTTATCTGTGTAGTTGTTCAGAGGGGTAAAAGTACAGAAGTTTTTTAGGAACGAATTTTTATGATGCGCATAAAACGGCTTTATTTAGTGGGTATTTTTATTACCACAATCGTTCCAAGTCAAACCATCGTATCGTGGCAGATATTATGGTTAAATTATAACCATTTTAATGGGATGCTTTAACTAACCTGTCAAAAGAATAACGCTATGTTTATGTTTAAAAGTTTTGCGCAGACTTTATGAAGGGATTATCTTGTCGCTCTTTTATAGAGTGCGATTTGCAATCGTAAATAAAATAGATGTCGTAATGTAATACGGAAAATTTTTAGTCTTTAACGGGGCTTAAACTTTTTACGTCCCGCAGTCTTTCTTAATGATTTGAAAACAGACGTAACTAAAAAATTCCTGCATAAAGAAAATGGCGCTGAACAATTAAAAACGTCGTGATTCAATCAATTTCTTAAAACTATGCTAATATTTATTATATTTGTCATCTTTCTACCGTTCTATGCTTCTTTGCTGTAATTTTAATTAGGATTATCTACCTACATCGTTTTATACCGATTCAAAAATTGTTTTAATAATTTTTAAATCTGGTTTTGGTTATTTTGACACCGTTTATAATTGGGATCAAAATTATTGTGCAATATTTTTTGTTTTAAAATAACTTCAGTTTGATATATTAGAAAGTCATTTTTGAATTTTTAATAAGAAGTTAATTATATATTTTATGGATTGGAGTTCATCAAAATTTCAATAAATTATTTCAAAATATGTACATATAATAAATAAATAAATGCGATTTTTAATTTTCTTGAAAGGTACTCCCAAGATGACACGACATTTCGTTTCATTATCAAACATATAAAATTGGAATATAATTTTATACCTACCGTGAAAAAATACAATAGTAAAAAAGTATTCGTTCAGGGAAAATAAAAATGAATCAGAATGTTTCAGGAATAAAAAAAGGACCGTCTAAAAAGATTTCATTTAGACTTGTTGAAAAGAACGTCATTGATGAAATCTGTTTCCTTCTTTTTTGTTTTTCATACTTTTATAATAGAAGTTTAATTATATATTTTTTGTATTTTATACAATTTATCTGACCTTCATTGAATCAACAAAATTGTAACATATTAAAATACATGATTGGCACTATTGAAAATAAAACGCTCAGTTATGTATTTCAATTATTTTGTTGTTGTACGCTGGATATATCTGTTTCAATATTATGTAACGGACAGGAGAAGTAATAATACAACTACGATGGTACTTTAAAAGAATAACTTTGAGTATGTTATGTGTCGGAAATCATTTACAATCACCTTACTTCAAATGATATTGCCGTATGTTTAAGTTAGACATTATCAACATTTTTTCGGTAAACAATTTATGTAACACTTGAAAACTAACAAACAAAACATGGGTCCCTTCTCAAACTTGGTAAAGCTGACTGTGGAAAAATATCACCTAACTCATAGAAAATATGACAGTAACAACCGAATTTCGGGTGACAGCGACAAAGATATCGTCACGGATCTTCCGCAAGTGTTTCTCACAGATTTTTTTATACATGAGAGCTTTTCAAGCCCGTGCTTTTTCCCCTATGGCCATGTCAACTTATCTTTCGTGCTTGAGATACGGAAGTTTATTATTAAGCCTACCGACTGAGGCAAACTTTACATTTACGTTTTTTGGTTTTATCAGAAATGCTATGTAGCTTAAAATTAAATAGTTTCAATTACGTCGATTAAAGTTATGTGTTAAAGTTAAAGTTTACGTCGCCTGTGTGGTCGAGTGGTCAACGGTGTTGGCTTCGGCTACAAAGGGCCCGGGTTCAAATCCCGGTACGGACAGTTTTATAAATTGATTTTTCAATCGATTTATGAATTTCTGTTCAAAGGCATGGATGTATATGATGTCTTGAATTCCCCCCTCTCACCTTTCTTATCCTATGAACGGGGCGTATCGACAGCGATTAGCTTACCACTAATCCTGTCCTAGCCTTATCCTTCTATCCTTACTCTCTTTGGAAAAAGAGAGGTTGAGCAACTGAGTAACAAGCAGTTCTCGTAGAAACACTTCTGTTGAGATTAACTCCATTAGGAGTCCATATGCTCCACATTGGGAGCGGACATGGTTAAAAAAAAAGTTATAGAAACTGTACTATTTAAATAACAGTCTTAAAAGTGAACGAAAAAAATATTTTTTTGCGTCGATTTAAAAGTTACAAACAGTTGAACATTTGTTTTTACAAAACTTTATACTATTCTCAAAAAAGTAAACTATGCTAAAACGGAATTTAAAAACATTTGAGTTTAATAAAACTATTCATTCGATACAGAGAGACAAAGAGCTATTTCGTTCAACAAAAATAATTTCTTGTTATCAACTGAAACAACCTATTCGATTTTAAAAATGTGGTATTTATCGTAAGGTCGTCGAAAAATACTGACAATATATTTTCCCAGCGTAAAAGACACTGCAACAACATAAGGTGGATCTTGATACTTACCAATAATCATGCACGTTAAAAATGAAATTCTTAGCAAAACAAGCTTTAGTGGTAAGATCGCAAAGTTCTTCACCTAACAGCAAAAAGGACGCAAAATTTATGTTATTTATGTATTTACCAAAATTTTCTGAGGAAACTTCAACAAATTTTGGTCGCACGCGCTTTAGACATTGACAATAAACGGTCATGTTTCCAAATATTACAAATTTCAGCTTCACCGAATGTAATAAAGTAAAAATGAAATTCATTCATCGTATAATTTTCACCAAACTCAAAGAATCAAGACTGTTAGATTGTATCAAATCTACATACATACATACATACACGCGCTTCACTATGCAAAACGACCTTCCTTCCTTTGAATAAATTTTAATATAAGCAAACTTAATATTATTCTCTGATGTATTTCACATTTAAATTTTCTTCTGACTTATACCCCGTCTACGGTATTTTTAGCAGTGGCGTGTGCAAATAAATTAATAATATATATAGTGAAAAAAAGTAGATATCTTCAAAACATGATAAAAATTATATAATTTTTTACCCTTATTCTGCTAATATTCGAAGTAAAGTGGAGCAATTGTATTTTTTGTCATATAAAACCACCCTATTTTTCATTAATATTAAAATTGAATAATTCTATCCTTCAAAAAAAATGCGTTTTTTATTTTATTTTTTTCTAACCATGTCTCCCCCTAATGTGGAGTATATTGACTCTTAATAAAGTTTCTTGTTTACAGTTGCTCAACCTTTAGTGCATAGGTTCCCAACCTTTTTCGGGTGGCGACCCCTTTTTATAAAAGCCGTGACTAGGCGACCCCCCGAAGAATTTGAAATCCTCGATTTGCTATACTTTTTCCCCGGATTGTCCCCGAAACTCTTTTTTTTTTAGCTCACCGGGTAAAGTTGGCGACCCCCTTGAGGGTCGCGACCCCCAGGTTTTGAACCCGTGCTTTAGTGTTTCTAAGAGAGGTGGGATACATGCATAGGACTAAGGGTTAGCTTATTGCTCTCGCAACGTTCGTTTTTGGGATGGAATAGAATATACTCTCTATATTGGGATTCAAACTTGTGACGTTCGTAACCGAAGACAACGGTGTTTGTCGACCACCCAGCCCGTTTTATTATATGTATAAATAAATATATAGTTACCTTGGTGGTCGATATTATACGCTTTCGACTACATGAGTATATGTAATTTTTAAAAATTAAGAACGTCCGTTCTAATTTATTCGTTTTAAATTTGTATCGTACAAATTCTCCAAATAAAGTTCATTTTATTGTATAGTTTGCTTCAAAGTGAAACGTTCGTACATTTTAAAAAAAGGTGCATTTATATATTATTATTAATCTTATAAGTTATAAAATATTGTTGATTGAATCTTTATCATCGATTTATTAAGATAAGTTTGTATTAAAGTTCACAATAAATCCTGGTCCCACACGATACAGACATCGTCATTCTGAAACAATTGCATTAATATTATAACAACGTCATCAATACTATCAGACGCTTGTTTCATAATTATGTAAAACACCGTTTTACAAATCATACCTAAAATATTTATTCTTATTGAACTCAGCCAATATGTTTATGTTACACAATTTATTTCATACTTATATTTCATTTTTAAATATTTTTATAGTCGAGAAGTCGCCGTCATATTTTAAGCCCCTTGGTATAATTATTGAACAATATATAATATGCATGGTTGTCAACTTTGTTTTGATGTAATGAATCTAAATTAAATAAATAATCTTATTCATCGACGTGACATCAAATATAAAATTCTAACAAATGGTTAAAGGATCGACAGTTTTCATTTCTTAAAAAAACCAAACCAAATAGTACCTACGTCTTTCCAATTTGTTTCTGCTCCCACAAGGAGTAAAGCCTCGCAGTTTGTTTGTTTACATTTATTTACAGTGTCATTCAGTAGTTTTTTTAGTAAAATCCAACCGCATAGAAGCTTTATTATTTATATTTTATTGTAGGAATATAATAAACAATAAATTATTTAAGAAAATTTTAAAGTAACTAATCTATTTTTAAAAAAGCCCCCGAAAACATGACAAAGTTTGTTTAACTGAATTAAAAATATATTCAAATAGTAAATATATGTTAAATTAAAAAAAAAAAAAAGTTTAACAGCTTAACTTTAATACGCAAACTTTAAGCAGGAATTGAAAAGTTTTCAATGACGACTCAAGCTAAAAATGTGCTTTTATTTATTTTCTTTTTTCTTGTATAAGAATCCTGAATGTGCTACTGCTTTCCTTGAGCTCTCGGTAAAAGAGAGCTGTCTATTTTTATGCTCTGGTTCCTCAAGGGACATTTGTTTAATCATAGAAACAACAAACTCTGCGAAACATTCCCTGGAAAGAGGGCATTATTATCAACCGGAGACGGGAGAGTATCAATTAGTCGGGGGGTTGTCTTTATTAAATTTATTTTTGATTAAAACATAAATAAGACCCGTGTTTTTGGATGGGAATTAGTGTTTTCTCACTCTTTTATTTTAATTCGTTTCTTCCATAAAAGAACACGCACAACAGAATAAAATTTATCCCAGAAACAATACACTAAGTTGCTATACATATGACGATATGACTATCATGGTGATGATTGAATAAACGAATTATTTTCCAGTAGTATATATATAATACTAACTATAAGAAGATTTAACCTGAAATTGCTCGTCACATTTTTTTAATTTCATAAACGTTTAAAATATAATACTTTCAATACTGATGATATAAATATATAAGAATAATGGTTGGTATTAAAATCTATGATATTATGCAATTAATTTCAAAATGAATATACAATTTAGTTGCGTAAATGAATCGATTCTTCTCTCAAAGTGTGGAACCAGACTCATGGTGACGTGTTACCATGGTGATGTGTTACCACATAATATTATTTCCTACTGATTGTTGGTAAGAGCTTGGATCTACCTATAAGACGTGTATGGGTTCAATTCCCGCTAAAGTCAATGTCAAATTTAGATTCCTTTTAATTTAAATTTGATATCTAAGACACGTTTGTGTTGTCAATTCTCCTTGGGTTGATCTGAAGTGACTTACAAAAAAAAAAACTTTTCATCGAGTTCATTTTTAATAATCTTTCTTTCAATAATATTACCGTTTGAAGTTTTAGTATCACAATGGTTTATCTACAAAACAGGTGATTTATACTTGTTCTTCTAACATTATGATTTTATTTGTAGATATGCTCAACTGCATCTTGTATACGGTTATATGTAATAGATAAAGCTTTGTGTCACTAATAAACATAATAACGAAAACGGGGCTTAACTCAAAACAGGAACTTTTGTATAATAATTAGAACGATGTCTTCTTAATCCCACACGTTGTTTAATAATATTTCTTCACATATCGATATAATGCAGGTGGAAATGATCGAGTAATGACGAATTTTATGTTCAACTTGATTTTGTTTGAAGTTACTCAAAAGACTTTATTATCTTAACGACTATGTATTTTCAGTCACTGTGCAACAGCAATAAACGTGTGTTTTATTTTAAACTGTAATTACCAAACATAAATTAAAGCTTTACATTTTACTAGTTTACATTGTCAAGAAAACATAAATTACCATATAATCTTTTGTATGTTGAATAACCAATATATTTTCGTATCAATGACCCAAAAGTTTCTCGCATGCGAAAAGCTATCGGCGTTCGGTTTTCAGTTTATGCAAACCACACCTGCGTATCTGGCTTGCGCTAATATTTACACAGGGAGGGTGGTATATGAATGAACTTCAACTTTTGAAAGCTTATTTATGTCTATTTAAACTTACTTACTTCGCCAAGTTAAGAACCAAGTTTCTTTTGTAAATATTTACATTTTATTTTAGTCACTTTGAGCGGTGGCATTCTTCGAGACTCTGGCGTAACGAGAGAATTTCATAATCTCTTAGGTCATTTGTACGCTGTATAGAAGAATGTAAAACGATCTGAAGTTAAATCTTTTTTTATCGGTTTTTGTTTAATAAACATGAAAACGTCGCTTCAACATTTTCCTGCCTGCTGGAATAGTAAATAGCTTGCGACATTGCTCTCTAAAATAGTTTATATTATCTATATGTATACCAAGTACTTAAAAGTTTTTTCTTTCAAGTATTACAAAAATGGTACTAAAGAACCGAATTATGCTATATGCAGTTATTTCTCACAGATTAAAATACTTGAACGGACGCTATATAAAAACAGATCTGTGTCAAAAGATATGGCAGTTTGTGAATCTTATATTACTTCCCCACGCCAACTTTATCAGTGTTTCTCAGCCTTTTTGGGCCAGTGGCCCCTTTTGGGTGTCTTTATTTTTCTGTGGAAATTAAAAATTCGAATTTCAAAAACCCAGGAATAAGCGGATTTCCCAAATTTACCATAATGGAACATTTTTTTTTCTGGCTTTTCCTAGAATTTTCGAATCAAAAATACCAAGAATTTACAAATTTGCCAAATGAACAGCGTGGGACCTTTTTTGGTATTTTGAAAAATTTACCCGTGGCCCCCCGTTGAGAAACCCTGACCTATATGATTCTAAAAACGTAACATATAACTTTACTAATTCCAATAATTGATATTAATCAACTCTATAGCAACGCTATTTTTCATTATTATTAAACTTAGTTTTTTAAATGTGACTCTGAAGTTATGCGATTTTTATTTCATTGAAATTTTCAAAAAGTAAAAAAATACTAAAATATAATTCGAAAAAGAGCTCTGCAGGCAATTGCAAATTGCAATATCATTTTTTTTTATATGAAACATTTTTTGAATAAGCTTTCAAACTTAAATTAAATATAACGAATTTCATCAAAATTAAATAACTGATTAAATTCAATTCAATTAATCAAAGTTATGTGATTTATTAAATTTATAGAACGTATATCAACTTTTTCTAAGTAACTCGAGCCTTTCTATACAGTATATCGTCCCTATAATGTGAAAAATGGCTAACTAACTTTTTTTGCAAAAAAGAATTATTCATTGCTAAGAGTTCTTGTACAGGTGTTCTATCAGTGGGAAAATGGTGAAGTGATAGTCTGAGTATGCAAAAAGGTATAATTAAATAAAGAATCTGTTCTACTCTTGGCTGTATTCAATAAATTAGAAATAATAGATAAGTAACATGTTCACTTTTCTCTGGACAGAAAATTAAGCAATTTAATCGATTTATTGATAAAAACACAATATTCCTTTGTACTTTATTAAGTGGAATATAGTGGAATAAAGTAAAAAAGAATATTGTATTTTTATTAATACAATGCCTTTCCACCAAGTATTGATAGTGAACACTCTAAAAGTAATCGAATTATGTTATCGTGAATAGTGGATAACGTACTTGTCCAGTTTTCATTAAACGTATTAAATATTGTTCAAAAACCAATTTAGTTTCGGGAAAATTTCATTTGCTCATAACTCAAAATTATCGTTTTGTCACATAGCCATTTTTCGTTTTATAGGGAAAATATATAGTGCAATATCTTTTGTAATGTATCTACAGCAAAAAATAGCATCCACTAGCCTTTACTTTGGGAGCAAAATTTTTATTAAAAAATGCTACGAAAAGCATATTACAATTCTGTTAAATAAACATATAGTATTTTGTTGCGTATTGTTTTTCATCCTATTATAAAGGGTATAAAGTAAATGCCAATTCAATAAAATAATATATTTTACACAAAGCAATATCACAATTTGGTTTTGGATTACCGAAGCTTAAAATAATTAATATAAAATAATAAAAATACGAAATCCTACAATAGCTTTTTGTAACCTGTACACGATTTTAGAAGTGAGGAGCAAACATTCAAAAAGTGTTTTGTCACACAAATACAAAGCTTGGTAAATGATGATTTAAGTGTTGCAAAAGTGACGGTTTATATGAATGTGTCAACTTTATGATTTCATTTTAATATGAAAAAAAACCTTTTTGAACACTAATTTTGATTTCCATTCATAGGTTTTATTATGGGCTATCAGAATTGGTATAAAACGCCATTTTTCAAAATTTGTGACAAAACACTTTTTGAATGTTTGCTCCTCAAGTATCGTAGCTGATAATTAGGGCCAATTCTTGGCGTTTGCAATGAGTGCATCGCACACAGGCGCAGAAACCTTTCAGTCGGCCCTGCTGGCAATGCTCCTTGTTCCGAATTCTATAAAACAATGTGAAACTATTAAAAAATAGTGTTTAATTTTATCCAAAATCAGATTGTCCAAAAATATTCTTCCCTTTTTGACAATAAAGGGAGTCGAATATGCCAAAAGGAAATGCAATTATATTAAGCGTCAGTTAAAAAAATATATTTGTTGAAATAAATCTAAATTATAAGTTTTATTTGTTGAATATTTAAATACCACTCTGTTAATAAAGTTAGTGAATTAAACGTATTTTTTACCAAATATCTTAATGTTTTATAGCATTATTCTTCTTTTGTTGTATATTTTTAATACAGTAAATTACTTAAAGGTCAGAGGCGTCAGAGTAGATCTGATATCGTAAATGATACCATTGCGTGTATATTTCACTCTCTCGGTTACCGTTGGATAATTTATTATAATAATTCTGAGATTATTCCTAAATTTGATACAGCTATATTAATCTACCACTGAGTTTTCCGATTGTGAATTTCCCTTGTGATGAATAACAAAGTAAAATAAGAATCTGAAAACGTGTAAGCCTTAATTGAACCTTGTTTAAAATAAAAGAATTACTCTGCTATGTTTGTATAATTCAACACTTGATATCCCCTTTTTGCTAAGAGGCCCTGCCCCAGGCGTCCAGTTCATCTATCCATCAGTAAAAATTCAAGGTGGCAAGCGGCATTATTTTCCCTTCCTTTGTTTCTGTTTCTTTTTGAAAATTTATGTTAACAAACTTTTCTCATGCAAAATGTGTTTTCCTTACTTTTGAACGCGGAAACAAAAGTAATTTTATATTGTCGCTATGGAAATTGTAAAGGAACAAAATTACCGTTCCGGGTTCTACTCGCTATTCAATTTCATCTTTTTGTTATGCTAAATAAAGTTTTTCAGTTTGTATTTCAAGCAGTTCACATGCATGTTTTACAGTTCTTAATGGAACGGCTAAACTTTCCTCGTCTGCTCATCGAAAAGTTCGTGAGGTGCTAAAATGTATAAAAAACGTAGTGTTATCTTCAACGACGTTTTCACCCTTACTCACAACAAATAAATTCAAAAATACACCCTGCAGAACCCAATTTACTTTACCACAATATGTAACAGCAAAACTGCTACCGTTTCAAAATATAATAAATGCGTAAAGCTTTAAGTATTTTTTATAATATTTTAACAGACAAAGTAAAGTAAATATTGTTTTAAGCCTCAAATACTTAAAAAAACATTTCTCCTTAAGCTTGTAACTCCGTTTAGACTCTGTGACATTCGATTCCATAGTATTCTTAGCTACGTAGCTTTTTCCTAGCTTAAAAGATAAAATGATTTTATAAAAGCATGTCTAGAATGAAGCTATAGCAAATGTTCGATAAATGTAACGTTATCTTTTAAAAGTCCATTGTTAATATATATACATTTATATATTAAAGCAAAAGGTAACATTTTACTATAGTAACATTATTTTTAAATGGTTAAGTTTACTATTTAAAGTTTTTTTTGTATCTTCTAGTTTTGTTGGGTAATAATAACAAGAATTTATTGGAAAATAGTATTTAGCATATACATTGTTATCCCACTTATGATTTTAAAGTTTACGAGAATATTTCAACGTTACACTTAATAAAATCTATATGTTAAAAACTACGAAATTTTCTTAATTTTCATCAAGTTTTTGATGGGCACATTTATTTTAAATAAAGTAGTCAATTGTCAGCAATCACTTAAACAATATATTCGATTGGCGGAAAGGAACTGTGAATATCAGACATCTTTGCTTTTGAACACATTACATAGCTTGATGTATGAAATTGTCCTTGCTGAGATTCAATATCACGAGTACTGTAACCAAAGCTAGCAATGTTGACCACTCGGCATATTCGAGAAAGATCGAAGAACGAATTACAGACAGCTTTTAAAAAGTTCTGAAATAAGCTCCATTAGGAATACATATTCTCCACATTGCAGTACATGCAGTTTTCCTCATCATATTTATTCGCATTATTTTATCTTTTGATGTACGACTTTTCTGAAAATCCAAAAACATATTGTCGGTTTTGGAGATTTTTAGCTAAAAATCAATCATTTATAACATTTTCTGTTAACTGATATTTCTTTAAATTGCAATTTTGTTTTTGGTATTTTTAGGAAACCTTCTTCTCGGTTGGCTGATACACTTAAGGTTTCTATTTTGAGTTGGCATTTAGAATCCAGGTCTCGTACACATCATCAACTTTGAGTAAGGCGTACTGATTGAAGGACCTCATTTTGGGGTATTGCGATAAAATTGTATTCGAATATATCATTCAGATTACCAAAGCAGCCTTTTTAAATTGAATCCTACTATAAATTTCTGCTGATAGATTATGTTCATTTTCTAAATGTGCCTTAATACTGTACTTTCAAAATATCTTTAAATTAATTCGGGAAGCCAAATTCTTCTTTTCATTTTTTGTAAATGTTTAAAAAGCAGTATTAGTTTCCAACGTATTTGTTTCTATTCGTCAGCTATTGTTTACAGTTTTTATATTTATTTCAGAAAAATCTTCTAACAATTAAAACATACAAAATCATTTATCGATTGTTAAAACAAAACATATAATCCTTATTCGTGATCCAAACACTTGGCTCCGTATAAAAGTTTGAATTTGATTTTTTACGAGAGCACTCATCGAGATAAAAAAAATAATTGTTTTTTTATCGCTATCTGCAGTGTTTTTAATTTTCCCGTGCTGATTGTATCTGATTAAATATTCATGCATATAAAAGTTAACGATGTTTACAAAATAATTATCACTCTTTTTCATCCAAAAGCTTTTGTAAATCTTTATGTTTTTCAATTTTCGCAAAGCACAATGATTGCAAAAAGTGTAAAAAGCGCTGACACTTAAACTCAACCGAAATGACTTTTTTTTTAAATGTCATAATAGAGATTTGATAGAAATAAAATTGCAAAAAGGTATTTTTAATCAATCTAATTATTTATTATGTGGTCTAAAATTGTAATAAAGTATATTGAATTGAACTAGTGTACGCAGTATTTTAGTAAATACCATAAAAGATATCCAATATGTTTAACAAAAGCTTTGCAACCAATTGCCAAGATATTTAATTACTTCCAAGATAAATCCAAGGAAAGTTTATACTTCATTTGTTCAATTCGAACTAAATTAACTGACAGTTTGTAAGTTGTATAGAAAAGGCCATTTAAAGATCCAACTTTTTAATATCTGCCTGTGAAGAATGCTTTGTTTCAGTTCAAATATAAGAATTATAGTGAAATCTTTTTGAGACACTTTTAGCTGCTTTCATTTCTTAAAACAAAGACGAAAAATTCAAATTAACTAGTTTTGCATTTAATAAACGATTTTATTGATAATTAGAGCGATTTTAACACTTGTATTAACTATTTTGGTAAAAGTATACAGTGAAACCCCGATACTACGTTTTTCAAGGGACCGTAAAAAACAAACAAAAATGCAGGAAATCTTCAAATAATACAAAAATAAGTGATACATTTCAAAAAAAACCTATTTACTTCCACCTTTTGTACTAAATAATATATATATGTATAAACATGTTTTATATTCAAATTGCTTATTTGCAGTTTGGCACTTAAATTTTAACAGAAACCCTTCAAACTCGTGTACTTTTGTAAGTTGACTCTCTTTGCAATGTCAATTTGTCTTTCTCCTGGTTTTTTTTCAATGTCTTGATTTTTTTTCAGTTTATTAGATAGAGTTCTATTTTTTTCCATTTAACCATTTTATTTGAGAGTTAGAAAACATCGCATAATGAGAAGTGAAGTAAAACAATTTATGAGCGAAATGAGAAAAAGTCAATAAAAACGTTCAATCGGGATATTATTTGTGACGAGACCATAATAATTAGACGATAGGTCGAGGGAATCGGTAAATGAGTGTCTAGCCGGGACTACGAAAAATAAACTATCCATTCGCGAAAACGAATAATTCGACAACGGCGTTCTACTGTAATCATTGTATTGCGTGTCTCGTTTTGGAATATACTTGCTTGTTATTCACTGTAAATTTTTGGTAAGAATTATGAATAAATGTCTCGTGATGATAACAATCATACATCAGAAAAGGTGTGTGATGAAAGACTCATTTCATCATATTTTACGATCGTTTGATGAGCGAATAATGATGACATGTCGTATTAATGAAGGGGACCCCAGTCCTAACAAGACCCTGCTAGGTCATTTAAGAGCGGCGTGTGACAGTGAATTTATAACAGCTGGTTGCTGCGTGCTTTCGAAGCTGTTTGTAAAGCTGGACTGTTTCGTACACAACAGAAGTAATGCCGTCAAATTTATCACAAGTTTCTACGGGCGCCTCACTAATAATGCGATAAACATATGAGAATAAACGGGAAGGGTAAGAAACAGGCAGTGACAACTACGTCGGAAATTATTGTATGAAAAGAGCGACTGAATTAATTTAAATTAAACATTTAAATGATAACTCCGATTTAATTCTTAACAATTACTTATAAAATATTATTTTTTGTCAATCATTGTGAGAGTGTACATCATTCACTTAAACGTTTGTTTTTAAACAAATAAATTTGTGCGGTATAAACATTATTGGGTCAGTTTTAAATAAAGTATAACATTGTCGCCTGATGTAGTATACTTGGTTAGAGCTTTTTCTACCGATCAGGCGGATTTAGGTTCGACTTTCGGTAAAGTCAGTGTCAAATTTAATACGTGAGTGGTTGTGATTAAGGCATCCAATCCCGTTCAATTCTTTGATCCCGAAATTCCGGGATTGAGATGGCCGCGATCCCGGGATTTCGAGATTGAGAAATTTTGAGCAAATTCTCGAAACTTAGACGAAATTGGCAAATTGAAGATTTCAAATTCCTCGGTGAGCTAAAAAAAAAAAAACGAGTTTCGGTGAGATTCTGGGAAAAAGTATACCAAATCGGAGATTTCAAATTCCTCGGTGAGCTAAAAAAAAAAAAAAGAGTTTCCGTGAGATTCCGGGAAAAGGTATAGCAAATTGAGGATTTCAATTGGGATTGGATACCCTAGTTGTGATGTCACTCCACGATTTCAAAAACTCAAGAATTTTAAAAAAATCCAAAATTAAAAAATGTGGAACTTTTTTTTAGCTCTTTTGGGGATTTCCTTATTTTTTCTCAGTGGCCAATTTCAACAAGCCAGGAATTTACGGAATACCTAAAATGAAAAAAATGTGGAACTTTTTCACTTCTTGTCCTCAATCCCGAAATCCCGGGACTAGTACTGTAACTATTACGAGACTTCGGGATCACAAAATTGGACGGAATCTCGGGATATCTTGTCTTTAGATAAATTACCAAAATACAGGTTTTTTTTTGTTTTATTAAAGCTTGTAAAATAAAATAAAGTGTGTGTATGTCTTTCTTATAAAATATTTACTTCATAAAAGTATTAAGTTTGTTGAGGAATATTTCATTGACAATAGAAATGCAATAAATCAAAAACAAAATATTAAGTCGCATTAATTTCACTCTAAGTTGTAACAGTAGTAAATTTATTTACCTCGTTGCCAAGTGCACCAAGTTCGCCAAGTCATTATTCCGGTATATGAAAAGTTTCATACATAAAGTGACTCTTTTTACTCGAATAGATTTCAGCTGAATCTTCAAGATAGACTTCCTTTAAGCATCAGTCTTAAAAATTTCTCGCTTCGCCATGCCAAGATTTTTAAAGAAATTTAATACACACTCATCTTTCTTACACGTTACATAACGTTCTATTTTTATTAAAAATAATCTTTCCACAATCTAAAACTTCATTTTATAGTTTTGTAAAAAAATATACCACTTATTAGTTTGACAGCTTTACACTCAATTACTTTCAATATTACTTGTTACATATTCAAAACATTACGTCTATTTTATATAATATGTATGAATATTTACTTTATCTTTGCACCAATACATGATGGTAAGAGCTTGCTCTACCGATCACGCAGGTCTGGGTTCGATTCCCGGTCAGATCACAGTGAATTTGAGAATTATTCAATTCAAAGTTGTGATCGAAGACTGGGTGTTTGTGATGTCAATTCACATTTTTTCTTCTCCCATGCTTCTGATCTTTTAATAACTGAGTGTAGCAATAGCGATTAGCCAGCCACTAGTCCTGTTCTAGCCTTAATCTTATTTCCCTACTACTCACTTTGAAAAAAGTGAGGTTGAGCGACTGAGTAACAAACAGTTATTGAATAAAAAAACTTCTGTTGAGATACCTCTATTAGGAAGCCATACGCTCCACATTGGGTGCGGACATAGATTTAAAAAAATATATATTTAACTTATAATTTTATTTGTCGGGTCCGTAGAGCAAAAGTAAACCTCGTTGCCTTCCGTGATCTCAGGGGCTTGAATCTTAGTACGAATGGATTTTTTCATTGTGTTCAAAGGTATGGATGTTTGTGATGTCTAAAATATTTATGTTTGTGATGATTAGCTTTTATATTTTGTGTTCAATTAATATATACTGTTAGAAAATTGGTGATATTGAAGCACCTCAACAAATTGCCTTTATATATATATTATTTGTATTCGTTTTAGTTGCAAAAACAATAAACATTAAAAAGGTCGTAAATATTTAGAAGTAGTAATTGGAAACGGCCCACTCGGGGGGCTGTCTTTGAAAACAATACTACGTCGGTTGCTTTGTAATGGCCAATTTATTAGCGGAGTTGTGTTATGAATGGGCCCAACAAAATAGAATACATGGTTCGAGCGTTCAATTTGATAAGGAAAATGCTGACGACAGTGACAAATTTCTCCAGAGAAACCGTTCTAAATTAATTATAGCTTCGTTTCTAAAGTTAAACGACGAAATTAATATCCAAGGCGCTTGTATAGACCCCGAAATGTGAGCAAAATTAATTTTTGAATCATTATTGTATATAACGTGGTTTATAACAAAATTCTAAACGTTTTAATGTCCGTAGTTCTGAAATTTTCTTATAAGGCAATCAACTCGAAATCTAAATTAATTTTCATAATAAATTGTGTAACATTCATTTCCTTACAGCTTTGACCCGTAACTAATATACTGTATTAATAATCGAATAATATAAATGGTTCAAGCTGACTTTGTGTCTTAAATAACAAAACTTTTGAATGACCTTCTTTAGTAAATTTAAGAGTGACCTTGTTTTGAATGCAAACTTGTTTCAAACAGCTCTACTGTCAAGTGAAAAGACTTAAAAAGAGTTATATCTAAAAAAAAATAGTACACATTTTTTGTTTCTCTGTAATTTTACAATTTTATGTTAAGTCAAAAACCGATTTGTTTCATCTCAAGCATTTTCAACTGCTTACATCTACATTTTATTCGATATGCTAATTATAACTTTCTATGTTGTGTCATTATCCAAGTTTCAAAACCTTACATCGAATGTCGTCTCTCTTGATCTTTGTAGTCTCAAAATGCTGTGAAATCCACTGCATGTTTCCCAAAATCATACTGTGTTACCACTGTTATTTGGTAAATATAATTTTTCAAAGCATTTCATAGCCTAGCTGTATTTTATAACCTTAAATAACTTTTTTTGTCGAGTATATAAGTAAAGTAGTTGTGAATTGTAGAAATTTCATTTGGAGTAAAATGTTTCGTTGATTGCTCAGTTTGATTTTACTTTCCTTAGTCTATGTGCAAAAAATCACTGTAGACTTTGTAATGGTAATTTCGTTATATATATTATAAAAGGCGGATCCATGGCATAGTGGATAACCTCGCAGATTCAAATCCCAATATGAACAGCATTTTTTCAATCGATTTCTGTTTGAAGACATGAATGTTTGTCTTCTCTGAACTCCCCCCCCCCCCCTACTATTCCAATAACAGGGTGTAGCGAGAGTGGTTAGCTAGTTAACTAGTTATGTCCTAGTCTTAGTATTTATATTCCTATTCTCTTCCAAAAAAAAAATGAAAGGTTGAGCAAGTGAGTGAGTAATCATTGAATTAAAAATATGATAAACAAAGTGTGTTTTATAGTCGAAGAAAAACGGCTTATGAACACGACTATTTCGTAGACATTAACTAATAAACTCGTATCTAAATGCCACATGTGTGTTTTGGGTATAATTTAATCGACTCTAATAATCGATCAAAATTTTTAGAAACGAACCGTTTGATTCATTGCTGTATTCAAAAGTATATATTGAAACTTCCTGGTATAAAAAGAGTCATAATGCTCTGATTTCGGAGTGGACATTGTAAATATATTGCGTCATACTTTTATTAAGCCGGTCAGTGATTTTTCCTTCAGTGCCGAGTGAGCTTAACCGGCGTAAAAGAGGTAAAATAAAATTTCCTTAGCGAAAGTTTACGTGCATCAAAAGTAACGTGAAACGTAAATTTCTGCCTGTCAAGATAAGTAAGTAAAGGGTTTTTTCTCCCCCAATGGCAGCGGGTGGTGGCAATATGGGAAGAGTGTTAACTCTAATCCCTTAACAAGTTCAAAGGGGTCGCCGAGGGAAAAGATCCCGCCGCAGCAGCTGCCACTGGAAGGCGAAGGAAATGGAACAAATCTGTGAAAAAACTTTATTATTTAGACGTTTTTGACCTTAGAGGTCAATTGAACCGTGTCGCTTTAACAAAAAAACGGACAAAAACATATATTTTTAATTTACCTGAAAGTCTTAAAATGTTTGTTCAGTGATATATCATTGACGATTTTTAAAGACTATATATGTAATTTAACAAGAAATATATTCTTTTAAATCTTTTTTCATCTTAATCTTTTTAGTTTTTCGTATAACAATCAATTTCAGAGATACAGTTGTTACGTTTAATCAATGGGTTGCCATTTCGAATAAATATATGAATATCAATTTCGGTATTAAAAAAATTAGCAAACAAAAAAAAACAACCAATTGTGATTATTCAATGATCAAGTCAACACTGTACTGTTGAATGAGTATTCATGAAATAGTTTTACCGAAATACTGAATTTTAAGAGAATATTATTTTATTGTATCAATATATTTTTCATGTAAAGAACCAAAATTCTGTGATGATAAGAGTATGCAATAAGAGTATGCAATCATCTTCAAAATTAAAAAATGTATTTGAATTAAGGTAATCGTTTGACTTCTTTAAAATTCAACTGTTTTGAATTACATACATGGGCTTTATCACTCATTGTTTGAAAAAAACCTTACATGCTTTTTTGAATTCTACAAATATAATAATGACGCTTTTCCGATCAATTTTGGTATTAAAAATATGGTATTAGACCACGGGTTCTCAACTTGGGGGGTCGCGAAGGGTTTTCTGGGCGGTCGCCAACTTTTTTCGATTTCGTATTCGAACAACAAAAGGAGTTTCGGGGACAATCCGAGAGGGAAGTATAGCAAATCGAGGATTTCAAACTCCTCGTTGAGCTAAAAAAAAAAACGGAGTCTCAAAGACAATCCGGGGAAAAAGTATAGCAAATTGAGGATGTCAAATTCCTCGGGGGAGGGGGTCGCCTAGTCATATGGCTTTTATAAAAAGGGCTGGCCACCTGATAACATGTATTAGACAGTTGAATTTGTGATGTATTTTCTTCTTTAGTTGATTTAAAAAGTAACAATGTAGTTGATCTCGTGTGTTTTTTAAAATATATGACACTTTTACCACGTTTAGCTGAAATGACATTATTATTAATGTAAAAATTACACCTAAAAGTCGAATTTGTATTGATCATACTGTTTTTACACATCTTTAGATTTTGTTACTTACTAAATTTATCGAATTGAATTTAGCCACTCAATGGTACTTTAATATAATTTTACAATATAATCAATTCGTCTTTTATTCGTTGTACTTTTATAATCCGTGAAAAAGTTTAGCAAGTTATCATTTTGAATTGACTTCCAGCTCTGTCAACTGAAAATGTGATCACGCAAATGGCAGATCAATCAATACTCAGAGCCATCTACATATCAAGTCATCTGGCTTACGTTTCCCGTGTTTATCCTGCCCGTGGATTTCCGCGAAGTTTTCACCCGTGTCACGAGCCGTCCCGCGATTTCGCTTTCAAACTTTTTGATTTAGTTTTTTCCTACCGTCGGTTAAAAAAAGGTTCAGGACATCAAGTGAGATATCGTATGACAGTGACGCCGGGAAAGTTCAACTCGGTGAAGGCAAAAAAATACGCAAAGTTTTTCGATATAAATCTCTACCGCTGCTGGAGCACACACATAATGGTATTTTTTTATCAAGCAGAACAGGCATCCAGTTTTTGTATGAATAAGATAAGGACATATTGATTGAAATCTGTCCTTTGAAATATTATACATGTAAAATTTTTGCTGTAGATTATCAAAGGAATGTCAAAATTCTGTGTCTATGTGATTGATAACAAACTGAAATTAGGAAAACATTTTTCAACTTTACTATTGTTTCTACATTTTAAATGATTTCGTATTTTCTAAAATATTTACAAAAATTAATACTCGTGTCAAAAAGTCGTGTTTTCAGTTATTCATGCAAAAGTGTTTTAGGCAAGGCGTCTTTGAAAATCGAAATATTTCAATTATAAATATAATTTTAATCAACTAAGAATATTAAAATATTCTCTTTTTTACACGGTATCTTAAAACTATTTTGAAATACTGCGTTTCATATTTTTACACGAAATATTTGTTCTAACACGATTTCCAAACACAAAAAGCGCAACAGCGGATAAAAATATTTTTTTAATAAATATAAATTTGTCAACACAATATAGTAATATAAAAAAAAGGTGTCATTAGATCCCAAAAAACTAGATGTGTCAGAAGTTTCTAGCAATGGCATCAATTTATGTCCAGTCCCTCATAAAACTCTTCGTATATAATCAAGAAGCGATTAATAGTTTTTTTTTAAATTAAAATAGGTATAACGAATATTATTATTTTGGGTAATTTACGTATATGATTGTCAATGGTTACTTTTTTACACGATTTTCTGTAGCAAAAAATTGTCCATTTTCCAAATAACACGGTTTTTTAAATTCATCTATGAATTTTTCTATTAACACTTCTTAACACGGTTTTTTTGGAACGTATTTATCTTGATAAAAAAAGAGTTGAGTGGACATTCATTTTTAAGCGGTAATTAATGACTATTTTTACAATTTGTAAACAGTGCATCATTAAATTTTATTGCATTAACACAATTATATTAAAAATCGCTTGCTAGTTTTTCTAAAATATCGTTTGTAGTCTAAAATATTTATTATTAAATGATTATAAGAAGTTTTGTAATAAATATAATAAAAATTACTACAATTAGTAACTCGCAGAGTATGATAACTGCAGATATTCAAATAATGTTATTGGTTTGCGAAACATTTTTATATTAGCCGTCTAATGCGTAAGATATTTTATACGTCACAAATTTTCTGTTCAATACATACAATCATGTTTAAATAGAATTGGGGCTGTTATCGGCTTATTCTGAATCACCATCAGCAGATATCGTTGGTTACAAAGGCCTCTCAAATCTACCCGCATATCAAAGGTTTCCGTTTTGAGGCTGAATAAGAATGCCGATAAGACCAGTTATAATATGTGGGTCCAAGATAAGCACAGAGCATTGTCTAAATTTGTAACAAGCGAGTGTTTGAGAGAACACATACAGGAAAAGGTCTAAATTACTTTAATTTTTCCGGTTCTAAGCTCAAGAAATGCGACCCCAATACCATCATTTTATTAAATATCTATTTTAATATGGGTGATACAATGTTTATAATTAAGATATTCTTATATCATAGTTTTTTGAACCTTGTGTAGTTTATATAAACACGCGATAACGCGATAAGGCGATAAGCGCCCGCGATAACGATCGTTCGTAAGATGGCTGGGCTAAATTCGTCAGTTGTAATTTCATATGTGTGCTGGGATGACGTCTTTTTTACGCGCAACTTAAAATATGATTACTTATTAAAAAAGCACTGATTTTTATAAAAAAAAATGTATGAGGAATGATGCAGAGAGATATTTTAAAGCCCTTAGATTATTTATTTTTTGAAATTCATAAGAATAAGGCCAATAATGAGGAAACCACTGGGATCCCTAAACGAACCCCATCGGCAGAGAAGTATTTTTCTAGTCTCAGAGCCGCGAGAGTTAATATACTAATTAAATGTCTATTCTTTGATGTTGTTTTAAAATTGCAGTACAAATCTTTTGACTGACATGTTTTTTTTTATTTTATAACACACAAACTTTCTTATCTTACCCGTTTCAACTACCGAAACTCTGTTTTTCTACAATATTCATTTTTTACCCACCGTTACTAACTTTACCGCCTTTACTGGACGTATCCTTAACGCAGCTTCGTTAAGCCTTTCTAAATGATTGAGATAAGTGATATAGCACCTACCAAACGCTCGGTTACTTAGCAATAAAATGTGCTAACATAAATACAGTTTGAACGTCTTGTAAAACTGGAATAAGATTACATATTGCCTCTATTCATATGACATTTCGAAATCAGTAGGTGCAATACAATCTTCTCTTGTTAAAGTTGAGCAGTAATTTTCTTTTTTGTCCACCACCATAAACAACTTGAAGATTTCATTAGTATACTGTGTTTCCACGCTTATATTGACAATACGGAGTACTTACTAATCGGCTAAGTTTGTTAAGCTTGGCAGAAAATCTATTGCTCGTCGCTCTGTATAGGGCTTTCAATCTCGGGATCAGGAATCCAGAACACTTTGGCTATTCTGTAATCACGCAATCTTCCAAGTACTAATTGCAAGTTTTTTAAATTCACTATAACAAGTAATAAAAATGAAATAGAGCCAAAAAAATCTGAGCATCGCTAGAACACTAGTCATGATAGATAGACCTAAAAAAAGATCTTCGAGTTTTATTTTTTTAATTTCCTAAAGCAGTGGTTTCCAACCTTTATTTTTATACGCCTCCCTTTGAAGATAAAAATATCTTCGCGCCTCCCCATCTTTTATTTCGTAAAGTTATGAAGACACGTTTTAAAGGGTAAATAAATACTTTGGACTGTTCGCGCCTCCCGTTGCAATAGCCCACGTCTCCCAGGTTGGAAATCGCTGCCCTAGGGTACTCAACGTTGTACCCACCAC
This sequence comes from Himalopsyche tibetana, assembly GCA_030503985.1. Taxonomy (NCBI): domain Eukaryota; kingdom Metazoa; phylum Arthropoda; class Insecta; order Trichoptera; family Rhyacophilidae; genus Himalopsyche; species Himalopsyche tibetana. The sequence goes on along the minus strand of JAPJYX010000015.1, from coordinate 14,860,100 downwards.
AACTCGCTACGGCTTCACACTCTTCTTAAAGAGTGTATTCCGTAGCGTAACAACGTTAGTCGTGTTTAAAATTTTGAGTTGAGAATAATTCTGAAATCTGTTAATTACTCATTTTTTTGCCAATGAGATCCCAAGATACTTTGTTTTATGAAAAATAAATATATCGCCATAGCTGTTTTTTTTAAAAATTCCAATACCTCTAGTTTTTGGTCGTCTTTATTGTTCTCATTCTTGAATATTAAAATCTACATTAATATTAATTATCTCATTGTAAGTCAGTACTGTATGAATAATGTTTATAAGAAAACCATTCTTCATCAAAGAAAAGACATTGCTCTTGAAAGTCCAGTATATTTTTGTGGGTCTCAGTTTGGCGAAAATTTCAATTAGAATATTGATGTATTTAAATTGATTCTGCGAGCTAAGTACAACTGAAAACCATAGTTGATACGTTAGCTTATAATACTTCATAATAAATATTTACATAGTATATTGCATTACCTTCATGCTTTCTATTAAAATTTACGACCAAAGTAATAGTGATTAACTTCTCTGAATTATCTTATTCAGTGATTTTGTTCTCTAGAGAAACCTGCAGCGTCTATCTAGCACTGCATTTAAAATATACACCAGAAGATACATGCACTAAGCAAATTGAATTTATGTACACGGTGTTTCGTTATTATAACAAGTGAGCGGTGAATTTCAAATACAATTTCTGCTGAGAAAATGGAAGTTTCGCCCACTATAAAAAATAATGACATTATACATTATTATGTTCTACTAGGTTTTGATCAATAATACAGAACCTTTTTAAAACGTGATAGTTTTTATAGAAATTTCGCATTACTTATTATGTATCTTAATTCAATCTGATTATTTTTTTTTTGTGCATTTTTTTGTATAGATAATTTAAAGAAACACTCATTCGAGATTAACTCAAAAAGAACAGACACCACACCACATACACAAATGTCGAAGTTTTTCAATTTTAATGAAAAAATCTAAAGTTGGTATTGATCTTACTGGGACTTGATCCTATATTGATGGCTTAATAACTAGACTAAAGAGGTGATGGTTATATATATAGTAAAAGGGATGACCCAACACACTTTTTTGCGCAAATGGCTTTTAAATCTAAAATAGAATCACGGATCATATTTTTTCTGTCTTACATAGTAAATTTTTAATGAATATTTTTTAAGTTTTTTCATTAAATTGAAGTATTTTTTCTATTTGTTAAAGTCCCTTATGTACAAAATCGTTGTCGCTATCTTTGGAGCACTACAATAAATAAAATCAATTTATTATGGTAAAAAGGAATGATATACTGCTAAAACTAAAAACAAATTACAAAATCTGTATAAGTAATTCAAATGTTTTCTTTTTTATTGATGCACCATCAATTATTTAAATGTTTAATGATAAATTGCATGAGTGAAAGGTATGTTAATTAAAAAAAATGATTCTATGTCTGTAAGTGGAGCATTACTATCAAATTGAATTTATATAAAATATCATTGATTCCGTTCAACATTCAATTCATTACATATTGAATGTTAAACATAAGTCGGGTAAAAACCGGAAACGTCACCTGCCTTACGTATATCTTCAAAAATCATCAGAATGGAACTATAAATCAAGAAAAAAAACATTATTCATCCCAATCACGGTGAGTGGAAAGAATGTATGCATTCATACACGAACCTATGCTTCCCGGTAAATTACTCGAATTCAATTGCTCGAATGCAAATACCTTGAATGGAAATTGCTCGAATAACAAGTTCTTCGAATAACCAATTCCTCGAACGTCAAATGCTCGAATTACATTTTTTTTGTATGATATATTTTGTATCATTTTGCATCATATTATATTTTTTTTTTATTTATGGTTTTTATTTCGCGTCTTGCATAAATATTTTTTTAAAGAATGAGTAATTAATGTTTAAGCTTTTTTAATTTGTAATTCAAGCATTTGACGTTCGAGGAATTGCTTATTCGAGGAACTTGTTGTTCGATCAATTTCCATTCGAGGAATTGCCTTCGAGCAATTTGCATTCGAGTAATTGTATTCGAGCAATTGCATTCGAGCAATTTACCGGCTCCCCGAACCAATAACGAGATTTAAAATTCAATTTATGAAAGTATTCATAATGAGATTCGATCAATTGGCAGAGAAATTCAGTTAACTGAAAGCCTAATCAGGATAATCACATGGCTATTGGAAACGCAGTCAATATAAAATTCTTCTACAGTCAATGCTAAATGATTCTTGCATACATAATAACATAAGCCGGTATAATGACTTCCTCATAAGTTTCTCTTTTATACTCCAAGCTCTACATTAGTAAATTCAAAGTAATCTTTTAAGAATTATTACATTGCATCTTTGATGACAATTTCATTTTTGACAGAGGGACTTGATATTACCTTCGCCTTTGTGCTTCCTTAATATTTTCATGCAATTTAATTTGCGAAAACACGCTATACGGTAAAGTGCAACATCAGTGATTCTGCTAGCGCAAATGGAGGCTACTGGAAATGAAACAACAAGAAAAGTGCATTACAAGACGAAATAATTTGTTTATTGTTGTTTAGTTGGTTGGCCAAGTGGCGGAGGGCGATGTGCTGTGAATTTTCTGTTTCAATTATACTTACGGCGCTAAAGAAACACAATGAAACCACTCCAAGTCGGTTTGAAACGAATGCAGCTAAGATTTACATTAAGTAGTATTAATTTTCTAGAAAAGCTTTTTAATTAAATAAAAACTATTAACGTCATCAAATTCGTTGAAGTTGATTTGTTATTCTCACACTTATTGATTGTATTTTCGTGCTTGATATATAACTACAAACAAAAATAGTCAAATTAGTAAACATGCATGAAATTCTTTTTATATGTCGTTTTTTTGCGCAATAAATGACATCATTTTTCTTGCCATATTATAAAAAAAATTCTTATTTATTCTTAATAATAGTCAATCTACTGTAGCGAGTACTATTAAAAAAAACATCAAATCTTGATACTGATATCAAATCGCTGTGGCCTAGCCGGTTAGAGCTTGCTCTACCGACCAGGTGGGTCTGGATTCGATTTCCAGTAAGGTCAATCTCAAATTTAGATTCTTTAATTTATGATTTGAGACATAAGACATGGGTGTTCATGATGTCAATTTACCGCGAGTTTATCTCGAGTGAATTACAATACGAAATTTCCCCATCAAGTTTTGCTCGTACGACCTTTCAACTTAAACATATTTGGCGCATTATTGACATTAGCTGTAATGCCAAATATTGTTTTTAATACAAAAAAACAACTAAAAAAAGAGATGCATGTAGCATGAATTTATCTTAGAAACACTTCTCTTGATATAAACTCCATCAGTAGTCCATTTTTTTATGAATAGGATGGTTCATAAGCAATAAAAAGCAACATAGACATCCATACTTTTGATTGGAAAATAAATTCGTACTGGGGTTTGAGCACGTGACCAATGTATGCATTACATTTTTATCAACTGAATCAAAATAACAAATTTTAACGAAGATTACAGTTTGTTTTGAGGTATAACAATTATTATTGGTTTCGTTTTAGGATATCACCATCAAACAGAAATCCCTAAATGGATTAAAAAAATAATTTATATAAAATGTTCTTACTGGAATTTTACCCCGTGATCTACGTAATCAAATTCAACGGAGTTAACTACTCGACAACGAAGCCGGCATATTCAATAGTTTTACAAACATATTACAAATCAAGCTACATAGTTGTAGTGTTGAGGAAGCAATATAAACATTAAATTAGAAACCGTTGTTTAATAATAATGGAAATCAAACTAAACACTGAGAGAAATTTCCAATTTTCATTTTATTATATTATTTAAAGCACAACTAAATGACTGCTTCGGATGTAATATAACTTAAAACAACAAACGAGAAATAACACATATTTTACGAGTAATTAATGAAAGCCTACACGAAGTATTATTTTACATAATCTAAAATATCATAACGAGTAGTCAAATAAAATCATTTTACGTAGATTATTACAGAAAACTGGAAACTGGAAACATAATATTACAAATCGGGATTCATCCACAACTGGCCACTGTAGTTATTCAAATTACATTTATAATACGAATCATTTATTTCAATAATAATTTGTACTCAAATACAAATTCTGTTTTTAAAATTGAAAAAAAATGTGTTTTTGATGAAAATAAAATACAGTTGCTTTATCAGAAATCGGCGCATCAATTAAAAATACACATTCGTTGAATATAGCCAGTCATACCAAAGAGTGTATTTATTAAGTGTTACAAAGTGTACTTTATTTTCATACATAAAATATCTTACCACTAAGAATTGACAGTTACCACCATTAGAGTGATTGATGAAGCTAGCAAAGCAAAACTGTATTGTATAAAATTGACCGGCGATAATATTGAATAAGGAATAAACGGTAATGTAATAGTGATTCATTTCTTTTTGTAGCTAATGCTAAAGTTTTTACGTGATATTTAAAAACAAGAATATGTTAGTACTAGGGTATCCAATCCCGAAGCCTTTTTCCAATCCCAGGATTTCGGGATTGATAAATTTTCAATCACGGGATTGGGATTTGCTCACCGACGAATTTGAAATAATAAATTCGCTATACTTTTTCCCCGGATTATCTCCAAACATCGTATTTTTTTTAGCTCACTGAGAAAATTGAAATCCTCGATTTGGTACACTTTTTTCCCGATTGTCACAGAACTTCGGGATTTGCTCAAAATTTCTCAATTCCGAAACCCTGGTATCGCAGCCGTATCAATCACGGGATTTCGAGATCAGAAAATTGAACGGAATCCCGAATCCCGGGATTGGATTCCCTAGTTAGTACTGCAAAAAATGTTTTGGTACATATATTTCGATAAAGTCGAACTTGGTTATTACGAGGAAGATGGGACTGACTGAATTTGCTTTTTATAAGCATTACTCGTTGTATCAGAGAATGGGTATTTTTAAATGCTTACAAACACACCCATCACATGAAGACATGGAGTATCTGGGTTGGTCACCCAACACAAAAAGTCGCAATTCAAACAAAAATACACAATTAGAATATTGCATTTGTCTATCAATCCATTATTCTTATAAAATTTAAAATTAACGCTTGTTTCATTGTTTTCTTTCTCATTGTTTCAATTTGTTGACGATATTTTTGCTCGGTATGCCCGAGAAGTATCTCGTTATAAAAGTGAATAAATGTATGGATTAAAACATAAACTAAAGTTTCAACGATTTTTTCCTCACTCCATCCGAGATCTCTCTCTTTTCACGTGTTTGTAATAACTGAGTTCAACTGTATATATATATAATATATCGACTATGGAAAGAAAAAAAGACGTAACCCAAAAAAAAAACTGCTTTTTTTCGATAATCACAATGTATAAAACTTGATACACGTTCTAGCAATAAAATGTAAACTGAAAATAACGAATTACTATCTAAGTAAGAAAAAATAATGACCTGTGATAATGAAGACCAGGAAAAACGACTTAAAAGGGTTTTTCTTGAAAAGTTAATTAAATTAATATTAGACTTAGTCAAAAAAAATTCAGTTATCAGTCACCATGCACTTCAAGGCTGGGTATATAATTAATAATTTGCCTCAGCCCCAAAATCATCAAAAAACGTTTTTTGTGTCTCTTGTAAAATTTGATATTTGTGGGTTACGTCCCGTTTTCCTTTCCACAGTCGATACATATATATTGTAAAACATAGAAGTAATAATAACAATTCACCCTACTTTTGGCAACCTTATACCACACTTGACACTATTTTCATTGCCAATAAAGAAACGTAATACCACCTGCAGCGTGGGAGCTTTTTAAAAATAGCTCCTTAAAGTTGAGTAGGCGGCTGACATAGACGCGCGAGTGCTTTCTGCATGGCCGTATGGACACCGGCCGGCGCGCGCTCAATTATTCAGACCCCTTGTAGAATTTTGCACGGCGCGCGGGCCAGTTGGGGGGAGCGAGTTAGTTTATTTTGCGATGCGGCCTGGCTCTACACTTCAAATTCCCACGAACGATAAATTTAGAATTTCCTCTCACGATTTTCCGATCGCCGGGAAAATATTTATTGTGTATTGTCAACGGCCAAGGCGTCTGCGCAACCTTCTGGTGCACCTACCAACATGCACGCTTTATGATTATATGGGGTAAAATACAGACATACTATATATTATATTTACAAATCTGAAAATTAGCAAAACTAATTTATTTTTGAAAATTATTTAAACTTGGTGAGCGATAAGATCATTACCTAATAAATTAATTTCAATAACAGTTGTGTAATAGTTCATTACAATTTGATCATGTAATATGAAAATATTTTATTTAACTTGTAGCATTCGTAATTTAGGGTATATTTTAATTTATTACAAATTATTGAGCTTGTGGCCGCGTGATGAACGTTGTAATCTTTGTTTGTTGTGTCAACGGTATCCTACTTTTGCATGTGTAAGACTTTAGTCTTAGAATGTTTGGACAACTAATACTATATCTCATATATATTGATTGAAATGATGATTAAAAATAACATTATATTAAAATATAATCGATATTAAAACCCTCCAAGGACGAGCGTCACCATATGGTCACACAAAACACCGTTGTCTATTGATCCCACTATTCATACTTGTTCTACCTGAATATCGTTGCTTTCGCTCATATTTGGTTAAGAAGGGTACGGACTACAGTTAGTCATCAGCCGTGGGAACAGGAACGGTCCCCAAAAGCACATTTTTTTGAATTGAACAAGATTTTTTGAATTTCCGTTTTTTTTAATTTACTTTTTGAAACTGTTAGATATTTTTTTATAAAAACATAAAATTATTTACAGTTATTTTGCTAATATATTTGTATTGAAATTATGTTGATCTAAAGAGGTCAAATTGTAAATATTAAAAAAAAACACGTTTAGCTATATTTCAACCCCGAATGTTTGCAAGCCCATACGGTCACTTTTGTCCTTACTACTGTCCGTACTCAATATTACACGGTAATAAAAGGATGAGCATGACCATATAGTCATGCGGGGTTTCTATACAACGACTTGGCGTTTTTTTTTTTTAAATTTTGGATAGCAATAAAAGTTATCCGTGACTTCAATATGGCTTAGAAAATATTTTTTTATCGGAAAAAAGCTCTCGTCTCTGGAGGGTTAATTAATATGCACGGAAACCAATCCGTATGCTAAATTTGAATCGTTCAAATTGTGTACATTCACACAAGTTTTGTCACTCACGACCCGGGATTCTTCTTTCAGCATCTTCAGGCGTTCAAGTGCACGGATTAACTTGAACTGACGTTTAGTAAGTACATGTATCGTGTTTGTATAAGAAATAAATCACTAAGTTTTAAGGCCATTATTGCTGGTGAAATGAATTAACCCATGGGAACGCCTGAAGCTGAACGTGAAACCCGGGTCGTTAGTGACAAAACTTGTGTGAGTGTACATAATTAAACGATTAAAATTTAAACTGAAATTTCACTAAGCACTTTCAGTCAAAATCTTTAAAAAAAAACTTGAAATGAAAGCATATTGCTTTGAAATCCGACTAAGTTTACTACAAAGTAAAAGCTTTATTTTTTGGGAAATGATAAAGTATATGTTTAGGTAAAATCTATGTAGATGAAATTATTGTTCAATTAATTTAATAGCTGAACAGTTTTTATCACTTCACTAAACTTTCAAATTCACACTTTGGCCCGCTCGAGTGTCTTTGAAAAAGTGTTTAAACGTCTTACAGTTGTTTTTAGGTCGAACCATAAAAGCGTTTCTTCCGAAGTCGTTACAAAGTATTGCTATGATTATACGATAAAGACAACTTTTTAAAGTCTCCAGACGTATTTCAAAGGATCCCAAAGAAGATGCTTCTTTGCTGGAAAATGATGGCGATACTCCTAAAACATGAGATGCCTGGACCCTTTTTATTATGCAAATAAACTGAAATTACTTTCTTAGGCATCTTTATTGTACCGTCAATCTGGTACCCAAGGGGTTGCTACCAAAGGAAAAAACTTAAACTCATTTGATGGAGACTGCCATGTTAAAGTATTTATTATTATTCACTCTATTCTTTCAGCCCATTTTTGATGAACTTGACAGTTTTTTTGTATACTTTAGCATGTTATAAATTATATGATTAAACTATTTAAACAAATTTTAAATTTACAGCAGTTGCACGAAAAGTAAATCATAATTTCTTTATATTTTTGAACAGAGTGATACTAATAAAGAGTGCTATATTTCTGACCATAATGAATTCAATTTATTGTGAAACTAAAAACGATTATGTAATAATAACATATTTTTATGAATTATGACATGTTTTTTCCAGGGCTGTGGAGTCGAGTTAAAAAAACAACTCTACATGTCTCAAGCTTTAAAATAAAAAAACGACTCTGACTTCAAGGAATTTTTTTCAATCATTGAATTTTAAATTATGTTTTATGTCAGATCGTCTTTAGTCAGCCATAGAATGCAGTGGCAATACTATGGGATCTTCTGAGTTAAATACACATCATTAAATATATATTGTTTAAATGGGTCTGAGTCGTAAGATTTTTTTCGACTAAGACTCTGACTCCGACTCCACACTCCTGGTTTTTTCAAACAGAATATTATCTCCCTTTTTTTACTCTATCCCAGACTCTCAGTTTTTATTTATTTACTTGACAGCTAAAACAACATACAAAGCTTTTTTATTTCGAAAATATTTATAAATATGATTTATGTTTAGTGCCGACTTCCGAATCATTCATTTTTATTACAGAAAATGTTTTTGATAAGCTTCTAGATGTTAAAATTTTTAATTAAACCTGTTCGTCTTCTTCATTATTTTAGACGCGAGTCCAGAGTTGGTGTACTGGTTCTCCGAGCAAACTTTACAGCCAGGACCGTCAGTTTCCCTCAAGTGCGTTGCCGCTGGAAGTCCTCCGCCTCGATTCACCTGGACATTGGATGGATTTCCTATTCCAGATAATACAAGGTCAGTTTTCAATACTTTCAGATAAATTTGATTTATTGTCAACATTTATGGTTCCATGAATAAACAGATCATGATAAAACAGAACATGAGAACATAGAACATAGACAATTCAGAACACAATCATTTTTAGTTGAATGATAACTGTTTCTTCTGAACTATTTATTGGAAAAATATTAAAGACTAACAGGTAATAATTTCAGAGCAGTGTGTAATAACGTGCGCTTTACTTTATTAGTCAATGGCGACTATTGTAATCGTCAAATATAAGTGTATTTACGACAATTTCAGTTTGAAAGTGGTATTGATATGCAAGATTGCTGTTTTATTTATTGTATCTAATACGACATAGAGATTACTAATTGATTGTAAAACATATCAATACTAGTGTTATCTAAAGATATATTGTACGTTTTGTGATCTTCTGTTTTTTCATGTTCTGTTTTATCCGGTTTCAATATTTGTAACTCTTTAGGTGTAAAAACATTTTGAACATAATATTATTATTTATTATATTAATGTTTGATTTAATAACATACATTATTACAATAGAAGTATATTACTTAAAACAAAGGACTCTTTTGAATAAAAACTGTTTGAATATGAATACTGGAGGTTAAAAGTAATAAAAAATCTGTTGGGTTGAGTATTAAGTCAAATGAAAATTTTGATCTAACAAACAAAAATTGTCGACATGACGGTGAATAAAAAAGAGCCGATAATACTGCTTACAAGTGATGTATTATTACATGACCGCTCTAAATGTGGAGCATATAAAATCCTAATGGAGGTATCTTAACAGAAGCTTTTTCTACTAAAACTGCTTATTACTCAGTTTCTCAACCTCTATTTTTATCGAGAGTAAGGATAGAAAATATAGAGCTAGGACACGACGAGTGGTTTGCTCATCACTCTCGCTACTTTAGGATTAAAATGGTGGAGAGGTGAATTTTTTAGACATCACAAACATCCATGGCTTTAAACAAAAATCGATAAATCGATTGAAAAAATTCTGTTCGTAGTGTGATTTGAACCCATGTTTATTAAAGTAAGTTTTTCATAATATGAAGTTTTCATTTTTCCATTATGTCGCGATCACAATTTTTAATTCTCAAATATTGTAAAGCGAATGAAAGACAATTTTACCCTTTAAAAAATATTTTCTTTTGTGGTAGTAAAGTATCCATTCTAGCGTTTGAAATGTAAATCTGAATGATAAAGACTATTCATAGATTCTCCAATACGTGTTAAAAAAAAATTTGAATAATTTTAGGTTTCTGGTCGGACAATACGTGACAATCCACGACGACGTCATCAGCCACGTGAACATATCTCACGTGAAGGAAGAAGATGGCGGAGAGTACACGTGTACAGCTAGCAACGCGGTCGCCAAAGCCTCCCACAGCGCCCGCGTCAATGTATATGGACTACCGTACATCCGGGAAATGCCGAAGGTGACAGCCGTCGCAGGATCTGATCTGGTTATCAAATGCCCCGCTGCAGGATATCCCATCGATACAATAACCTGGGAAAGAGGTAAGGATTCATAGAAAAACTCCATTTTTTTTTAAAGTCAGGCATATACACGTATATCGATTTTCATTTTGTAAGTCTGAGATAATATAGTGACGTGACATACATTTGAGTACACAAAAATACACATGTATCCAAAATACTCAATCGTTTACGTATTTTTGTCAAATAATACCAGATGTAAGAAAAAGTGACTATCTTTGCTTTGGGCCTCACATAAAATGTGGACTAACCGCAGGTTTAGTATCGCTGTGCTAAACGATCACAAAACATATTTTATATAATAGATGCACAGTGAAAAAATAAATTAATAAATAGTAGGCCGAAAATATACATACATACTTTGAACGTATGACACTAGAAACGGGTATCAAATTCGAAATTGATAAACAGTATCGATGACAATTTATTTCTGAAAGCTCATTCACATTTAGATTCATTAAAATGGTATGTCGGAGAAATTTTTGTTATCCTGTTTTACGTAAAATTCTGGCTAAAGTTCTCAATGTATGATAATAAAATGTTTAACTTAATATTAAAACTAATTTTTGCTTTTACTATCATATTTTAAGTTTGTAAATTACTTTCAAACCTATTTTTAGATTATTATTTTTTTTTATATATATTTTTTATATTTTTTAAATAAAGTAAAAAATATTTGACATTACAGCTTACGCCAATGCGTCAAATACTTTTAAGTTGAAAGATCATACGAGATATACTCGATGAGAATTTTTAAAAGTCACATGAGATAAACTCAAAGAGAATTGACTTCACAAACACCAATGCCTTAGATTTCAAATTAAAATTGAAAAAAATCCAATTTTGACATTGACCTTACCGGGAATCGAACCTAGACCCACCTGGTCGGTAAAGCAAGCTTTGACCAACTAGACCACAGCGCGCGACATTATACGATTTATATCTCCATATAATAAAAAGGAAACTGACACTGTAATCCATAAAAATTCAATGCACCCATTTTCTTATAAACTAGCCGCTTTTCATTCAGAAATACATAGACTTGTGAGTGTTCCTTTAAACGAAATAAACTTTAATATCGAATTGAAAATCATCAAACAAATCGCCATAAACAATGGATACGATATGTCTCTTATAGACAATCTTTTATCAAAAAAACAAACTAAACTTGCAGAAAAAATGTTATTTAAAGGTATAGTGTCAAAGGACATAGATCATACTAGGTATTGGCGTAGAATCATTTTTTTAGGAAATACAAGTCTTAAAATTAAAAAACAACTAGCTGATAGTGTTAGACCTGCTTTTTACTGTAAAAACTCTTTAGGCAAATTATTAGTTAATAATAAAGATAAAATACATTACTTAAATAAATCCGGGATTTATAGATTGCAATGCTCTTGTTGTACAAAGTTTTATATCGGCAAAACAGAAAGAACACTGAACATCCGGGTTTTAGAACATATGGCAGCCTTTAGATTGAAAAAAGACACGTCTACTTTTGCTAATCACTTAATATTGGAAGGACACGTGTTCAATCAGGAACAAGGGATAAAAATGTTACACCCAAATACGGACAGTCATAAGCTCTTTTTCCAAGAAATTTTAGAAATCAACAAAGCACAGCTGCAAAATCTTCCGATTTTAAACGAAATATCAAATTTTCCCACATCTCCACTTCTATACCCTATATAACCATAAAATCATATAATCATAAAACCTTTGCCGACAAAAAAAAAAAATTTATATAATTCTTGAAACTGCTCACTAGTCAAATCTGTTGGCATTCCCATGGGCTCATTCTTTTCGCCAGCAGTGGCTTTGGACTCAGTGATGCATTTATATCTTATATATAACACGAAACTTTCATTTGCTAAGCGTCAGTTCAAGTTCATCCGTGCACTTGAATGCCTGAAGATGCCGAAAGGCGAAACCCGGGTCGTTAATGACAAAATTTGTGAGAATGTACATAGTTTGAACGATTCAAATTTAAAAAGGAAACTGTTTCTTATAGTTATTACAAGCAGCGTGACATTCTACGCAATAATAATTCTGTTATTGATGTTTTTGTTATCATTTTATTCGCTGTTAAAAACACAAATCAAGCACTTTGTCAATCAATTTCTTAACCAAAGTAATAAAAAAACTGTTATCGAATCCGGGCTGCCCAAAAGAAAATTTAAGCTCAACAGCTCTTTGAGTGGTACTATAATAATAAAAATCAAATAAACCCAATAAAAGAGAATTGGAATGTTTTTTACAGAAGTATCACTTGAGACCGTAAATAATTATTCAACTAATCTAATTGAAACCCAAGGAATCAAGTCTTTTATCATCGATTCTCTTGGCAATAGCGATTAACCATAGTGGGTATATATTAACCCGTCCTTTGATTTCCCTTGGCGGCTGTAATACAGAAAAACATTCTCTAAGAATTTGGATGAAAGCCAGTGTGTAAATGTTCGGACTGTGTGATTTTTCAGAGAGCTTTTTCTTTTAAATTAAGTTTCTAGCACATGTAATATTATTAAGGAACACAGTTTGTTTTTTTTTCTTGGTAAATAGTAGAGTTTTTTGTGTACCAAAAATGCTTATTTTTTAGTATCGTCATCACTATAAATCTTGAATAACCTTATTTTCTTTGAATTTTCAGATTTTAGTGATTGCTCTTTACTGTTAGCTTATTATAATAGAATGCAACCTATAACAATATCATCATTGTACTTGTATATTGCTATTTACCAAAATAATTTTTAAATTGTAGTTTTGCTGCTATTTTTAAAATATTTGCTTTAAATATTACTGCGTCGTAAAAAAAGGATTCTCACTTATTATAAAATAATATAACTGTGAATAGAATGATTGACAGTTTTTAATAGATTGAATAACAAAATATATTCAAACAGATGAAAGATAATTTACACTCAATACTTTTAACTTACCAGTAGCAGCTTATAAAATTCTTCAAGTCGCTAATTCGGTTTTAATGTTGGTGATCACAACTTTCTCAATTAAATTTTATCTTTAAAAATCATTTTAAATTTGTACGACTCTGTATAAATTTTAGTATATAATTAACAATTTACTTATATGTTCTGAAGGAAGAACTTTGTATGATTTAACCACTTAAAATTTATGTAAACAATATTTCATTCCGGTGGAAGACAAAAAAGTTTTTTCATTAAGTAAAATAGAATTCAGTGGAGTGCTGTTTATGCTTTCAGCAAAATGAGAAATCAAATTAATAATAATTTATTCTTACCTCGAATGAATTCAATCAAGCAGGGAAATTAACTGAATCAAGCGAATGCCTTTTTATTATTAAGCCAGACGCCATTTCGTTTATTTATTTATTCTTTGATGGTAATATAAATTTTCGTTCATTGAATACTTTTAATTCCTCTTAAAATGGCTCTCTTCCGGGAAATGGTTTATTATAAAGAGTCTAATATTTCCAATCATTTATTACAATGTTTTGAATTTACTCAGGTAATTATTTCAAGAATGTCTTTTTAAAAATTATTATTAAATCACGCAACAAGGCATACAATCACAAGACAGTAAAGCACTGTTTTAATGAATTCAGCAGTTACGATAAAATATTTTAAGTCAATTAAAAATTACCCTTTTTTCATAAATCACAAAATGTAATTTAACAAGAGAAAAGTTTTCTGTATATTGGGAGGAGCGGAAATGCATACAAAAAAAATGTTGTTTTTAATAACTGATTTGAAGCCCGACTTCTTTTTCTGAGATATTAACTACATATAAAATAAACGTCTAGAGTAGTGAATTTCAGGTATTTTTTTTTGTGGCCGCATTTAAGCATCGACTATGGAAATGTCTCGTGGCCAAGCCAAATTTTGGTTTTGAAATGTGTTAAAACTAGCAGTTGTATTTATTAAAAAAACAACTTGTTTATATTCACTGTTTGGATCAATTTATGTTTGTATTCACAAAAAGACATTATTTTAAATATCAATATTTACTATGAAGCTGTTGGTAGCCAACGCGGCCGCACATGAGAACCTCTGTTCTAGATTCATACTGTGATCAGATTAAAACCAGACGCTTCGAGTCGATCACTCTCCGTATTCTTTTCACGAATTCAAGTCAAAAGAAAATCATATAAAGAAACCACTTGGCTTTGGTGGCTGACTTTGTTTCGGCGCTTTCAGAGACATCCTCAGACAATCTTACTTTCACAATGCTTGTCTAAGTACGACAATTTTAATAGGACGGGTTGCTCGACACTGCTAAATTTATTTTCAATAGTTTAACTCATTTTAATTGATGCAACTTCTTTTTTAATCATTCAGTAGTATCATTATTGTTTGTTTGTTTATCTATCCTCATCTCCATACTTCCCGTTTATGTTTTTATAATATGTCAGAATAGTCAAATTAAAATCATTCGTACTGAAGCAAGCATTGTGAAAGTAAGATTGTCTGAGAATACCTCTGAAAGAGGCAAAAAAACGTGTCACAGATAGTAGTATATGGTAGTGGAATAATCTAAGTTATTTTAAATATTATATCTTTAATCTGATTAATTCGTAATAACATAATGTTTATCGAGTAATTAGTGTCAGCAATCAACTAACCGTAACCCATTTTTCAATTACAACTTAATCAGTGATTGAATATTTTCACAACCCACGGAATATGGGCGCGATTATACAAAGTAAAACAATATGGTTTAAGTATTAAAGTAACTCAAACTGAACCCATCTCACACCGTTCAGCCGCCAGATCAAATAGCAATTAATCATGCGTTATTAGCTATTCGGTTATAGCGGCGCAGCGTCTTGAAAACTAGAACAATTAATGTTTTAGGTCAGACTTAGTATCCAAAAGACCCTCTCACATCCAGTAATTCAGCAATAAATCATATGCAAGACTCTATCATGGACATTGTAACTATTTGTTAGTAACTAAGTTTGGCGTGCTGGGAAAATTCGCATTAACTACCCTACGCCACTAGCACTGAACATACTCTTTTTGCGGTCAATATATAGAGTTAATATAACGTATATTTCATTGAAAGTTGTTCCATATCATACTCACATTTATCTCTACCCGTTGACACTCTGCTAAAACTTTAATACTTCTCTTTGTTGGCTCTCATATATAATATTAAATTGTTTGATTTCTATCGCAGTCGATTAAATTGTAAAACACGAATGTACATGATGAGAAACTGTGCTACGTATTAAATCAGGCATACACAACATTTTTTCTAGCGGGCCGCATAAAAACAAGTTATAGTGTTTTTAGGCCGCAAGACAAAATTACACAATCCATTTTTTACACAGGGATACGTTCCACGCAAAACAGTCGAGCAAAAAAGCTTTATACAAAATATTTAAGGAATATTGATAATTTATGAAAACAGATTTTATGTTTAAATATTATTTCATGAAATATAACCGATCCTGTATATACAAGAGGTGCGTTGATCCAATGCTACCTCGACCGACAGCCACTGATTCGATTGGTTTATATATATTGTGAATAGTATTATAAGTGGAAAAAACCACCCTTCCTCGGAACACTGCGTATAGCTATGACATTAAGTAAGCATCTTATTTACGTATTGGCAGCCCACCGCTGAAGAAATTAGAAAATGGTGCATTCATTGTAATTGTAAAATTAATATCAAAATATCTTTCATGCAGTAACGTGGTCAAGTTGACGGTCATGTAAAATATTGCAACATTCATTAAAAAAATCAATATCATTTATTTTAAATATAAAAATACGCACTGTTAAACAACACATGGTTATTAAATTATATGAAGAAATGAGGGTTTCGTGCGTAATATTAATATTTTATGGAACTGAATAAACCATTGCTATTTTTCATTTTTATAATTGAACATTTAACGTTTATTCGATTTATTATATAAATGATTTAAAATTTAAGCTTACTTTTTTATCAGTTGCTAAGTTAGATCTGTATCCTTATTCTGTAATGGATTCTTTCTCTTGTCATTAATTATTTACAGAAACCGTTCGCTTAACCTTCTATAAAGCTTTCTTGCTATTATTTGGATAGACAGTATTTTGAAAAACTGTGATATAGTTTAAAGAAGCCATACTTTTGTTAGATTACAAGTGTATTGTAATACATTTAAAGCGTATTTGCGATTCACTGATACATTTTGTTTTTGTAAAGTTGATAGTTTCCTCACATCTGGACTCGAACCAACGGTCTTGTGGATTTTTGTTCTTTTTACTTATTTATTATTCAAACATGCGTCCATTGGGAATTTCTTTTTAAGACCCTTGTTTTTATCATACAGTGGAATTGTTTTGCCTACCTTTACCGCACAATTATTTGTTGTTTCTTATTTCTCAGGCTTCGTTCCGTCTATTAAATTCTAAGCAAATTATTTGTGGGACCATATAGCGAAGGCTTAATTCTAAGCCATGTCAAATATAAAATGTTGATTTATACAACTAGACGTTTATACAAAAAATACAATATACATTTGTTCTAATTCCCACTTTTATTTATTAATGTCAAGACCAGTTTTGCTCATGAGCAACATTATCAAATTATAAGAGAATACAATGTTACAGTGTTATTTATACAAATCAAAATTAAATAAAAAATAGACATTGAAAAGAATTTATAAATAAAATAAGACGTTTGATTAAATTTTTAAACCTAGTATGAGATGTTCTACTATCTATGGCTTCTGACCGGAATGATTGCTTGAACTAGTTTTGTCCTGGATCTATTCTTTATATCCCTACTTTCTTCGAAAAACAGATAATTTAACTGAGTAACAAGCAGTTGTCGTAGAAAGGTTTACCTCCATTAGGAGACCATATGATTCACATTAGAAACAGACAGATTTTTGAAAAAGTTAAATAAAAATTGTATGTTTTATGTAAGTTTTGGAAACTTAAAAATTAATAGTCAACAGGTATTTTACGGTCAATTCGACTTGATTCACTTCTTCAAAATGTATATACTAAGCAATATGCATCTTTTAAAAAAAAAGCGCTGAATTTAAAAGATAAATGTAGTTAAAAATATTTTTTTTAATTAAAGTGAATCTTTGCAATCAAATGTACAACTTATAAATTGTGACTCACAACCATATACATCTAAGAAGTTTGTATTTGATATTTACAACATGGAAGTATGTAATAAAATAACTGTAGGAGAAATTTTGATGAATTAAAAAAGTTGAACCGCATTTTTCTGTATTTATGATTACAACAGTTTTTAACTAATTTTTGGCCATATCAGTTAAATACAAACATTAATTTTGTGATGTAGCTATGATAATGTTAAACGTCACCGCTTTATTTATTTCTTAATCCATGTCCGCTCCCAATGTGGAGCAGATGGCCTCTTCTGGAGGTATCTCAACAGAAGTTTTTCTACAATAACTGTTTGTTACTCAGTCGCTCAAAGTAATTAGTAGGGAAAGAAAGATAAGGCTAGAACAGGACTAGTGGTTGGCTAATCACTATTGCTATACCCAGCTATTAAAGGATCAGAAGGATGGGAGGAGAGGAAATAATGTGAATTGACATCACAAACACCCAGTCTTCGATCACAACTTTGAATTGAATAATTCTCAAATTCACTGTGATATGACCGGGAATCAAACCCAGACCTGCGTGATTGGTAGAGCAAGCTCTAACCAACTGGGCCACAGTTGGCGATATAAGAATAGTCGTTGATATAAGAATTGTTATTTTTGTAGACATTTTTCCTTGCTATAATTGGACTTAAAAAATGCCGTCTACCTTCAGAGCATTAAATAACAGAGAACAATCTCGGAGTCAAAAGGAAGCTAGTATACAAAAAAAAATGGTTTTAATGACACTTGTATGTAGAAAATGATATCAACAACTTTCACATCATTATATTATTACCGATATATGCGTGCTCTTGGATTACTTATCGCAAAATAAAATATTTCAAACCACTGTGTTAGGCGCTATAAATTCACGTAATAGTAGTTTTTGCAGAGGGTGAGAATGTCTCACACTCTGGCCTCGCTAATTCTGAGGCGTGTACCGAGGGTAAATATTGGGCGGGATCCTTCTAAAACAAGCCGCCAGTTAATTCCAGGATATCGCGGACTTGGCCGACGTCTCGCCGAGCTATATCCTCATTTTGTGGATTATCCTTTATTGTACCCGGCTTAACAGAGTACACACGCCGAGTTCTTAGGCCACATGAACTATTTCTCTTCGGGGGTGGAATATGTACTCGTTTTCCCAGTTTGCGCTTTGTTTTAAGGGGATTGTTTTGAAACGCTTTGATAGAAAACTATTCGAATTAAATTGTCGCATTTTTATATCGTTTCGGAGCTATTTTTAAAACAAATTATTTTTAAGATATTTTAAAAAGTCTTATTAACACTTTCTCTACGGTGCCAAAAAATACTTTTGATTACTAATAATGTAGTTCGCCTTTAAGTATTTTTTAGCACCGTAAAAGGGAAATGTTAATAAAAAAAAATATTATGAATAAACCTGGGAACCTGTGGGGAACCTGCGGCCTTTTGGCTACTCTGGTGCGGCCTTCTGACCAATTCTGAAATTCTGTAAATTTAGACATATTCCGACCGTAAATTCCTGTCTCCGGCCAAAGATTCCATAGTCCAAGGTTTCCCACCCCTGGTATAGACTGTCGATTATTTACATACAAATTAAAACATTAATTGAAACCCCATACAGATATTATTCTCAGATATCTTTAGTAAGATCGTTACCACTCGGTCACGACTTTTCTAGAGTTGTGTTATATCGTTAGTTATATATATTTTTTAATGTATTTATGGGTTGTTGCTTGTAATATATATTTTTCGTCATTTGATAATTGAATAATTTATGACAATTTAAGTATTGTAACATATATACGGCTATACTAAGAAAAAGAAATAAGTTGGTTGAAATGATATAATTTATATCTATCTCCCTTGAATATTTTTTAATCTAAATCAACAGCTTTTGAGTGTACTTAATAAACACATATACATATATTTTCATGAGTAAATATTTTGAAACTTTTAATACGGTGAAATTAGCTCAAAATGATTTTTTTAAGTAACTCAAAATCAATTCAGTCTAAGATTTAAAATTAAAACAAAACAAATATTATTTCGGTATTGACTTTGATAGTGCTTGAACCCAAACCCAACTTATCGCTGGAAAAAAATCGTAATAATAGACCACATAAGGCAGTAATAACAAAATACTTTTATTTTATTGGCTTGGAATTAATTTATTATTAAACACAAGCAATTTCAGCACAGTCAGTTACACAAGACTTATAAACTGAGGTGACTCGTTAAACAAATATGTACCTGAAACATACGGAAACATATGAAATTGATACAAGTACCAAAATAAATCCTAGAATAAATTAATTTATAAAAGCTCTATTTTGTGCCAAATGAAACTTGACAGTCGCAGTGGGCCGAGCTGTAAGCGCCTCTGCGAAATCAATTCGCCAGAGATCTGGTCCATTTTCCTACATTATCGCTTTCAATCGATCGTATGGCTACTTGCTTTACTATGTATTCCCATGTCAGCACCCACATTTCTCAACTGCAATGAGTTGAACCTTTTTAAAATACGTTTGAAAAGACTTAAAACCCGTACATATATTATATAAATAGGGAAGTGGTCTACGTATAAAATACACACGCTGATTTATATTCTATTGAAATTTTTAGCACAAAGCTCAAGGGAAATCAATATTTTAAATACATTCTATAGAATGGCGGCCGTGAGTTGTGTGCTCCATTCAAAATATATTTAAACATTTTTTCTTCTACAAAAAAGTAGTGATAAAAATAAAATAATATTATAACACGAATTTAGTTAGCAAATTTTTTGCACGACAGCTAGTGCTTCCAATCCTGGGATCAGGGATCCTGGCCAATTTGGCGATCTCGTTATTCCGGGATCGTGTTAGTACTGGTCCCATAATTTCGAGATTTACTATAACACGTATGAAAAGTTAAACAGAGCTAGCTTAAATAGGGCCGAAACACTTACTCACTGGCAAGCGTAACTTTTTTAAATAAAAGAGCTAAAAAAAACAAAAAAATACTCCAAGTTGAGAGTATTTCTGAATCTGTTAATTCGACAGAATTTTCGGAAACTATGATGCGTGATCAATCTCGGGATTCAGAAAAAGTGTAATCCCGAAACCCCGGGATCAAAAAAACGGGTGCGAGTTTGGATGCAGTAACAACAACTTATGATGGAAGTTTAGGAACATACTAAATTATTACTTATATTATAAAAGAAAATTAAAAATATTTACAAGCATCGTTCACTTTTCCTCTGTTATTTGTGTAGGCAAAAATCGACTGACCCAAACTCCTTTTCATTTCACTTCTTAAAAAATATATATGACAGTCGACTGCCTTAAATCGAAATTCGTTACACGAAAAAACGACGCTTCCTAAAATATAGTGTCCGAATATTAAGGTCACCGTTAACTTCTATTAAAGTACTTAATTTTAAGAGATTCTGTAATGCTTAAAATCTACTGGTCTTACCGTCGGATATTTTTACGGTTTCTTTTTGTTATTTGGCTATTAATATAAATTCTCAAGACATTAAACTTTGATTATTTTTTGAAAGCATGTCTGTGGGGTTTCAAAAACAATCTTACACCAAAATGTTTTTAAATAAATTTCTAAAAGAAGAGTTTTTTTTTCGATTTGGAAAAGAAATTATTTTATTACTACAAATCTAATATATAATTTGCCCGAGGTTTATTTTAAACTAAACAAAAATATTAACTCTCAGTAAGTTAAAACGAAAATAATATACCAACAACGATCATAAAATACCATTTAAAATTGAAAAAATGATTGAATAGATTTTAAAAAAGGTTACCATGGCTTTTAATATTAAGTTACTGGAAGAAGTAATTTTTTAAATGATGGATTTAAAAAACAAAAGAGGACATCGAATTAAAAATAATTCTGGAATCTGTAAATCCATCCACTTTTATTGCCGGAATTTTCGGAGGTAGTGGTAAATGATCATTCCCGAAATCCCGGATTGAAAAACGGATTCGGAATTGGACGCCCCAGACGTAACCCACAGTTTTTCCAATCAGATTTTCTCGGTAATCACAATGTATACATCTTGATACACAACCTATCAAAATATTTTAAGATGAAAATGACGAATTAGTATCTAAAGTTGACTTTTAAGTTTGAAAAAAGGACGATCTGTGAAAACTGCGACCGGAAAAAAGGACATATAAAAGTTATGTTAAACACCAGTATATCAGTCTCCGTGCACGAAGTGCTCCGTTTAAGATTGTGTATATTTAATATTTTGCTTTTAGCCCAAAAATTATCAAAAAATAAAATAGTGTCTATTGTAAAATTTGTTGTGTGGGTTACGTTCTTCCACAGTCGATGTTATTATATTAATTTTGAACGCGACGCATCGTGGTGAAGCTTTCAGTTGGACTTAAATGTTTAGTTGCCAAGCATTAATGTAGTGATTTTATTTTAACAAAACATACGAATAGTGCAGAACCACGAATCATTGTTTTATAAAAGTCACTAAAAAAATGATAGATGCCGAATAATGTGGACTATCACGCATTGTTTTTATAAGCAGAGACCATAAAAAATAACCGTAAATGCGAAAAATGTTTTATTATGTAGATATTAATTAAATAGAAGCGGCATTTCAAACATTTGTTTGTGTTTATCACATATTTATTTAAAAATATTTTCAATCATATCAGACGAGCTTCCGCGCCGTTAAAGTCCATAAAATATAGTGCAAAGTAATTCAATGCAACGTAAAAAAATCTGAAGTTGTTTCTGTGATGTGAAATCAATAAAGCTTTTTGCAGGCACCATATATTTCCCAGCTCAAAGTAACCGGATCATCGCCATTTCGCGAAACATAATTTACTGTTACAGTTATTAGGGATAGCGTTGGGGGCTTAAATCGCGACATTCGAGCCCTTTTTAACATTTTAGGGGCTTATTCGTTTTACACATTTTCCTCCAAAGAAAGTAAGAGCCTTAGATTAAATAAAGATTTCTTTTTATAACTGCTTTAAAAAATTCATATCATATGTTTAAAAATACTACCTTAATTCAGTGGCAAAACTTTCGACGTGGTCGTGTAATTCAGTTTTAGATTTCGAACATCTGTATGAAAATATATTTTGCTCTTACTGCGTCAATCATTTAAGCTCAGACGAAGAGCAATCTTCTCAAAATCAGTCACTTCAAATTTGTTTTTCTGATTTTACCATTTCTAAAATGGGGCAAAAAGAAAAAAAAACATTCAGCAATTGGTAAATACTTATAAAGACTATTTTTATTTTAAAAAAATGTTTTTTTAAATTTGTTATCGAAAACAAGATATTATTCATAAAATAAAGTATACACATATACATTTCGAATCTTACATATAATAAAATTCTACCATGTGAAAATTTATGCCAACTTAATCAATTAATATTTTTTAAAGGGTGGCTTAGAAAAGTAAACTGTTTTTTAGGTGACACGTAAGTAGACAACCACTTTAAAATTACGCATTACATAATATCAGAGCGACGGTGCAGTGTATTGTGACATAATAAGATGTTTAGTATATACTGTGTCCATAATGCGCTTGAAAGAAGAAATAGTACAGAGCTTATTTTAGTTATATTGCTGAATACAACGGGAAACATTCATGGCGAAAAAAATATTAAGTAAACTTTTGCAAACGATATGCGAATGCTTTAATATTGTTTTTTATTTGCAGCATAATATAATTTCATATAATGAATAATCTGCAGAACATAGGAGATAGAATAATATTTCAAATATTCCTTTGTTTAGTCTTACGAAAGGTGTACGCAGGTCAGAACGTTTCGCTTACGAAATATGCGAAAAAAATCCTCCCTTTTGTTGAACACTCTTTTAAATTTACATAGACTGGCGATAAATTAAAAGAAACTACGTGAATACACTATCGCCGCTAACTTTCAACTCTATCATACTTTCGTAAAAGAAACAGTTTAAAACAAAAAGTCGGCAATGTTATTGAGTTACTTTTTTTCTTCTCCGTTCTTCATAATAACATTTGCAAAGTGCTACGCCGGCTTCCGTTACAGCTTCCCAAGTATTCCGCATGGTCTCATACATGAACGTAATTGGCAAACTTCCTTACCCGGAACACTTCTCGGATAGACTCAAATATTGCAAAGTTTTCGGTGAGGAACGTTTGCTTCCATTAAACTTATATTTAAAGACATGCCTCATGAATTTGGATATAAACAATGTAATCATCAGCAGATGCCGACAATAAGAAGATGAAAGATTGACTCCTCTATCTTTTGTAAAGCGACATTAAAACAGACCTTTCAACACTTTTAAATATTTTATTTTTGTGTATGATACCAGTTAATATTGTTAACAAATTTTCAAGAGTTTAGGTTGCAGGGTATACTATATTATGTAATATGTATAACAATCATTGTATTCAATATTACTGGTACACCTTTGATAGTCAAATTGTATATGTATACTATAATAGTAATTTAATATTATGTTAAACTTTAAGAAGATTTATATTTCTTTCAAAGAGCAAATAAATTCAAAGAAGCAGCATTTTATAAGTTGAAAAAAAACTTACTTGAATTCCTTCAGAGTCGAATATCAACTAGTCTGTATTCTGTTTTTCTTTTTTTCCGTGGATTTAGCGGAAGCTTTTTTGCCGATTCAAATATAATATAAAATAAAAGTGGATTCATTTGCTTACTACTGTATCAAGATTTTTCTTTTAATGGGCGAAATATGAGTCGATAAATTGAAAACAAAATTAGTTCTGCACAAATCAGTTCTATAGTGAATATAAAAAGTATTGACTGAAATTTAAAATTTTCAATATTTTGACGATGTTGTATGATTCAAAATTATATTTTGATTTCAGTATGATCATAAGTAAAAAAAAAGTCAACAATACGATCAGTTATAAGCAAAACAGTTATATACAAATTTTATATGGAAATTCCCAGCCCTTAGCAAAATTACTTAGAGCTTAACGTTTTGTGGCTTTCTGGTTATACGTATAACGTGTAGGCATGATTAATCAGACACAAAACGCTGAAAATTTTGACATTATATCGAAATGTGTTATGCTGAAACAGTTATTTTAATGCAAGCAAAAGGGATTTTTGAGAATATTTCTGCCTAGAATTCAGACTGTCCTGGAGTATCCACAGCACCAGACAAGTCACATCAAGCAGCACATTTTTACTTTTAAACGTAAAATGACTGCGTAGTCCACTTTCTTATTTCAATAATGCTCTCAACATGAAGTCAATTTAATTATAATAGAAAAATAGTTTATTTATTTATTGTTTAAAAATCAAAAGCAGAGTGCATGATATTACAGCTGACACCAATTCGCCATAAGCTTGATAGATATAATTAAAATAAAAAACAGTACATTATTCATGAAAATCAAAAATTAAGAAATAAAAAAGTAAAACCTTACAAACAGTTCACAAATACTATTACTGAAAACGTCCACCTCTCTAGGCAATGGGTTGATCAGTCGAACAGTTTTTGGAACTGGCGACTCATACGTCTTACGCGAGGAACATATTTTTAGAAACGATTTTTTTTGTTCTAGTTTCGCCCACGTAAGAATAAATTGGGAGAATATAAGTTATTAGTCATGAGAATTTCTGGATTAATAACTTCCGAAGAAAAATTCTTTGAGCTTCAAGAGAGTTAAATGATAGCATTTCTAAAAGAAATTTGGTGAAATAATATTCAAATCAAGTAAAAAACCGAGCCATCAGTAAAATAATGAGGATTTAGTTTCCATGGCAACAAATAGTAGACGAATCGATTCACAATAAACATGTTCGCTATCGTATTTTCATTTCATTATTTTTTTATTTAAGGAACATGTATGCTTGTATTATTTGAGTACATTACGTAAGGATTTTCCGCTTCAAGCCTCTTGATAAAATAGAAGATAAACCGGGGGTTACGAATACTTATCTCCGCACACTCTTTTCACTTGAATCAATAGATTTTCTGAGCTCAAATTTATTTTGCAAAGTGGCCGTATCGTATTGGCTTTCATTATAATATTATTTTTAGCCTCATAAGAATACTTACAAATCGACCTTAAAAACGAAAAAGCGAGAGAAGTCTTAATGTGTATTCTACGCGTGTTGCTTGGATAAACTCGAATAGTTAATTATTATGATTGTGAAATTTGATATTTTAACCGAACTAAAATATACGAGTGTATTATTTCATGCTTAATTTAATATGCGTGTTTTAAAATACGAAAACAAAACGAAAATCAATCTATAAGTATAATATTACCAATTTTTACGCTTTTATAAGATTTTTCTGGATGCTAAACTACCAGTTGAAAATGCTAGCGATAAGAAAAACCCATCTAGATCACATTAAAAAAATAGTGGAACTTAAACATTATTTTTTTCATTATAAACTATAAATTGTTTACTGTTTTAAAAAATATATATTTATCTCGACACGTTTCAAGCAATGTTATTACAATACTTAAATCTCTTTAAAAAAACTCGTTTTTATATTGATTTTTTAAAATTCAAATACTACACAGCGTGTTACATAATTGTATTCATCAGTGATATTGGTTCATTGGTAATGTTTTCACTGAGGTATCCAATCCCGGAACCTTTTTGTGATCCCTGGATTTCGGGATTGACTAATATTCAATCCCGGGATTGGGCACTCAACGTGAATTCATGTATAATTGGAGAAAAATTTTGGTGACAGAATTTTTCATTATTTTATTTCCAATTTCAAAAACCCAGGAATTAGCCGATCTGCCCAAAATGTCAGCGTGACTCGTTTTTTTAGCTCTTCCAAGAATTAGAAAATCTCAAAACACAGTTATCTACCGATTTTCCCAAAATACCAACATGGTTCATTTTTTTAGCTCTTCCAAATCCAAGATCCTATATACTTTCGGGATTTTCTAAAAAAAATCTCAATCCCGAAATCCCGGGATTGCGACTATACCAATCCCAGGATTGGAAAGCCTAGTTTTCACTTACATGCTGCTTTTACACAATTTCTTCGCAATAATTTTCTTGAGTTAACATTTTATGGCAGACATCTATAGTTGATTTGCACATTTTCATATGCTTAGTTAAGAACTATAGAATCTAAAACTATTGACATTTTAGATGTGGTATATGAATTCTAGTAAAAGGTAGATCTAGGCAATATGTTACTGTCAAAGTACGTTAATTTAAAAAAAAATGTGTTTCATTACAAATAGAATCTGGAGATTCATTATTGCTTTGAACTATGTAATTGCTACACAAATATATCTGTCACGAAATGTATTAAATAAATAATTTAATTGAAGCTTTCCATCTGTGATAATGACAAAAATTTTGCTGACTTGTTGATTGATCGTTTATGATAAAACATGCGTAGAGTAAATTTACCAAGAATTTCATTACAAAAATATTATTTTTAAAAATCAACTCGAGGCAAATGAAAATGCGATATTAAAATCATATTATTTATTCGTTTTAAATGACTGTCATGCGTAAAGAGGAGAAGACTCGATGTCTAAAGATTCACGAAAAATATTTCGAAGATTATTTTTGTTTCCGTCGAATATTAAATTTCATCTCGCTTTTTCGTAATGGGATATCAATTACTCTTATAAACTTTTTATCTATTGTGAAACTTCTTATCGCACGACTTTCCATTGGGAGATTGTTGAATAAGTGGAATCTGAAGAGACAACTTTCTCTCATCTCTTGGAGGACAAGGCTTTCACAACTGACTAATGAATTAATTAAAAATTCAACGCCAAGTTAATTAACTAAAGTTTTAAGTAGAGTTTCATTTGCTCAACATAATTCAGGGTATTTTACTATCTGACAATATTCAACTTTAATTTCCACGTTGATGGTTTTTCGATAAACTTTTTTAATGCTCACACAAATTTTAAAGTTACGACTATTTTTAAGTTTTTAAAATAACAATATCTTTTAAGATTGCAACTGAAGGCTACTTGGCCAAAATTTGATAACAAAAATCAACAATTAAGTCGTTTGTATTCAAAATAATTTTCTCCGTTACAGACACGGGTTGTCTTTGCAATAGAATCATCATAGATCGTATTTTTTCCCCGTCGGGATTTCAATATACTTTGAGTCTATCAAATACTATACATCAGATGTATGTGACGAAACAAGATACCGGTTTGACATGAAAAGAGAAAAAGGTATTGACGAATGACGAGAAATATGAAATTCTTTTAGACACGCGCAGATAGTGATCATACGATCTTACTAAAAAACAGAAAAATATCATAGAAGTATGTCAGATTTCTCTCAAATGTTGTTTTTAACCTTTATTTATTTTTTGGTATTAATGTTATATTAGATAAGATACACGTTTTACATTACATATAAGGTAGAAAAACTACAGTTTACAGTAGGTGACGTAACTGTGTTTGGTATTTTTAAGATTTATACAATACGTTTCAATCCAATAAAGCAGTGGATTTAGTGAGCTTACCAATAAGTTTAGGGACTACAGATAGTATTTCAACAATCTGCTAAAAATGATTCCCATTTCCATTACTTATTTAAGGGTGTAACAAATACATGTTCAAGATTGCACTACACTCTCGATTGATATGTTTTCAACATGAATCAATTATCAAGCCTAATTGGCTTACACTATAAAGGTTCTTTCGTGCCGCATAGTAAATATCTGGCGCAACAGTAATTTACATTTTTTTTACATTTCAATGAGGAAACATTCCATCATTAGTACAAATATACAGATTTTTACTTATATAACTCACTACTAACTATTTATGAATGATTTTTTTATTCTGTATTTGTTATAATGAAATTCTGCAAACTAAAATATTTTCCATGCTAAACTGTTACCTGAAAGGAGTTTTATTGGTTTTTCAAAATTGTCTCCTATAATAAGTAACGATGGCTTGAATAATATTAATATTTTCCAGATCTCTGTTTATTAAAATCAGTAAAAAGGAAGGGTAGACGTAAAACATTCTTTATTGTATTCAAGGCCGAAATATGCTTTTGTTCTTGTATGTATTTGGAAGGAAGTAGGATATTTTATTTAATTATATTTTATTTTTTCACGTGCTGCCAAGATAAACTTGGCTTAGGACTAATTAATTCATCCCATAAATTAGTCAAGCGAATCAATTGTTGGCCTGCGTGTATTTTAAAAATACAACACTGTCATTTATTAAAATAGTGTGTTGTGTATACAAGAGTTTTTCTGCTTTCAAATAATTCGTCTTTTTACGTTATTATATACATAAACTATTTCTTTTTTAATTTTACGTCAAAAGGTTTAAAAATTAATTTGTTATTGAAGGGGGTTGCTGATATCAACACAGGCATTTTTTTAATTTCAATATATCAATCCCACCAAAATAGCTATCATTTCACTCTCTTAAAGTTCGAAGATCGTTTTCAAGTTCAAAGCATTTTTCTCTTCTTGTTCGGGGCCGAGTTAATTAATAATCTTGAAATTCTCATGACTATTAACTTACATTCTTCTCAATTTATTCATACGTAAGCGAAACTACAACCAAAACAAATCGTTTCTAAAAACGTGTTCCTCGCGTAGGACGTATGAGTCGCCAGTTCCTAAGGTTGTTCGATTGGTCAACTCATTGCATAGAGAAGTGGACATTTTCAGTAACAGTATTTGTGAACTGTTTGTTTGGTTTTACTTTTTATTTCTTGATTTTGATGTATGTTGTACTGTTTTTTTTATTTAAATTATAAATGTCAAGTGCATGACGAATTGGCGTCAGCTGTAATGTCATGCACTATACTTTTGAGTTTTAAACAATAAATCTTGAAATATTAATTAATGAGATTTTCAGTAGGTATTATAACGGATCAAATCTTGCATTGAACCTTACGTTTTGCTACTGTCAATAATGACTTCGGATAATAAAACGAAATTTTCTGTTTATTTCACTTACGATATTCAACGGCATAATCGTCTTTGAGCTCCGACCATTTTGTAAACTTGACGCGTGGCTAATATCAAGTTAAATAATTTCAATCAATATCAAAAAGCAGTACAAGATTATCTTACTGAATTTCTTCATTAACAATCTATATTTCAAATAATATTACCAAATGTTCAAAATTGTTTTAGCTAGCAATTTGATCACGCACCATTCGTAAATAAATCATTTGGTAATTTTTAGTGTGAGACTTATAAAGCCAGTATAAAATGAAAAACTGTTTTAACCTCTAGAGTCTAGAATGATGGGCTGAATAAACATTCATATTGTCCAGGGAACGCCAAATATAAGGCTAATATAACACATCCATCAAAATATAACCCACGAGTCGTTTCGAGTTTTTTTGGCGTTTAGATTTTAGATCTTTAGAATCTGTATAAATTATGTTACTATGGTATAAAGAAATGAAAAATACCAGTAGAGCGAAAAAAAAGGATTTTTTATCATTTTAAAATATGCAACATATTTTTCTTTCTGTTTGAGCAAAACATATTTTATATTTTGATGAAAATTTATGTGAAAGAGTTTTTTTGTGCTGCTTATGAGTCAAAAATGAAAAATTCAATCGGGCACTTAAATATAAAATATTCTCTCGGAATATGTATTTTTTTTATATAAACGTCAATCATACATTACGCGTGACGCTTCGCGAAAATTCCAAATTTCTCTCAGACGTCTCCAAAAACGACAAATCAAATCTAACATGATTTTAAGGCATAACACACTGTCGATAACAGATGAATCGTCAAATAACGTGATCGTATTTTTGAGAGCTTAATATAAAAGAAATATAAAACATCAATATCTACTTGAAAAGTATTAGAACATCTTATATCGAATAATATTAAGCTTTCTTACGATATATCAGCAGCTTTAGCCTCGAGCTTTGATACTAGATATTGGTAGTTTTTTTTTTTTATTATTCTTATTTAATATTATCGTTACATTATTTAACATTCGTTCAAGCTTCGTTCAATAAAAGAATAACATAAATATTTTTCTGTAGATTTTTTTATTAAAATCTATTATGAAAACTACGCTGGTTTTTTTTCTCTTTTAGTAAGATATTGGCAAAAAACTTCTCGCAATTAAAATGTTACAGGTTTTTTTTTTCTAAAAACCGACCTAAATTTCGGTTGAAATTTACATTTCATCCGCTTTTTAAACAAGTTCGTATTTATCAGGATTCCGTCAATTCGTTTCTACTCTGAGTGAAAATTCGGATCGGCTTTCGATGAACCCTAATGGGGTGCACGAACAGTCCGCCAAGACTCTAAATTTAGGCCTCGCAGTGTCCCGAGGCTGATCCCAAATCCGCTAAGTGGTCTCATCCCCCATTCGCGAGCTTTTTTCAACCGAATAAAGCAGCTTTTTTCGCCTTCTCACCCTCTTATTTATCTAAGTTTGAGGCTAACAGAGTTTTCACATTCTAGTTTGGCGCCAGAGTTTAAAGTTTTGATGGATTTTTTTATAATCATCCTGCCGTCGACTTCAATAAGGATGTGGAAAATATTTTGAAGGCTTAACAATATACGTGTATAGATAATGTAAACATCCAGCAGCACACATAAAAAATAAATTCAATATTAAAAAATAAACACAGAGAGAATACTAACACTATGGAATACTGAACTATTATAATTTCGTATAATAAACGGGTTATTATAGTACGTGCAAATTCGTGTCTTTAGAACTAAGAATCTTAAAATTTGAGTTTGATTTACTATTCAAAATATAATGCATGCCAATTAATAAAACTAATAGCTTCTTACTGTTATTATCACTATAATATTAATACTTTCCACGATATATTTTTATCTTTATTCTTAAGTAAAGACCCACGATAACAATTGTAAAACATTTGTATTGATCGAGTTTACAAAAACTCACCATCATAAGAAACTTATATATATTTTGATACTTTAAAAAAATTTGGCGTCTACACACTTAGCATGTGACTGATAAAGATTGCTTGTTTTGTTATGAGACAAATGATGAGAGAAATAAACTAATACATTAGCCATCGAGAGGTGAAGTGAGCCAAATATAAAAATGTTTAAAAAAATATATTGGTCTTTAAAGTACAATTAAGTCTTTACATGGTTATTTGGTGGATTGGATATTTTTTGTGTTGGATGTAGATGACACTATTGTAGTGTGTATTTATTGAGCTCACTTCACTTTTAAGTTGTTTTAAGACATGTAGAATATTATAACGCACGTAACTCAGTTTTTTTCTAGTATGTAGTAAAATATGTATTTACCTCGGCGTTGGTTTTCTTCAAAATAATAAAAAAGAATACGCGTATATTGTTCTTATTGTTTTAAGTTTAAATTCAATATTTTTCAATGTTTTGTCTTATACGTTTGAAAAACAAACGTTCATCGCGAAAATTTTCAACTAATTAAAATATTTCCATACAAGGTTATTTATACTAACCCAAACTAGACAAAGAAGAGTGTAAAAAATAGTTTATTGGTAGTAAAAATATGAAAAAAGTGATGATACACATTATTAATAAGTGGCAGTAATAATAATTTAAAAAAATTAAGACTTGTAACAAAGTAATGATTATAATTTGCAATCGCAATAAAATCAATAAAGTAAGAAAAGTCACCAACAATACGCTTAAAAGTATTTCTTATATTAACAAATGAGTATTTTTTACAATGTAATGTATCATATGAAGAACAATTAATATAATAGCAAAAACAATTTTTAACTGCTCTCAAGTAAAGCGGGGTAGTATACTTTTTACAATCCAACATCCATCAGGTTTTTGAAAACAAAAAATCGAAACCACGCCAATTCTTGCAAGTAAAATTTTCGGATCATAATAAAGTAAATTTAAAAAAAACACTGTTTTATTTTTTATATCATGTCTTTTCATAAAGTATTGACAGAGAACACCTTAAAATTGATCATCTAATGTTCTTTTAAAAAAAATGCTCCGTTACATTCAGTTTTATTAGGTATTTGCGAGGCGAATTTGGGAGTACAAAATAGCTAAGATAAAAGAAGACACATGTGTGTTAGCGAGAGCAATTTAATTCGACTAAGTGTGTGGGGGGCTCTGGCCTCCGTTTCTGGGATGGCTGCGTGAAGTTCAATGGAATTCAAGAGGCTTTTACATATTTATGAGGAGCCCATACATCGTTCAAACTTTTCACTGCAGCGGTAAGGAACCCATCATTCCCGCGGGAAGGTTTTCAGCAAACGGGAAGTGGTTAAAGATCATTTACATAAATTCGTATGCGTCATGAATATTTCGTTAGAGATACTAACACTTATCGTATTCCCTAAATATTAAGCACACATTTTTGAATAAATTTCGATCACTACGGTGAGCAAATAGACAGTGAAGCTAGCAGATATTTTCCAAGACCTCATCAATAGTACTCAAAGTTCAATAGCAATAGTCGTCTAGTTACACTTAGTTTTCTAGTTCTCAAATCTCTCATCAACCCAATCTTCGATAAGCTAGACACGTTCGAAAAATGACACATAAGCGATTGGCTTACAAAAAATCGAAGGTAATCCTTATTTTAATTCATATGTATTCTTTTAACTTATCCTTTTACGACATTTTATAATTTTTAAATATATTTGAAGTCTTATTTTTCTGACCGTTTCCGCATTTGACAACAACCTATACCGGAAACAAGGATTAAAAATAATGTTTTTCAGAAAATCTCTAGCTAACCACTTGGCGAAAGAACTGTTTTTTTTAATCGTATGATGTAACGTGATTTAATATTTATATTCATAGAAGACCAAGATGTTCTAGTTTAAATTGTTTCAATTAAACCTAACGACAAACTTTCGAGATCGGTTTGAGGGATAAAAGACAAAAAATAGTTTCAAAATTAAACATTTCAAAGGCAACTATGCTTTAATATAAATCATTCATTGTTCATTAAAATCACAATATGTGCTTCCAGTTTTAAATATACGTATTTCAAAATGTTCTTTTTTCTAATGTTGTATTCTATCAACAGAAACTCTCTCTTTAAGTGTAAAGAGAGTATAATACATACAACATAATTATGATGAATAAAGGACTAATTTTTAGGCATTCTTTATTTGCAATAATGGATAGATTACAAAGAGATCACTTTAATAGCACAACACAAAGAAGTTTTTTTTTAAATGGGTACCAGATTGTTAAGGTTATTTTCTATCATCCATGTATGAAAGATTCTTGTTATCTTTATCTCTTATTTCTCGCGATATGTGAATAATATCGAACTCAAGATCCGATTACGGATGCAATAAAATAGAAGATAAAGGGGGAAATATTTGATTTAATGTTATGATGCTGTTGGAGTCAGGATAAAGTAAAATAGTTTTCATAATATAACCAAATGACTTATAGGAAAAGATTTTTATTCGATATCTGATAATGATTTTTGTTTTTGTGTATAGCGGCGTACTAATAAATATTTTTTATGTAAAACTTTGTAGGTAAGTCAAAATATACATTGATTGTAATCATTTAATTTACAAATGGAATCGTTTTGGTATTAATTAAAACACCAGTTGCGTTAACAGTCAATATGTGTCACAGACAAATTTCGTGAAGTGAATTTGACCGCATACACTAAACCTGATCTTACCGCAAGGGTTGTTTTCCATGTATACGTCAGTTAAACAAAAGTGAGTTACAATCTACTATTTATTTCTTTATTCTAGCACGGTTTTTCATATTATTTTGAGAAGACAGCTTTTTATACTTTGATAGTCTTCATCTCATGTTTAAAATTCGTGGCAGGTTGTATTGTCGAATATTGCAAACAAAACACTGCTATATAAATAATTTAAATGATAAACCACAAAAAATAAAATACACGTTTGTATTAATTCTCACTTTAATTTTATTTAGTGCTACTTATTATTTTTTTGGTGTTATTTGAAGATTTCCCGCATTATTCGTTCATTTATTACGTTCCTTTGAAAAACGTAGAATCGAGGTTCCACTGTATTCTTATTTATGCTACAAATTATAGTATTACATTGTTTTCACCATGTTACTTATTCATACTTATTAATACAAATTGTTTATCAATTTTACTTAATTTATTTATTTTTGATTTATAAAAATATCATTTAGTATTATTTTATTCTCGTATCAGTTGTTAATGCGCATCATTAGAAAAACCGGTACTGATTTTATAAAATAAAAATTTAAATTAGTAAAAATGTGTATTTTATTATTTGAATTTAATGCCTTTCCACCAAGTATGGGCTGAAAAAACCCTAAAAGTGATAAACTACAAAATTTGATTAGTAAAAACGACGGTTATTGACATAAAACGTGTAAATAAAATTATTTCCACTTGTTCCATGTACATAGATGTTCGGTTTTCATTTTCTTGAATAATTGTTAATCTTTGAAAAATAATATTGGCGATAAATAAAAGATTATGGCAACTGAATACAAAATTAGTTTTGCATTTTTTCTGCTACATAAAAATGGTATTATTAAATTTGAATCGTTCAAACTATGTACATTCTCACAAATTTTGTCACTAACGACCCGGGTTTCGCCTTTCGGCATCTTCGGGCATTCAAGTGCACGGATGAACTTGCACTGACAGAACTGTCAGTTCAAGTTCATCCGTGCACTTGAATGCCTGAAGATGCCGAAAGGCGAAACCCGGGTCGTTAGTGACAAAATTTGTGAGAATGTACATAGTTTGAACGATTCAAATTTAATATTGAAATTCCACCAAGCACCTTCAGTCGAAATCTTAAATGGTATTATTGTTTTAAAATACTTATTTTACGTCAAAATAAATTTGTGAGACCGTATTTTTTGTTAATTGTTACAA
The DNA here is from genome assembly GCA_030503985.1 of Himalopsyche tibetana. Taxonomy (NCBI): domain Eukaryota; kingdom Metazoa; phylum Arthropoda; class Insecta; order Trichoptera; family Rhyacophilidae; genus Himalopsyche; species Himalopsyche tibetana. Next base: position 14,824,637 of record JAPJYX010000015.1, on the reverse strand, counting down.
ATAGTTTATAATGGCATAAGCTTCATAGTAGTGTGTAAAAAATGGCGGACGACAAATCATTTTTTTTATAAGAAATACGTTTATATATCTTTCATGTATCATAAACTGTGCTTTAATCTTTTGGGTCTTGATCGCCGTCAAGGAGAACCAGTCAGCCAGCAGGCACGCAAAATGTAGTCACGCTTGGCTGGATTGTAAACACTGGATTTGAACGAAAGACATAGTGGGCACTGGCACCTGTTGCTATGAGAAAACATTCGTAGCAAAATCGTAGAGCTTGCTACGCGCCTGAAATAGTTAATAAACACGATTAGTGGGCGTTTTCAAGATTAAGTTGCTATATTAATTAAAGCTGTTCCAATTTTGTATAAAGTTACATACCTGTCATGTCATTATATTAAACAGAAAGCTAGCTACACATAGTGAACAAAACAATTGATTTTAAATAAATAATTCATTTGAAATATGAGTTGTGAAATATAATCAAATATGAGTTTTACCAATAAATAAGAAGGTTTTTTCTTTAATCAGGCTGTAGTAAATTATATTGTTATAAGGTTGTAATAATTACAAGAAGGATATCAAAAATCGTGTTATATTATTATAACGTAGAAGTATATTTTGATCTATAATTCAGTTTAAATATTCATTATTTCTGCATAGACATATAATAAGTCATTATAATCCAAAATATCTGTTTATTCCAATGATAAATTCAAATAAATAAAACTGGTTTTGGCCACATCTGTCGAAGGAAAACAAAACTAACTACCCTTCTTCACTTGCATTGGAGAAGTAAGTTTCCTTAACAATTGACTCTGAAACATCTTTCTCCAAGTGCAAACAGCTGTTACTTGTTAGTTATTATCATATGTGTGAGAGTTTTTTATGGAATATTCTTGGTACAGTTCACTTGAAAATTGTCGCGTTTGTAAAGAGTTACTAATGAACAAGTATGCTTTTTTCTTGAGCTTTGTTATTTAACGTATTCAATAATTATACTGTTTTTTAATATTAAAACAGTTTAAAAATTATGTGACCACTTAAATAATGTTGTAATTATAACTGTCTTGGAAATAATTGAAAATATAATAAAAATAAATAAAACGCTTGTAGGAGATTTTGAAAATACCACTGATTCAGTTTTCACTCAGTGAATAAGTAAAACTGGAAAAATCGATTGAATAGAGTTAAGATACGAAATTACTGAAAACAAATCTGATCAAATAGCGTATTGGTCAACACTCTTTTGTGTTTTTTTTTGTTAAATTGCATGGTCACGGGCTTGAATCTATGAAAAGACACATTCATATATGTATCTTTCAAAGGGTTTATAGATTTGTGTCCAATTCAAGAGTACGCAAGTTGTCTGTTTCATTAGATATGTTAACAACTCACAGTCTTATTTACATACAGAAATTTAAAACATCATAACTTTTATTTCCGACATACACCGATTTTTTTGATTAAAATGACGATAATGCATTATATTTTATAAAATACATATTCAAACAGCTTGGAGTAAATGCTTAAACAACTTGCATGACTTCTAAATATTCAAGTATATAGCATCGACAGAACTTTAATTAGTCAGTTTTATTATTTTACAAACAAACTACGTCAAAATGTATTGTTTAATATTTAGTTTATTTATAATATCGGAGAGCTTATATATCTTTATGACAATTAAAACAATGAATTATCCTTCTAATAACAAAAACATGGCTTCAAATGACGATGTCTTTATTATAAAAAAAAATCTTCACAGATGGCCAAGTCCTGCCACTAAATCGAAGACAACGTGTTTATACAAACGGAACATTGGTAGTGGAGCAAGCTCAAAGGGCCGAAGACGCTGGGACCTACACTTGTCAGGCAACCAATCGACAAAAGCATTCCGCCCGAAGAGATCTTGAAGTTCAAGTTATAGGTGAGATAAAAACATCAATCATTTATAATGATTCCCCAATCTGTTCTGTGATTTCAAAATTAGTAGAATGATTAAAACGTTTTTTTACTGTTATATTTAATTATATGTAAAATCATATATTCGTCCAACAAAAATAGTCACAGATTGAGCTTAAGTAGAAAATATATTTATATATTATATTTTGAAGGTTTTAGTAAGTTTGGTAGTGGGTTTGAATACTTATTTGAAATCATGTTGGAATGGTCGGTTCATTTAAGCCAAAAATATTATTTTATTGATAAACTCTGAGGTTGCTGCCTATAGGAGCGTAACGCATTTAGTTTTTAGTAAGAAGTTATTAAGATTTTTTTATTTCATAAACGATGACTTTTGTATAAATATTCGCTCTGTAAATTAAACTCTTAATTAAACTGAATTATGCTACTGTTAAAAGTAGGGGTATTTTTATTAATATTATACAATCATATCCGAAACCTTTCAAGTTACTTGAATACGGAATCTTAACCAAGCGTATCAAACCTCATCATTTAACATTTATCCAATCTCTCTTTTTTAAAGGATTAAAGCTAGGGTAGGTGCTAAGAAATTACTGTTAACATCAGAGACGCGCGTGTCAATAAATACAGACTGTAGAGCATTTAAAAACTATTCAATGAAAATGATTGTAAAGAGACACGAGCTCCTGACTCTATAATCGATCAATATTAGTACTACAAAGCACTGACTAATTCAAGTTATAAAATATTGCTTATGTCACTCTTTCAAAACGTCAAGTAACAGACGTTGGTGTCACATTTTAGCACAAGCAAAAGTTTTCTCAATTACTATTTTTTCGTACGTAATAACTTTTCAATTTCTTATAATGGCCACACCGCAATGGTGATTTCTAATTGTATTTTATCAAATTACAGTTCCGCCTAAGATCATGCCCATTCAAGCGATGACCAACTTACTACGCGAAGGCATGCGAGCCGCAATCTCTTGTCAGATTCTTGAAGGAGATATTCCTGTGACATTCAAGTGGGAGCGGAACGGAGTCCCTCTGGGATCCACCGGCCAGCCTTCGACGCTGACTCAGCAGGAGCAGCAGCAGGCTGCCACCATTACGAGGTTGGATGAATTCTCCACTCGGCTGGTGATTGAGCACATTACGTCTTCACACAGCGGAAACTATACTTGCGTCGCAAGTAACGTGGCTGGGATTGAAAGGTTTACAGTGCCTCTCACTGTCAACGGTGAGTCAACCTTAACACTTTCTCTACGGTACTAAAAAATACTGCCGATATGTTGTTGGAAATTTAGGAACCAAGTGAAAAACATGTTTTTTTATTAATATTTTACCTCCTGGGTTTTTACCGTCCATCGAAGGGGGGTAAGTGTTAAAACATGTTTTTTCACTTGTTTTTTTAAAGGGCAGCAACATTTCGGAAGTATTTTTTTTTTATTAATAAGCGTTCGCTATTTCAACCAAAGTTTTATCATTATTAATTATATTTTATTGATTTTGTTATGTATGGTTGATTACTTGTATTGTTTATCTATTTTCACTTTGTGGTCAGATCATTTAACTATTGGATTGTCACATGTTAGTCCATTATGGAAGCTTGTTATGGAAGTTCATTGTTTATTCATTTTTAGTGGCCCCGCGGTGGACAGTAGAGCCTACGGATGCTAGTGCTGCTGCTGGCCAGGATTTATCTCTTCATTGCGGTGCTTCAGGACATCCTGAACCAACTATCACATGGAGAAAAGCAGTTGGTAAGAGTTTCTTTTTTTAATCAACACATCTGATCTTAATCGTAATTTAAGCAAGATTCTTCTTGTGATAAATAAACTGTCATGATTTTATTATTCAACAGATCAGATTGTTTATAAATACCGCTAAATTTAAAAACCTATGGAGAAGTTTCTTATAGCGTATAAAACAGTCCTCTATATAGCGTTCCAACATCGTAGTTTAAACAAAACGCTAAATTTTCAAGTTGAAATTACAATTTTCATAAATATTTTATATTATAAATACTTATGACTTAATGCAGGAATGCCCAACCGGCAGCCCGTTTGATTTTTGTAGTCCTCTAATATTTATTCTTAGAATTAATATAAAGTACATATTTGTGTTAAGTAAATCATTGAATTTAACAAATCTTAGCAAGCTTTATCGAAGCAGAATATATCGGTTCATAGAATAAGACATACTGATGAAAAATTATATTTAGTTTTGTAGCTTAATACTTCGAATACAAAATGAAATTCCAATGAATTAGCTTAAAATTTACAAAGGTAAAAATGAAATTTACTTTTAAATTATAAATACAACATCTATAAGTACACTTGACTCTCATTTTGCACTGTTTCCAAATAACACGATCATATTTAATAGAACCAATCATTCACTTAATATTTTTTGTATGGCTAAATTTAATTTTCTTTGCGGCCCGAAACCATCATAATTTGTTTATAATAAGAAAAATGCATACCTGGTTTAATGACATACGTACATATTTTCTATTAATCCAAAAGTGTTTAAACTGGTCTGTCTGCTCTCTACTAGACCAAATTCATGAAACTTGTTAGGCAAACATTGTATGAACCACGGATTTTTTTATTGCAGGAGACACACCTGGTGAATTCAAGGAGTTTTTATTTGAACCGAACGTGTCATTATACCCCAACGGATCGCTGGTTTTTACAAGAATCAGCAAAGAGAGCGAGAGCCACTATCTCTGCGAAGCGAGAAACACGATTGGAAGTGGTGTCAGCAAACTTATTTTTCTCAAAGTGAATGGTAAGCAATAATACTTTTATTCCTATTACTACTGTCTCCATAGAAAATACTGCTTATTTACAAACAACCTACAGGCATGAATATTTTCCGTACGACGTCATATTATTAAACGAAAAAAAACACTTCGTAAAATGCTCGCAGAGATCTCTCATTTTAATTAAATGTCATTCCAATTAAATTTAATATTTAAAAAGGGTCCATAATTAAGCAGCTATTAAAATTTGTTTTCCTTTTATTTTTTAAATTTTGTTTATCGCTGTCAGTGAAGTACGGAGTTAATTAACTTTAATTTGGATTAAGAAATGAGTTCAAGAAGAAACAAAAGCTAATACTCTTAATTCAAACCTTCTTGTTTATAGTATACATACTTGTTGTTGTTAAATATTATAATATACGTTAAAAAATGATTTATTATAAATAAAACAATTTGAGTTGTTTTATATAACAGTCCTTATTTCCTTTTTTCGCATTTTTGATCGATCTTAGTTTTATAGAAATAAGACAGGGTTTCTCTCCTACAACGTTTGTAGGAGAGAAACATGCTATTGTAGTATATTTACATAATCCAACTTGTAAGTTTTACAATCTGTATAGATCAGCCAGGCTGCATTTATACAAGAACGATAATTAAATGCGTTAAAAAAATCTGACCGTCCATCAGATCAATTTTATTTGATTTTCATGAAGTAACAACACTGCTTTAAAATCACTAAAGCTGTTAAGAAATACTTACAATAAACCACATTTAGTTAAATTGCATTAAATGAGTTTCAAAAATGTTAAGTGCCCCAAAACACAAACTTGCTTATTTCTACGGTAGTCATTTGTATATTATGTCTGCTTTTCGAATAACTACACTCGATACAACGAATTTATTTTAAGTATACTATCTCAAAGCGGTCCAAAAACGAAAGCTTCAATAATAATTAATGGTGTTTTTTACTAAAAAAAATGGTACACAGTACTTTTATCGAGTGACAAAAGATATTTAAAATTAAATCTTTACTTTTCACGATAATTTCCAATTTTCCAACCATGTATTGAGCCCAAAAATATTGTTAAGCTATGTTTCATAATACACCTAATTTTACGCTATACAATGGTTCCAGAAAGTGGCGCGTAAAAAAACCTATTTTTCATATAATGATGATAAATCGGTTCCAAATCCGCGTAAAATTAAAATCGCATAAAAAAGTATTGGGTGTATGTACATCAATACAATAATACATACATTTTAATTGTCTTATATGCTTGTGACTGTTATTGTCGAATCCTTTTTGTCTTATTTAATCCTTATTATAGAAAATAGACACATAACTTTCAGAGATGCCGTCTGTGTAGACTTTAAATAGAATACTATGTTATACAAACTGTCAAATATTGAAACCAGATATGCCACCATTTCGACAGTTTATTTGAGATGAGTAAAAAAGTTTAACAATATTATAGATCATCGGAGAAGTTAAATGCTATTTTTATTTATTTATGTTATTAATTAATAGTGTTTCATTGCATACACTTCTCACAAGGAGCGAAAGACAACAGCTAGTATGATTATTGTATATTTTAACATTAGCATATTATATTACAAGGTTGTTTTAGATTAAATCACCGACATGCAAGGCAAGATTCATACTTGGCTGTAACGTTAACGAATGATGCATTGTTCCAAGCTAATGCGATACATAATTTACATAGCTATTGCAAACTTAAAGCTCGTTTCATGTCTGATACAACAGCCAGTTCATACTATCATGATAACCTTTTCAAAATTCAGCGAGATGAAACTTTATCGGCATAGTTAGGATAATGGTGGGTTACAGATTGTATCTGTTTCCGTTTTTCATCGTCCTTTAACCCATAAGTTAAACCTTTTGCTAACCCTATTGGTCAGTATAATCAAAATAGGTTCTCGTTAAAGCGAGTATTTTGATATGTAAATCATCGTAAATGATCAATAAAACGTACCAATTTGAATTCATTTTAAAATAACTGTTTTAAATCAATGGAACCTTTTTTCTGTATAAAATCTTACATTCGAACTGAAGTGACGTTTTAAAATAAAATACAGTTTCAAACTAGCATTACTACAGGGCTTCTTTTGAAATTTAGACACTTTTTGATTTTTCCAAAAACTAATATTTCGCTGAAAGAAGTCCTTTTTAAAAAATGCTTAATATAAACGATAAAATCATAAAGTACTGTTAAATATTTGTATTGTATCAATTATATTGTCGGGTATATGGTGCAGCGCTTAGCGTTGTTGGCTTCCGTGCCGAATATCACGGGTCCAAGGACGGACAGTATTTTTTCGATCGATTTCTGTTCGAAGGCATGAGTGTTTTTGTCTAAAAATACTCTCCCAATCCTACAACAATTAGGCGTATCGAGAGCGATTTACTAACCACTAGTCTTTTTCTATCCTCATCATTCTAGAAAATACTTTGTTACGAAGCCATATTTACACATTGGGAGCGGAAATGGATTAAAAACAATAATAATAAAGTAAAACCACACTTCAGTTTTATGAATGTGGAAAGATGCATATCTTTCATACAAGACTTTAAACTATAGCACCTACAAATATGATGAAAAATGTAAACTCAGGAAAAAACATTCAAAGAGTGATTTTTCACACGAATACAGAGCTTGGGAAATGATGACAAAATCACGGATTGTTTGAATGTGTTAACTTTATAATTAAATTTGTATAGAAAAAAAACCTTTTTTGAACACTAATTGTGAATTCCATTCATCGATTTTATTATGAAACATTAGAATTGATAATAAACGGCATTTTTCAAAAATTGTGACATCACTTTTTGGATGTTTGTTCCTTAACTATTGCGTGAAAAGTATTTAATTTTGTAGATAAATTACAATATCAAATTGAAATTTAGACATGAATGTTACTGATAAAAATGTTTCCATTGGCGATAAAAGTACTTGCCTGTAGCACAACACTATGACTGTCACGCCACATTAACTGTTTAAGGTGAAAAGGTGTGAATGATATTGCATCTTGTATAATAGCGCCGTCAACAAAGTGTTTGGGGGAATGTCGGCTGCCTTCAAATTGCATGTTAAATTATTCACTGTGTTGTAGAAGCGTTGTTTCCACGCCGCAAGTATTAAGCAGAAGAGCAGACTTCATGTGAACTATAATAAGACAGTCACAACAATTGACAGCCTTCGTTGATTTTTAAAGAGATTCACAGATTTTATGTTGTAACACTCCTGCACTGAAAGTTTCTGGATTTCTTTGGGTACAATACTTATTTAAACTATTGTATAGGCTATTTTTAAATCTATTGACACTAAGAACTATAATCGTGCTAGATCGTTTCGTTTTCTACTATTCCCTTTTGTCAAGCATATAAGACGCCTTAATGTAAAAAAATCTATTTCTCATTATGGTCCTGATAGACCCGTAATAGGCAGAAAATTGTAACTAATAATTTATAAATTTTACAAGAGAAGGTTTTTTTTAATTGAGTTCGAAAAAGAAATTCCTTAAGTACGTTTAGTAAATAGTAATATATGGTCAATGCCTATCCTGATATAATAAGATTTTCTGACTACTTTCAGTTCTTTAGATGAGAGATTTTCACCGAGGTCCACGTAGAACAAACCATAACAATTCAAAACACTCAAATGCACAGTTCCTAAAAATATCAAGCGAATGAGATAATGCTCTGATTATTTATTGTCACTGACGCGTTGGGCGATATTGAACAATTATTGGCTTAAAACGCAATTTACGTTTAAGTTATTTTGCCGATTATGGGTTGATACATTTGTATTGACATATTATTACATACAATGAGATAATTAATTTTATTTTCCGTTAAATATCAAGATGATTGTATTTTACTGTTTATGAAAGAAGTTTTCGTTGTCGGATTAATATCTATGTAAATTTTGACGATTCCAATGTAAGTACTTCGGTTTCAAGATAATTTTAAGAGCAAACTTTCTGCGCGCTTTATAATAATATCAAAATTTAACTCCAACGTTCACTTTCAACATTTTCCTTACCACCTCCCATGCAATTCAAATAAACACCAAATTAGCATTTTAATTCCCTTTCACAGTTTATCCGACGCTTTCGTTTCTTCTTTGAAGCTCTCTTGGCGCATCTCAAATATTCGGCGAGCTTAAAGCCCATGTACCAACTTCTTCTTCTAAAAGCTTCATCAGCACTTTATTTTTTAATCACTAATTCATACTCACTTTGGGGCCTTGTTTTGCAACAAGAATTAATAATTCTACGATCGTAAAAATGCTATATTTCTGAACAAAGTGGAGCAGCTTCGCATCTTTATTGTGTAGTTGTTAGTTAATAATTGTACAGTTAAAATTTTATTTAAATAAACATGAGCATGTATAATTTAAACTATAAATCAATAGAGAACAATATTCATTTAAGCATACACTCGTCATTTTGCAGTCAGCAGAAAACTTTACGTAAATTATTTATTGAAATATATTTTCATTTTTTATTCACAATTTTCCGAATCGAAAGCCAATGTTTATAATATAAAATGTCTACTGGTTCAATCACAGCAAATGTTCCATTTCAAAGAATATGTTTTTTGCCACAAACTTTCTATTTAATTATATCGGTAGAATTTTTTCTTCTTTTCTTTCGATCAACTAATGAAAAACTAGTCAAGAGATACAAAAAAAAACACTAGTTTCTTTACCATCCAAGTCAAGAATAATTTAAAATCTTCTTCTGAAAGTAAAATAAACATGACGAATAGATATATTATTTAAATTGTTTTAATTTCAATTCATATTTCGTTACACTTACAAAAAAAAATGTAAGTTAGTTTTTTTAATAAAGGTACTTTAAACTTTATTTCTTTGAATTGAATATAAATGGCTTACGCCATTTATATAGCAAAACGATCAATTTTCATTTTGCATTGGATGTTTGATTTGTTTTTTTTTCTTAAATAAAATATACACTTAAGTAAATAAAACTCTTGTTTTTAATGATTATCACAAAAGCATTTTATTGGCAAACTCCTCTTAATAGTACTTTGTTGAAATAATTGGGTTTTCGTAATAACTGTCACTCCTTGATGAAAATGACATAAAATAAGATAGTAATATTTTAATGTTATCACTTTGTAGCCTAAAAAAATTGAATGATGTACGCTTAAAACATGAATGATTTTCTTCAATTAGCGAGATTGTTTAGCTTATAGATATTAATCAGCTGAAAATGCTCACAAGCTAAATGAAACTATTGCTCTGTAGTTTAGGTTCAGTTGTAAGTATATGTATAATCATCAAATTGTTTGTTTTATCAACACACACATTCTCGCATATAGTAATAACATATCATCAATCCCGAATTCATCAAGACACTTTACACGTAAAGTCAAACTTATATTCACAGAAAATTATTTTTAGTCAGTAGTTGATAATATCTGAGGATGATTTTAGACATCTTTATCTTCATTTGCAAAGTCACAATTTTCTACTGCCTGCTTAATCAGGTCAAACAATTTCAACTCTTCAAATAAAATTATGCATCCTGGCTTTGCAAAAAGTGCAAATACTGCAGGCGTATTTATTCATTTGAAAGTATTAAAAAGACTGCCTATTATGATAATTATAATTAGTGGTTTGCAGCTTCATATTTGCTCATATAAAATTTCTATGCATTCTGAAATACTCCAAAGCGCTTTGCGATTTTAAAGAAGCTTTTTATATTAAAAAAATCTATTCATCGAGCTTTTCAAATGGTAATTTGAATAGTTCGTGAATTTTTCCACCTCTTATTGCTTTCATTTTTAATTTTATTGAATTAGAAAAGACTTTTTTTATTTTACAAATTTATGATAGTTAGATATATTTGTTACAATAACAATTACTATTAAAGATAGCTTTTTAAGATCAGTATTGATAGAATTTGAAAAAAGTGCTATTTTATTTAATACTTAAACTTTAAATAATATATTTAAAAAAAATAGAAAGCTGTTTAAGTATCAGTAACGATTTACCTACATTCTTCATATACGAAGAAACGTTTAAGAACCTAATATTATACAACGTTAATAAAATGATGTCCGTACCGGATGTCACAGGTTCGAGTTCCAGTATGAACAGCATTTTTTTGGTCGACTTATCGACTTCTTTTCGAAGACATGGGTGTTTTTGATGTTTCAAAATTACTCCCCTCCCACCTTTCCGATCCTTTTTATAGCTGGGCGTAGCAAGAGCGATTAGTTAACCACTAGTAATACCCTAGCCTTATCTTTTATTCTCTACTAGTCTCTTTGAAAAATAAAGGATTGAGCGACTAACAAACAGTTATCTTAAAAAAAAAAATTGTTGAGATACCTCCATTAGAAAGCCATATGCTCCACATTGGGAGCGGACATTCATTAAAAAGCAATTTACTTTCAACATTTTTAGTCCCTAAAGATGTACATTTAAGTACAACTGCGATATCCTATAACTACGAAAATTTTGATACGCTCGTATGTTATTAAGCATACGACATGCTCCACTTTGGGAGTGGACATGGTTACAACAACAGTAAATAAAAACTTGTGTATCGATACGTTTAGAGTCACAGAATCTATCAAATAATAAAATTTTTACACCATTGAAAATTACTGTCGACGAATGCGTTTACAATATGGTCGCAACACCACCAAGTCATTTATTTTTTAAATGTTACCATAATTGTAGAGCTCATCTTTTTTAAGTGTCAGCTCTCTCTAGCTTTCATAAAAATGGACGTGTAAATTCTTCTAAAAGCGATCGTAAAAGTGCAGTCGTATCTTTGGCATAATGGGAAAGAACCTACCTCACTTTTCAATTAATTACGAGAAGCTCTCACTGGCCCATCATCAACTACCCAGCAATATGCATCACGGATATTATAACGGCATGCCTTCGTTTAGAAGATTATCTCGCGTTAAAAGCATTCAGCATTTCAATGTGTAAATCACAATTTATGAATATTATAAAAGCATTTTTCTTTGCAGAGCAATGATAAGATTTATTCTATCAACGACTATGTATACTAAAGATTCATCAAGTATAAGATAACAAGAAGGTTGCCAAAGATCTACCGTTTTATTTTATTTGTTGTCACTTAACTGTTTTATATGCAACGAACATAGCAATTAAATATGTATTATACAGTGTTTTTATTACTATAGAAGCTGAACGCAATTTTAGTTATTTTTGAAGCTTATTTCCGTCAGTAGAAAGAAATATTATTTTCAACGGTCAATCAAAAATTATTAAAAAAAAAAAAAAAAAATTATTAAAAGGGTTTGAGTCTTAGTACAAACAGCATTTTTTCCAATTGGTTTATCATTTTCTTTTCGAAGACATGGATGTTTGTGATGTCTCAAAATTACTCCCCTTCCACCCTTCTGATCATTTGTTTAGTTGTAATACCAATTGTTTGTCATACCTTGTTTTTCTTACTTAACTTTTGTATAAATATCACTGTTTCATTCTATTTCTTATCAGTTGACAATGCTCACCATGAGCGAAACCGGTCCTGATCCAATAAATTTTATGTGGAAAAGGTACTAAAAATGTTTTATTATTTTTATTATAATGCCATTCCACCAAGTATTGACAGTGAACACCTTAAAAGTGACTATGTATACGTTTGCTTAGTATGAAAGCAATGCTTTTTTGAACATGTTTTAGTGTTATAGACAGCAAAATCTTTTTATCCAAGTCCGCTTCCAATGTGGAGTATATGGCCTCCTAAGAAGGTATCTGAACATGAATTTTTCTTCGCCAACTGTTTGTCACTTAGTCGCTCGACCTCTCTTTTCAAAGTGGTTTACTTATCGCTCACGCTACGCTCAGTTATTAAAGGATCAGAAGGGTGGAAGGGGAGTAATTTTGAGACATCACAAACATCCATGTCTTCGAAAATAAAATGACGAACCAATAGGGAAAAATGCTGTTTGTACTATGACTCAAACCCTTAATATCTGGCACGGATGTTCACAACGCTAACTACTGCGCCATAGGACCCAACAGACGGACATCTCTCTATGTATCTCAATACAAATAAGCATTAAACACTTTTTTTTCAATTAAATCTTTTTTATGGTAAAAAAATATTAATTTATGAGCTTTCTTCGTTTTATAAATCCTGGCTAGAAAAAGTAGTCATCATAATATTTAGAGTCACAGCACCTGATAATGTTGTACATTTAATAGATAAAATAAAATTATGTAACATCCTAACAAAACAATAACTAAAAACATGTTTTGAAAACTAACAAATATCAATAACAAAAAGTGCCTCATCCTTTATATACATGCTTCTATAGAGAACAAAACCATACAGCTAGAAGTCAAGGGAAGCACAACGGGGTTGGTAATGAATTAACAAATGGATTTGGTTGTCTTCATCCCGCTTTCAGAATTGGGTGGGGTGAATGATTAGGATTCGATCACTCTACCGCAAATGCTACAAAAGCTCAAGAGTGTTTCAACACTACGATACTAAGCTTTAAGCATTGAAAATTCATTATGTATTATTGATTTTGCTTTCGTTGTTCTTAAATATTTAACTCTAAGAATTCTTTACTAGATAGTTTATTTATTTGTTCTACTTAACAAACTAGTTACGGGTTCTCTGTAGCGAATAGAATTTCGCATAGTATTTAATTTCACGAGTTTGCTACGCTTTGACAGTGATTTTTTTATAAAATGCTCGTATATTATTTAACAATACTTTTTACACAACCTCACATATTATTATAGTAAAAATACATCGTGTTTTAATAAGATTTTTTTTATTATTATTGTTAAACTGGAAGGTTTTGGCGCCTACCACTCCAGCAGATGAACGATTTATAAAGAAAACCCATATTTTACATGGCTCTTTTATTTTTAACAAAACAGATATCTAAACAAGCTATGTGTTCCAGCCTGTATTACTGATTTTAAAATATACAAAAGTCTGTCAAAATATTTAATAGCACATAATTGAAAACGCCTCTGAATATAATTCAAAAGTGACATATAATTAGACTGATAGGTACAATTCACAATGTTACCCGTTACCTGGGTATCACTCCAGTTTACGCTTATATAAAACGAAATTTCGTCAATTATAGAGGTGATGTTTGCAGTTGATAATATCAAATAACTATTAAAATAATTATTATAGTCATTATTCCACAACAGCAAGACAACCCGATCCTTAGAATTTATTATGAGACAGTACCGAAATACGTAATTTAAGGGAAACCAACTAACACGTCATGTGTTTTCAGTTTATAACAATATTAATTAATTGACTTAAAAATAATTTTTGATTGACCGTTGAAAATAATATTTATTTCTACTGACGGAAATAAGCTTCAAAAATAACTAAAATTGCGTTCAGGTTCTATACTAATAAAAACACTGCATAATATTTAATTGCTATGTTCGTTGCGTATAAAACAGTTAAGTGACAACAAATAAAATAAAACGGTAGATCTTTGGCAACCTTCTTGTTATCTTATACTTGATGAATCTCGATAAAGGGACAAAAACCTATAGTCATTATTGTGTTCATAAAATATGGTCAAATGGAAAAGAATTAATTTTACGTTAAATCAATAATTAAAAGTTGTACAAAAGTTGAAATCAGGAGTGTCTGTGCTTCGTTTCGTAAATGACATGGGCAGTGGCGGATTGAGCACATGAGAGGCTACAGAAGCAAAAAAAAAATGGAGGCCCTGTTTCTTGAATAACATAAGAATGTCAAAGAATCCAATTAAAATAATAAAAAAAAGTATATAAAAATCTGAACAAAAAGTATATCTATATATATAAAAGAAAGTGGGGTTTGTTACACCACGTATATCTCGAGAATAACAGCTCGGATTTTAATGATCTTTGTTTTATTAAATTCGTATCCGCCTAGAATAGCAGAATAAGCATTAAAACATCGGAAAAATATCACGGCAAAGAAATTATGAAGAAAATAAATGTCCTCATACATTTTGTTTATTTGAAATTTCCAAATCGAACGCGGAACATACGTTGTATGCTGTTTACGGTTGACGTTGTGTCCACTAGGTGGCGTTGATTGCATTATACCATAGACTGATAAAACTTTGACAGTTGACTTGACGTGAATCGCTATGTAATTTAAAACAATTGAAATGGACGTCTTTAAATTCAAATTTCCTGGCTTAGAACTGAAGGATCGTAATAATATTGAGAGAACATTATTTTAAAGTATGCAACGCTACGACGTTATTTAAATAATCGAATAAACTGATTCGATTTCTTGAAGCTATAATTATAGGGCTGGGAGCTGATTTGACAGATTTTGTTCAGTGACGTCATTGATTCGATTATTGGAGGTATGGTTATATTTTGCATCTGGCCTTGAAAACATTTTTAATTTCTTACATGCATTAGGAATATTCTAATGACAGTATGGATATTTTATAGAACTGTATTTCAACTTTTATTTTAAAATCTTCTACTAGGAAAAATGATTGTTAGCAAACTTAGAACATTATTTTAAAAATTAAATAATTTACAATTTCAAGATTTTTTGGAGCTGATTTGACAGATTTTGATCAGTGTCATTGATTCGATTATTTATGGTTATATTTTGCACCCTGCCTTGAAAATCTTTTTTATTTCTTACATGCATTAGGAATATTCTAACGACAGTATGGAAATTATATTGAACTATATTTCGACTTTTATTTATAAATCTTCTACTACGAAAAATAATTGTTAGCAAACTTAAACATTATTCCAAAAATTCAATAATTTACGAAATTTCTGCAACTATGAAAAATGGTTGTTAGCAAACTTAAACATTATTCCAAAAATTCAATAATTTAAAAAAATTCTGCTACTACGAAAAATGGTTGTTAGCAAACTTAAACATCATTCCAAAAATTAAATAATTTACGTGGTCTATTTCTGCTACTACGAAAAATGATTGTTAGCAAACTAAAACATTATTCCAAAACTAAAGTAAATTACGAGGCTTATTTCTGCTACTACGAAAAATAGTTGTTAGCAAACTTAAACATTATTCCAAAAATTCAATAATTTACGAAATTTCTGCTACTACGAAAAATGATTGTTAGCAAACTTAAACATTATTCCAAAAATTAAATAGTTTACGAAATTTCGGCTACTACGAAAAATGATTGTTAGCAAACTTAAACATTATTTCAAATATTAAATATTTTACGAAATTTCTACTCCTACAAAAAATGGTTGTTAGCAAACTTGAACATTATTCCAAAAATTAAATATAAACGAAATTTCGGCTACTACGAAAAATGGTTGTTAGCAAACTTAAACATTATTTCAAAAATAAAATATTTTACGAAATTTCTGCTCCTACAAAAAATGGTTGTTAGCAAACTTGAACATCATTCCAAAAATTAAATAATTTACGTGGTCTATTTCTGCTACTACGAAAAATGATTGTTAGCAAACTAAAACATTATTCCAAAACTAAAGTAAATTACGAGGCTTATTTCTGCTACTACGAAAAATAGTTGTTAGCAAACTTAAACATTATTCCAAAAATTCAATAATTTACGAAATTTCTGCTACTACGAAAAATGATTGTTAGCAAACTTAAACATTATTCCAAAAATTAAATAGTTTACGAAATTTCGGCTACTACGAAAAATGATTGTTAGCAAACTTAAACATTATTTCAAATATTAAATATTTTACGAAATTTCTACTCCTACAAAAAATGGTTTTTAGCAAACTTGAACATTATTCCAAAAATTAAATATAAACGAAATTTCGGCTACTACGAAAAATAATTGTTAGCAAACTTAAACATTATTCCAAAAATTCAATAATTTACGAAATTTCTGCAACTATGAAAAATGGTTGTTAGCAAACTTAAACATTATTCCAAAAATTCAATAATTTAAAAAAATTCTGCTACTACGAAAAATGGTTGTTAGCAAACTTAAACATCATTCCAAAAATTAAATAATTTACGTGGTCTATTTCTGCTACTACGAAAAATGATTGTTAAAAAACTAAAACATTATTCCAAAACTAAAGTAAATTACGAGGCTTATTTCTGCTACTACGAAAAATAGTTGTTAGCAAACTTAAACATTATTCCAAAAATTCAATAATTTACGAAATTTCTGCTACTACGAAAAATGATTGTTAGCAAACTTAAAGATTATTCCAAAAATTAAATGATTTACAATTTAAATACTGCAGGGCTGTCGATATATCCCACGAGGTCTATTTCTGCTACTACGAAAAATGGTTGTTAGCAAACTTAAACATTATTCCAAAAATTAAATAATTTACAATTTAAATACTGCAGGGCTGTCGATATATGCCGTGAGGTCTATTTCTGCTACTACGAAAAATTATTGTTAGCAAACTTAAACATTTTTCCAAAAATTAAATAATTTACAATATAAATACTGCAGTGCTGTCGATATATGCCACGTGGTCTATTTCTGCTACTACGAAAAATGATTGTTAGCAAACTTAAACATTATTCCAAAAATTGAATAATTTACAATTTAAATACTGCAGGGCTGTCGATATACGCCACGTGGTCTATTTCTGCTACTACGAAAAATGATTGTTAGCAAACTTAAACATTTTTCCAAAAATTAAATAATTTACAATTTAAATACTGCAGGGCTGTCGATATATGCCCTGAGGTCTATTTCTGCTACTACGAAAAATGATTTTTAGCAAACTTAAACATTATTTTAAAAATTAAATAATTTACAATTTCAAGATTTTTTGGAGCTGATTTGACAAATTTTGATCAGTGTCATTGATTCGATTATTTATGGTTGTATTTTGCATCCTGCCTTGAAAATCTTTTTTATTTCTTACATGCATTAGGAATATTCTAATGACAGTATGGAAATTTTATTGAACTATATTTCGACTTTTATTTTTAAATCTTCTACTACGAAAAATAATTGTTAGCAAACTTAAACATTATCCCAAAAATTCAATAATTTACGAAATTTCTGCTACTACGAAAAATGGTTGTTAGCAAAACTTAAACATCATTCCAAAAATTCAATAATTTACGAAATTTCTGCTACTACGAAAAATGGTTGTTAGCAAAACTTAACCATTATTCCAAAAATTCAATAATTTACGAAATTTCTGCTACTACGAAAAATGATTGTTAGCAAACTTAAAGATTATTCCAAAAATTAAATGATTTACAATTTAAATACTGCAGGGCTGTCAATATATCCCACGAGGTCTATTTCTGCTACTACGAAAAATGGTTGTTAGCAAACTTAAACATTATTCCAAAAATTAAATAATTTACAATTTAAATACTGCAGGGCTGTCGATATATGCCACGTGGTCTATTTCTGCTTCTACGAAAAATGATTGTTAGCAAACTTAAACATTTTTCCAAAAATTAAATAATTTACAATTTAAATACTGCAGGGCTGTCGATATATGCCACGTGGTCTATTTCTGCTTCTACGAAAAATGATTGTTAGCAAACTTGAACATTATTCCAAAAATTAAATAATTTACAATTTAAATACTGCAGGGCTGTCGATATATGCCACGTGGTCTATTTCTGCTTCTACGAAAAATGATTGTTAGCAAACTTAAACATTATTCCAAAAATTAAATGATTTACAATTTAAATACTGCAGGGCTGTCGATATACGCCACGTGGTCTATTTCTGCTACTACGAAAAATGATTGTTAGCAAACTTAAACAATATTCCAAAAAATAAATAATTTACAATTTAAATATTGCAGGGTTGTCGATATACGCCACGAGGTCTATTTCTACTACTACAAAAAAATGTTGTTGGCAAACTTAAACATTATTCCAAAAATTAAATAATTTACAATTTAAATACTGCAGGGCTGTCGATATATGCCCTGAGGTCTATTTCTGCTACTACGAAAAATTATTGTTAGCAAACTTAAACATTTTTCCAAAAATTAAATAATTTACAATTTAAATATTGCAGGGTTGTCGATATACGCCACGAGGTCTATTTCTACTACTACAAAAAAATGTTTTTGGCAAACTTAAACATTATTCCAAAAATTAAATAATTTACAATTTAAATACTGCAGGGCTGTTGATATATGCCCTGAGGTCTATTTCTGCTACTACGAAAAATTATTGTTAGCAAACTTTAACATTTTTCCAAAAATTATATTATTTACAATTTAAATACTGCAAGGCTGTCAATATATTATGTCCCGAGATCTACTTCTTCTTCTACGAAATATATTTGTTAGCAAACTTAAAACATTTCAAATATTCTAAAAAATATATTATTTACAATTTAAATACTGAAGGACTATCGTTATATATCCCGAGATCTTTTTCTTTTTCTACGAAATAAATTTGTTAGCAAACTTAAACATTTCAATTATTCTAAAAATTATCTCTATCTTTATATAGGCTTGACCGATTTTTTAAATGTATATTTGTTAGATAGTAGAATAGGTTTTAAAGTATATTTCATCCCGCTAGGTGAAGGATGTCCTTATCCCGATTTTTTTTTCAATATTTTTGACGTCCGTCGTTCGTATTTCAAACAGAGCGAAATTATTTATGTTGTTGAATGACAGATGGCGCTAAGTGCGCAGCAACTTAAGTCTTTTAAAGTTTGATACGTGCCATGGTTACGTCAAACAATCAAAGGGTATTATAGTAGACAATTATCAAGTGAATTTTTAATAGTCGTCACAAAAGATTTCTTTCGCTGTCAAAAAAATATGCCACCTAAAAGACTTGCTATTAGTTGATCTAGACCTCAAGCACGAAAGAAAACGGCATTACGAGCTTCAGAAACAGACGAGCAAGTTTGGAAACCGTTCGAGTTTTCACTGCTCAAGCCCGATCGTCTGATACAATGATATGCAAACAACCCTTTTGACCGTGATTAGGAACGAGAAACACAATTTGATGTCGACAAATTGGGTACATTCGTTCAAACAAATCTTCCGAAATTGGTCCCAGAACAACGCATAGCGTAAGACAGAATTATGCATGCAATCAAACACAAGCCAAAACGTTGGATCACGAAACAATATTGTTGGCAATCGCTTCATCTGCAATTGCAGCAAATATTTTGAAAATTATTTATAAATGTTTGCAGTTTCCAGCGCGACTAGCATTTGGACAATCGCTACAAGTGTGTGGACTAAATTTTAAAAATCCATGCTTCTCACATGGACAGCTGTATCTGGCCTGATCACGCGTTGAAAAACCTTAAGATCTATTCATATACGTACCAGACAAAAAAACAAAATATATCCAAAAGCACTTCAATAAACATAATTAAAACACAAACACTTTCTTTCTTTGAGTGGCATTGCAACGCATGCCGGGTCAGCTAGTCTATATATATAAAAGAAAGTGGGGTTTGTTACACCACGTATATCTCGAGAATTACAGCTCGGATTTCAATGATCTTTGTTTTATTAAATTCGTATCCGCCTAGAATAGCAGAATAAGCATTAAAACATCGGAAAAATATCACGGAAAAGAAATTATGAATAAAATAAATGTTTTCATACATTTTGTTTATTTGAAATTTCCAAATCGAACGCGGAACATGATTTTGTATGCTGTTTACGGTTAATGCACTAGGTGGCGTTGGTTGCATTATACCATAGACTGATGATATTGACAGTTGACTTGACGTCAATCGCGATGTAATTATACGCATAACGTTTTAAATATTATTATTTCATTGATTTGAATAGAGTACACCAACTTGGGTCGCGATAAAAATACACTGAACTACATTTTAAAACGATTTCGAAATAATACGGTGCAAAAAAGAGGAAAATCGACCATTCATTTAAAAACTTGGACAGAATATTACACGGGAACTGGATATCTCAAGAGATCAAAGCGATGTCGTACAAAATATGCGTAAACGGTTTCGTCTATTGTCTCATAGTGTGGTGAATGTTTTTTGCTACCTTTGATTTTTTTAAATTTTTTTTAAATAAAATTAAGATACAATAACCAATAATGAATTTAATTTAAAATAACTTTGATTAATTAAATTTTATATTAAAATGAACTTCCACAAAGCTCCCGCCGAAACCATCGAAAGTAATAATGAATTTTATTTTTTGATATCCTGAATTGATTTTTATGCAAGGAAATCTATTTACCATTTTTTTTATCTTCTTTTATATATATAAAAATCTCGTGTCACGGTGTTTGTCGCCAAACTCTTACGAAATAGCTTGACCGATTTTGATGATTTTTTTATGTATAGATATGAGAATAGAATGTAAACTATATTTCATCCCGCTAGGTGAAGGGTGTCCCGATCCAGATTTTTTTTTCAATATTCCTGACAAGTCATCGTTCCAATTTAAAACAATTGAAATGGACGTCTTTAAATTCAAATTTCCTGGCTTAGAACTGAAGCATCGTAATAATATTGAGAGAACTTTATTTTAAAGTTTGCATCGCTACGACGTTTTTTAAATAATCGAATATACTGATTCGATTTTTTGAAGCTATAATTATAGGGCTGGGAGCTGATTTGACAGATTTTGTTCAGTGACGTCATTGATTCGATTATTGGCGGTATGGTTATATTTTGCATCCTGCCTTGAAAATCTTTTTTATTTCTTACATGCATTAGGAATATTCTAATGACAGTATGGATATTTTATTGAACTATATTTCGACTTTTATTTTTAAATCTTCTACTACGAAAAATGATTGTTAGCAAACTTAAACATTATTCAAATAATTAAATAATTTACAATTTAAATACTACAGGGCTGTCGATATACGCCACGTGGTCTATTTCTGCTGCTACGAAAAATGATTGTTAGCAAACTTTAACATTATTCCAAAAATTAAATGATTTACAATTTAAATACTGCAGGGCTGTCGATATATCCCCTGAGGTCTATTTCTGCTACTACGAAAAATTATTGTTAGCAAACTTAAACATTTTTCCAAAAATTAAATAATTTACAATTTAAATACTGCAGGGCTGTCAATATATGCCCCGAGGTCTAATTCTGCTACTACGAAAAATGATTGTTAGAAAATTTAAACATTATTCCAAAAAATAAATAATTTACAATTTAAATACTGCAGGGCAGTCGATATATGCCCCGAGGTCTATTTTTTTTAGTACGAAATATATTTTTAGACTTTTTATTAATCTAAAAATTTATATTATTTACAATTAAAATACTGCAAGGCTGTCAATATATTATGTCCCGAGATCTACTTCTTCTTCTACGAAATATATTTGTTAGCAAACTTAGAACATTTCAAATATTCTAAAAAATATATAATTTACAATTTAAATACTGAATGACTATCGTTATATATCCCAAGATCTTTTTCTTTTTCTACGAAATAAATTTGTTAGCACACCTAAACATTTCAATTATTCTATCTCTATCTCTATATAGGCTTGACCGATTTTTATGATATTTTTAGTGTATATTTGTTAGATAGTAGAATAGGTTTTAAAGTATATTTCATCCCGCTAGGTGAAGGATGTCCCTATCCCGAATTTTTTTTAAATATTTTTGACGTCCGTCGTTCGTATTTCAAACAGAACGAAATTATTTATGTTGTTGAATGACAGATGGCGCTAAGTGCGCAGCAACTTAAGTCTTTTTAAGTTTGATACGTGCCATGGTTACGTCAAACAATCAAAGGGTATTGTAAACAATTATCAAGTGAATTTTTAATTATTTATTTATTTATTTTATTTATTTATTTATTTATTTATTCAATTAACATTGTACAAGGTTGACAAATTATAAATTTAAAACTTTTACAATGGAGAAAAAAAATAGTATAATTTAATATTAAAAGCAGTAAAAAAAAAGTGGCAAGGAAGTCAACTGAGTAAGATCCGACGAACTCTACTTTAATACATAAAAAATAGTATTCGTCGGAACTCACCCACGTCTACGTGGAATATGTCGACATCCGAAGCAATATTATTGAACACCGTTAAAGCTCTCCCCAGTGGCATCCCCATTGGCAGGCTGGTTCTACACCTTGGGAGAACAAACAATTCATGTCCACGATTTCTCAAAAAATAATCAGGAACATTTAGATTCACATTCTCAAGAATGGTGGAATTCTCATTTTGGCCTCGTATAAGTCGAAAGAAATATATGGCCAGATATATTTCTCTTCGAACGTTCAAGCTATTGAAGTTAAGCATGCCTAAGAGAAAGTCAGTTGGATAAAGCCATGGGTAATATCCATACACCCTCATATAGAGAATAATAGAGAATTAATAGAGAATTAATAGTCGTCACAAAGCATTTCTTTCGCTGTCAAAAAATTATGCTACCTAAAAGACTTGCTATTAGTTGATCTAGACCTCAAGCACGAAAGAAAACGGCATCACGAGCTTCAGAAACAGACGAGCAAGTTTGGAAACCGTTCGAGCTCTCACTGCTCAAGCCCGATCGTCTGATACAATGATATGCAAACAACCCTTTTGACCGTGATTAGGAACGAAAAACACAATTTGATATCGACAAATTGGGTACATTCGTTCAAACAAATCTTCCGAAATTGGTCCCAGAACAACGCATAGCGTAAGACAGAATTATGCATGCAATCAAACACAAGCCAAAACGTTGGATCACGAAACAATATTGTTGGCAATCGCTTCATCTGCAATTGCAGCAAATCTTTTGGATGGTGGTCAAACAGCGCATTCAGCAAAGAAATTGCCTTTGAACACCAACATGCAATATCAAAAAAAAATCATGATTGATGAAGTACTTTAATCATATCAACTCATTAAATGGGACGAATTTACTATGACGCACAAAAAGGCATTGGAAAATCTTCACTATATGTACACTAAAAGATTTGAGAGGAAATGAACAGGTCTTTGGTGGCGAACCTTTTTATTGTCTGGTGTTTTTCGACAAACTCTACCAGTTATACCACGTTCAACAGCTGCTGATGAATCAAGTGCATGTCTCAAATCATCAGTTTTATTGTGACATGTGCAGAAATTGACTTTGAAAGCTAATTTGCGTGTAAAATTACAATATGATGCATCCGCTGAACGTTTCAAAAAAAAATTGTCAGATATTGGTAATGAAAAATAGAAATCGATGAATCCACACATTACCACCAAGCTTCTGTAAAATTACAGGAACCGTAAGCGAATTGATGCACAAAGTTTTCCCAAATATCGCAAAGAATTACAAAAATCATCAGTGGCTTAGTGAATGTGTTATATTAGCAGTCAAAAACAACGATGGTAATGCCATCAACTTCAGGATTCCAAACGAAATACCAGGCAAAGAAACAACGTATAAGTCCATCGATACTATAAATTGATCAAGACGAAGTTGTCAATTATCCAACTGAATTCTTAAACTCACGTGATTTGCCAGGCATGCTACCGCACGTTTTAACACTGAAAATTGGCGTACCTATTATTCTTTTCCGAAATATAAATCCACCACGACTTTGCAACGGTACCAGGCTTTCAGCGAAAAATTAATGAACAGTATCGTCTAAGCTTCAATTTTAAATGGAAAAATTAAAGGAAACGATGTACTGTTGCCAAGCATTCCAATAATTCCGACAGATAAGCCATTAAAATTTAAATGTTTGCAGTTTCCAGTGCGACTCGCATTTGAACAATCGCTACAAGTGTGTGGACTTAATTTTAAAAATCCATGCTTCTCATATGGACAGCTGTTTCTGGCCTGATCACGCGTTGGAAAACCTTAAAATCTATTCATATACGCACCAGACAAAAAAACAAAATATATCCAAAAGCACTTCAATAAACATAATTAAAACACAAACACTTTCTTTCTTTGAGTGGCATTGCAACGCATGTCGGGTCAGCTAGTTGGTTATATAAAATAAGCCATTTTTGAGACCCCTAAGATTCGGAGGCCTCAAACGCGCGCCTCTGCACTTGGCATAGGAAAGTAAACTTTTATAAAACGGACTTTCGGCTTTAATGGACACCCCCTCGCCTCTATTATTCCGCTATATTGTGGTTCTACCATGGAGTCTGGCTGGAATTGTAATAGGCTAGCCATGTGAAGTAAATATAGAGATATTCATGGTCCAATCGAGTGTGTAAGTAATGATCCTTAATAATCCTAAAAAAATCTCCAAAGGTCCTTAGCAAAAATTGGGAAGACCACGTCAAGAAATATTCGGAAAGGCAGAATCAAGTGGCGCAGGGCTTGGATAAGTGAAATATATGAAAAGAGGCATTCATATTATGAAATTTATAAAGCAAAATGAACGAAATAAAACGTGACTTATTTTTCATAACAAATGAGGAGAAAACATTCAAAAAGTGTTTTGTCACACAAATACAAAGCTTGGAAAATGATGATCTAAGTGTTGCAAAAGTGACAGTTTGTACGAATGTGTCAACTTTATGATTTCATTTTAATATGAAAAAAAACCTTTTTGAACACTGATTTTGATTTCCATTCATAGGTTTTATTATGGGCTATCAGAATTGATATAAAACGCCATTTTTCAAGATTTGTGACAAAACACTTTTTGAATGTTTGCTCCTCAAATATTTTTTACTTAGTTACTTACTTATAAATGTATGATTGTTTGCTTAATGTTTCAGTATTCCATTGTTTGCATTCCATCTCATTCAACAATACGTACATTAAAATGTAGTTTCATTCTTTTAAATACGCCTATTTTTTCAGACTTTGAGTTGAAATGCATAAACCAAGGGAAAATACTAAAGAATTTTAAACAAAGTCCCGGAAGCTTTTTTGTATCAGAGAAGTGTTTATTATTATTAAATGAAAAACATCTTCATGGGGCTGGGCTGGTGTTATCATCCGTTGTTCTTTTCATCTTAAAAGAAAACTTATTTTGAAAGCATCATTAATTATTAATTAGTGTTACAAAACCTTTAAAAGTTTGGCGAAGAAAAATGAGAAAGTTATAAATATTTTTAAGCTCTTTCAAAGCTTCTTATAATACAAAAATATAAAAAAAGAAATAAACTTTTGTTAAAAATACAAATAGACAGATGTAAAATGTATACTCCTGAGAAATCGTTACATAAAAAATGATGTAAAAAAATAATTAAATAGCATTCTGAGAGCCCATTTATAAAAATGATCTACTAATGATGCAACCTTGTAAAGCATTACCTATTCAAAGAAAGTTATCAAATTTCATGTAAGTTTATTTTTAAGAGAGGAAAATCAGTGTTCTGTGAAAGATCAAATAAACGTCTAAGATGATTAATAACATAGCATTTATGCACGCAGAATTAAGGCTACTTTAAAGAACTAGCCATGAGTTATATTTAAAAATATATATATCAATTCTAATAATTCATGACATAAAATGTGTGTCAATGTATTTTTAATTTAAATTTGAGACCTAATACATGGGTGTTTGTGATGTCAATTTACCTCAAGTTTATCTCGAATGCCTTACAATACTAAAATTCTCATCGAGTTTTTTCTCGTATGATCTGCCAAATATTGTTTTTAAAAATCACGTTGTCGATTAGGTATGTAAACATTTTGTGAAGTGTCGTGTTTTTTCTGTTAAACAAACTCCGATTGGTAATAATCACTTCTGGCAACATCAAAAGGCGATACAATAAACACAAGCAACAAACAAACGAATTGTAACTGTTGGGTTTCGTAACATTCAACCCTTTTGACATCAATGACACAAAGACCAATAATTACCGTTTCCATGACGTTATGGTACCATATTACGGTACGATCTCATTTATTCATTTTATTATAACTCTGGGAGTCACATATTACAGTTAATATCTAAAGGTACAAAGCTTTGCACTCCATTGTGCGATGTTATTATATTCAACTGTTTTATTTGTTTCGGAAAACAAATGACATTGCATGATGAAAGTTTAGTTCGCGTGCTAGTTTTGTTTGTTTCATTTTCGTGTCGACGCTGCACTCTCTCCGTCAAAAGTTTAGCTATCAATTTTCCTTCCACCCGTGTCACATTCGTTTAGTGACACTTCTTCGCCACACACACTAGCTAAAAAAAGACTTATCACTCGCTTATTAGTGTGGCCATTTTGATTGTGCTATTCTCTTTGTAAATGACAAGTTTGATCGGGTATTTAAAATAATTGTTCGGCAATTATTGGAGACAAATAATAGACAGCAATATAAGGGTAAAATAAAAACAATCGAAAAATTATTTCTCTTGTTTTGTATAAAATTGTAATACAGCATTGTATATGTCTTGTTTATTTTTTTATTTTTAAGGCCGCATTGAAAACTTGTGCCGGTAAATTGCTTGAATGGAAATTGCTCGAATTACAAATTATTCGAATTGCTTGGTTATTTAAACGATTTCTCACGACTTTTTCTACGAATTTCATTTTAATCTTGTGCGACACTTGTTTAGAGAGTAAAATATAAAAATAATTTTCGTAAGTATTTATTTTAACCGTGTTCGCTCCAAATGCGGAACATATGATATTTTAATGGAGTTTATCTCAACAGAAGTGTTTCTACGAGAACTGCTTATTAATTAGTTACTCAAACTGTTTCTATATATTTCCAGAAAACATAGAAGACTAGGGCTAAGACAGAACAAACGGAAACAAATTGATTATCTTGTTATTCGAGCAATTTACCGGGAACCGTAGTTTTGTCATTCTTTTACGCTCTGAGGTTTACGATAATCTAATTTAAATATTTTATTAACGGGTGTTTATTTGTATATGTATTTCAGTTGTGGTTGTAAAGACTATTTCAGTCACAACGAATATGTCAAAAATGTCGCGTTTTTTCTTCTGAATTTATTGAATCCCTGAGCATCAAATACTTTTACGCTGCATCAGTATTAGAATACCACCTCCAAAATGAAAAATTTGCAAATTTCGTTCGAATATATTTTTTAATGGTCCTCGCCGAAAAATAAAATCACGTTAATACTTACACTAGGGCAGAGATGGCCAATAAGTGACCCGCGTGAAAAATTATCTAACCCGCTTGAACTTTTAGAAATGATTGTTTTTATCGAAAGCCTTAATTATTCAATCAATGTGACCCACGACATGATTTAAAAAAAATGATTCGCCATCCCTACACTAGGGGGTTCTATCCCGGAAATTCGGGATTTAAAAAAAATAGAGAAAGTTCAGCAGGGCTAAAAAATGGTTCCAAATTGGTATATTTTGGGAATTCTTCAAATTCCTGGGTTTTTTTTTAAATCGACTTGAAATTATTTGAAAAACCCAAGGATTTAAAAATCGCCGAGCAAAAATTTCTCAATCCCGAATCCCAATTTATACACGATTTTATATTGAATGTTCAATCCGGGATTGGAAAAATCGTCAATTCCGGTATCATAAGAAGGGTCTGGGATTGGATGCCCTAGCTTACACCTCTTAGTACTGTCAATTTATGGATAAAAGACATTACGTGTGACTTTTTCTCAGAATTCATAAAATCTGTAAACAAAAATGACTTTCATGATCCACCTATTTGTTGGTTATTTTGTGTAAATTTATTTTATTGTTTTTTTTTATTCCACTGATCGTGCTACCAATTGTTGCACGTGGTTTTCTTCTCTGAGAAACGTTTTCAGACTAAATCAGCGTCGGTCTTACGAGTAATCAAATCAGTGAAATAACAAAATTATCCAATTAAATTTTATAAAAAATATCTAAAATTTTACACTGCATCGAACGCCGAACGCCAGCCTCATATTCGAATAATTATTAATCAATGAAATGGTTTTGAACTCTCGAGAAAAGGTGACACTGCAATTTTATTGTCTATACCAGTGTTCCCCAACCAGTGGAGACTTTCCGCCGGGCCGCAAACAGTATGCCAAATTTTAAGAAATTCGCCATGCAAAAATATTGAATATAGGACTTTTATCGTATGCACGTTTTCTTGTATTTTTATTTATTGTTAAATAAGAAGACATCAATAATAATACATAATTGTTTTAACTTTTAGGGTGTTCACAGTGAATACTCGGTGGAAAGGCATTGTATTAATAAAAACACAATATTCCTTTGTACTTTATTCCACTTTATTTAAAAGGTCAGGACCGATTTCGCTCATTGCGAGCACTGTCAACTGAAAACAGTTGTATAGTTATGTCTATTTGTAACGATATAAGATTTAAAAAATATGACATAAAAACCATTTTTATTTCATTATTAATGGCCGGTGATTCTTTTTTCCTATTTTTACCGGTCCACAGGTGTAAAAAGGTTGGGAAACACTGGTCTATACTAATAAAACAATATAAATGTTTTACCCCATCAAAGTATTGTTGTTGAATTGACAACTCGCTTATGCTTCAAATCTGTATACATATATAACGAACTAATCTAAATTGGCCCAATGCCTGAGCGGCCCCGCCGAGGAGCGCTGGAGTGGGGGGGGGACCGCGACATTCTAACAAATTCTTTTCCGCGATTTTTTTTCGTTTATCTCTTTTAAGGAAATACTCATTGATGTTAAGATTAGCGTAATCGTAAATGGGATTCGTGGAGCTTGGCTTTCCAAACAGCGTAATCTACTTACGTAGCTTAATAATATAATGTCGTTTTACAACCACTCCATGTAGTCGAGAATACACAGGCTTAATTTCCCTTTTTTGTGACTTCATTCATAATAATGATAGAAAATAATAAATACATTTGTGCGTGGGAAGGGCATGTACGTAGTAGATGGACTTATGGACTTATTTTGTGTTTGAGAGGTTCATCAAAATCGGCTGAACCTTTTCTTCATTTTTCATTAGTAAAAGTTGTTAAGCTTTTAAAACAATAAAAGGTTTATAAATTTTAATTACCTATAGACAATTTGATTTAATTTATTAATAACTTTAATAATATTTCCTGTAAAGTCTTGTCACATTTTTTGTATAAAGTCTTTTAATACGCCCGAACGCTTGAAGATGCCGGATAGTGGAACCAAGTTTAATATTGAAGTTCCACTAATCACCTTCAGTCGAAATCTTAAATAATATCTTTTATATACCTTGTTTATAGTATGTTAAATGTAAATGGCTTTATTTTGATTTGTTTAATGAGCAAATCATGGTTGCGATTAGGGCATTCAATCCTGGGATCCCGTCCAATTTTCTGATTCTGAAATCCCGGGATTGACATGGTCGCGATCCTGGGATATCGGGATTGAGAAATTTTGAGTAAATCCCGAAAATTGATAGGATTTTGGAATTGAAGATTTCAAATTCTTCGGTGAGCTAAAAAAAAAACGAGTTTTGGAGATAATCTGGGGAAAAAGTATAGGGAATCGAGGATTCCAAATTCCTTGGTGAGCTAAAAAAAAAAACGACTTTTTTCCAATTATACACGATCTCACGACGAGTGCCCAATCCAAGTGTATTGATTAATTTTCAATCCTGAAATCCCGGGATCACAAAAAGGCTCCGGGATTGGATAGTTGCGATGAGCAAAACCACTTCTTATATATATACAAAATTCTGAAATAATAAAAAAGTGTGTTTAATTAAAAATAGTACATGATACTTTTTAAACTTTACTTTATATGTATCATATTTAATTTCATTAGCCTATATAATTTTTCCAGTTCTTGCAAAAGTCCTAGTAAGGATTCCATTCGTTCCGGTATTCCAAGACTATCCTTTAGTCAGACATATTATCCCAGCATCCCGATGGGACCTTTTGAGACAGCTGAATGTTTTTTTTGTGCATTTATTTATTCTCCCTCTGTAAGAGGGTATAATTTAAATTTAAGTATCCCGGCTAGGACGTCAATAAATCTGGCAACCTTAGCTGTGAGTTAAGTGACTCTATAATCATAGTTGAATTTATTATAAATTAACTACCACCTAAGATTAACACATAAAACGTGTAAGCACACAGAATCTAACGTATACAGTATATTTTAAAATTCATGGTATATTACGTTACTCGAAATGGTGGATTTTTTTTTCAGCTTCATCTTGTTAGAACATGTTACACGGAGATACCATTAATATTACAGTCTTTAATTAAGAGCGAGCTTAATGCGATCATAAAATTATTTGCCGAGCGCTTCATTTAAATATGTATTCGTCCATATGTAAAAGTCGTAAAGCGAAAGTTTTGATTACATTTTCATGAAATTAATAACGACGCTAAAATGCATTGCAGATCATTCTGTTTACATTTTATTTTATTATTTTTTCATTTTGACTTATTATCGACACAATTTTGTTTCTTAATTAATTAATTAACTTATCAGCTGAGTAAATGGCGCAGCGGTTAGAGTTGTGGGCGTCCGTGCCGGATCTCACGAGTTCAAGTCCCAGTACTAACAGCATTTTTTCCATCGATTTATCTCGATTTATTCTGTTCGAAGGTGTGGGTGTTTGTGATGTCTAAAAATTCCCACCCACCTTTTTTGATCCTTTAATCAGGGGTGGACTGGAGGGGGCTTAGGGGGGTTCGCCCGAGTCGCTTGTTAAAATTCGGCGTGGCCGGTGAGCCACTTGTTAGGTTAAGAATATCATTCGTCTCAGATCAAATCAGCACCTAACTGCAATTTCTTTTAAATTGTAATACGAAACAGAAAACTTTGTCGTTCCTTGAAAGTCAGCGGGCCACGTCATATGCATCATCTATAGCAGGGTTTCCCAATATATGTTCCGCGGAGCCAGAGTAGGTGTTCCGAAAAAAATGGAATGGTTTTATACGCTGCAACACAGTTTTAGAAAAATCTGAAAAATTCAGCTAAGTGTTCCGTTATATTTTCCGGACTTGCGAAGTGTTCCACTTCAGAAAATGTTTGGGAAACCCTGATCTGTAGTGTGAAGTCATTATGGTTGAGATTTACTGAGCCCCTTATTTACATATTTACAGCCCACCGCTGCCTTTAATAACTAGGTGTAGTAAGAGCGATTAGATAACCACTGGTCTTGTCCAAGCTTTCTTCTTCTATCCCTACAACTCTTTTTGAAAAAGAAAGGTTGAGCGACTGAGTAACAAACAATTCGAGTAAAACCAACTTCTGTTGAAACACCATCATTAGGAAAATTCATCAATTTCGTCCACAGTAATTACTGGCCGAAACTTTTAAATAACTAACGCATTTTAGCTTACAGTTAGTTGTCTTATTATAGTTGCCCAATGACGATTTAACGAATAAACGTCTTTGAGGTGTTAATATGCTGTATATTTATTATTTTCCGAAATATTGTCTACGGCCACGCTACGTTTCAGCTCACTTCGTGGTATCCAAAAAGGCGATTATCTTAAAACAAGGCTTTTTTTACTTAATGTTTTCTGGACTTAACTTAACCTGAGATTTGGTGCGCTTAAAAACTCTTCTTAAAATTAGCGATTTTCCATTATCGAATTCCTATCTCAAATAACTATGCATTCATTATTTGTATACTATCTTATTTAATTCATTGAATGCTCGACCAAATTAACAGCAGCAACGAAATGTCCAATTTATACGCGACAGTTTAAAAAATACCCTAAAAATAAATAACTATTTTAATGAAATAAAAAGGAAACAAAAGTTTTTCTTCTGTTGTGTTTATTCTTACTGCTAGAATTTACTCACATACTTGCCGTGCTTACGTGTGTACTTTACCCATAAAGCACGACTGTCCATACATCCATACCATAGCTTTCTCATCCAATAACAATAAACAACTGCATTCAATGCAAGTGGTGCATCCATTGTGCGGCAGCAGGTGCGGTGCGCCAACTGCATTTACAATCAAACTGCTAACTTCACTATACTACCGAACGATTGGCGTAAGTTCTTGTTTAATTCTAAACTAAACAAGAATTTTTGTTAAATAAAACAACATATTGCCAAGTTTAAAATGGAATATTTATGCGGGATAGTGCGGTTTGTTATTACCAGTCACCGTTTTGTATATAATATCGACTGTGGAAAGGAAAAAGGACGTAACCCACACAACAAATTTTACAGGAGACACAAAAAACGTTCTTCGATGATTTTGGGCCAATGGCAAATTATGAAATATAGACAACCTTGAAGCGCATGAAGAATGATTAACTGGTTTTTAGTTGACCTTTTTTTTACCATCTCCGCTCCCAATATGGAGCATATGGACTCCTAATGGAGTTTATCTCAACATAAGTGTTTCTACGAGAGCTTGTTACTCAGTTGCTCAACCTCTCTTTTTCCAAAGAGAGTAGGAATCGAAGGAAAGGTCTAGGACAGGACTAGTGGTCAGCTAATCGTTCTCTATACACCCCGTTCATAGGATAGGATGGGTGGGAGGGAGGAATTCAAGACACACATACATCCATGCCTTTGAACAGAAATTCATAAACCGATTGCAAAATCAATTTATAAAACTGCCCATACTGGGATTCGAACCCGTGCCCCTCCGTAGCGACAGCCAATGACGTTTACCACTCAACCACACAGGCGGCAAAAGTAAATTGACTTTATCTGATATAAATGTAATTATTTATGTGTTTTTAAAATCTTTTTTTCTGATCGCAATTTTCATAGGCCCATCTTTTTTCAAAATCAAAACCTAAATTTAGATACTAATTCCATATTATAAGCTTACATCCTTTTGATAGAAGTTTATCAAGTTGTATGGATTATGATTATCGAAAAAAACTGTGGGTTACTTCCTTTTTCCTTTCTAAAATCGATATATTATATTAAATATATTTTTTATATTCCATGTCTGCTCCCAGCGTGGATCAGCATATAGCCCTATTATGTAGTTAGTTATCTCCACACAAACTTTTGTTGCTTGAACTGCTTGTTACTCAGTTGCTCAACCTCTCTTTTTCGAAAATTGTATAGAAAGATACGGCTAGGGCAGGACTAGCTGTTGACAAATCGCTCTCACTAGGTCCCGTTAATTTATTCATTAGAAGGGTAGGATGTTAAACATGACAAACAAATATGCCTTCGAAAATAAATTAAATTAAAATAATGCTGTTCGTGCTGGTATTCGAACTCGTGAGATCCTTCACGGAAGCCGACCACGTTGACTACTACGCCACGTATCGGACATACCTCTTTGATATTAACCCTTTGCAGTCTTTAATTGAAATATGTTTTCACATTAATTCGTCTTTAATTAATTTATTATCGTATAATTACAATAAAAAACATTTTGAATGTTTCAGTATAGGAAAATTTATCTTGCGCACAATGCGTATTGGTAATATTTGGATGAAAAAAAAAATATATTATTAAAAAAATCAGTAAATAAAAAAACATATCCAAATCTGTAATTTCGAGTCCAGCTCGACATAGGACTTCTAAGAGTTAAATGATAATATATGTACACACTGTATAAAAAATAGTTATAAAATATTTACAATGGGCACCGCTTTTGATGAAAAAACCGTCGTTTTAAAAGAACTGTATGATATACTTAAAGCTATTAATCTAACAATGATAATATAATATTAATGATTAAATAAAATTACCGAAACATAAGTATTACTGAACGTTGCTCTTAGAAAGAAAATTGTATATTTAAATTAATTCAAACGCCAAATATTCGAATGCTCAAACAAAGTTTTCCTATCATTATTAAAGTTATTTATTACTGAGGACTTTTTGGAATTCACAGTGGTTTTTCGCCTGCCACGGGTAGAAAAATATTTTCAAAATTATTATCGTTTGTTTCGAAAGTGAAAATAGCTTTGACCGGTGACATCGACACTCGGCATCCGCTGACATCGTGCAGCGTTTTTTATTATTGTTATTCATGTCCGCTGCAAATGTGGAGCAGATGGCCTCTTAACGGAAGTATCTTAACAGAAGTTTTCTCACGAAAACTTTTTCTTACTCGGTCGCGCAACCTCTCCTTTCCAAAGAGAATAGTAGGGATAAAACGATAAGGCTAGGACAGGACCGGTGGGGGGCGGTCAATTTGGCATTGGATCAATCAATGCACCCCTTGTATATGCAGGGGTGGTTATATTTCATGAAATAATATTAAAACATAACATTTATACCATTCACTCATTTTAAATGCTTCATGTATTTATTGTCTAAAGTAAAATAAAATGTTCTAAAAAAATATATTATAGACGATAAATACATGAAGAATTTAAAATGATTGAATGGTATAAATGTTATGTTTGAATATTGTTTCATGAAATATAACCGCCTCTGCATATACAAGGGGTGTATTGATCCAATGCCACATTGACCGACCGCCACTGGACAGGACTAGTGGTTAACTAATCGCTCTCGCTACACCCAGTTATTGAAGGAAAGGAAGGGTGGGAGGGAATTTAAGACATCACAAATACCCATCCATTCGAACAGAAATCGATAAATTGATCGAAAAACGCTGTTCTTACTGGGACTCGATTCATGAGATCTGGCACGGAAGCCAACAACGCTAAACGCTGCGCCATAGGACCCGACAAACAATGTGTTGTTTTCTGATATGTTTTTTTATGACAAGTGACGTATGTCTAATTTTTTCTATTCACATCCTCTGAAGCTTGATTGATAAGCACAATCCCATTCTAGAAAGCATAGAAAATTTCAATCTTATTGATTTTTCATCAATCTTCTCCACTTCACTCGATCTACTGCCTTCCTACACCAGTCTTGGTTTTCCAGCACATCGTCTTTTTTCGTGAACGTGAGACATTTTGTTTATTTGCATTCATCCATGCGTGAAATATGTCCGACATAATGTAGGCATTGATTTTAAGCATATCTGAAAAATCTGACAAAACCTTAACCTTTTGCCCGCGTAAGACCGCTATGCAATTCGTAGCTGACATGCCTTCAGCGCGTACGACGTGTATAGCGGTCTTGAGCGTTGCGAGTTTTGAGCATCATATAACCGCTATCTCTAATGTTTTAGGGTTCAAAATCGGTTGAAAATATTACTGATTATATATATCGACTGTGGAAAGGAAAAAGGACGTAACCCACACATATCAAATTTTACAGGAGGCGCTAAAAACGTGTTTTGATGATTTTGTGACATATGCAAATTATGGATTATACACAACCCTGAAGTGCACGGAGACTTCTAAACTGGTGTTCAATTGACATAATCTAATATGAATTAAAGAAATTGTCTAATAAAAACCTTTATTTCAGTCTTTTTTCTTGGTTTTAATTTTTTACAAGGTCATTTTTTGAAACTTAAAAGCTAAATTTAGATACTAATTCGGCATTTGCAGCTTGCATCCTTTTGATAGAATGTGTATCAAGTTTAATACGTTGTGATTATCGAAAAAAGCCTGTTTTGAAGAAACTGTGGGTTAAGTCTTTTTTCCTTTCCACAGTCGATATTATCAATGCCATCTATTGGATTTGGTCAAAAATATTTTAATATTGGCTAAAATTATTTATTTGTGGAACCTACCAAGCACGCATATATGCGTGGGTTGAATGAAAATAAGCGATCGAGTGCGGATGAAATTGAATATGTTCCGAGAATTATTATTATAAGCATGGCACGGTGGTGGCGCAGTATTCTCGGTTGCGTGTGGCGGTGTTTTACAAAATGGCGGCGTTGCGTCGTTTTTGAATGAAGAATGATTATTGTTGAATTAAACAGAAAATACAAGAAATATATTATATTTTACTATTGAAAAATTACTATAGGTGCCAATTAACATATTTAATTATTTGAAAAAACAAACAATCTATATTTATAGTCGAAAACGTGATTAAAAAAACGCAAGAAAGCTGCCGCGTACAGGGTTTGATATCTATATTTTTTGACGCGAGCAAAAGGTTAATAAACGAATTATTTATTAAAGTGTACGTGGTTGATTTAAAAGGCTCAAAATATAAATCAAGCTGCTTAAAAAATCACCTATGTACTAACATGGCGGATCGGGTCACGGAAAACTATTTTAATATGCCGCAGCACAAAACCATTTTTATTTTTATTCGCAGATTCGTGTGAATCCGTTCCAAAGCTAACAATGCCCGCTATGGAATTCGTTATTAGCAACAAAAGCGTCGGGTGCGGGCTATCAAACAGAATTTGGTTTAATAAAAACGTAAGCACAACCTACTTTACATTCATTTTTTATTGCATCGCCTGCAATAAAGATCTCAAAGCGGCGGCGCTTTTTTGGAATCTCTGTATCACAGTGAGCTGGTAATGTAACGTCGGGTGATTGGTTTCGAACATGCGTCGTCTTTTTTATTGCAAATTTGCGGCGTCGAATATTGCATTTCCGTTTGATTCCGAGTCGTTGGAACGAATTCGGAAATAATCTACGCAATCGTGAATACGTACGGCGATACAATGTTTTCTTGATTACCGCATTTTAGTCGAACACAGACGACTTGAAAATCAGGATGAACCTATTACATTTAAAGATGGATATAATATTATTTTTTATCATAACATCATCACTAATGCTTGTCGGTTTTCAAAAAACCGTTTTTTTTTTCTAAATTTGTGACATTCGAAAACCAGTTGTGCCGAATTTTCCATAAACGAGTCTATACACAAAAGGACAGACATCATTACCCAGCGAAAGGGTATTTTCGATTTTTTTGT
The DNA here is from genome assembly GCA_030503985.1 of Himalopsyche tibetana. Taxonomy (NCBI): domain Eukaryota; kingdom Metazoa; phylum Arthropoda; class Insecta; order Trichoptera; family Rhyacophilidae; genus Himalopsyche; species Himalopsyche tibetana. The sequence goes on along the minus strand of JAPJYX010000015.1, from coordinate 14,787,416 downwards.
TACAAAAATGTCAGTGGACGCTTTGCATTTTCTTAAATCATATTTTTGAAGAGTAATACCAAATAACTTCCTGTTGTGTATTATTATGTATATAAATAAACAACGTAAAAAAATGAACTTCTCGCTATTTTGATTGAATTATCCTTTTTTTTCTAAGACTTAAAAAACCGGATAAAACCGGTTTTACAAATATATTGACATCCGAGAACCGGTTTTTTCAAAAGTCGGTTTTTGTATAAGCCCTAGTCGTCACCTTTCTGGCAGATGTTGGTAACTTACTAAACTGACATAAGTTAATTTAGAATTTCGACTGAACGTGCTTGATTGAATTTCAATATCTAATTTAAATCGTTTGAATTCGGAAAATAGTAGGTCGGATAATACCCATGAATTTAACCATCCACATTTACATGTTTATTATTTGGTAATTAGTATTTTCGATACTACATTCAAAATACCCGATGATTATAATTTACCCACATATTCATTGAAACTCATTAACTTCAAAAAATTTCTCTAATTCGTATACATTACGTTAATAACAATTAAACTTAGCGATCCACTTTTATTTTTGTATATAAACGATACAAACTTTTTACAACGCGTTGGTTCAAGTACATTCGCGCATTTAAAATTGCCTGAATATGTCGAAAGGCGAAACCCGGGTCGGTAGCGGCAAAACTCATGGAAAAGTATGAAATTAAAATTTCACATAGATTAGTTAATTGTACAGAGAAATTCTTTGATATAAACTCTTTACCTGGATAACTCAGTTGGTGGTAATCGATATTACACCACTTTTCCATAAAAACCACTTAACTTTCTAGGCAATTTTTTCTAGCCATGTCCACTAACAATGTGGAGCATATGGCCTTCTAATGGAGGTATCTCAAGTTTTTCTACGAAAACTGTTTAATACTCAGTCGCTCTTTTTTAAAGAGGGTAGTAGGGAGAGAAGGAAAGTGCAGGACAGCAGTGAGAGAAGGATGAGAATCGTAAAGATAAGAGGGAGGGAGTTTTCAGACATCACAAACACCCCTGCTATTAAACAGAAATCAATAAATCGATTGAAAAAAATGTCATTCGTACTGGAACTCGAACCCGTTAAATCCGTCATGGAAGACAACGATGTTCGTCAAGGGTGGGCTGGGAGGGGCTCGCGCGAGCCCCTTGTTAAATTTTACTACGGCCGGCGAGCCCCTTGTTAAATTAAGAAAAAACAATATTCTCAGATCAAATTATTATATAACTGCAATTTCTGACTAATAAACTATCTACGACAATTTTTTGTAATTTACATTGATAAGTTTAAGGTAAAATGCATATTGTTACATAATATAAGTGTATTAGTATCAATCGATTGCATAGAAGTGATAAGAAAATTTACTCCTTCCCCAAACACCAAAAATTGGTTTGAGATTAAGGGAGCTCCTTGTTAACGTATCGGCAGCCCACCGCTGCCAGACGTGGTTATTAATGCTGACTAAAGGCAGGTATTTGTCAAGGTATATTAATTTTAAACTCTTATTTAACTCAAATAGGCATTAATTAATCTATGTTTTGATATTTTAATTAAATATCGACTGTGGAAAGGAAAAAGGACGTAACACACACATGACACGTACAGGAGGCGCTAAAAACGTGTTTTGGTGATTTTGTGACATATGCACATAATGAATTATACACAACATTGAAGTGCACGGATACTTCTAAGCTGGTGTTTAATTGACATAACGTAATATTAATTAAAGAAATTGTCTCGGAAAAACCTTTATTTCAGTGTTTTTTCTTGGTTTTAATTTTTACAAGGTCATATTTTTCAAACTTAAAAGCTAAATTTAGATACTTATTCGGCATTTTCAGCTTCCATCCTTTTGATAGAATGTGTGTCAAGTTATATACATTGTGATGATCGAAAAAAAAGCTGTTTTGGAAAATTGAGGGTTACGTCTTTTTTCCTTTCCACAGTCGATATGTAACGTAAAATATCGATGCTAGGGGCTTTATTCTGGGAACTGTATTTTTTCATTTGCTGTTTACTGAAAATTGTCAATTATTTTCTTAGCAACTTCTGTCAGAACAGTGACGATATTATATTTTGCAGAATGTGCATGCTTATTTTCATACTTCAGAAACTATTCGAATAGTTTAAGTTTTACTGTTCGATATTCGAATAGTTGGAATCCTTAGTTGTCTACATAAGTTTATAATTAAACAGTCGTTTATCAGCGGGATACTTTTTCCGTTTCAAAACTATTATTTTATATTTGGTGTAAATTCGTGAATTAATTATGTGTGACGTCACCATAATGACGCAGTCTACTGAGTAATGGCGGCAAGTCAACACAGCCGGTTCTGATCCCGGCACGGTTGTCATTTTCCGGCGCATCGCCGCATTCCGCGCACCGGATATCCAAAAGGGCGTGATGCGTATTAATTTCGAATCACATGGCCCCGTGAATTTTGCCCATTGGCACCCGTTAATCGGACGCCGTGCACCATTCGACTAATCAGTATTGCCACGCCACGCGTTCCTAGTTAATTCGCAACATTAAATTCGCATTGAATTTAGTGAGATTTCGGTTCGGGCGCTATCTATATATAATAGTTTGAGCTCACCATTTATTTTAATTCTGGCTGTTTTACGTTTCAAATATCATTTAAGGGTATTATTGGCAAACACGGCTCATTCCGAAATGGTTAAAAAAAGAAACTTGAATTTCATTTTAAATGTATTTTTAGTTTAACATGGAATGGAATGATATTTTGGATGTTGTCAAATCATGTTTGTAACTTTGAACATTTTTTTGTATCTACTAAATTACATTCATGGTGCATGTTTCAACATTTTTGGAATAAGACGGATTTGCAAATAATCGCCTCATTTACGGTATTAAGAATTGAATTTAAAGTAACTAAAGCGGCTTTCGTTTATTGTAGTCTTGTCAGTCGCAAATCGAAACACCATAATAAGTACTCTTAATAGGTTTTCGATCATTTTGAATTACTCCGTTTTATAAATATAATAGAATACATATACAGAGGTGGATTAACTCATAAGCACGTTAAAAGCCCGTTTGGGGGTTCCGAATCTTAAGGGGTTCAAAATAATCAATATTATAAAAGGAAGAGCAAACTCAATGGCGGAGTAAGCACATGGGAGGCCCTGTTTTTCGGATAAGATAAAAACGTCGGAAAATTTAAATTAAAATAGTAAAAACATATAAACATCTAAACAAAAATATGGGTTATATTTTTTTTAACTATTTTTGAAGCCCCTGAAATTCGGAGGCCCCAAGCACGCGCCTTATTTTCCTATAGGATAATCTGCCACTGAGCAAACTTATACATCGATTAAAAAACAAACGTAACTATTGACCTAATACGGTAAAATTTCGATTCATCGTTTTTATAATATAATGGCAAGTCAAAAAAAGATTACTTCAGAACAACAATAATGAAAAAAAATAGGTGGTGTATTTTCCACAAAATATATATAATGTTTGACGTGAATCAGTTTTTGTTTCCCAACAATATCTTTAAGAACATAAGTATGTTCAATTTGACCAATGTATTTTTTTTTTCATTTATAGCTCCAGCATACTTCCCATCGAAGAGTAAACAAGTCCAGGTGGTGGCCGGCGAACAGGCTCATCTTCAGTGTACAGCTCTTGGTGATAATCCCATAGATATTACTTGGCGCACGCAACATCAGCACACCATAGCCCATCAGATGGATCAAAGGTAATAATACATAAAACAATCAAACTAATTTATTATGTACATACTACAAAGAATAATAAAGAATAATTTTTAATATATCCGTTTTTAATTTGCAACATATTGACTCTTGGTACCAGTGGCGGATTAATCACTTTGAAAGCCCCGGACGCAATAAATTTTGGAGGCCCTGCTTTTCGAATAACATAAAAGTGCTGCAAACCTCTTCGTAGAATAATAATGAATACTGAAAACTAAAATTAAAATTTAAGGGTTTATATAATATATGCTATCTTTGAGGCCCCCAAGATTTGAAGGCCCCAAGCGCGCGCCTCTTGCGCTTATAGGGTAATCCGACACTGTTTGGTACAGCATCTGAACATATTATTTTCTTCGGTGACTGCTTGTTATTCAGTCGCTGAATCTGTCTTTTTCACAAAGGTTGTACTAATAGTGTGACATAACCACTATCGCCATGTCTCGTTTTTATCGGATCGAAAAAGTATGACAAGGGCTTGTCGGTTTTAGCAAAATTTGTAAGATTCGAAATACGGTTTTTTGGTAACTTGGTAACCCGGCTTAAAATATCCATATTTGAAATATTACATAATTAAATTAAAATTCAATGTCTTCTTATTCATTTCAAAACCTTTTTTTTTGTACTTGAAACCGCCTAAGTTACAAATTAAATGAGATGAAATATTTATTTTATTATATTTTAAATTTTAAAAATATATTTGACATTACAGCTTACGCCAAGGCGTCAAATATTTTGAAGTTGAAAGATCATACGAAACATACTCGATGAGAATTTTTAATTTAATTGAATATGTAATTTAATAGTCAATGATTGCGTTGAAAATATTATATTTAGTTTTACTTAAAACATTTTTTTTAAGTTTCTCAAGTACGGGAATAATTTGATTAGTTCGCCGCCAAAAAGGCCCAAAAAATATATCATTTTGTAATAGTGTTTATAATAAATAAACAAGACTTACATTCGATACATGTTAGCAATTTTAGTCGAATTTCTCTTGGTGTAAAAGTTCGAAAACCGGCTTAAACCGATGTTTATGATTATATATTGGTATTTGATAGTCGGTTTTTTCGGTCGGTATATAAACCCTAGGTCAGGCAGAATTCAAAAATCATATAAAGCCATGCTATCGAATATATATTATATCAATAAAACAATTGAAAAAACCGGGTTTGAAGCAACATAAATCGCTCAGCTATAACCCCGACACAAAGAACTACATCATTTTACAGCATGTCAAGTTATTGTAAAAATGTATTTTTGCTAGAATGATAAAAGATTTCGCTTCAAATAAATAAAGCATGATGATTTATTGTGTGATAACGGTATGGAGCTTAAAATAAAAGAAAATAAAATGACATTATTTACAGGTATTCAATAAGGGAGCAAATCCTGGACGATGGCATGGTGTCCGAGTTGGGAATCATGCAAACATACCGCCAGGACACCGGAACGCTCACTTGTTTCGCCAGTAATGCTTTTGGACAGGACGAGATGACAATACAGTTGATAGTCCAGGAAGTAAGAAAAACGACGTAAAAATATAACTAACATATCTCTTCCTGTGTAGAGTTTCAGCATCATTTACTAAACAGAAACTAATTGTAAATTGGTCTCTCAACACGGTTTAGTTAGAGTTAAGGATATTTACTTGGTACACCGCATTCTCTACAAATCATTTTTAAAATTTAACCAAATTGATCGTTGTTGTTTACTCTCAAAATACATACTACCGATAACAACCGCTTACTGATTTTATAACGAGTCCGATATTTTGAAAGCTTATTTTGGTTTTGATAAATATATTACAATAGTAATTCAATGTGTCGAAAAAAATATTATTGCGAGCAACCTCACAATATCATGTAAGAACTATTTTTGAGTTGTTTGTCACTCAAATGCTAAATTTCGGTTGCCGACTCTAAAATCGATAGCAACCGTAAAGATTTTGTCGTTTGATTAAAATACAGGTATTCACAGTTAGGCAGACATTTTTCACTTTTGACAGCTTAATTAAAATACAGTAAAACACAAATCTGTCACTAAACTAATTAGTTTCAGGTACACTGTAAAACACAAATCTGTCACGATTTGTAATATTGACGTTCATTTTCGAGAATTGCAATAAGCAATGCCAGAGAGAGTTCTTGTTAAACGGTATCCAGTGGCGGATTAAGCACATGGAAAGCCCTGGGCGCAATAAAATTTGGAGACCCTGTTTATGGATAACATAAAAACGTCGGAAAATTCCAAGTTAAATAGTAAAACTATATAAAAATCTGAACACAAAGTTGGGTATAAGCTATTTTTGAGGCCCCTAAAATTCGGAGGCCCCAAGCGCTTGTCTCATTTGCTTACAACCACTGACGGTATCCGCTATGTAGTATATTAATTTAATACAATGTAAAGTATCTTTAAATTTTATTTTTAGTCCTAATACTAAAACTTTAATAGGGCAATTTACAATGATGATCTTACGAGACATAACCTGTAAATAAATTAATATGCTTGAGACTTCACCTGAGCTAACTCAATTAAATAGGTTCCACTTTGTTTGAGAAGTCCTTAATTAAGTTAACGTAGACAGGACTGTCCTGGTAACGAAACGATAAATTCCTCGAATATTTTAAATTCAATTATCTCCACAAAAAGCAATGTCGTTTTCCGGGTACAGAAATAAAACAATGTTAGTTTTAATATTCAAATGGACCGGCTGTTTAATTAAAAACTTTTTGTAATAAGGTTCCAGAAATGCCGAAAAATATACGAATCAACGACCAGCAATCGAGATCTATACAAATTTCCTGGAATCAACCCTACGCTGGAAACAGTCCCATTACAAATTACATTGTACAATACAAAGCGGGAACAGGTAGAGTACTTTTTTTTAACTACTTTAATGTTTACTGTGATATATTATAGAAACTCAAAACCAATATGTGACAGTGACAGTTATTATTTTGACAAAAATGAGCTGTTTTTAAACTGTAGAATGTAGATTGTACAAGTCGACTAGAACTATGAAATCTATCCTCTGCCTTCTGATATCAATTGTCAACAATTAAAAATAATAAAGCTGTTTTTTTTTTGTCATTTAAACAGTCGTAATTCTATTCACCACTAAAGCAAGTAGCCATTTTTTCTTAAATGTTCCTTCCGTCATATTATACATACCTGATCGACAAAAACATTAAAAAGTAAATGGATTATGATTTAATAATTGAAAAGTGGCTTTTCTGATTCGACAATGTCAAAAATATAGATTTTGAGTGACTAACGAGATGAATAACAGGGAAATAATATTTAGGATTTAAGATTGCATGGGTTATTGACAGCTTAACAAAAGAGCGGCACTAAGTCGTGATTTGGCGCCGTTTGGAAAAACATATGTGGGTGTATCAAAAAAAATGGCTTAACTATTATTTATATTTTTATTGTAGATGCGTGGACAGCTCAGCCTCAGAAAGTAGTGGCACCTGGTAGTGTAACATCAGCGAGTGTTCAAAACCTTCGACCAGCAAGGCCTTATCATCTCAGGATTATTGCTGAAAACAGATTGGGGATGAGTGAACCCAGTCAGGTTATACAAGTCACCACTCTAGAAGAAGGTAATCAATTCTATTCTATAATTCCACTTAAAAACTAATCAAGATTAAAATAACCTAATGTTTCATTATTAATTGAATTATCATTGTTTGTTAAATGAAATAACTTTCTTATTACTTCTGTTATAAAATGTCAAAATACATATTACTGAAATCAACAAAATATACTCAACGTTTTTGGAAATGAAGAAAAATGTTCAAAAAATCTTTTGAATTGAAGAATGGGGGGCTTAAGTAATTTACACAGAAGGCTTGTGGATTTTATAATGAATGGTAAAAGTGTGGAGAGATGTCAAATATTTTTTTATGGCCATGATGACCCTTTTCTCTCTGCTATATTAATTTTCCCAGAATAAGCTAAGCTTACCATTTTTTAAAATATACTTCTTTCAATGAAATGTATTTGAGAATAACGTTCCCTCTAATTTTTCTATTGTTTGTGCGAACTATCAACTTCTGTGAGCAGTAAATTTTCAAACTATACTAATATAAAATAATATACTATACTAAACTATACAAATATAAAAATTTGGTAAAACAAACCTTTTTACAATCAATTTTACAATATCATGAAAAATGTGTGCGGGCACATTTTGGGAGGTGTACGCGCGCACACGCGCACAACTTAGCAGGAACATTGTTTGAGACGTGAACTATGTCCTTCAAAACACCATAGTGCATAGGTGAATTTTAAATAATATATAATATTCGTCCTGTTTTTATTTATTATAGTTCCAAGTGGTGCTCCATTGGACATTCGGGCTGAAGCAAAAAGCTCAACCGAATTGGTTGTTACTTGGGAACCACCACAAAGAGACATGTGGAATGGAAACCTGCTGGGCTATTACGTTGGATACCAAGAGGTAATCAAAAACAAATGTTAATAGTATAATTTTAGCTATGTAGTATCTACTCTCTTCAATCCACGGGCCAAACGATGAGTATTCAAATAGCTATGGTGAAAAGTGGCACCACTGCATGTTGCTTAGTCTAAAAAATAATTAATGCCGTGTTTTAAACTAAGGTCGGAGTCGGAGTTGTCTTATCTCTTAACGACTCCACAGCCCTGCTAAAAACTAGCTGATACAAAGTCGGCTACATCTGTTCAAAATCTATATTATCTAGCAATTATTAAAAATATTATATAAGGTAAGATACAGTTGTAAAAATGAAAAATATCTATTATAATAAGTATGCAGGTATTTATATATTTTTTATCCCGGATAGTGAATTTGAGAAATCAACGCTTTCAACTTACTTTGTCATTGCCTCTGAGATCTTTGCCCATGTTTTCTGAACACATTTCAGGTATAGAAATTGCAGACCAAGTTGGATCCATCTTCCAAGCAAATGAAATATAATTCTTGGCATATGTTAATCTCAACAACTCCTTCAAATATCTGAATCATTTCGTATCTGTAGTAGGCAACATAAAAAAAACTCCCACACAGTGTCAATGAAATGTATAAATGCATGTTTCACTTGAGAGATTTTTGAATAGTAAGACATTGCTATTAATTTTAGGTGGAATCAAATTTTACAAACACGGTATCTGTGAGCCCGCAGCAGTCATACAACTTCAAAACAGTAGAAATGGGACCCCACGGCGGTGGAGAAACAATCCTGGTTGGACTGGAGAGGTTCAGCACGTACTCCATAATTGTGCAAGCCTACAACACTAGAGGACCTGGACCAGCTTCACATCCGGTCACAGCTATCACCATGGAAGATGGTGAGCAAATTAAAAATAATTTTGTTGCTAATGTAACAATCAATTTACTGTGTTGCAGCAATTAACAAGCAGTGTTACAGTTAAAGAGAAATAATATTTACATTTTTTTAGAACCTAATGTAATTCATAAGATAATAACCATATTTGTATTGAATAAGCTGATATGAATTTATTTGGATAATATGTAGCTACCGGTAAAAACGACAATTTTTTTAAATTGTCCATGGTGATCCAATAAATATTTTTCTTTGACCATATTGACCCATAACCCACCCAACTATTATCGATCCTCCAACATATTTACTGGATACAATGTGCTGATGCTTAGGTATTTTTTTTAGTATTTGAATATTATACTATTTGTAGGAATCTAACAAAGTATTATTTTTTAGTTTTGTTAAAGGATGCAATTCAAAATGTCAAATCACATTGTTTTCAGTACCGAGCCTTCCACCTGACAACGTGCACTGCTCCGTTGTCAACTCACAAAGTGTTCACGTTTCTTGGGAAGCCCCTCCACTCTCCGGAAGAAATGGCGTCATACAAGGATATAAAGTACTCTATACACCAATTCAGGAATGGTATGGTGAGTAAACATATTTCTACAATTGTTTTAATGCTGAAAAATGAAATTTATAGATATTTTTATATTGGCCAGTATCACAATCTACCACTCTAGAATATCTTCCTAAAGCTCGATTAATAAATGACCATCATTTATATTTCAATGTTTGGTAAAACAGCAGTATCTCATAGTCGGAAAAATAATATTGTTAAAATTACAAATGTTTGCTGGGATGGATCGGCTATCTAGTCTATAATCGAGACTTTTATGAACATTCTTGGTATACTTATAGAGTTACACTTGACGTCTACAAAAGCGTACTTCTCATTACATTCCATTCCAAGTATGACATAATTTCATTATCATCAATCATTTTATTTATTTAATGACATTGAGATGTTTTTAAGCAATACTACCTCTTCCAAAATGTATATAGTAGGTATGTTACTTCTTTAAGATCTTCTGGAAAAACTGTGATCATGGTTTTTATTATATTCTTCGTAATTTTACAGAATAAATATGACTAATATTATAGCAGTCGATATGAATTGAAAATCGTTTTTTTTATTCCAGACAAAGAAGAACAAGTAACAAAGCAAACTTCACAGCTGCGTACAAATTTATCTGGTTTGAATCGATACACTAACTACTCAATAAGTATCGCAGGATTCACTGGTGCCGGTGATGGAGCAAAAAGTCATGCGGTATTTTGTCATACAGAAGAAGATGGTATATGAATTTCGCTTATAACTTAGCTTTGTTAAAAAAATCACACAACTTTCTCTTTGACTCTTCAAGTCCGGATGACAGGCACAGCATGCCGAAAAAAATATTTGTTTTGATATTCATTTATAATAGCAAAATTTCACTAAATTTATTTAAATAACATGATTTCTTATAAAGATTAGATTGAAGTGTTAGTGAGTTATACTTTTTATTTTTGAATTAACTTCATTGTGTTAAAAATTTCAATTATAATAATAAGATTAGTATAATGCTTTTTTAAGAATATTTAAGTCTTATTTAGAGTTTAATATAACACTAAACGATGACAAAAAAAAGTGTTACCATTTATCAAAAATCAAAGATTCCGATTCTCAGATGATTTGTTTAACAATTGATAAGTAATATAAAATCAATAGAAGTTGAAAGAAATCACTGTAATCATATTATGTGAAATCTAATTTGAAAATAATTGTTCATTAATCCCTTAATGAATGATGGATTGAGAATTCACTTTATTTGATTTGCTCATGTAATGAATCTCGTAGAAAGGACACGTGATGATAAAAATAAATTACTCTCTTGATTACAGTACCCTCAGCACCAGCAGATATAAAAGCAGTAGTGAGTTCCATCAACAAAATTCTCATATCTTGGCTGCCACCGTCAAACTCCAACGGGATTCTTGTCGGTTATACTTTCTATATGAGCGTCATAGAGGACGGGCGAGAGGTTTGTTACACGATTCAAAAATATTTATATCAATTTCAACAGGCGAAATGAACTTTTCTTTTGAAATTGATTTTGCGCTTTGAATTTTAAAGGAAGGAACTCACAAACGAATACTTTCGCCGAATACTGAATCTCATGAGACAGTACGACTTCAGGAAGACGCCACTCATCAATTTTGGTTGACAGCATCTACCAAAGTGGGAGAAGGAGAGAGTACGAGAGTTGTTACAATTTTACCAACTGATAAAGGTAAACAAATTGAGTTTATTTAACTCTACAGAGGTATATTTATGATCTAATCATATTATTTTAGAAAATTATTACAAAAATCTGCTAGTAAATAAATGCTCAATTCTCATCAGGAATAATTGATTGTAATGTTATCTTGAAGAAATGACTTTGACCTGCCCAGTCTCCAAGTACAATATATGACATCCGTAAGGCAAAGATTGATAAGCGACGCATTCTAATTTAGTCATAGATTTGCTTGTATTATAATCGATACTTTTATTTCAGTTCCTGCTCGTATTACATCTTTTAATCGAGAAATTATAACACCATGGAAAGAGAATATATCATTACCCTGCCATAAAGTTGGTATACCTCAACCGGCGACTGTTTGGAAACAGCAAGGCAATTCTTTAGAGCCGAGTTCAAGAAAAAATATTACTGCAGATGGTACATTAATAATAAGGTATGTTTTTAAAATACAGTGACTGTTTAATTTTAGCGTCTGCTGGATATTTGAATGTGACATTAGGAAAACAAAAACGGATGTATATTTATATTATAAACTATTAATTATAATACTTGAAATGTTCTTCTGTTACTAGTGTGACGCAGCATACAGATTCTGGTAATTACACTTGCACCGTAGAAAATATTCACGGGCAAGATGAAGTAACATATAGAGTGCGAGTGAAAGTACCACCGCAACCCCCTACTTTGACTATTGTCGATTCTCATGCTGATTCTATACATCTTCAGTGGAGCAACCAGGGCGATGGAGGCAGTCCAATATTAGGTAAAAAGTAAAATTAATAGATTATAAACAAAGAAATTGAAATATTCTGATAATATAAAAGCATTTGAGAAATATAAATTTAGCACTTAAAGCAGTATGGTACGCACAAACCTTGAAGAAAAACATAGGTTCGTTTTTAATATAATTTAAAATTTGATATCACCTACACCTCATATCGAAATTTTAATGACTTTTTTCTCATGTCAGTTTGACACAGTTTTTTTTATAACAAAATTATTATTTTAACATTTTAAATCAAAAAGATCAAGTGTGTTCATGAGAATTCAAAACTAACTTAAAATAAAATGAATTCGAACAAATCAACGTTTACCAAATGCGTAAAATTTCATTGTTTTGTGCTGACACAATCAAAGAAGGAATATACAATATATCAATTCTTATTATTTGATACATGACTATGATTTCAGGATATGTCATAAACTACAAACGTGAACAAGGTGACTGGGAAGAGTTGCAAGTAGAAGCAGGAACTACTTCTCACGTCCTTTCAGGACTTTGGTGCGGGACACGTTATCAACTGTATATCACTGCTTACAATATTATAGGAACTGGTCTGCCTTGCGATATAGTCAACGCTTTCACAAAAGGAACAGGTAAGCTAATAATTTAATTCATTCTTATACTAGAACTCAAAAATAGCGACTGATGACGATTTTAAGGAAATCATTTGTAAAATACAATATTTGGTGTTCCTATACGTTATGTGTAGATAGTAGTTCTTTACTTAAGTGAAGGAAATTGCAGGTGCTTAATGCTTGAGTACCGAAACGTCGAAAATTGGATCGAGGGGCAACGGGGTACAAAATTAGCCTAGACAAATTTGCGTAATATTTGCATTGCATTTATTGAGGTATCATTGATGATTACAATAAATATCAGCTAGATATTGGTTAATAAAAGAAGAATTCTGTAATGTGAATTTATTTATTATTAGTTTCATTGATTGAAATAATAATAATGTTGCGTGAGTGGGAGTTATATATGAAAAGAAATATGTATATAGTCGACTAACTGGGACCTAACGTTGGTTAAAATGTTGATTATTATGTCTTCAAAAAATAAAATTCTTTAATACTGCTAGGGAGGTTTAAAAAAGAACTCATTTACTAGTAGGGACTAGGGATATCAAAGGTATTTGCTGAATTTTTGCCGGTAAGGAAACAGTGTTGTGTATGGAAGATTCAGACATTTACAGAAATGCAATCATGACAAAAAAAACCCTACTGCCGCTGCCCATAAAGTTTCTTGAGCAACATCTGCAGGATGTCTACACCCTTCTTGCAATAAAAAGTTTGACCTCCCTAACAAAACAGTTAATTTCAAGTAGTACAGTAATGCATCGAATTTTCAGTTCCAGTAAAACCAAAACATTCTCAAATGATAACCGTTAATGCAACAGTCGTAACAGTTTGGTTGGACTCTTGGGGCGATGGAGGCTGCGGCATCCTGTACTTTGTTATTGAATATAGAGAACATTCACATTCTCAGGTCAGTACTTACATTACACCTATCCCTCGATTTACACGGTAGATAGTTTCCTGAGAAAAACGTGTAAATCGAAATTGTATATAACAAAATTATTAAAAATTATAAGCATACATATTCTTTTATTAATTAAATACAGGTAAAGTTTATAGAGTAACAAAAAAATGAAATCCAAAAGATTCATCACTATTATTCATCACTATCACAAATCACTGTGACTTGACTTGATGACTTGCTGTGAAAGTATGCTTCTTTTCAGATGAAGAAAAGGATGGTATCTTCTATTTAATTTTTTCATAAATCCGCAATGCTTTATTTGTAATAGCATTGGTATCAATTGGCATCCGTTTTTGAGTTTGGTACTCTATCCAAATCATTAATGCCTTCTCCATGTTTTCCATTGCAATATCTCTGATATATGAAGTTGTGCTCGTACTCGTAGTGCCAGCTGCTACACTCTTTCTAATTGAGTTTTCATTTTTTCTAATGGTTTTTATTGTAGCTTCATTCATGCTATATAATCTAGCAACATCTATTACTCTTTCTCCGTTTTGTAAAAGATCCAATATTTTTATTTTTTTGCTAACGAAATAACTTTTCTTTTTACTTCTTTCGACATAATAAGGCTACAAATATTATTCAAGATATAAAACACGTAATTAAAAATTATGTACTTGTTTTTTACTTACGAATATGAAGAATTAAAATTTTCAAGTTAACTTTTTTAAACCTTGTAAAAAAAGTAGCATGTAAATCGAGGGATAGGTGTACTTATAATTAATTTAAAAATATCAAACTGTCATTAAAATTATTTTAAATACTTAGATCCTAAAAAATATAGCTGCAAATGCAAAATTGAATTTCTTATTTCAGTGGCGGATGGTTTCAAATACAGTTCAAGCAACCGAGAGAGTATTCAGTGTAACCGGACTAACCCCAGCAACTCAGTATCATTTGAAGATAACGGCTCACAATAATGCTGGATTTGCTGTCGCGCTGTATAACTTTACAACCCATAGTGCAATGGGAGGTACGGAACACAACATTCTACATCATCACAATAACATAATCATTGGCATAATGACAGTCAATCATAATGTTTTATTTCCCTTTTCCAGTGAGTTTACTACCCGAGTTATCACCGCCAGTCTCTCACTCGAGTGACAAACCGTTCTATGCAAACCTCCGAGTCGTTCTGCCGGTTACGCTTTCGCTTCTTGTGCTAACAGCTCTTGTTGCATTGGTGTTTTTGATAAAAAGAAACAGTAAGTGTCTTCTGTTGAATATAAATAAACCTGCGATAGATGATAAATAAATCTACACTTACAAAGCACAGGTTTCCATATTTTAATGTTCAATATCATTTTACAGCTAGTTTATTGCTTATCACTTTCATAATAAAACATTGAAGATTAAAAAGAAAACATTGAATGACTGAATCAAATAAAAAGTCTTTATCAGCCCATGGGAGGGGGGATTTTCTTTAATTAAATAGAAAATAATAGCTGGTCTCATAATCAATTGGTTAATGGGTCTTGGAATTTCTATCCACTCAAAGGTTTGAATTCCTAAATCAGTTATTATCATTCTATTATGTCATAGGTGGAAGCTTAATAATTGGTAGGTGAAAGGAAATCACGGTGGCCATAAGTTCCACACGTAGACTGGACTTGGTCAAAGAAAATAAATCTAGAAAAAATATATTTTCTAATTTAAGATATAAACAGAGGGAGATTGATGAAATTTCACTATAAAAATTGAATTGTTTTTTCATTTTTAGAAGAGATGAATCCGGGTTCGTGTGGGTCACAAGCACCAATCGGTGACTCACCGTCCATTGCCCAATTGCAAAATAAGCAAAATAGAGATCAACAATATTTGGCAGTGGGAGGCAGAAGTCGTCAACCGATTCCACAAGTTCCTGACTCGCCAAACTTTAAGGGGGAAGGGAATGGTAAAAAATCTTCTCTTATCACTGTCATCTAGTAAAATTTACAACAAAATGGTCTTAAAATTTCATCAACTGTCTTTGATAACTTTTAATTATTTTTTGTTTCAGACTATATGGAAGATATATGCCCTTATGCAACATTCCAGCTGTCAAAGCCGGCATATAGTGAGAGTAGTTACAGTGGGAACGTGTACAGCGGACCATATCACTCTGTAAGAGGATCATTTGTCTACCATGACGTGAAACCTAATCAAGGAGGAAAATTTAAGATGGGACATGTAAGTTTGCCAGTAAGAATATGTATTTAAAAAGCTGTCAGTCATTATCAATTGCTATTTATCACTGCAGTTTGTTCACTGCAAAAGTGGTGGTAGAAAACACTTAAGTAGAGAACTCAGATTAATTTTATGATTTAATATTTGATTTTATTACAGAATAAAGAACCAGAATATACAAAAGTTAGAAGAAAAGGCAATCGGTTGAGAGATCCACATTCAGAGAGCCAAGGTAGGTAATTTAATAAAAGTAAGTGAAATGATAACTTTTTATTGCAGAAAATTTCAACGCGACAGAACTGAGATAACTGGAAACAGAAAACAACTGAGGAAAGAAATTCTGCTTTCATTGTTGCTATCATGCTTTTTCAACATCATACCTAGTGTTAATAATACAGTTTATCATTTAAAGGTTTTATCATTATCATTAAGTTTGCGTTAAAGTTACATTTGCAAAATGGTTTAACATCCAAATATCCTTATTTGTAAATTATACTCCATAGAGTGAAATATTGTGAGGCACGCACGGCAAACAACATTTCAAGACTATTAAGCAAATGTGTGTGGCGGATTAACCCACATGCGCCCGCTTGCCCCTCCGAATCTAAGGAGTTTCAAAAATAGCATATATTATTTAAAGCCAATTTATTTTAATTCAGTTTTCAATATTTGTTCTTATTTTAGGTAGCTTTTCGAAAAAAAGGGCCTCCAAATTTTATTGCGCCTGGGGCCTCCCAGGAATGTAATCCGTCACCTCGTTTCATGCTATAAACACCAGCAAATTCAGTTATATTTAGTACTGACTTTTTTTCGACATTCTTTCTGACTTTTTAAAACCCCAAGAGTTGTCCCTCCCGCCTTGAATCAGCATATAAATTGCATCATATCGGTGTGAGATATCTTTAACTGACTCATGAGCTCTTCAGTAAAACAATCTTAATGGGACACCATGATGACAATCCTTTATGAAAAGATAAACATCAATTTTATTTGATTTTATTTGTAACAATTTGCCAATACGTCAAAAGCCCACAAGCAATATTATTCACTATGATGATATTGAGCAATGGAAAGAAGAATGCCCAAATAAGTTTCATACTTTTATCATCTGTCTGCTTTCAGTTTATATGTTTACCGCTAACGCATTCGAGGCGCGCTTAGGTACCGCCAGCGCTTGCAGCCACATGTTTTCTCATTTTTTGTTTCAGAGTCCGACAACCTGGGCTCCACAGACTCTGAGGTGAAGAAGATTCTAACTCTGCACCTGCCCATTTCAGAGTACGACACCAGAGATGAGGGTGACGACATGTCGGAGGGCAGCGACGCTTCCGCTAACGGCGACAGCGCTTACAAAAGGGGACCCGTCGCGGCCGCTGCTAGGGTCCGGCATGCCACACACAGGCAGGCAGACACCATCTCGGCATCTTCTCACTGTGAGTACTCTTTTTGTTTATATTTTACTAGCTACTTTTCATTAATACCTCTTTCCCTATTGCCACATTTTGACACATAATCTTTTACCACACTTTTACAACGATGTCACACTTTTGAACTTTTGAAAGACCTAAAAATCTTGCAAGTTACTTATAAGCAATGCTCCTCTCTAAGACAAAAAGTTAACTGCGAGGAAATTTCAAAGGTTGCGCAGGCCATTCAAATATTAATTGAATAGTTGTCATAGAGTGCCCACCAACCCGGAATGAGTGCGGGGGGGCTTTCAAACTGCTGAGCGGCCGCTTAGAGGGAACGTTGCTCATGAGATAATATTTTATACTTTTATTTTAATAGTTTTATGATCATCGCATTCCAACATACCCCTTTGTGGATGTGAAGTTATATGAATAGATAATGCCATAATCTCAATAAAGAATGTATTTTTTATATCATTTGAAAAAATACAAAAATCAGTAGGCATGATAACTTTTCGCGTCGCCATAACGTCGCCCGCTGTGGTTTAGTTGGTTAGAGCTTGCTCTACCGATCAGGTGGGTCTGGGTTCGATTCCCGGTAAGGTCAATGTCAAATTTGATTTTTTCAATTTTTCAATTGAGATCCAAGGCATGGGTGTTTGTGGCATCAATTCTCCTTGAGTTAATCTCATGTGACACAAAAATTTCTCATCGAGTATATCTTGTATGATATTTCAACTTAAAAACTTTCAAATATTTGACGCATTGGCGTAAGCTGTAATGTCAAATATTTTTTTAAAATTAAAAAAAAAAAAAAAAACTTTTAAGCTATTTTTCATAGAACTGTTTTAAAAATATTATAAGTCCAAAAACAATACCACCACAATCATTCAAAACAGCCAAAAATTTTGTGAGACCTAAAAAAACAAATTCTTTCAATTTTTGAAACATTCTGGTTTGACCATTTGAGTACATCGAACTTTGCACAGAAAATTGACTTAGCGAGACCATTAGAACAGATTTAGACCGTCATTCATTGGCACTCAGGAGGTAAAGTTGTTTTAAGTGTATGATAGTATGTATATCAATAATGTTGTTTCCAGTCGTAGGGGGAGTGGACGTTTCGAGCAGTTCCTCTGAAACGTCTTTAGGAGGAGGCGGAGCGAGCAGTGGAGGAGGAGGGAGAAGAGGATTCCCTTCGCGCAGAGGAAAAGCGGCAGCAGCCCAAGGTCGCAGACATGTCCGGTCCAGTTCTGGATACTCTAGTCACAATGATGAAACTACTTTCAGGTGGGATCAACTGCCAACTACCAACTACCCTGCACCCCCGGAATGTCTATTGGCTTTTCATGTCATCCGTCATGGATAAGAAAGAATTGACGGAAGATTTGTAACAGTTGTCAAATGTAAATGATACATATATTATATGATATATTTAGTGTAGCAAAAAAATTTGTCAGACTAAATTAATTTAAGTTTTAGAAACCAGTTAATATTTCCAATTCATGATAATCATACTTTTGGAAAATCTTACAAGTGCACTGGCATGCGGTGTTCAGTTTAATTATCTGTAAATCGTCAGACTAAGGTCCAAAGCTTAGTTGAAGTACTCACTGAGTCATAGAGAATAAGAAGTGAAATGTCTGAATGTAGCCCCGCTTTTTCAATGGTAGTTTATTTTCTTTTTGGTCTCTTTCCCCCCATTTTTCTTCTAACCAAGCCAACTCAAGTGCATTTATATTTGGTAAAAATCCCAAATATTTGTCAAGAATCCTTCTCCACGGCAATTCTTCTTCTCTTTTTGTTTCATGATGCTACTTTTACTACATATGCCTTACAACTCACTGACTTCTTTGAGTTCCTAGCAGGGTCATTCACATTGAAAAATTCTTCTTATTTCAACTATTCCCTGAATACCAATCTAGCTTATATTTACTGTAATCTTCAATGATACCTCAATAAATGCAACGCAAATATTACGAAAATTTATCTGGGGTTACTTTCAACTTTGCGGTACTCAATATTTAGTGTTTTTATTATTAAATTCCATCACTATGTCATATTTTTCTGGACTATATTCAATTTTTAATTGGGGGGGTGTTATTTTATTTCTAAACGGTTTTCTTGGCTAAAATCTTAAATTTTTGAATCATTTAAGATGTTATGTTATGTATTGTTGAGTAAAAATAAGCTGAGCCTTACATGTTGACAAAATGATAAATACTTATCACATAATAATGTTGTCGAAAACTCCGAGGCAATGATAAGAATGGTGAAAATTTGTTTTAAAAAAATTGTGACTGTTACTGATCTTCCGTTATTCTTCTTCAGGTAAGTATCATAAATTGCCATGAAATAAATTTTAGCTCGTCTTTTATCAGAGATACAGCCTGGGGCGCAAGTGTATTTAATTTATGTTCTGTCTATGTCTTGTATAAATGGGCTTTAATTGTTTAATTTTATTTAATTATAGCGGATACATCAACCAATGATAATTCTAATTTGTTGCATGAAATAGAAATGAGTGTCCTATAACATTATTTTTTTTTTTAATTACGGAGAATTAAGCAGTGATAATACTCGCAACATTAAATGAATAGTTTCCCATAGAATATCAGATTGAAATTTCATAATTGGCAGATAATGAATCATAAATTAAAGTATTGAGTGGTATAATTCATTACATATATATCGACTGTGGAAAATTAAAAGGATATATTATTATATAATAAATATAATAAATATTGAGAAAAATGAAAGAAGTCAGAAAAGAAAACCTATACAATCATATACAATTACTGTTATGCTTAAAAATTTCTAGTTTAATTAACAGATTCTTCCCAATACAAATCTTTGTGCCAATTATTTGTGTCAATATTCAATATAAAATAGTGTTATCAAAGAATATAGTTTATTGCTAAAATAAGAAAGTAGGATAGAAGATTATATAATATTATATTTATACATTTATATAATATTTTTTAATATAAAAATAACTAGTCGGTGTGCACAGAATTCGTGTAAAGAGGAATCTTGTACGGAAAAATCACCAAACCAAAAATCCTATTGTTTATTAAGCCTAACAACGCAGCAAAACACAAAACAAACCGCCGAGAACCATTTTTTTGACAGTAAATAATACATGCTGTTTTTTTTTATGTAGGTACATTTTTGTGTTTTTATAAAAAGATCAGATTTGTGATTTCCAAAAACATGAGGTAAAAAACTACTATGAAAAAAACTACAATAGGATACGAGAGCACCTGGCCAAGGTCCCTTAATAAATACTCAATATACCTGACATAAATAGTTTTCATCTAAGTAGTTGTTTTAAATGTAGATTTTAACGAAAAATTATCATAAAATAGAATTATACGTGTAGTAATAATTTTCAATCATCAGTTTTCAATGAGAAATTTCTGTCTTGATTTAATTCTTCTATTCAAGGATCACAATAATAAATATTCAATAAAGGTTAAAGATATGTGCACATTATTTTCAGCATTAGAATTATATTCAATAGAAAGTAATCTGAAACAGGTATATTGGCAACCAACTTAACCTTTTCACTTTTACTTGTTCTGTCAATAAAAAAAGTCAGAAGTCGCAAATCTGTATTTTTAATGTAAAATTAGTAACTAAGCATATTTTCTTTTACCAATGCTATAAAATGTGAAGTAGAGAAAGCAGTTTGCTTTTGAAAAAATTTAAGACTGTCCTGTTACCTTTCCTAAGTCGATATGTTGTGAAAAATTATTTATTACAAAGGCATTATCTGCGTAAAATGCATAATACTTACATGGATTTTATCTTAGATATGTTTTGCACAAAATTTCTCACACCACTGATTACTAATTCTTCAACTGAAACTACAACAAAAATAAAAACAATAAATTTACAGGTTGAGACCTTTAGCAACATATTCAAACAATACGAAGCAGAGACAATTCTATTTACCGCATGAATAGGTTAGTAGCTTAAATTTTTATAAGCACACTACTTACTGTCGTTATCGATTCAATTTCAATTTTGATTAAAGCGTCTTTTTGGTTTCAGTATATCAAACTTTCCGTCGTTCAACGACCACATTCATCCCCCGTCGAGATTTTCCGACGACACGGAGTGCGAGAACACGGTCGCTCAACCTAGGAGAAAGAGAGGATCCGGCAGTCAAACGGCTGTCCAGGGAAAACGTGAAAACATTCCGAGGGAAACTTTTCAAATAAACGTATAAAAAATATTTGCGAAAGCAAATTCGAGCAATTCAAAACATAATAAAGTGTCTGGCGGCGTATGGTGTGAATCGATGTTTGGTATGACAGATTTAATGGCGTATCAGTCATTGTTAAAACTGTTTTAAAACGCTTGTAAAAACTGCTTTAACCGCCGATGACAGAATTCAAATCAGCTGAGACCGTGTAAATGTTATAAATATCACAGATTGTTGTATAAATAGGCAGTTAACAAAAATTCTCTCTCACTACTTGACGGTCTTTGTGCCTTTACTATGAATGTTTTAAATGAATTCATCCCGTGCTCATGATCATGCTAAATGAAGTAATCAAATCTTTAAACATCTTTTTAAAATGTTAACCAATCAATAAATACTATGCATATAAAAAAATACAAACGAATTATTAATTATAATTTTGAAAGTTAGTTATCTAATAACTAAATAATATCGACTATGACTGAACGATGTAATTTTATAAACCTATCATTTCTAATAAAATGCCTCTAAGTGAAATTTTAAATTATATTTAAGTACTTTATTACTTAATTATAGTTATTGTGAACGAGTTTTTTATAATCACCTAATAAACAGCCTGTAAAATGACTGCTTTTCATATTTAGATTTGTTTTAAATTCACTCAATGAGCTTTAAAAATTTCAACGTTCATCTCTATTGTATAAAATCTCAGGATCGCAAAGAAAACCACTTATATTACATTTCCGGAACATAAAAAATTCTATCTCCGCACTCTGCGTATTCCTAGGTAACGCAACATAACGATGGCCTAGTTCCATAGAACCATATGTCAAAAATTGTATGCTTCGGGTTATATCACCAATTAAATTTGAATACCCTCCTCTATAGTTTCAGAGAACTACAAATAGAAAAAAATACTAATTTTCTCTCGGTAGGCAGATGTTTGTATACGGAAATATTGATATATAAACAATCTTCTCTCAGTTCCATATAAATACAACTCGAAATATCATTTTATGATTTTGTCAACATAAATTTGAATGAATGACTAAATGATTCACTAAAAAGATAAAACAAATAATAATTATCACTTGTTACAACTCGGTTTAGATAATTCAAAACTTTGATTATCCATATCTCAAAACTATCAATTTCTAGTTGTAGCACTGTGGAACTTAGCAATCGATATGTTATGTCAAACAGAAAATACATGAATTTGTAAAAAGGGGACGTGTTAAGAAATGTCAGCTTACTTGAAATGAAAGCTTTAACTTTTTAAGCTATTCCCTTTAATGAAAATTTAACACATATATACTCCTGAAGGAGATTTTCATTTAATTCAAAATCAAATCCCTTGTGACCCTAAGCCCCCGCATCGAAGAGTGAGATTATAAGGAATTAGGATGCCATACAACTAGATCATTAGTTGTTGAACCACAGCAATTTATTTGTATCAAATATATTATTTCTTGTTTTTATAGAGATGAAAGCTTAAATTGGAACTACTCATTGTTAGTCATCTCATTTGAGCAATTTTACAGTGTGTGCCAAATCAAAAAAAATATTATTTTGATGTCTACAAATAAAAAAATAATCATGTACAACATCAAAAACTATCTCGTGTAATGTATTTATTTATATTGACCGATTCATGATCCGTTGTTTCTGTATCTATCTATTCCTCAATGTTTTTACGTTAGTCTTTATTAACAGTATTCCTCAGTTCTGGAATGGTTTTTTTTTCTATCTACGCATGATAAATATTAATCATTTGACAATATACAATGTTAAAACATATTAAATAATATATTAATAATACTATAGATATCTCATGTTGATCATGTTAAAAGTTAATTACAAATTAATTGAAGTAGATTTTATATAAAGGTTACAATGTTGTGCATTTAAACCAACAACAAAAATATTCTAAGTCAGAAGTTGCGTAATTGTATAAAGTGTCCCCATTAATCAATGATATGTGTATAAATAAAACCAATATAGTTAACATATAAGCCACCGTTTATCACAACTTATAATATTATCGCAACCTCTTTTTTGTAAAAAGTCGATCATAAAAGAGGTGTGTAATATTTTGACAGAATTAAATTCAGTCCAGCCTAAATATCATAAAAATCGATGTCTGTTAATAAAAAAATGTGTATCTAGTATTTCTAAATGTATTTCAATAATGGCAAACATTTCCCTCCGTCGTACTACTACTGGCTTACTATCAGGTGATAATATTTCTATACATTTATTTTGTTTGAGATATTAATAACATAACACTGAAAAGCATTTCTTACCTTTTACTTACCTCTCAGAGAACTCCAGTCTTGATAAAATACCTCAATCTTACAACAATTAGTGAAATTAAATTATCAACGCATTGATCGCCAAACAAATTTAATGTAAAATTATTCTTTGTTTTTTAATATCAATTATTTGGTGAAAACATATTAATTATTATTTTTTTGATCACCTCACATGAAAAATTCACAGCACGCTGCGCTGTATAACAAATAAAAACTCAAAGCTAGGTCTACCTTTCCGGTCACCAGTTGACCCCCTACGGCGATCAAAGTGTTAAGAATGAGTAGCAATGAGCAGTGGCGAATTAAGCACATAGGAGGCCCTGTTTTTCGGAATCGTCAGAAAATTCCAAGTGAAATATTTAAAATCTGAAAGAAAAGTGTATGGGTTATATTACAAAAGCAATTTTTGAGGCCCCTAAGATTCGGAGGCCCCAAGCGCGCGCCTCTTTCGCTAATAGGATAATCCGCCACTGGCAATGAGTCAATAACTGTTTCTAGTTCAAGTGAAAACTGCTGCAAGGCTTAACAATTTTAGTGTTTATTACCGTTTCTCAAATTTTTCCATATAATGAATATTCAGAAATAATCACAAAATATTTCGATCACTAAGGAAATTGCTTAAAACAGTTATCGTCACTTCTTATTAATCTTCACGTGGTATAAAAGGTAGGGAATTCTCAAGGTAATAATCATGCTACCCAAATTTTCGGAATATCAAATGAATAAATGAATTGATAAGTCAAATCAATAAATATGGATGCAACACTGTGCGATTTTAGGTTAGTAAATTGATTACTCTTCTGAAAACGTATAGGCAGATTGAAATAGGGTATGTCAAAACATTTTCAAGAAAATCATGGCTGTAATATATATTGACCGAAAATATATCTCAGCGATAGAAACTTTAATTTATACACTAATGTTTGTCGGTTCAAGCATGGATATTATCAAACGCAGCAGTTATAAAATAGACAATAAATAATATTTTATCCGTACCCAACATGTCAACAAAAAAATGCATTACCCACCGACAGTGACACAAAAAATATTCACGTGCATAAAATGTATTTTCATACTAGTTTTTTATGTTTTTGTTTTATAGAATAGATTTAAGAAATCCTAAAAAATGTAAATATTATAAATGTACTTAATTAACTCCCTAATATTTTATTACTACACAAGAAATAAAATTAATGACTGCTTCATAAATAGGGAATAAATAAATAAGAGAATCTTTATAAATTGCATAATAACTGTCTGAGATAAATTGTCAAACATTTATATTACTTTCTAGTTCTAAATTCAGTTGACAACTTGTTTTGAATTGTCACAACTGTAGAAACGAATTTCATCTGTGAAAGATAAAAAATGTAAGTTGATGAGAAGATATTTTTACAATTTCAACAAATGGTTTTGCAATTTTTGAGACCGTGCTTATTCACTCAGAAAATGTACTTAAGTTTCGGATTCAATGAATATATCTCCCCGTAAAGACCTTCTGTCAATTCATATACATGTTTAAACATCAATCAAATCAAGACATATTATGAACACTCATCAGTCATTTAAGTGTTTGTGTATCAATCAACTGTACTTTCTGTGAAAGTATTAAATTTCTTGTGATCTTTTTCTAGGTTTTTATATTTATTGTAATTATGCCAAATGATATATCAACGATGTAAGTTAACTTAACTGTATAATCTTTGTGTATAATTTTCACAAAACGAGAATGTAACTCTTTTGAACACCCGTACACTGCCAAAATAAATAATTAGAATATACCTATGAATACAGAGCATGAAATTGTTTGCTGCAGCTATTGTTCGATAATTTAAATCTTATATCAAACAATTAACTTTTGTTTCAGTGTTTAAACGATTTTTTAATACAAAAAAAGTATAATTATTATTCACTTTCAAAACACTTATAATATAAAAATAAAACTGACCAGAACTCTTTCGTCGTATGGATCGGTAGAGACGTGAAACTTACCGTGAGGTTTCCATCAAAACATCAGGAAATTCATAAAATGATAAATGATTAAAAGAAAACATAGTTAATATTTTTATATTAATAATTGCATATTATGAAAATCCAGAGATAAAAATACAGAAACCTGTATTTCAACAGATGCCGTTCTGAGTAAAGTTTTATGTAAATGATATAAGAAAAATAGAGCCAAAATAAAATTGTCAAAATCTGCTCACAGGTACTTTGGTGTTTATATCTAAGTATGCCTAAATTAAGGTTATATTGTCTGTATTAAAAGAAATTATTAAAAATAGGAAATGAAAAAACAATGTTATCATATAATAATTTTATTTGTTACTCGACAATAAAATAATAATTTCAGATGCATCTTTTATTTTTCATCCTATTTTAGGTTTGTTCACCGAATTATCAGGAATATTGATTTTTCAAACTATACATAAAATTGTCAGCCCATTATTAAATTTGTGACACATAAACATTTCAGGATGACGAAGATAATAATGTAGAACGATGATGTCCAGAGCCTGCATTTTATTAGAATACATGGATATAAAACATATGGACTTGAAAAGTCAAATTAAATGTATGAAAATGACTATTTCATACATTTAATTTGACTTCAAAAACTAAAAGTGAAAAGCATACTGGTATGGCACATTTCTTTCATCTAACCGAGTTAAGTTGCTTCTCTGTAAGGCGTCTCGATTTTTACACCAACTTTAAGAGTGTAGCTAACATATAGGTAAGCTAGCATGTTCGGCATCTTTAGTTTCTCCTTTTCATGGAGTACAATCGGGGAGTTTCTGATTTATTTTGCATGTTTAACATTGGTGGTCGAGGTTTGTTTCAGCTGTTTTGGTAAAGAGGTCTGTAGTGCAAACGTACCCTCCATACTTCACCTGCATTAATTACCCAACTCTTTCATTTTATCATATATTGGCAATAAGGCTTCGAGTGCCATTTGGTTATTATTGCCAATAATATTTCTTACGAACGTCATTACCGACGTTTTGGAAGGAGTCATGGATTTACGTCCTGAACGCATCGCAGACAGGTTTAAGCAGGTTAAAAATGAAGTAGTATAGAAAACCAGCAAGTAATAAACAATTAGCAAAATAAACTAAATAATAAAAGAAAAAAGTTGAAAGAAAAATTATCTGTTTCTTATTGGTGGCAGAATGACTTCATCCAGTGTCTGTCTCAGCGATTGACTGACAACACAAGCACTGACAATGTACAGTGTGATGCCATACGCGAACGATTAATGCTTACTACGAAAATGAATTAGTGCGGTCTCGTTACCACACCTGAGGCAGTTACTAAAAGCCGCATCTCCATTAATTTTTTTAGTGTTCTTTTATGCGTTGAGAGTTAGTGACATAGTGTTTGAAAGTACAGTATCACATCGAGTAGACAACGAAAAATATACGTATAAATTTTAAACAAGTCAAAATAATGCCAAGCGCCCCGCCTCTACAGGACTGCGCTGCATTATTTCCTATTAAATTTAAGGGTTCTGTATCGGTAACATTTATTTTTCTAACTTGCAAGCCGCTGAAATCATTGGCGATATTTACCGCACTATTGTAAATTCGGCCCTTGCAGTTTATAATGCCTTTTTAGAAATTTTGATATTGTTTTTGTCAATTGAAGTACATGACTTACATAGGGAATGGAGTCTAGTATTATTGAATAATGTAATAGCTTCATTGATTTCATTAATCAATGTTTTTTTATGTCGTCAATTAAACTTATAAACTCATCACATATAGCTGTGTTTTGCAACATTTTTGTTACCAACAGACCCCTACAGTGTCTTAAAATTCGCACTCAATCAAAAAAAAATATATATAATTACCAAAAAAATTTAGAAAAAAACAATGTGTTTCGATATTGTTTGTTCAATAAATTTATAACAAAAAATTTGATTCCAAATTGGCTCGCTTTGGATGGTATGTATTGGTGGAAAATAAGTCGTCCTTTGAACAACCATAAACGTTTGTCAATGCATAAGTTTCCGAATGCTTCATGCAGCAGGCATCCTTAAAAATCTTAAACAAACCTAATTTTGAACAAATGATCACCGGAAACTTGTTCTCTGGTGTCACAAAAATGTAGCATTCTTCAAGTATAAGCTGAAACCTATTTCGAGACGTGGTTTCAGAAAAAATTGGACTATTGGAAAGGATCTTGCAGAACATGCATAGTAGAGGTCTGTATGAGATAGTATATAGTTATTGATAGAAGATGAACCTATTCAGGGCCGTCTCAAGGATTACTGTGCCTGTAGACAACAAAATTTTACTTATAGGTAAGGATACAATAAAACCGTTAATATTTATCCTCACCTTGCCAACACATTATAATTAAAAGTGAAATATGCAGTACTTCGACATTTTTAAAAAAATATACAATAATAACCCAACCTAACCTAATCTTACAAATACATATCTAGTTTAAATACGATATTGTATGCCACATTGTAGTAATTTTTATTGCATATTATTTGTTAATATAATGTATATCAATTCTGATCATGGGCGTGTTTAATTAACCTCAGAATTAACCTTTAGAGGAGTATGGACGTACATGTACCCATACCGAGGCACACTGGAACGTACATCTCTCCGTACATTCTATGTTCTGGGTATGTGCTCCCGTTGAAGGGTCAACAAAATTTAAGCTGTGGTTTACTTTCAGGTGTACGAAACCTTCCGATTGAAGGCAATCATATACCTTCAAACAATTGGACATTATTGTTGTCCCGGGAAGAATGTTTTAAGTTTTAAGTAACGTATCTCTAGACCAGTGTCTGCCAAACTATGTGCCGCGGCACACTAGTGTGCCGTGAGAAGTCTCAGGTGTGCTGCGAAGGAAAAAGACGCAATTAAATCATTGGCTGACAAGTTAGACCTGTTGACCAGAAAAGTGAAAATCTCACAGCTTAATTGCTTCCCAGGTGTAGACGCTTCTTCATACAAATTTAAAACATTGCCAGTAGTGCAGGACATTAGAACTCCTTTCTGCATAATTTTGGTGCGCCGCGGACCAAACACCATTTTCCAGCGTGCCGTGAAGTAAAAAAGTTTGGCAGACACTGCTCTAGACCTATTGTTCACTGCACAAATAAAGAGTTTGTGCGAGTTTAGTTCAAACCCACCAAACACCCATTGTCCTTCGATAGCGCTTCCCCAATGGTATTTACGTTTACCAAACTTGGCTTTGTCTATTTTTACGGTTATCCCAACGCCACCAATTTTAACAATATTCTTTATGCACCAGTCCACACACATTTTTCGACAATAACTCGACCAGTTGACCACAGTATGCAAATTCACCCGCATTTCCGACATAATGAACGTCATCTGAGGAGACCGTATCACGCACTAATAAAAAACAAATTTACATATGTTAACTATAGACGGGAAGCCTCGAAAAAAGTTCTCTTCCGGGCAGACACGGTAAACTTACTTACTTTTACTGGTGTTTGATTGGTCTTTCCGCACCGAAACAACCACGACTTTGCATAAAATTTGCATGAAGTTAAACACTCAGTGCACATACACGATCGCGCAACTACACCGTGCTTGCGAAGCCATTCCAACAAATTCTCTGTGCTACTTACTAAATCAAAAAATGTAGAGCACGATTGCTTACATGCAATGCAATCCATGGTTATTTTTGTTTTGAGATAATCGATTATTTCAACAGTTAGAAATGTATTAGATACATATATAAATTGTCTTTCCATAACGACTAAAATCAAATTTTCAATCAAATTATCCATTTAAGAAATGATTTTATTTTTAAACCACGCGCGAACCAGCGGAATTCTTTCAACATGTAGAAACTTGACGCGGACACTCGGCGGAATGATTTTGGCCCGCTTTCGTTCCGCTTCATGTGTGAATGGCGTCATTCAAAAACATGGTAGACAGAGTTTTGGTATTCGCTAGTGTCTCGTACCGGTCCGCTTCCGTTCTGCGTTCGCGGCAGTGTACTAACGCCGTTACACCTTTTCAT
Organism: Himalopsyche tibetana; assembly: GCA_030503985.1. Taxonomy (NCBI): domain Eukaryota; kingdom Metazoa; phylum Arthropoda; class Insecta; order Trichoptera; family Rhyacophilidae; genus Himalopsyche; species Himalopsyche tibetana. The sequence continues at coordinate 14,757,600 of JAPJYX010000015.1, read as the reverse complement.
TTCAATTTATTTTTGTATAAATAGCACTGTCAAATTGTATGTCTTATCAGTTGACTATGCTATATTGGTCTTAGACTATAAAACACAGATCACAAGTCAGCCATTGTATTATTACCCTCATACATTATTGTTATGCTCAAACATCATTTATTACATGATCGTCAAATTGGTCTATGGTCACAAACAAAGTGAAATGGGCTGACAAAATATCATGACTGTACGTCAATTAAGCATAAGGCTAATGTGGTTATTTGTGAACATTTTTATCAAAAAACTTTGTACAAACATCATTGAGTCCTATATTACACTAGTTATTCTTCTACTGTGAAATCGAAGGGTTCAAACTTTTCTCTAAACTGTTGGACATATTCAATTTCTATATCCTTTGATAATTGACAGGATCTCCAATCAGCTTTATCCTCGCAGTCCAAGATCGGAGTACTAGACAACACGTCTCTGAAATCAAAATAATACGGAATAAAAAGAACGTTCTTACAAGACATATCGAGAACAATTGGGTCGCTAGATAGATAATAAATCACAACACAAACAATGAAAGTCTGATAAGAATTTTTGCTAAATTGTTTATTATAGAAATTTCATCAAAAAAGTAGTGCAATGACAGCGATAAAAAATGTGATATTTACGAGGATGTTTTGACTATACAGGTGGTTTAAATTTTTTTTAAATGAAAATTTTGACTTGAAAAATAAACCAGACTTAGAATGACTCGAAGCGAGAGGGTATTGAAAATGGACAACGTGGTGTTACGCATTGAAGTTGAAGAAAATCCGACCCAACGTATTCAACAAAAAGTGCAAATATACTCAGTTACTCTTGGTCTAGTGTGCATCATTTTTTTTTAATTGGCAAGATTCATAGACAGAGTGTGATGAAAATAAATCTGTATGGATTCAAATATGTCAAGAAATAATAAAATTAGATAAGAATTTGACAGGACGATATGTAATTATTCACCCAACTTTGCTCTATTGGATTACCACTTATTCAGATCAATGCAGCACTTTTTATCTGAAACTTTTATTTTTCAAAAGATCATTGGAATGAGATGACAGACTAAATTTTTTGTCACTGACGCTTTAGGCGATATTGAACGATTGGCTTAAAATGTAATTCACGGAATTGTGTTGCTGAAGTTCTTTTTCCGATTATAGGTCAATATATATATGTTAAGTCTGTCGCAATATATTAATATTAAAACGCTAATATATTGAAACATATTATTTACATAATAAAGATGCATTTTTCAAAGTTAAAGAAAAACAACATTTTCGTCCGACACACTTTATAATATGTGCTGTGGATTATAACATGAAATATATTTCTTTAACCAGGATTTTTGCAAAAAGAGAGACAACAGCCTCACTTAGGAAATTAAAAAAGAAAGGCTATGAAATAAACATATTACATGTAATACCTATGATTCGAATGAATATTATATTTATAAATAACACATGTCTGGAATGCAGCAATGTGTTTGAAATATAATTTTAATATTGATAGCAATGTTACATTTTCAAAATAATGTTCATAATATTGTATCATTGATAAACAGCTTCGGAAGAGCAATAGATTCATACCGTCCAAACTGCAGTGGAAAGTTGTGCTTGGTACGAGTGAAGAGCTGCTCTCCGGAGGGAAGCTGAACGTGGAAATATGGAGTTCCAGGGGCAGCAATTTGACAAAGATCAGAATGTGATGGTAATGGGTCTAATTGGACTCCTTGAATGCCTGCTTCGTCCTACACATAAAATGAATATTTATGAATCATATTATTCAATATAAAAATACTGCACAGATCTTATGCATTGGTTTCCAAACTTATTTTCTTCTTTCACCATATTCGCTCCATATGTGGAGCATATAGCCGCCATGCTCCATGATAAATAAATTCATTTTATGTACTAGCCAACCATGTAAAAAAAAAAATTTGAAACCATGGATTATTGTATAAGTACTAACCTGAAACAACTCCAGTAATTCAGCTTCAGCTTTCCTAGGAATCGGCACACATTGTATTTGGAGATGAGAAGTCTTGAAATTTCTTTCATAAAATACCACCAAGTTATCCATGGAGTCGTAGAATTCCTTTAATACTGATTTAAATCGCTTTATCTCTTCATTGACTTCATCTGGTGCCTAAAATTTTAAAGTAAAAAACGAACTGGAGAATATATATTATTAATTGATTTGGCATTTACTTGGTAGAGCTCCATTTATAACAGATTAAAAATAACAAAGTATTTTAGTTCTACAGTTTTTAATAATTTAATTCGTTGATAGCTATTTCGGCTTGCGCCATCGTCAGAACTATGTTTAAACTAATATTTTGCTCAGCTATATATACTGGCTCTGAAGAGATACACAATGCATCAAGTTATTCACTCTAACATCCTAATTATAATTACAATATTACACTTATCAAATGTGATTCTAGTTTTTCAAAGAACGATTAACAATCTGGGTTTATTTCTTAATACATTAATTAGGATAAAATTAAAATGATATTTATTATTAATGACATTACATAAAATTTATTAACTATGGCTTTATTGTTTCGACCAACAATAAGCAATATGGGATTTTTCAAAGTGAATTAGGATAAATTATACTAATATTTATTATTAATTACAATAGGGGTTTTAACAACAATCCATCACCGTTGTGATGAACATAGAGTATGTTACAAAACAATAAAAAGCGTTTTTCGGCTCTCCTGAAAAGTTACACTTTTGTAGATAGTGTTGTTTGACTTTAAGCCCTCGATATGATGCATTAAATGAGATTTTAAAGCTATTACTAATTTCTCCGTGAAATTGCCGACACAAGTATTAATCCAAACATGTTTCATCAAATATTTGCTTTCAATATCTCATGGGGATCGATAAAATACATATAATTAACATCATGTCATACATAGCCATGATTTTTTTCTATTAAAAAAGAATAACGCTAGCTGTTTATTTAATAATACTTTTGTGCGATACTTTTCATAAAATAATTGCTCACAAAGTGGAAAACATGATAGATCTTGCAAAGTACATTCAATGTCTGATTTCAAGTCTACACATAAACAAACTAGGTAACATAGTTATATTGACAGAAAATGGATTCGAAAATATAACAAAATACTGATGGTATATTTGGACTAGATTACTCTCTCTGTTTTGGGCCAAATGCAACCTGTTCCATAGGCACATCTGGCCTAGAGTATTACCTCTCGGCTATGGTTAAATATTTGAAAACTATATATTTTTGAATATTTTATACCTGAGTGGTAGCTTGGTGATGAGCTACTGGTAGTATTAAGCAATGGTATGGAGTCAGAGGTCCTTTAGCTAAAGCGAGGTAGCAGTGTTCTCCGACACTGATAACAAGATGCTTCTCAACAGTTGGTGATGACAAACAGAACCAGCAAGTACCTAAAAATTTCAGTAAACTATGCATAAGATTGTATATGACAAGAGCAACGTTCCCTCTAAGCTGCGCGCGTGCGCGGCCGCGCAGCAGTTAGGAAACCCCCACGCACTCATTCTGGGTTGGCGCGCACTGCAAGGCAGTTGCTCAATTAATATTTAATCGGTCCGCGCAGCTTTTGCGGAGCCTCCGCCCAGCTTTTGAAATTTCCGCGCAGCTAAGCCTTAGGCTTAGAGGGAACGTTGGACAAGAGGTGTTTCCACATATTTATCTTTTGAACATTAGAAACTACCAATAGGACTGCCAAAACTCACTAATGGATTTGTGCGGTATCTATTGACAGAAGAATAATGATAATTTAATAAAAAAATATGAGAATGGCAACAGAGAAATAGACTATGTAATATTTCAGAGCAACTGCACGATTATGTGATGAGATAATTAGCTAACAGCGATAACGGATTCTTTAATGACTCAAATCAATTCAATAATAATTTGAACAGAAAATGTGTCTATCTTATTTCTTATTAAATACCGTGATTTTGAATTTTAAGTGAATAAATATATTGATAAGAGAGAAAATTCATTTAATTGGCTGGGAGATGGCATGATAATAATGCGTACCTTGGTCAAATTCTACTTTCTTTCTTTCCCTCTGATTTCCATCTCCTTTGTTCCGTCTTTTAAAACCACCTTGATTATCTGATGACTCCATATCGTAAAAGAATTGGCCATTGCCAGTATACTAGAAACAAAACAACAATACCAAAGTTGAAAAAACAAATATTTCTAATGAAAAAGAAGCACATTTCATCAATCACTTTTTTTGCATCCAAATTCACTCTCAACCATGTATAAAATGCCTTTATGTTAATAAAATATAGGGTAGGACGGCGGGAAGATTTTTTTTAAGCGGAGGCAATGCAGTTTAGGCTGACACTATTACAATCCATAAATGAAAATTGAATGTATTTATTACTTTATCGATATTTCCCGGGGTCTTCTGTGCAAGTAAATTTTCATCATAAGGACAGGGCGTTTCATCGGTGGTACCTTGAAGTAAGTCCATCATGCGCATCTTTGATATTGATTGCAGTGAACAGGCGTACAACCATTTCTGTTTCTTATCATTTCCAACCGGTGAAACTCCTATGAAACGTGTGGCTAGTTCACGACTATTATGCTGATTGTTGTGATTTCTGAAAACATTGGGGAAAAAAAAATTATAAGAATCAGCGCACATTAAATATGTTGTTTTTTTCCGAAAAATATTCGCTTATTCCATGAAAGACATTAAAAATATCTTTCACTACCAATATGGAGCATATGGACTCATTATGGAATTTATATCAACAGAAGTGTTTCTACAAGAACTGCTTGTTTCTCAGTTGCTCAACTTCTCTTAAAAAAAAGAGGGCAACCATGAGGCCCTATGGCTAGGACAGGACTAGTCGTTAACTAATCACTCTCAATACGCTCCGTTTTTAGGATAGGATGGGTGCGAGGAGAAAATTCAAGACATCACAAACGTCCATGTCTTCGAACAGAAATTCATTAAGTCGATTAAAAAGTCAATTTATAAAATTATCCTTACTGAAACCAACAACGATGACCACTTGACCACACACGCGGCAATATTTGTCAACTTTTATTTTGTAGCCATGTCCACATCGAAAGTATGTCACACTATAGGAATCGTTCTACAAGATCTACACAGTAGCTCAACCCCATTTTTTCGAAGGAAGTGTGCATATCACCATCAAAGAGAATCACTGAAGCCAAGTAACAGTGCCTAGGTTTGGCATACTCTGTTCTGTGATCAAGTATTATTAACCCAGATTGATTTTTCAATTACTTTATAAGATTGTGACCTATCTGCCGGTGATGTTTTTATTCCACATCACCTACACTATTTGATCATCAAAAAGCAAAGTCTTACACAGAAAATGGAGATTCAGTGACTGACAAACAATTCTTGTTAAATATTTTCTTTTGAAGAACTCCATTAAGAGTACATGTGTTTTGTATAAGGAGCGGACATGTTCAGATGAAATATATTTGAAAGAAAGAGAGCTACGCTTTCCTTTTGAAGAAGTGGGTGACAATGTTTTTTTTATGACTTAGTTAATATTGTAATTACCTATACGGGGCACGTTCGTAGTATAGATTTGGCGATGATACAAAATGATATCTCGGCCGGATGTGCATTGCTAGCCAAGCCACCAGAACTGAGCTACTTGCGATTCCTAAGTCTATCTGAAACATATTTAAAAAATGATTGATAGTTTTATCTAATTATGGTGGAATACAGTGGAAGTCAATTCGCATTGCATTAATCATCACCTTTTTCTCCTCCAAGTTTTGAACATCGGCAGGCCATTCTGATGTGATGAGAATATCTATTCCTCGATACTCAGGCTGTCCACGGAAACACGCATCTCTTACAGCACAACAATCTGCTCCGGTGAACGAGGAGGCTGAAGGGTTTTTCTCGTCTTTAGACTGAGAGCCGCTGAGATATGCTATTTTCAAACCGGAACTTGTAGTGTAAAGTCCTCTTTTACCTTAAATGTATGGAAAGAAATCAATAAGTATTAATATTTACGATGATAAACTCAATTTCTTTAGAAAAAAAATGTGCAGTATTTTTAACCTTTTTTTTAATAAATTCTTTAGTAACAAACCATTGTTTAATTTTTCAGTTAAAGTTATATGAAAACTTATGAGACAAATTTTTCGTTGCCAGAGTAAATACAGCCACCAAATAAATTTTCAATGCAAAGGATTACTTTAAAAAACAATTAAGCATTCTAGTATGATTTGTTTGCTTCATACTTACATTTGACTAAGCTTAGGGCAGTATATAAAATTTAAAATGGTTGAACAAAAATGTTAAGCAATAGATACTGAATTAACAAAAAATATATAAATGTTAAGTAGCTTAATATAAACTCTTCAGCACTGTTATCGTGCGAGGTTATTTTTAAGATATTAAGGACAGTTTTTCGATGACTAATGCTTACTAGCTGCCTTTAGTCGATCGATTTCTTTTTATTTCCAAATAGAATTAACAGTATACTCTCTTCAGTTTAATACCTATATATGTGACATTTGGACATAGTTCAGCTCCTTCTTCAGGATATAAAGATTCATGCTCGGGAATACACGGTCCAAGTACGTAAGTAGGGACAGCGACTGAAAGACAAAACAATAGTTTAAAAATACATAAATATGCATTTAAGCTCTTTCAGAATAAACATAAAGAATGTACGTCACATACAAAGCTGCGTGTTACTGGCTAAACTTTCAATAATTTAAGGAAAACTTTAATCTAATGATTAAATAAACATGCAATTACAGCAATTTTTTTACTTTTTGCAAATGTAATAATTGAAATCGAACTCTACTGCATACACACTACATCGCAGACATTCCAGCTATTATATTATGGTAAACTAAAAAAACATTTTTAGCTTATTTTTTTAGAAAGACAAAATACAATTTTTATAAAATGATCAGGACCGATTTCACTTATTGCAAACATTTACAACTGATGAAAAACAAATTAGAACTGAATTATTGATATAATATATTATATATGAATAATAAGAAGACACAAATTGGTTAAAAAATTATGGATATAATTAAAATAACATAAAAAAATGACATTAATTTATCTACAGCCAAAATGTTATAAAAATTGGTTTAATTTTTTAAGGCTGTCAGTTTTCGGACTGTTTTAGGGCACAAAACGACCTTCTGATTTGGGGATCAGAGAATGTTCATTGTATGGTATATGTAATGTTTAATATATTGGAAATCACACAAATAAAAAAAGAATAAATATATTTTGCATGAAAGAATTCTTAAAAATTCGCATATCTGATAGGTTTCTCCGAGTGAAATTAAAAGGCTTTAGAAATAATTTTACAAGTTTAAATTGGTCTCTTCATATTTGTCACTATCAAAATTTTCGGTAAATATGGCATTTAGTAGCACGTCGACTACTGTGGCGAAAAATTTCACAAACTAACTGAAAACAACGCCACGATTTAAAATATTTATTGAAGCATATATTGCCGCACCGCGACCATTACGAATAATGGAGGCGAAGATTTCGTATTTCGTATAATTTATCAGTGTTCTTCTTTTTAACGTGAGGTTTGAACGCAGTTATCAAGCCTTAAAAAAATATTTTGAATAATGGCGTTGTTTTCAGCTTAGTTTGTGAAGTTTTTCGCCGCAATAGTCGACGTGCTACTAAATGCCGTATTTACCAAATTTTCATGCAGCCTCTGCAAGGCTATTCTGGCCATTACTACATTTAAGTTGTACCAACCGTAAAAAAAAAAAATCATGTTAAGTATGAGACCTCCTGAATTAATTTCGACATCCTAATAAATTTGTGAAAACTGATCTAAAACAAAGAAATATGAATATGAAATTGAATAAGTAGGCACAAACCTGTCTTGCCTCCATTTTTATAAGCTTGTAATGTATCTTCTGAATTTCTGAAGAACGAACCGGCGCATAATAGTAAATCAAATGGCCCCGATTTTTTGTTTAGTGTCGCGACTCTTGAAAAAACCGCGTCGAAATTCCCTTTGACATCTCCACAGATTAACCTACCAAAAAGATAAAAATCTTCACATTAATACATGTATAATAGTAATCAATGAGGTAATAAGATAGTAAAATTCAGACCTTAACTAAATGATTGTTTTGTCCAGTGATATAGGTATGTACTTGTTATGGAAAGACAGGTTGTTTGACTTACACTTTTTGTTTATCCGTCATTTTAGAAATGGGTTTTCAGATTTATGAAGTAAGCCTCGGTAAGTCTGGTTTTGACTTAAACATAGATGCTTATAATTGTGATAAATTAAGACGATCACCATCAGTATTTTACCACACAGTTAATAATATCAACCTAATCCCGCGTAAATTCAACGTTCATAGAACTTGCTCGCAGTGAGAATTTGACTTTGTATATTGTCTATGTAATATGACACTTTGTACATAGACAATACGATAAGATAATACTATTGATACCCTTAGTTCAAGCGTATCTAACCCTTTAAAAACTATGCACCATTTTTTTTTTTGATTATTTCATACACAACTCGAGCACATTTTATAATTTCTTTTGTTACTTCAAAGGAATAAGAAGCCACAACGAAGCAATGCACCCTGACTTTCCCACCCAATTTGTTATTGTATAATATTACTATAATTGAGGGTTATAAAATCATAACCACCAACATCCACAGATGCAAATTGTTCAGTATTCGAAAAAAACGATTTTCATGTTTCCTTTGAATTTTTTTTACCTGTTTCGAATTTTATTCACATCCTTTCAGATTTTTTTTAGATTGATAATTCTAAATCAAGTAATTGTAGTTCCGTTACTTAACACACTCAATGCGGACTTTAGTAGAGTATGCATTGTAGTATGCTGATTTTGTAATATTAATAATAATAATAATCTCGTTCGCAAATATCAGAACTGCGTACCGGTCTCCGGATAATTTATGGTACTTAGGAATAACCATCGCTTGCATAAAGGAGCGTTTACAATGCATGTTTACAAGATTTTTGTAAATAAACTAATTGTATGTTAGCTTTTTGATTTATATAATATTGTATACATAAATACATAGCAAACAACAGATACATTTGTCAATATTAAAAAATAGCATACAATTACTTTCATTTACATGAGTAAAATTACATCTTTTGTAAACATATATGTAAATTGAATATAACATAATAGTAAAAAATAGGTTAAAAAATAACTTGCACTAAGCAATATTATTGTATTAAGCAATACTTAGCATTTGTTGCTGATATAACCGAAAACATGGATCCAGACAAAACCCGGTTCATTTGGATATTCCGGACAAAAAAAGAGAGGCTTTTCCCTTCTTTTTTCATTCCAACAATATTTGCACCGTCTTCTTTTGGTTTTTCTATCTGGTTATGTTTTGCAGAAAATAGGAAGATGGACTCTTTTATTTTTTTGTTTTGGAGGGGGGCATACTAATTTTTCAATAACTTGTAGCCTGTATATAATGATATTTTAGTTGAATTTTTAAAATTGTACATATAATAAGAATTTAGTATCATTGTTTGAAATAAATGAATCCATATTTTTTATAACATCTTCATGTTTTTTTTTCTACATGGGAAGTATGCATTTGATTATCGTAGCCATGCCAAGTATGCATTTGACCATCGTAGCCACTCCAGCCATGAAATTTCTGACGAAATCGTCAGAACGTCTCAGCGGTCTTTCCATTTAGTTGCACATATTCCTTCTGGGGTATATTTTACCACGGACTCACTTGTTTAGAAAAAAATATTTGTAGCTTTTTATGTATAAAATTCTAGACAGAACACTTCAATACTCAAAGAATGTAAAATGAAGAACAGTAAATAATGAAAATTAAAATTTGAAACTTATGTAGTAAACGTATTCTACGCGAAAGTGTAAACCAACCTTTATGTGAAAAAACAAAAAGAAAAAACACGACTTCTGCAGGCTCGCACTACCGATTCGATATTTTTATTATTTTTTTGTTGCAAAACAATGAAATAATAATAAATTCAAATATTTATTATATTATTTTCTTCATAAAAGAAGCAGCTTAAAAGTATATTACGCATATCAATTTTTTTTAAATAGTTTACTTGCTAAGAAAACGCAAATAAGTCATTTTTTTAACTAAAATGAAATTTAAACTGTTATTTTAAAGTAATAAAACGCTTTCAATTTTTCAAGTAAAAAATATGTATTTATTTTTAATATAAAAAAGTGCCTAAAGCTAAATTAAAACAAAAATAAAGGTATCAAAACATCGTTTGTGACAAGAACAAAAATATTATTATGTTTTGTTAATAAAATGAGATAATTTAAACATATTTTAATGTAAAATAAACAGCTATAGACAAAAGAAAAAAACATTTTAATTACACCGCATGTCCAATTTCTTTTAGGTAATAGCCACACAACATATTTACGTTTCCAGCAGCCTCTCCGTGACTTTATTTTTTTTCTCAATTATATCTTTATAAAATTTGAGATTCCAACGCCAAATTCCTTTTTCCTGTTTACCCCAAAATGCTTTTAAATTGACCATTCAACGACATTCAACGACAACGAAAGGACTCAATTTAACGTCGTATGGATGACTACGGATGTCATGTCTGAAATATGTTTGCCTTTCTTGGCAAAAGATTTAAGCACATCTAGTTCCGTTTTGTAATTTATTTCACCTTTCAGAAATTCCCTTTGAGAATTTCCTCTCATTCATTTGCACCTTTTGCAATGGACAAATTTGAAATGGTACTGATTTCGAAGTTTTAATATATTAATATATAATACAGGACAATCCAGACCAAGTTCAAAAACATTTTTTAAATGTTCATATATTTTCTTGTATTCCAATGGATCTATAATTTCTTTTTTATTTTTCACTTCATTTTCAATTAGTTCGAAGAGTCTGTCCGCTGGCATAAGCGAATGACCAAATATTAACTGGCTACTCTTGACTGTTCTCGAAGCCTTATTTATTAGTCAAAAAGTGCACATTGATAACATCACAGAATTGTTCTGCGAGCCACAACCGTCAGTCATTAATCTAATAATTTTAACATTGGCTCCGAAGTCAATTCGACAGAGGTGATGGAAAATAGTTGAAGCAAACTCATTGACTGCTTTTGTATGACTGTCTTCTGTCCAAGTGTATACAAAAACATTTTCTTTTCTGTGATCATTATGCTTATTTTTTCAGCACAATGGTAAAATTATGTTTATTTTTAGGGTGTTCACTGTCAATACTTGGTGGAAAGGCATTATATTAATAAAAACAATAATCCTTTGTACTTCATTCCACTTTATTTAATATGTCAGGACCGGTTTCGCTCATTGCGAGCATTGTCAGTTGACAATGCTCGCAATGAGCGAAACCGGTCCTGACATATTAAATAAAGTGGAATGAAGTACAAAGGATTATTGTTTTTATTAATGTAAAATTATGTATGTGCAGCTGTCGGTTGTAGCATGCCGCTTTTGGAAGAATCTAATTTGATGGCAATCAAAAGAAAGAGTTACCATCTTATTATTTTTTTCTTTGAGGTATTCAAAGAAGCATTTTTTTTCCAGTTTATATGATTTTTTTTCAATATTAATATCGCCTTTTCATGGTTGTCGCATTCATTGTAATTTTTACTCATAGTTCAAGACACTTAGAGCAAACATCGGTAATTGATGTGTTGAACCCGATATTATAATTCCGGTTAAATATATTTCTTAAGAAACAATGTCTCACTCTTTCTCAATAATAAATTTCATCTTTTCCCTGAACATGTTGGTACATACGCCATATTTTTTATTGTTTAATTCAGATGCCATGTATTTGCGAGTTGTGGTTGCAGTCATGCAATAATGCGATTCTATGCATATGAATGATTCGATAAATCCCATAACTGCTGCCTTCTTTTGAGATTTTTTTAGACACTCCGCACGCTTGGAAAAGTTTGCCAGAAAATAAGAAATAGAACGCAATAGATCGAAGTCCATAGACTGCATACCTGCAGTACTACAAACGTCCGTGTATACTTCTTCATGTATACTTTAGTGAGCGTTTGTTGCAACACCCTGGTATTGTATTTCGGACGGTGTCGTTGAGACAATTAATTTTTCAAAATTTATGCATTATTATATGCTTTTTCATGTTTCGCGTAAAATGCATTGTGAAACTTTTGAATATCTTGCGGTTCAATTTCATTACACTTCATCTTTTAGTTGGTTTGGTGATAAAAATTACCAATTATTCGTAGATTCAGCAAACTATTTTTTTTTGATATCTATAAAAAAAAATCTACTAAAAATCGATCCAGTGCTCGGCCTTAGCGTGTTGAAACAAATGACTGTAGTGAAGCGAAAGCTTTTGTATGTTCTGTTTCCACTGATCACTTATTAACTTAACACTTTCTTGCACTGGTTTTAGGGACAGGTTATTCATTTAAATCCATTTTTTATAAATTTCAAATAATTTTCCAAGAGAATACAAAAAGTTTGTGTGGCAACGAAACACGGTGGCCATGTTAGATTTGCAAGTTCTCTTGTCTCTGGTATGTGCTTACTGTATCGTGATAAGGGGCCCGCACCAGAGATAGCCCGCACACTGGGATGCCGGCGTCCAAGATACGATGACGTAGTCAGAGTGTGCCGGATATCGTGTCTTGTAAATTGATGCCAAAATTAAGAGGTCGGCGTCCAGTAAGTACAGCACGCCGTCATGTACAGGCCGATAGGGGTCTGCACACTGCCCAACACTGCCGCGCTGTCGTGCAGGTGAGCCATAGATATTGCCTCTCAATATATGCTCTATTTCGTCGCCTTGGGTATTCAAGGTTCCACATGAAAAATAAAACTGCAGGAGAAGCAATTTCAGACGATGCAGCTTTTTGTAGAATAGGTATTTTAAATTATTTAAAAGCATAAATATAATCAGAATAAGTTGTATATCTAACATATTCATTTTATTTAAATGTCGTTATTCTATTAGCATATTTAGAATAGACGAAACTGAAGTTAGATGCTTTCAAATCTGCAGGTCGAATCTTGGCGCAATTATACTCAAAAATATAATTTCTTTATTTCTCTTAGGTACGCTACATTTGTTTTATGCATTTGGAATATTCCTACAAAATACACGTATGCATCTACATACACTTATGCATCATCTAATGTTAATATGCCATAACAACGTTTTCTGAATTAAATATAATTATAACCAGTGCTTTTTTTAGATTTTTCCATCCCTATCCGCTCCTAATGTGGAGCATACGGCTTCCTAATGGAGTTATCTCTAAATAAGCTAAATGCTTGTTACTTAACCTCACCCTTTTCGTGAAAGTAATGATAGGAAGATAAGACTAGTACTTAACTAGTCGCTTTTGTTTTGCCCCATTCATTTTAGGATTGGAAGGCTCGGAGGACTTTGTTAATATAGCACAAACACCAATGACTTCGAACATAAAACGATTGAAGAAAAACTGTTCGAATTTGTGAGATCCGTCAAGGAAACCTTGTCTTCCTCTGAGTAACTACTGATCAATGTATTTTGAAGGGTAGAAAAGTGTCAAAGGTGCACTGACGAGTTTGATGAACAAAAGTGACAAAACCATCGCGGACGAAATCCATTTGATAAAAAAAGTACACTAAATCATGCAGTATACCCCTAGTTCTGATCACAAAGTAAGTCTATGAACCCGGTTTAGTTTTGTGTTATGACAATAATTTATGACTGTTACGACACCAGGTACATTACATTCAAAATGTACACAAAATAAGCACTAACAGCCAATATTAATAAAATCCATGAAAAAATGTGCCGGAAAGCTATTCCACCGTGTTACATGGAAATAAAAGTTGATTGAGTGAGTTAAACGACTATAGCCAATTTACAAGACATTAAGTTGATTATTAATAAGTCCGATATTTATTTATTTCAATATTTTTTTAAAAAACATATGTATTTATTAACGAATTTTCAGAATCAGAATACTCAATGCCGAAGACGATATTCCTGCACTGAATTTTAGGTCTTCAAACAAACAACCTGTTGCCAAAAATCGTAGAGTTGCTGCTAGTTGTTCCTCTGCACTGATACTGTTTCGAAGCACAGTATCCTTCTTGGTGATTATGTGCCAAACTTTGTCTAGCAAAGTGGCAAAACTCTCCATCCTTAAATATATTTTTTTAATCGTCTGGATAGTTTTCCCTTAATTTGTTAATCAACGGCAGGTGGGAGTAGCGCTGCCAGTAAAATTTCACAAATTTTACATTACTCAATCGGTTATCCATTTTTACGTACGAGGTTTGACGTACAAGGTTTGACGTTTGACATTTCAGGTAAAAGCATAGACAGAACGAAAACTCTCTATAAAAGTCCGCTACTTGCAAGCGTTCCACGATATTACATTACATTAGACATTACAGTGACATTTCTGCCCGCGCTCCATTTGTCCTTTCTATTTTCGTGGACGCCAACCATTTTGCCTCTTTTAGTGACAACACTTTTGGATGCCGGATAGCCCGAACGGCTTATTCGACAGTATTTACCACGTTCTTTTGGCGTCCACGCCGAAATCATAATGTAAAGTACCCTATAGGTGCATTTAAATTGTGGCGCTTTTGAAATTCACTTATAATGCAAGACAGGTTGTTATGTATTTAATCACCATTTTAGATGTCAGTTTTGAATGATTAATAGGCGAATGCGCATCGTTTTGAACTTTGTAGGGCATAGAGAGAAAGAAAAGTATCATTAATCAATAACTACCTCAAAAACGATTAAGTATGGGTAGTGGTGGTTTTCCTTTTATACCCCTCAATCGTTTTTTCACTTCACAATAGAATAAAATTATATTTATTTTATTTTATATTTATTTCAATAACCGTTAACAATTCTCATACGTAGTCTTTAAATTTACAAATACAAAGATTATATTGCCTTTTGACCTATATTATTATCAATACAACATGTATAACAACTTAGAAACAAAGAGTTTTTTGGAAAGGAAATTCTTTAAAATTCATTTTACTTTGCGGCCCCAACCCATCATATAACTTCAATGCTGTCAGCTGAAGAAAACAGGTTGTGCATGCCTGCCTTATGCACTACGGTCATGTTCAGTACTCGTTATTATATTTAAATGGAAAACCATATGCTAAGAAGTATTTTATTCAAATCGTTAACTAAATTTTAGTGACAATAGTGCCCAAAAAGTCTATATGCACTTGTTAAAAGTTATAGGTACATGTCTAGTTCACATAAGTACATATCCATTACCCCCTCCATCCATATAGGGGGCTATGACATATCCCAAAATTCAGCTTATCTTAAAAATATCTTTTCCCAACATAAAATTTATCTTCAAAAATATTGAAAATTACGCACTGAAAGACAATACTTTTTTATTTAAAAGCCCGATGATTTTTCTAACAGTAAAAATCAACATTTTTTCATTACAATTTGGAAAGTACTTAATAAATTTTTTCTCGGTTGATAAAATGGTATTGTGTAAAAACATTTGTATTACTAATTTGAGACTTATTTCAAATTAGCCCAGCCTTATTTTTTATTCTAAATATGCATGAGAATGTTTATTGCCTTTATATTGATAAACGAGAATCAGAGCTAAGATATTATAATATATGAATTTGTGATAGGTTAGTTACGTAGTAAATACCTATGGAGGCTGGCTGAGCCCACCAAACCCAGTACATAGAACCGCCACTACTATTCTTTGTGGTTTGCAACCATAGATAATATACTAGATTTGCACCGCCATAATAAGTTGTCAAAGAATGTTTACGTCTTAATTTTGTATGTAAATAACTATCGGTAATTGAAATACTTTGCCTCATAGTGATCGTTCTATATATTCAATGGGCGTATATTTCAAAGTTCTATAGGATGACGAATTTATAAACGTTACTGTGATTTCCATATCAATAAATTCGTATTTTCACCATGGGATCAACAAGTAAACTACCTGGCACAGGGCTGGAGGACGTCGGTATCCCCGGTCAAAACTATCTCCGAGATGCCCTGACGAGCTGTACTGACCCGCTCAAGGCCATAGAAGAGTTTCAACTAGCCAATGGAGTGTTATTGCCTTCCTTGAGGCCTATGCTGCCTCTATTAGATCTACACGGAGTTCGTCGGTTGGACTTCCACACTTCCGTCCTTGAAGAATTGAGGGAAAAACTTATCGCTCACATAAATGAAATCGGTGCCAAAGAAGGAAGAGATAGGGATAAGAAATTGAAAGAACTATTATCAAAAAGTTTCCCTGTGGTTCGCGTCAAAGCTCTTCGGCCGGTTGTGATGTGCATTTTAAGAAATACGCCTCACATAGACGATAAGTATTTAAAAGTTTTGGTAAGAGATAGAGAGTTGTATAACGATACTGATACTGAAGTGAAACGACAAATATGGCAAGATAATCAATCATTGTTTGGTGATGAAGTATCACCATTGTTGACACAATACATACGAGAAAAAGAAAGTGTCGTGTTTGATCATCTCAATTTGACAAACCTTTTCTTCTCTCCCTCTCCTAAAGTGAGAAGACAAGGGGCAGTTGTTCAAAAGTTGGCGCACATGATTGGTACTAGTGTTAGATTATACGATATGGTTTTACAGTTCTTGAGAACTCTATTTTTAAGAACAAAAAATATTCACTATTGCACGTTGCGTGCTGAGCTTCTAATGGCGTTACATGACCTGGAAATTCAAGATATAATCTCTGTCGACCCTTGCCACAAATTCACGTGGTGTCTGGACGCTTGTATACGAGAGAAAAATGTCGATATCAAACGATCTAGAGAATTGCAGGGATTTTTAGATAGTATAAAACGAGGACAAGAACAGGTGTTGGGAGACCTATCGATGACACTTTGTGACCCTTATGCGATTAATTTTTTAGCAACGTCTGCGATAAAAATTCTCCAGCATTTGATTAACACAGAAGGCATGCCTCGAGATAACACCATTCTTATACTTTTGTTGAGAATGTTAGCATTAGGTCTCAGCGCATGGGTGATGATCGAGACTCAAGAGTTTCGTGAACCGAAACTCGACAGTCAAGTCGTAACCAAATACCTTCCAGCTCTGATGTCTTTGATGGTAGACGATCAAGTGCGACAGCTTCATAATAAACTTCCGCCTGACGAAAGAGAATCAGCTATTACCACAATTGAACATTCAGGACCTCCGCCGGATGCCTGCGAAGCCTACATGCGAGACAGCTCAGTGTGCGGAGTTTTGGCAATGTACTACACTCTTCATGCGGCTAAACTGCGAGATAGAGGAGCTCTCTTACGTGTGCTTAGTATTTTAGGCAGTTGCAAAGACGGCAGGTCGTACGAAGATCCATTCTTGCACGCCCTCGTATCGCTTCTCATACAATTACCTGATGAATTTCAGGGTGAAGACTTCTGCACCGTACTCTTTGACGAATTCTTTTTTGCCGGACTTACTAGAGACAATGTGACGAGACATTTACTGAAATTACTTTGGTATATTCACCCGAAGCTGCCTGTTAATCGGTTGCAAACATTAGTTAAAGCGTTGCAGCCCGGTTCTCAACACAAAGAACCCGTTCATAAACTTTACAATGCACTCCAAGAGAAAATTGGCACTCAGCAAGAGATTCCCGTAGTTCCTATGGATTTAGATTATTTAGAATCTCCCTTGATGAGTGTTCCAACACCTGCTCCTTATCATATTTAAAAATGTTATAAAATTGTGCTTCCTTAATTTTAACTATTAAACTTAGGTGTTCAATCAGTTTATTGATTACTATACGCTTAGAGGTATCATTGTAAATTATTAGCCATCGGGACCGAAAGTTTTTCTTAGATTGTGAAATCTTTTTTAAAGACATGTAGTACCTATAATATTCATGAAATGAATGTTACAATAAAATATGAAAACTGTTGAATCTTGTTTTGTTTTTATTCCTTATAATGAACTATTTCTTTAATTAGGTATTGACGAGATAACTCGTCTCTGGCGTGCTGAGCACGGAAAATTTGATGAGATATCTCATCTGTGGCAGTCATCTAGTTAATATGTCTCGTACTGGCAATATTATTCAAGCAAAGTGATAACGATAAGTGGTATTCAAAAAAATGACAATTTATATCAAATTTCAATCCCATGTAATAACTTTATTATCAAGTTTCAGTTCAAAAACAATAATCTAGCAATCGAAAAATTCCTCACTAGTCAGGAACGCCTGTAGCGGAAGAAATCTTGACTCGAGGATAAGATGGAGTAGTTTGATATACATACTGCAGCCCTTTTCAGGGCAGCAGCAAGTAAACAAACTAACGATTGCAAATAACTTTTGTTGCCTCTGTTGCAGTTAAATAAAGATTCAGGATTCAATTATTATAATCATATATATTATTTACAGAAACACATGCAGAAAAATAAATATGTTAATTCTATTTTATTCTAGACTGGCCACATAAGAATTAAGAATACTGCTTGTGGTAATTAATTATTTATGAAACATAATTTTATTCAGCTTGTAGAAAACTAGATGCAGTTTAGACCAATATTTTATCATTAATATTCAAGGAATAAAACACTCGCTTCCACTTAACTTTGAATTTTATTTTATACAATCAGGACTGGTTTCGCTCACGATCACTAATATTTTATTCTCTTGTCAGTTAAAAATGGTTAATAACGAAACTGGTGCTGATCTTATCAAATAAAACTGGAAGTAGTACATACAAATAAGTGTTTTATTCTCTGAATGTAATGCTTTTCCATCAAGTATTGACAGCGAACACCTTAAAAAATCAATACTGTATGAGGTATAAATAGATTTTAATGTAACTAAAAGTTTTATGGCAAGTTTAATGAATAATGCGTTTTTAACTGTTTTTTTTTGTAAACAAATATCTTGAATATACAAATTTTTGAATGATTGTAAAAATATCATTTAACATGATATATCATTAATTAATATTGCTGTACCGAAACCAGACCTTTTCACTTACTGTTAAGAATTGAAGGTGTTAATTATACATACATCAGAACCTTTATCCTTATGAATAGACTATCCAAACTAACATTGACTGTTATTATATTTTTATATCATCAGAGTATCAGGAGGTTTTTTTAAATGAATTAGGTAGGCAAGCAACTTTTAAATGAATATCTTATCATTGAGGTAAATCATTAAATGTTTATACGAGAAGCTTAGAAACCAGAATAATATTTCTGATTTTAAAGCAATACTTTAGCAGATGAATGAATATTCTATTGTATTTTTAAATTATTTTCTCATCTTTCTTCAGATTCGCAAAGATCAAAGAATAAATTACAAGACAGCTTGTTACATAATATGCATAATGGGATGAAATCAATCATAGTATGTTGACAATAAGTCAGTTGTGTGATAAAACTACAAACAAATTTCATTTGGAGTTCCTTTGGAGAATTGATTATCCATATTGACATTTTTAAAAACGGACACAATTGTAATTATAATACAATACCCCTCTACAGAATGTTGAATCACATTTTCGTTGCAAGAAAGTATGTTCAGCTATAAGGGTTGCAATACCGATACTACCAAAACCAGGATCACGTTCTTCATTGTGTTTTTTCAATACTGTAATATTGGCTTTGAAAATCCCAAAATATCGGTGTTTCTGTATAGAAAAATAACAAAAATCGAATTTCTAATATATATAAACAATCAGATATTTTTTATAAAATTGTAAGCAATGATTTGAAAGGTGTTGTATCAATATTGATGGATCCAGAATTGATGAGCCTTTTAATGGTATATTGTTTATGAAAATCATTTATGCAAATCACCAGTTTATGATGACGATATATTGCCTATTTTATTTGAAATATCAAAATTATTTTACTCAACTGGTATTATGATCCCACATAACCGTATTTTTTTGCTGTTTTTAAACATTATTTGTAATACCGGCATTTAATATGAAATATCGGTATTGGTAGATTCGTCCGGTATTGCAATCTTTAGTCAGTCCCTTTGTTTAATATTATAAATAGGTTTAATAAATATATATTGTCTACACTTATACATCTGAAACTGTGGAACGTTTCTTGTAATCCTTAAAATAAGAATGTCAGATTATATAATTACTCTCCTTATTCTCATTTGTAGATATTTTTACACCACGGCACATTTTTTATAAAATCACAGGAGCCATTCTTTTCATTATAAACTAGGCCCGGAGGGCAACTGAATCGTTTGAAAGTAAGTTTCGTTGAATTAGCTACGTTGATACAATGATAAAATTCATAACATCTTTCTTCATCTGGAAACGATCCTGCGACTGTACATTGCGGGTCGACTCTCGATGAGCTAACGACAGAACTATCACACATTTTTGAGTCATCATTAAAGTTTAACCCATTAGGACACGTGTGTATTATAACATCGAACTTCCCTTCTGGCAGAGAGATACACTCTTTATATTGATCGCTTCGGTCTTTAATTGAGAATAATCCAGGAGAATCACATTCGATTTCGGAACTCAAGTGAATTGGAGAACATCTCGGAACATTTTGAGGGAGATCACAATATCCAACCTTTTCATTGAAGCGTAAACATTTTGGACATTCAAGAATGACTGGTATTAGTAAACCGTCATCATTATAAGTGCATTCATAATACATGTGACATGAATCGTTCAAATTGAATGCTCCCTCTTCAATGCATTCCGGTACTGTAAATCAAAATGATATCAATCATTCACAATATATTAAAAAAACTGAAAATTGAATGAATATTAATATGATTACTTACCATATTCAATCAGGTCATCCATGGAAGTCGTACATGATAAATCAGTTTCATTTGGGTTATCTAAAATTCAGAAATATACAAATAATTAAATTGACTGACGGTCACAAAGTTGTGTTTTTACTTAGGGGACTTAATTGAATATTATAAAAATATTGAATTTAAAATCTAGTGAAATACATTATATAAAAAGTTCAAATAAATTAAAATATTTGAATAATACAATAATTGTTTTCAACAAATATATGAAATTTATAGTCTAATAGGAAACAGAAAATTTTAATCCCTTTTGTTTTTTTCACATTGTACAATATTTTTTCATTGCACACATTCAGTAAGCTTAGAGAAAATAATAATTGTACCTACTCATATTTCTATTTCCTTCGAAATATTTTAGTCTCGTGTTGTGGAGCATAAAAAACTAAACTTGAGAATTCCTTAATTAACACCTGTCAATTAAGGAATATTATGACAAATAGTACCCACTTTAAATAACAATGTTTCTTTGAAACAGGATTACACCACCTTTTTTTTCTAGAAGAAAAACATATGCTAGTTTCGGGCAACAAAGAAAAATCAAATTTAAAGTACGTTTAATTCTCTTTTTACACAGGGGATCTGTTCCACATAAAACAGTTGTGCAAAAAATCAATGTAAAAAAAATAAATGAATATAGATAAATGGAAGATAGCTTTCATTACATAAGATAATTAGGTGTACTTTACAAAAAATGTTTTTATTATGCAATATTTACGTATACATGTTTTATTTATAATTCAAAAATGAATGCAATCTTTATAAGTATGTAAATAATTATTTGTATTCACCTGTCTCTTCATTTTCATTGTCCTTAAATGGCTTTGATAAATCATCACCACCTGAGAAGATGTCAAATGGTTCTGACAAGTCGTCATCAGAATGGGCCATGTCATTAGATGGAAGTTTACCACCAACAGCTGTAGTTGTCTCAAAATTTTCATCGCCAATAATTATTCCCAACGAATCACCACCACCAGTATTGACGTTGACAGAAATCGTAGAATCGCCACTGTCAGTTATTTGCGATGATGAAGTTGTAATTTCAAAATCATCATCAAGAATTGGTTGGAGAGGCTCACCACCGTCAGGACGGACATTGTCTTGAGATGAGGCAACGAAATCATCAGCTGTTGGCGATGATGCTGTTGTCTTAAAATTTTCATCGCCAATAATTGTTCCCAACGAAACACCACCACCAGTATTGACGTTGACAGAAATCGTAGAATCGCCACTGTCAGTTATTTGCGATGATGCAGTTGTAATTTCAAAGTCATCATCAAGAATTGGTTGGAGAGGCTCACCACCGTCAGGATGGACATTGTCTTGAGATGAAGCAACGAAGTCATCAGCTGTTGGCGATGATGCAGTTATCTTAAAATTTTCATAGCCAATAATTGTTCCCAACGAACCACCACCACCAGTATTGACGTTGACAGAAATCGTAGAATCGCCACTGTCAGTTATTTGCGATGATGAAGTTGTAATTTCAAAATCATCATCAAGAATTGGTTGGAGAGGCTCACCACCGTCAGGACGGACATTGTCTTGAGATGAGGCAACGAAATCATCAGCTGTTGGCGATGATGCTGTTGTCTTAAAATTTTCACCGACAATAATTGTCCCCAACGAATCACCACCACCAGTATAGATGTTGACAGAAATTGTAGAATTGCCACTGTCAGTTATTTGCGATGATGCAGTTGTAATTTCAAAGTCATCATCAAGAATTGGTTGGAGAGGCTCACCACCGTCAGGACGAACATTGTCTTGAGATGAAACAACGAAATCATCAGCTGTTGGCGATGATGCAGTTGTTCTTTGGTCGGATGAGTCATCACCAGAATGGACATTATCATGAGATGAAGATTCATCGCCATCAGCTCCTTGGTGTGATGCAGTTGTCTTAAAATTTTCACCGCCAATAATTGTCCCCAACGAATGACCACCACCAGTATAGATGTTGACAGAAATTGTAGAATCGCCACTGTCAGTTATTTGCGATGATGCAGTTGTTATTTCAAAGTCACCATCAAGAATTGGTTGGAGAGAATCACTACCGTCAGGACGGACATTGTCTTGAGTTGAAGCAACAAAATCATCAGCAGTTGGCGATGATGCAGTTGTCTTAAAATTTTCATCGCCAATACTTGTTCCCAACGAATCGCCACCACCAGTATATATTTTGACAGAACTTGTAGAATCGCCACTATCAGTTATTTGCGATGATGCAGTTGTTATTTCAAAGTCACCATCAAGAATTGGTTGGATAGGATCACCACCGTCAGGACGAACATTGTCTTGAGATGAAGCAACGAAGTCATCAGCTGTTGGCGATGAAGTAGTTGTCTTAAAATTTTCACGGCCAATAATTGTCCCCAACGAATCACCACCACCAGTATAGATGTTGACAGAAATTGTAGAATCGCCACTGTCAGTTATTTGCGATGATTCAGTTGTTATTTCAAAGTCACCATCAAGAATTGGTTGGAGAGAATGACTACCGTCAGGACGGACATTGTCTTGAGTTGAAGCAACAAAATCATCAGCAGTTGGCGATGATGCAGTTGTCTTAAAATTTTCATCGCCAATACTTGTTCCCAACGAATCGCCACCACCAGTATATATTTTGACAGAACTTGTAGAATCGCCACTATCAGTTATTTGCGATGATGCAGTTGTTATTTCAAAGTCACCATCAAGAATTGGTTGGATAGGATCACCACCGTCAGGACGAACATTGTCTTGAGATGAAGCAACGAAGTCATCAGCTGTTGGCGATGAAGTAGTTGTCTTAAAATTTTCACGGCCAATAATTGTCCCCAACGAATCACCACCACCAGTATAGATGTTGACAGAAATTGTAGAATCGCCACTGTCAGTTATTTGCGATGATTCAGTTGTTATTTCAAAGTCACCATCAAGAATTGGTTGGAGAGAATGACTACCGTCAGGACGGACATTGTCTTGAGTTGAAGCAACAAAATCATCAGCAGTTGGCGATGATGCAGTTGTCTTAAAATTTTCATCGCCAATACTTGTTCCCAACGAATCGCCACCAACAGTATATATTTTGACAGAAATTGTAGAATCGCCACTGTCAGTTATTTGCGATGATGCAGTTGTTATTTCAAAGCCACTATCAATAATTGGTTGGAGAAAATCACCACCGTCAGGACGGACATTGTCTTGAGATGAAGCAACGAAGTCATCAGCTGTTGGCGATGATGCTGTTGTCTTAAAATTTTCACCGACAATAATTGTCCCCAACGAATCACCACCACCAGTATAGATGTTGACAGAAATTGTAGAATTGCCACTGTCAGTTATTTGCGATGATGCAGTTGTAATTTCAAAGTCATCATCAAGAATTGGTTGGAGAGGCTCACCACCGTCAGGACGAACATTGTCTTGAGATGAAACAACGAAATCATCAGCTGTTGGCGATGATGCAGTTGTTCTTTGAATGGATGAGTCATCACCAGAATGGACATTATCATGAGATGAAGATTCATCGCCATCAGCTCCTTGGTGTGATGCAGTTGTCTTAAAATTTTCACCGCCAATAATTGTCCCCAACGAATGACCACCACCAGTATAGATGTTGACAGACATTATAGAATCGCCACTGTCAGTTATTTGCGATGATGCAGTTGTTATTTCAAAGTCACCATCAAGAATTGGTTGGAGAGAATCACTACCGTCAGGACGGACATTGTCTTGAGTTGAAGCAACAAAATCATCAGCAGTTGGCGATGATGCAGTTGTCTTAAAATTTTCATCGCCAATACTTGTTCCCAACGAATCGCCACCACCAGTATATATTTTGACAGAAATTGTAGAATCGCCACTGTCAGTTATTTGCGATGATGCAGTTGTTATTTCAAAGTCACCATCAAGAATTGGTTGGAGAGGATCACCACCGTCAGGACGAACATTGTCTTGAGATGAAGCAACGAAGTCATCAGCTGTTGGCGATGAAGTAGTTGTCTTAAAATTTTCACGGCCAATAATTGTCCCCAACGAATCACCACCACCAGTATAGATGTTGACAGAAATTGTAGAATCGCCACTGTCAATTATTTGCGACGATGCAGTTGTTATTTCAAAGTCACCATCAAGAATTGGTTGGAGAGAATCACCACCGTCAGGACGGACATTGTCTTGAGATGAAGCAACGAAGACATCAGCTGTTGGCGATGATGCAGTTGTTATTTCAAAGCCACTATCAAGAATTGGTTGGAGAAATTCACCACCGTCAGGACGGACATTGTCTTGAGATGAAGCAACGAAATCACCAGCAGTTGGCGATGATGCAGTTGACTTAATATTTTCATCGCCAATACTTGTTCCCAACGAATCGCCACCACCAGTATATATTTTGACAGAAATTGTAGAATCGCCACTGTCAGTTATTTGCGATGATGCAGTTGTTATTTCAAAGCCGCTATCAAGAATTGGTTGGAGAAAATCACCACTGTCAGGACGGACATTGTCTTGAGATGAAGCAACGAAGTCATCAGCTGTTGGCGATGATTCAGTTGTTATTTCAAAGTCACCATCAAGAATTGGTTGGAGAGAATCACCACCGTCAGGACGGACATTGTCTTGAGATGAAGCAACGAAGTCATCAGCTGTTGGCGATGATGCAGTTGTTATTTCAAAGTCATCATCAAGAATTGGTTGGAGAGAATCACTACCGCCAGGACGGCCATTGTTTTGAGATGAAGCAACGAAATCACCAGGAGTTGGCGATGATGCAGTTGTCTTAAAATTTTCATCGCCAATACTTGTTCCCAACGAATCGCCACCACCAGTATATATTTTGACAGAAATTGTAGAATCGCCACTGTCAGTTATTTGCGATGATGCAGTTGTTATTTCAAAGTCACCATCAAGAATTGGTTGGAGAGGATCAACACTGTCAGGACGAACATTGTCTTGAGATGAAGCAACGAAGTCATCAGCTGTTGGCGATGAAGTAGTTGTCTTAAAATTTTCACGGCCAATAATTGTCCCCAACGAATCACCACCACCAGTATAGATGTTGACAGAAATTGTAGAATCGCCACTGTCAATTATTTGCGACGATGCAGTTGTTATTTCAAAGTCACCATCAAGAATTGGTTGGAGAGAATCACCACCGTCAGGACGGACATTGTCTTGAGATGAAGCAACGAAGACATCAGCTGTTGGCGATGATGCAGTTGTTATTTCAAAGCCACTATCAAGAATTGGTTGGAGAAATTCACCACCGTCAGGACGGACATTGTCTTGAGATGAAGCAACGAAATCACCAGCAGTTGGCGATGATGCAGTTGACTTAATATTTTCATCGCCAATACTTGTTCCCAACGAATCGCCACCACCAGTATATATTTTGACAGAAATTGTAGAATCGCCACTGTCAGTTATTTGCGATGATGCAGTTGTTATTTCAAAGCCGCTATCAAGAATTGGTTGGAGAAAATCACCACTGTCAGGACGGACATTGTCTTGAGATGAAGCAACGAAGTCATCAGCTGTTGGCGATGATTCAGTTGTTATTTCAAAGTCACCATCAAGAATTGGTTGGAGAGAATCACCACCGTCAGGACGGACATTGTCTTGAGATGAAGCAACGAAGTCATCAGCTGTTGGCGATGATGCAGTTGTTATTTCAAAGTCATCATCAAGAATTGGTTGGAGAGAATCACTACCGCCAGGACGGCCATTGTTTTGAGATGAAGCAACGAAATCACCAGGAGTTGGCGATGATGCAGTTGTCTTAAAATTTTCATCGCCAATACTTGTTCCCAACGAATCGCCACCACCAGTATATATTTTGACAGAAATTGTAGAATCGCCACTGTCAGTTATTTGCGATGATGCAGTTGTTATTTCAAAGTCACCATCAAGAATTGGTTGGAGAGGATCAACACTGTCAGGACGAACATTGTCTTGAGATGAAGCAACGAAGTCATCAGCTGTTGGCGATGAAGTAGTTGTCTTAAAATTTTCACGGCCAATAATTGTCCCCAACGAATCACCACCACCAGTATAGATGTTGACAGAAATTGTAGAATCGCCACTGTCAATTATTTGCGACGATGCAGTTGTTATTTCAAAGTCACCATCAAGAATTGGTTGGAGAGAATCACCACCGTCAGGACGGACATTGTCTTGAGATGAAGCAACGAAGACATCAGCTGTTGGCGATGATGCAGTTGTTATTTCAAAGCCACTATCAAGAATTGGTTGGAGAAATTCACCACCGTCAGGACGGACATTGTCTTGGGATGAAGCAACGAAGTCATCAGCTGTTGGCGATGATGCAGTTGTTATTTCAAAGTCACTATCAAGAATTGGTCGGAGAGGATCACCATCGTCAGTTCGGACATTGTCTTGAGATGAAGCAACGAAATCATCAGCAGTTGGCGATGATGCAGTTGTCTTAAAATTTTCATCGCCAATACTTGTTCCCAACGAAGCACCACCACCAGTATTGACGTTGACAGGAATTGTAGGATTGTCACTTTCAGTTATTTGCGATGATGCAGTTGTTCTTACTTTGTCATCATCACTTGGATGAGAAAAATCATCGCCATCCGGTGAAATATAGAATTCATCGCCCGTTTGAAATGATGTTGTTTTTCTTCTTGCGTCATCGTCACTATAGGCGTATGAAACATTTTCATCAGGCTGGGCCTTGTCACCAGACAAATTATCAAATTCATTTTTATGGTATGTTGCAGTTGTACTTTTTTCTTCTTCGAATGAATCATTATCAGCTGAAGCCCCAATACGAGGATTGTTTTTATCTGAAAGTGGGTGAAGCATAGAAATCATTTTATTTTCGAATCTCTCATATTGATGCATAAATTTATGTTATGTAATTAAAATTCTTTGTCGACTTATATCATGCACGAACATGACGAATGTATTTAGTATTTTACAGTTTTTAATGATAAATGCATCGAATAGCTAAGTGAAACTGGTTCTGATGGTAAAATGAAATAAAATAATATATTTTATTTCATTTTATCTGCAATAAGAAGTCGTTTTGTTTAAAAATCTTAACATAATGATAAATAAAAACATAATGTTATTATCGATATATTTGATTTTGTTAGCATTTAATATTTTTTTCAAAAATAAATAGTTCGTTTTGTATGCGATGAAATTTTTTATTGAAAAAAATAAGAGGTCCCCGCTTAAGGGGATCACGGTTAAGGACGCCACTGGCTCCCTGTTTATTTTTTATAAATAATTTATTACAATATGTACAAAGGTATGCTTTACTCAACTGGGAAGATTTGAAAATCCTATTAAGCTGGATTCTATCAATTAAACAATTTTTTGTTTATGTACAGTCAATCTTCTTGTTATGCGGTAGATGTGTTCCACGAAACATCGCATAAAAAAAGACTTTACTTCCACACTAAAAGTGGGGATACGTTACAAGAATTTTAAAATCCGCATAACTTTGAAACAGCGAGTTAAAATATACTCAGAAATGCATAAAAAAGTTAAGGAAAATTATAAAAACACGTTGAAAAATGATGTACTTAAAAATATTTTTTATTAAAAATAAAATCGTCACTGTATGATAAGGCTAGGTACGTTTTGCATACGGTTCGAAATAGGGCATCCAATCCCGGGATCCCGTTCAATTTTCTGATCCCGAAATCCCGGGATTGATACAGTGAGCTAAAAAAAAAACGAGGTTCTGTGACAATTTGGGAAAAAGTATACTAAATCGAGGATTTAAGTTCGAGTTTAAGAAAAAACCAGGTTTGGAGATAATGCGGGGAAAAAGTAAAGCGAATTGAGGATTTCAAATTCCTCGGTGAGCAAATCCCAATCCCGGGATGGAAAATTAATCAATCCCGAAATCCTGGGATTGGGAAAAGGCTCCGGGATTGGATACACTAGTTCGAAATCACTTTGTTTAATTAAATAAGGTATTTTTTGCCAAATGTCGGTTAGTGTTAATGATTCATTCTCTATTATATTCAAAATACAACGATAAGTGCTCTTGATGTAATATATCGTAAGATAATATATTACATTTCTTAAAAATAGTGTATTTCTAAAAAACCGCATAACTTCGAAATCGCACAAAAAACATCATAAAAAGAGGATTGACTGTATACGCAATTTAATAAGTTGTCTTAATTATAGGTGTCTTCAGTGGTGTAGTGGGGCCAGGTCGCGCCAGGTCGGCGACCTGGCATCTGAAAATGAGGAAGGCGCCCTGCCACCTTTTTGAGTTGTAACTTAAATTTCAAGAACAAACATATATTAAAAATCGTTTTTTTATTTTTATTTAATTATTATTTAATTGTTAAAACTTGTGTTTTTTTTTAACTTCAGACGAATATTAAAAAAAAAAAAAATAGGGAAGAAATCAATGACCGACCTGGTACCTATTTATTTACCACTTCACCACTGGGTGTCTCTGTAGACTGTGATTCTTACCCTTAAATCACCATCACTTGATTTAATAAAGCTTCAAAGAAAGTACTAAAGAAAAACTCACCTTCTTTTGTTAACAAAAAATTCTCCGTTACGCCCGTGTGACTGCACGTGTTACTAACAATGCAATTTACTTCAGCAGATGGTCTGCACTTCATTGTATCTAAGCAAAAGAATTTTCCTTTTGGACAAGAATATCTGTACTGGTAAAAAGTTCCTCCGACTGTGGCGCTGCATACATAATATAGAGAACAATTCTTTTCACTTCGGAATCTTCCAGGCTGAACACACGGAGGATACGGATCGCTTCCAAGATACCATCCCATAGTCGTAGATCTTTCTGTAGATCCCACGTACACTTCGGAACAACTTTGACATTCTGGGTCGTATTGGGATCCGTTCGGACACTTGAAAATACTTCTATAAAACTTTTCGCCGTCAGCGGTACACATGAAGAAATACTGAGGCTGGTTTTCGATCGGATATCTTCCTGGAAGTTTGCACGGAGGAGTTTCAATGTAACCATTAGATTCATCATAAATTGTGATGGAAGTCTGCATTTTTACGTCAACGCAATATTTCTTTTCACTATCGTACACTTTTAATCGAGGACATTTTACAACTAGTACGCCGCAATCCTTGCATACGTAGTAGAACTGTTTTTGAACTGGATGCACCAAAACACCTTTGTAATTGTCTTTACATCTGGTATTGTAATCCGCATGTACCACGTCACCTCCCCCAGGAACGGACACACAATCGTTTGCTTTTGAATCATAGTAATGACCGCATGGACAATGGAAAGCTACCGATTTTAAGACTCCGTTTATTTTAAGACATCTTTCATATGTTTTGAAGTTTCTTCCAGGTCTTTTTTCGAATTCAATATAGCAAGGCCGGTGGCTGTAGTCTGGTCCATATCTACCACAGTTGTATTTATTTACTGCCTGAGAGCTTGGTTGGCCATCTGCATTCTGTGAAAGTAAACAGGACATATGTACGATTTAAATAAATTGAAAATATTCAATTACACATAAAATGTCTACAGCATTTTGAAAATATTCCACCGTGGCTCGATCCGCCACTACTTTTGATGCACCCGGGTGCAGCTTTTCTGTATTGAATGCAAAAAAAAACAATTATTAAGTATTTGAAGAGTGTATTAAGAAGCAACAAACTGAATACATCTTTCAGTCGGCCAAAGATATCCTAAAATCTAAACATAAAATAAGGAATTCATTTGTTTAGTGTTAGTGAAATTTTAGTATGTTTTTATTTATAAAGTAAATAAAACTTTTCAATAACTATCTCGAAAAAAAACTAAATTGTTTCGGTTCAAGTGCTTGAGGAGTAAATAAGACACATACATTATTAATGTAATAATCGCTCTTTTTAAGCTATACTATTCTATATAATATTATTATACTTTCCGTATTAGGTATGTATTCTAACTAGAACAAAAACTGAAATAAGTTTTCCCCACACAGTAATGTATTTATTTAATTGTTAAAATATGTATATTATATTCCTGATTTGTATTGTGCAGCAACTTCTTATTAAGGGTGATTTATGCCTTTTAAACTCTTTTCGAATTTGAAGATTTAGTGATTCAAAACTAATAGTTTTGGTAAATTGTATGCGTACAGCAACAAAAAAACTATTGATTTTCATAAAATATCACGCGTATCATGTTAAATTATATATGTTATTTAAAAATGATGGTAGTCAATAACTGCTTATTTTTGACAGTACAATAATTAAGATTTGTTCAAAGTATTATATTTGAGTATTCTTGTGAATTGAGTAAACGAGAGGCCCCAGGCGCAATAAAATTTGGATGCCATTTTTTTCGGATAACATAAAAACGTCAGAAAATTCCTTGTAAAATAATATTTTTTTTTAAAAAAAGTATATTGGTTATATAATATAGGATATTTTTGAGGCCCCAAGCGTGCGCCTCGTTATCTTATAGAGTTATCTGCCACAGACAATATTATATTATATTGATTATTCAAAAATAATTTCATCATTTCATCATTGTGGGCATGAAAGATAGTTAAAAACTCACGTGTGCGTTAGACTTAGCTCCAATTATTTGCGATACAAAATATACAATTACTATCGGCACAATACACTTTCGTAACCTTCCCATGATTCTGTTGCACTGGTTTACACCTCCCAAGACACCATCGCAAGCATTTGGGTATGGTTATTCATTTAGATTAAGTGCTGACTACATACCAGACGCGATTATAAGAAAACTGCCACACGGGCACGTTCTGAGTGAAAATATTCCAGATAGCTAAAATACGTGCCTCAAAAGTGATTTTCGCGGCATAGTCGAATGATTTTAATGTTGTTTTTGTTTGAGCATTTACATGAAATATTGCTTAATTTGTACGCTATCTTTGTTTCTCACTATGCGCTAAAATGTAAGTGCTTCAATTCTTGTAAAAATTAAATGATTTTTGAGTAAGTTTTAAATTACTCACAGCCAGTGTTGGATTACCCTATAAGCGAATGAGGCGCGCTTGAGGCCTCCGAATCTTAGGGGCCTCAAATATGGTTTATATTATATAGCCCATATACTTTTTGTTAAATTTTTTATGATTTTAAATGGAATTTTAGACGTTCTTATGTTATGATCGTAAAAGTGAAGTAACCTCCGTTAATACTCAGTTCAATTGTGCTATCTCCGTAAAATAAAAATGTGCAAAACACTAAATAAAGACATGATTGTACTTAAAGTCCAACATAAACGTTTTACCATTTTACTAGTTGGCTCACTTCACCTCTCGAGAGCCCAAATTGTATCGGCTCGTAGTGTCGAGGATATTTACTTCAACAAATGTATTATACAAAATTTTGTCACTTGACGTTAAAAAAACGTTAGGTAATCTTTCTCCTAACGACTCGTTTGCAGGACAGTGGCGTAGCTAAACATTTTAAGCCATCTTGCTAATGTTTTGCAAGGCCCCCAACGCAATTTTTTATGTTGAGTATGAAGAAATTTGAGCCCTCCTTTTCGCATTGCATGACTATGCTTTTAAGTAATTACGCCGCTGATTCAGGATCAGATAGTTGAGTGATGAGGTAGAAAAGCGTCACATATGTACATAATATTATATACGAACCAATATGAGGACTCTAACCCTCGACCTCGCAACAGATTAGGACAATCGCCCAAGAACGTTACGATTTGAATATGACAGGTACCGGTCACAGCTCGCGAGCCAAATTCAACTTTTTCTGTAAGCGTTCGCGGCTCTTCAGACATCAACTATTGAACGTACCACGCTATTTACCTTAAAATTTCATCTATACAGTGGTGTAGGAAAGGGCCCTGTCACCCGGGGCGGTCCTTGAATTTGCCCCCCCCCAATATTTAATCGCTTTTTTATCTATGATCTAGGAGCTTTTACTACATGTGGCTTATTTTTTTTTATGTATAAATATAATTTTTCGAAAAATATTGTGTTTTTGAAAATGCCACCCCTAAAAATGTGCCGCCCTGGGTGATCCGCCCCTGCTACACACCCCTTGCTACACCACTGCATATGTATGGATATCTTTGCTATCTTGTTACTCATATCATCCTCTTCTCTCATGAAAGTCTGCCGAGTCTGTGATTGTTTTTTTTTTAAATATTAGCCAATGTGACAAATATTTTGAATTTGAAAAGATCAAATGACATTTTTTTTGAGATGATTTTGAAAAGGATCTAAATTTAATTTTGACCTTACCAGGAATTGAGCCCATACCTATCTGATTAGAAAAGACACACCTAACCTCACGACTAAAATCTATTTACCTCTTTTTATATGACCTGTATCCTGCCAATCCTCGGATGCATACTTGTTTTTAAAACCATGTCCGCTCCCAATGTGGAGCATATGAACTCCTAATGGAGTTTATCTCAACAGAAGTGTTTCTACGAGAACTGCTTGTTACTCAGTTGCTCAACCTCTCTTTTTCCAAAGAGAGTAGGGATAGAAGGATAGGGCTAAGACAGGATTAGTGGTAAGCTAATCGCTCTCGATACACCCCGTTCATAGGATAGGATGGGTGACAGGGGGGAATTCAAGACATCACATACATCCATGCCTTTGAACAGAAATTCATAAATCGATTGAAAATCAATTTATAAAACTGTCCGTACCGGGATTTGAGCCCGGGCCCTCCGTAGCCGAAGCCAACAACGTTGACCACTTAACCACACAGGCTGGCAACTTACTGCATACTTGCTGCATAAGGCTGCATACTTGTTATGAATTCCAAATCATGAAAATATTTATGATTTACTTGACAGATTAATAAGTAATAATATCACATTGAGATTTACAAAGTTAATAAAAGATAAAATTTGTTTTTCGGTCCGAATTAAAAAAAATTCTTACCTGTTTGAACGCCAATTGTTGCAGTTTTGGCATGGTACAATATGTTACTTACTCTGGCTCAATTCACATAATATCATACTATAATTTAACCACCAGGTAAATTTTATTTTAATGAAAATAAAACACTGGATGAAAACACATGCCAGGAGTATAAAATAAAATATAATGACCGATGGAAGAACTAAACATTTATTTATTTTGTAAACTACAAATTACGGCAGGAATACAATAGGCAGTTAACGATTTATAAACAGTTCATTACAACCAAAAACCAAATAAATTAATATCTGACTTAGTTTACATTGTGATATGAAAACATTAATATTTAATGTGTATTTATGTTAAAAAATCATATTATAATGTGAATTTTTTAATGTCATTTCAAAAATATATAAAAGAAACTAAAAATGGAATAAAATAAAATCATATAATCTTGCGAAAATAGTTAATAATAGATATATAATAATACTAAGTAATCTACCAATAAGATATATTTAGACTAATGTTATTGTTACCCGTAACCGGTTCCCGAAAAATATCATCGTATCAGAAAATTGTGCAATTCATATTTTGTTGTTTTTTTTTGTTGATATTAGAGATGTAATAATAAATATAAAAATTTAAATACATATGAAACACATAATCTTTGATATGGATAAAAATTGTATTGGCAAAATGTATTTTTAATACTGACAGTCTGGTTAGGTTTATATTCTTTAACACTCAACAAAATATAATATCTTTAAGTTTTGCTTCACAATTTTTTGGAGTATGCAATCATGTTGTAACATTCATTTAAAATTTGAATTTCATTACAAATAGATTTTTTTATAAAACAAAATATGGCTTGAAGTCATTGAATCATGTACATTTTGTTAATTTTGTTAATCATTAATCATCACGGAAAATTTTTGAAATAACATTTGAACCCAGAATAGAATAGTACTGGAGGAAAGACTTTTACTTTCCATAATAATTAATAATAATTAGAACTGGTATGTCATGGGGAAAACGGAATATCTTTAGATACTAATTTTGTTAAGTTGAATTTACTTTCTCATTTGCTGCATTGATGCTATAAATAAAATAGCTAAGCCCATAAAAATCATATCTTTTGTTTATATTATCATTATTTAATATGAATGAAGTTTTAAAATTTAATCAAAACAAACATACAAATAATAAGTTTGAGAAATTTTATAAAAAACAAAGCTACGGCGTTTTTAAAAGTTTTGGTAACCAAACATTTTTATTGATGTATAGGTGGTCAGAGCAGTGGCGTAGTTAGAAATGTGAGCCCCTTATACAAACGTCACGCAAGGTCCCACCACACGATTTGTTGTATTGAGTATGTATACATTTGGGCCCCCCTTTTCGCTAGGCCTTCATGCATTGCACAGCTCTGCTATGAGGTGGCTACGCCACTGGGTCAGAGGTATTATAGTAAATAATGAAACCAACGCGTACCACTTATCAATCTGAATTAATTAACTTTCGTTTTAAGTTTTTAAAATAAAAGTATATTTTTGACTATTTTATAAATCATTTTAAATTTATTTTGCAGATAATTAAGGAATATACTGTTGATATATGTGCACAATTACTGGCAGGACGATATTCAAAAAATTAATAACTCTAATTTAAGCATTTCAAGCAATAGCAAACTCATAAAAAAAAAGTTTAAATGAAGATAGATAGATAAGTGATGAGCGTGGCCAAACGAATGTGCAAAAATAGTTCATAAAAATAATCACATAGTACTTAACGAGCAACTTACAAATATTCTTATTTAAAATATGTAGTATTTAATATTAAAAAAATATTATGATATTACAGTAACTTATTCTAAAAAAAGTACATAAAAACAAAGAAATATTTAACTACAATAATTGCATTTTTAAGTCTTTTGTCGTCATCGCAAAGCTAATTTGATTTTTTTTATGAAAATATTACATTTTTATAAACATAAACTCCGTAGGTTATTAGTACGGATTTGGTATTTACATTTTTTTGATTTAAAAATATCAAAACATCATTTTTTCATTTTTGATTTCCTATGTCCTATGTGAAGGACACACAATTTAATTTTGTGTTATGAGTATTATAACAATTTTATTTTGTGCAGTCTATTTTTTTAAATGAAAATTGAATATTTTTAGTTGTTTTAACAATAAGAAAAAGAAAAATCTTGCATTAATGCACTTCGAACCAAATACTTTTTCTGATTATTTTTTAGACTGATTTGATGATGGCATTATAATTTCTTGTATAATTAAAAAAGGCAGAAATATGAACCCACCCGAGGTTAAAATTAGCTTCATATTTAGTTATGAATTCGTTAAATCATCATCTTAAAATGTGTTCAATTAAAAATAAAAAATACACCATTAAAAAAAGTCATAATGATTAGTGTCAACAGAAAACAAAACACCCAAAATACAAAAAAATCTACACTATGAAATTTGAAAATGCCATAACACAACTGATCTACGATTAGAATTAAATTAACCCAGATGAGTCCAAGTTGAGTCTGCGAAAACTATATTCCAAATTGGGCCCCGGTATCCGGTCGGACTGGCTGATTAGGCACCTTCGTGTCTGCGGTGAGGCCGAGCGTCTAACGAACGGAGAGATCTCGGCCGCTCGAACAGGGAGGGATCAGTGTAAATGGGCTCGCTGGGGTCATCGAAAGGACCGGCACTTGATCGGGGGGTCGTCACCTCTGGCATGCCGCGGTTGAAGTCGCATACTCGTGAAAGATTCCTTAAACGATGGATTTTTTATTCGCAAAATTAATCTTTATTATAAAATGATCATAACAGATAACAGTTTCTACAGTGTGGCGACTAAAAAGCTGATATACAAATATACAACTTGCTGATGTATACTTTTAACGAAATGGCGGGGTTTATCAGAGTGTAAAAATGGGAGCTGTTCAGATTTAACCGTATATTTGATGGGCTAATGTGTACATGTGGCAAGATACAGGATGCTAACCACACCCTCTGTAATTGTCCTCTGAGCGGAATGAGTTACTCCTGTTGGTCCAACCAGCAGTTGAACATCCTGGTCATGCCGACTTGGTGGCTTACAAGGCAAGCTATAGTGTTTTTTTCAAAATATTGCAAAAAAGCGTATAAACCTATACATATAGAAACTCTAGCTATAAAAGCTGCGAACTTTCAGCACACTAAAACCGAGTCTTAGGCAATTTTTAATACATGATCAGTATTTTGAAATTAATTTACATAGCCTTACCCAGTAGCAAACGGTTTGTGGAGTCCAGCACCAAATATTGATATTCTGGAGTTCGGTTGGCGAGGTGGTGCAAAATTAGAAGGCGTTGATTGCCTATCTGCAGCGACGTTCTTCTTCATCACGCCCCAGTATCGTCTAACAAACAATTTTATTTAGTTTGGTAGGTATACATGTATAACAAATTGGTTGATTCAGAACAGGCTATGAAGTAATTATTTCAATGAAATCAGTTAATGTTACCTATAAGCGAACATGAACACCAGGATGACTGTGAAGAGTAGGCAGATCAATAGGACCACAGCGGTCAAAAGTCCATGGTATTCCCCTGCTGTCAGGCACACCGTTGCTGGCGCCGGAGCCACGTGTCTGGCTCCGAGCAACAACTCGTCACGTGATTCAAATACCTATTAAAGACAAAGCAGAAACAAATAAAAAATATTTTAAAGATGCAATTGCGCAGACAGAATTTGCAAAGCTCGTATTTTTTAAATGGTTATAATAATTATATGGTTAAAATAAAGGATCGAACTTACTTCTATCATTTCTCTGACGTGCTCTGGATATTCTGGAGGTCCGTCCGGTCTTGCCTCACTTTCTTCGTCTTCATAGTTGTCTATGGCTCCAGTGGTGCCATTTATTACGGTAAGGTCTGTTCCGTTGGTCAAATCTTGCTCAATGATTGTACCGTTCACGTCACGACGGCGTCTCTTTCCAAATGAAGGTTCTGATCTTCCGGTTCCGCTCGAACAGTACGCCTACAGAAATTTAGCAACAGTAAACACATTAGTTTATGAATTTCACCTTAACTGTCGAAACCTATTACAGTTCTATAAATCAAA
Organism: Himalopsyche tibetana; assembly: GCA_030503985.1. Lineage (NCBI taxonomy): Eukaryota > Metazoa > Arthropoda > Insecta > Trichoptera > Rhyacophilidae > Himalopsyche > Himalopsyche tibetana. The sequence continues at coordinate 14,719,793 of JAPJYX010000015.1, read as the reverse complement.
ATAGCATTTCTACTTCAGAAGTTACTTATTCATGCAAAATCTATTTCCATCATTTGATAAAACATGGCCATATAACATCTATGGTAGCCGGTTTTGCAGTCGAAAAACTTCAGACAAGTCTATAGTTGTGTAAGTGGTAAGATAATGTTAAATTGTAATTACCGGTTGGCAGCCATCCCTGCAAGTCCTGACTGTTGCTTCAAACACCAGGAAGTTGGATTCAGGAATCTTGAAGGCATTGAACCTTGCTTCAAGGCTATCGCCACTCCTGCCGCGGTCTAGTTCTGGGAATACGTAACTGTCTACTGGGCATCTGAATAAAATAAATATATATTACAACGCGAATATTTGAAATGATGTCGACGATAAAAATTCGAAACTTATAAAAAGATTAAGCTTGTTTAAAAATATGCAGAAGCGTAAAACGTCTAGTAATTACTTCCGGTGATTTTCAATGACAGGAAGACGGGGAAAGATGTTTTATTTTATTTTATGTACTATAGGTCACCTAAGTTTATTTTATGTACAATCAAAGAGGGAGTGTGTTCAATTTTCCATTATCTTACCCATATCGGTCAATCAACTGCACAGATCTTCCAGAATACGGGTCTCTTGCAATAACGTTTGTCGCGAATATATCCGTCAGATAATTGTATCCATCTTGGGCTTCCAGTTTGAACGTTAACGGGTCACCGACAGCAATGGTCGTGGTGGGCCTTCCTTGGTAGAGAATCATCAGTCGGACCTTGGAGCTGAGGGAGTTCTCGGCGGGAAGGTATTCAATAGGAATCGGACTGCCAGACCTGTCGACAACATTATTCCACCCCCAACTGGATTCAGATTTGGCGATGTCTCAAATAACCCATTGGTTTTACGCACTCCAAATAAGGCCGCATATAGTGAAATATATCGCGATAATAGCGATAGATAGCTATTACTCAAAATAAACTCATTGAAATTGAAAATATATAATTTTTACTTCAACATCAACCGTCAGACAACTAAGATTTTTGAAATGGTTAGGAAATCTTATTTTAAATTAATAGTGTTAATAAAAGAATAGCTGCTATTATTATATTCAATCAACACTAAGGTTAATTTACTCATGTATGCGATCACTTTTCGAATTTGTATTTTCATAATTTTTAATTGACATTTAACTTAATACTCTAGGTACCAAACACAAGAGTATATTGAGAATTTTAAAAATGTTTTTTCAATCAAATTTAAAACTTTTGTTGTTATTTGTGTCTTATAATTCAATTATACAATTAAGAATTATGAAAACATAATTGAAGCTTAAATATCTTTAAGTCTTGATCAATCGTTTTTTGTTTATGAGCATTATAGCTTTATCTCACTTATGGAAATAAATTGACTCTAATTAAGTACGCTCACCAAACTGTCATGTTTGATTTAAAAAAAAACATCTCCAAGAATTGATTGTTTTTTTTTTTTATCTTTCGTCAGTTTCATCTTTCATCTCTTGCAATAATTCATTTCCCATTTTTGGGAAAAAGAGTAAAAGAATAAATATATGTTATAAGTTTTAAAACATCTACAATTTATGATACAGAAATCTTATGAATCGGTCATCTTATAAAGTACCTATTATTTTTAGAATGTAAATAATACTTTGGGTATTAGGTTTAACAAAAATCGGTAGTTATCTCGCCTTGGGACTGAAGTAATAATTAGATAATTTTACGTTTTTTTTTACAATCGGCATTATTTGAAGCGCATCGTTAGTATCTATTAGTTGGATACTCATGCTCCAAATTACAATACATTGCAATACAAGCATTATGATATAATTATAAAATTATACTGTACACACGGACTGCTCAACCTTTATGTCAACGTGAGCTATTTTTTTGAAGTATTTATAGTGACTAATATCTTCCATTTACTTTCAATAACGTTGAAATCGTCCATCTTAAATTTATTACTGGTTATTTATATTATATTTGATTTTCGGTAAATGTAAATTCAATAAATTGATTTTGTTTTTTCTTTTTATTTAGCCTAGATAAACCAAATCAAAACATTTTTTTTAAGTAAACGTTATTAGAAGAAATGTAAATATCCTCAAAATAACATGCGGCTATCGATTTGTTGAGCAGCTCTGATATCAACAGTAATGAAAGCAGCGATAATACTGAATCGTTCAAGGGTGAATGAGTTGCTAAGCTATATAACTAACTCAAAATATGACAATATTGTTTTTTTCTTTAATTAACCCTTATATATTAATCAAAAGTAATTTCTACTCATTATTAGGTATTGTGATAAGCTATAATATTAATTGATTCAATAAAATAAATTTTACGCATTTTTTCATGAGAATTTCATAAACGTGCAAGGTTCAAAACAACAAATTAAACTACACATTTTTAGGTACTTAAAATATGTATTCAATGTATAATCAAAAAGCATTCCATCACGTTTTCTACTATAGTCGATTCAAAACATCACTTTATGACAAATTAATTAAATAAATAAAAAAAAACAATGACTCATGCTTTTTAAACGATAAGATAATGCATTTTCAGCTTGCACATGCACAATTTTCATGCTGGCGTTACTAAGCTAGCTATCAAATGACCCACTTCCAACAAAAAACCAATTGGCATGTTATTCAAATAGGAAGCAAGTTAAGCACTGGTCTAGGTAATCAGAGATTCAGTTGATTGATATCTGTATTCCATAATTGATTCAAGTTTTCTAAATGCTTATGAAATGTATGGAAAAAATTGAATTCTAGCTGGTTTTACATAAATTTTTGTACTAAATCAATGAAACAATATACTCAATAGTTGTTTTTTTTCAACGTTGTTGTTAAAATACATTATTTGTTTTCAAATTTCAAATAGAAAATAGGGCATGTCCACTAATAATATCATAGTTCTAATGCAAAAACTACAAAAATATTATTATACAATAATCATGCTAATGCTAGAACCATTCAGTTAATTGGTTATTTGCGATATCAAATATCGCTTTTGTACGCATCCACATTCAAAAGTTTAAGAGTGATATTCCTTACCCGGCTCCGATGTAATTAGATGTGACCACAGCCTCTCCCGGTCCGCGGAACAGACAGGTCAAATTGAAGCGTTTGTCTTTGCCAGTTTGGACGTTATCGCTGAATTGTACCACGACGATGTTTGTCATGGTGTCACCGTACTGAAAACAATACAATAATAATTAATGTGAAAATTGTACAAAATAAAATAAAACGCATTATGTGTTGTTTACTATAGATTGTGAAACTTATATTTTCCAATTTTCCAACGGCATTAATTAATTAATAATGAAAAATAGCTTAAAAAAAAAGTCATTATGGGTTCAGAAATACTGATATTGCAATTTCTTGCGTCGTTGCATAATAGCTCGATTTGTAGGACTTGAAAATTATATGAATATTTTTTTACCCAAAGACAAATCGTATACCATGATGAAAACTGTGATTCAAATGTGGGATTAAAATAATGAATGTAGACCTCCAAAAATATTTGTGCACTCACCCGCTGTGTACCACACTCCGGATATCCTTGAGCTCCGCTGATTCGTAATACGTTAATGGTTCCACCGTTTCCTCTGAAGAAGCAACGGTCGTAGAAGCCATACGTGTAAATTCGTCCAATAAACCCTTCAGGGGTACGAAGAGTGAACTCCATGCCGTCTTCGTTGCAGACTTGGCTCACTATTTAAAGTAAACAAATAATCAAAAATATAGTTAGATGTAGTTGTTTTTTAATCCACCATTTAATCTTTGACAAGAATTAATTGTCTGCTGAGCCCAGACAAAGGTGCTCTATCGCCTCAACCAGATAGAGAGCCTAACGCTAATACATGCCCAAAAATAGCAATTCCCTTAAATCCAGACTATTTCTGAAGAAACTAGTTTGATATGTCATTATTATTACTACATACCATCAAGGCAATCGTCGCCGTTTCTCCCAGAAGATCGTTCGTAGAAGTCGTAGTTTCCAGTGGTATCAAAATGCGACGAATCCGCCGGGTCCATGTCGCGGGAGTCCCTATCACTAAGTTCGCAGTTGTCACGATCGTTATCTCCGTACGCTACTGCATTGTCCCTAAAATTATGAACATATATTATAAAAACAAAATGTTACGGCCCGTGTGCCGGAAAATATTATGAGGGATTTCACAATCATGTTTATTAAAAGAGGTGTTTTTTTTATACTTATACAGATAGTCGAGGTCATCCTATCGGACTCTGAGACTGATTTCGTCTACCAAAAACTGCCACATATATGGAGAAAAAATAGCCTCTCTTGTCTTTTTTATTATGTTCTGTTTTCTATAGCGTAAATGTTGATGACACTATCATGTACACTGAAAGCACCATTGAGTTAAATCGAATCTGGGCAGTGGAGTCGTCAAAAATAACACGAGTGCAACTTCAACTTCGACCCTAACTTAAAACACAACTTATTAATTATTTTTTTGGACTTAGTAGCATACAGTGGCCCAAATTTTAACCTTTGCGATTTGAATACACATATTTTTTAAAAAGGACTTGACTTCGACTCCATAGCCCTGAATCAAATACTTGTAAACTAAGACTTACCGGTAGTTGAAAGATCTGCAGATAAAGTCCCTGGCTTCCGCGCACTCTCTCTGGCAATGAGTCAATGATTGGGCAGTGGTAAACCTCCTGATGTATTGTCTTCGCATGCGTTGTCTAGCTCCGACTTGTTTATATGTATCAGCGTCATCGCATCTAGCTCCGTGAGGTCGTGGGCCGCCGCCTCCATCAGAAATGCCTCCATACCCTCCTATCGAAGATATTCCTCCGCCGGGGGATGGTCCGCCGCTGTTATCGTACCCACTGGGGATTGCTGGACCAGAAAACAGAGATAATAATAACACAACTGAAGAGCCGTGTGACACAAGGTGACGATTGCTTAAAATGTACAGTTTCCCTTTAAAACTTGATATATTATCTCAATAATTTTTGATAAATACAAATACATAGTGACTTCTCTTTGGTCGCAGGGAAAAGTGTTGTATGGGAATTATACACCGATAGTTTAATTTTTTACCTGGTGGTCGGTATCCTGGTTCGTAGCCTCCGTATGTTCCTCTGTATCCACTTCCCCCTCCACCTGCACCTCCACCGTAGGGTCTACGAGAACCTCCAGTCGATCCGTATGTTGGCCTACTAGGGTATCTATCACCCCCGACTCCTCCACCGTACCTGTCTCCACCATACCTATTAATAAGAACGATAATTAACAACATTCTCTAGCAATATGTATTGCTTTTTACTATACATCAATACGGTCACCAGTAGTATGTTGTGTCTTGACCATTAAAATGTGTATGTATGAGAAGATTGTTTTCGAATCTCTTAGTAAGCTTAACATTATTTTATTTATGTGATAGATAACTTTTACTTTAAAAGTCACAGGTCTAAACAGACTATACAAATATACGATAATTAATATTTTTTCAATCATTTAATAAATCTATGAAACTAACTATAAAATAGTATTTTTTATATTGCCCAAAAGCTATTAATACACTTTGAAATAATCAATGGTTTTGATAAAAAATGAGGGAATCTTAAAAGAAGCAATATTACATAAATATATATATTTAAGAGACTGATATGGGATAATTAATATAAAAAAAAAGTATGGAAAATATTTTGTACCATTCTTATAAAATACACTGACAATTAAAATTAAATTAAATATCTAACTGTCGATCTTTATTTATGGTTTTTCATAAATAGGCAATCCAAGTTTGACATATAAAAAAATATTATTCTCTAACTCGTTTTTATTACATTTCATTCCTAGGATAAAATGCTGAGGTTGTTTGAAAGAGCTGGTTTTAAACCATAAATTATTCTATTACAGCCTATACTATCGTCAAATTAGAGATTGTTTTGGTAGTTGGTTCAATTCTAACAGTTATTTATCTTTTCGGCTCCTTTTTTTACAGTGAAATTTTACACGTTACAGATAACTGAACGTCATTTAAATTCAACAATAAGGCCTGATGATTATTAAAATGTGACAAGCAATCGAATAACTTCCACAGTTCAATTGGTGATGGAAAAAAAGCGTTCACATATTTTCTTACCCTCCGGATCCACTTCCGCCAAAGAGGGTCCTGTCGCCATTTCTGTCTCCGTAACGATCACGGTCTCGGTCCCTGTCTCTATCGTAACTGCCACCCCCTGCGTATCTGTCACCACCATATTTCTCACCACCGTAGCGATCTGTACCCCAACTACTACCACCTGAGTATCCTAATGAAATTGAAAAAAAAACATATTTTAACCAATAGTAAAATCTAAGCTTTGTAATAAAGATCGTTTATAATGATGAACGCCTAGTCTAAATACAGCTTCGCATAAGTAAGAAAGTGTAATTTAGTTCAATTGAAAATGTTTACTAGATATTTTTTGGGGGAGCAAATATTTTTGATAAATAAATTTGACACAGTCGGAAATATTTTCTATATGAATGATAACTGTTAAAATATGTCAAGTGTTAACATACCTGGTAATCTATCGTACGGATAACGGCCTACGCCTCCGCTCCCAATTTGATTTCTGTCGCCATTGGGATATCTCTCCCACGGTCCTGGATACCTATCACTGCGGACTGGATATCTATCGATAGGATATCTTTCTCTGTCCATTGCCGGAGGGTACCTGTCAATCGGGTATCTATCCCTGTCTATCGGAAATCTGTCTCTATCAACTGGGTACCTATCTCTGTCCACTGGATATCTTTCCCTGTCAACTGGAAACCTATCTCGTTCAACAGGTAACCTGTCTCTATCGATAGGGTATCTGTCTCTATCACTAGGGAATCGATCTCTGTCTGAGGGATACCTTTCTCTATCACCTGGATATCTTTCTCTGTCAAGTCCAGCTGGCGGGTATCGGATTATTGGATATTTGCCTCTGTCTGGACCTATTGGGTATCTATCGATTTCATTTGGGAAATTATCAGGATATTCATCGGGTCTTCCGATTGGATAGCGACCTCCTACTCTAATCGGATACCGGTCAATAGGTCTGAGTGGTGGCCCGATTGGATATCTGTCACCACCGGGAGGAAATCTTTCGCCACCAGGAGGGAATCTGTCACCACCAGGAGGGAATCTGTCGCCACCTGGAGGATACCTATCGCCACCTGGAGGATATCTATCACCACCTGGAGGATATCTATCACCACCAGGAGGATATCTATCGCCGCCTGGAGGATATCTGTCGCCACCCGGAGGATATCTATCTCCACCTGGAGGATACCTATCACCTCCCGCAGGATATCTATCGCCATCTGGAGGATATCTACCGCCACCTGGTGGATATCTGTCTACAGGGTGTCTATCACCTCCGCCTGGTAGTCTATCTCTTGGTGGAGGTCTATCTCCAGATGGGTATCTGTCACCTGAAGGATACTTATCTCCCGATGGGAATCTGTCACCTGCCGGATACCTATCTCCTGATGGGAATCTATCACCTGCTGGATATCTATCACCTGACGGATACCTGTCTCCCCCGGGAGGTTGTCGGTCACCACCCCCAGGGAATTTGTCTCCTCCCGATGGGTATCTATCACTGGGGTACCTATCTCCTCCTGGAGGATATCTGCCATCTCCAGACGGATATCTGTCATCATCTGGGTATTTATCGTTAGGATATCTATCTCCTCCTGGGTATTTATCGCTCGGGTATCTATCGTCTTCGCCAGGGTATCTATCGTTTCCTCCGGGATACCTGTCTGCCCATCCTCCGTTTCCACCTTGTAATATACGAAAAGTGCAATTAGATATTATTGGACTGTCTTTTGTCCAATTATTTGTGATTCGTGTAATACAAATAAATGTATTGATTAATTGCGTTAATGATAATATATTAAAGAAAAAGTGCTGTCTAGTTAGTACATGGTAGATCGTGATTGTGAAAGTGTTTATTAATAAATTACTTATTATGTTAAAAAAATGTAGAATTATAAACCAATATATTGAAATTATTTCAGCTTTGAAATAATATTGTGTTACGAAAACATTAAAATTATTATATTTTATCTAAGGTGTGTCGAAACATATTGTTATTTGTTTTGTTTTTGTTTTTGAGCAAATAGTATTGAATGTTATAAGGTTCGGAAATTTTGTATGTATGCCTCCTGATACAGAACGAATGTTAAAAAGACAGTTGGCAAACTCGAACCTGGTCGGTTGTAGTCTGGTCCTGAATTTCCATCAGGCCTTCCACCATTGCTGCCAGCCTGGTCCCCTTCTCCTCCCATCAACATATGATCTAGAATGGTATGATATGAAAGATGATGTGCTACTAGAAGCGAGTGAGCATTAATTTTTCATAGCAGACAGTTTATTATTAGTCACAGGCAAATGTATTCCGTTAGGTGAAGAGTTTTAATGGTGATTCAAAAGGCAAGCAATTTATTGGTCAATCATACAAAATGATAAAAGTGGTATACCAAATTTATACAAATATTTAAAAAAATAATATACGCGATATTAATAATTGAGCAAGAATAAGTATACTGTATTTAGATGCTTTGTTTGAATTGAACAAATAAAGCCATATGAATATTGAGAATTTTATATAAATGTCAAAAAATGATCCTGGCAAAAGGCAATAAATACATTTTTTGTGATACTAGAGGGGTCTCTTACGAGTTATGAAAATCAGCGTTAATATGGACACTTGATTTTTTAAAATGAACCAAAGGCTATTATGAAAAGTCAATGATTTATTTATAAAGGGAGGTGTAAACAACGTTAGTTAAAAATTTTAAAAAAGAACAGTGTTTCTGAATTTAATATAGTCACGGATTTTTTTTTGAGACTTGTGTAAACAAATGCATTTCATTATATGTCACTCAATCAAAATAATAGTGTAATAATTAAATACCTCGAATTGAAATGAATTAAAAGAATACAGTAGGAGTTAATTACACATTTTATGCACTTTTAAATCCGAAATTCTAAAAATGTGCTTTTCTGACGAAAAGAGATGAATTTTTCTTCATAACATCAGATAGTTTTTTATTACTGCATTATAAAATTTCATAAATCCATTAATTTAAACTTTCCTGTAACAGCACTTGGGAAGCGTATTGTAATATTTCCCGTGCTTGGTTTTGGTATATTTTTTTCATTCAAACATTTCCATTCTCACTAGAATCATTTATGAAAAATGTTAGCACAAGCTTCATCTGCGTGATTGCAAAGTGTTGCAAAAGCATTTAAAAAGCCTTAATTTATTTATTCTTTTATTTTTTATACCTACCTAATAAATCGTTTTCCCAATTTACATAAGTAATATTCGGAAAAATCTGGATAATTTGACTATTTTGAATTATCAAATAATATGGTGGGATGTCTTAACAGTTCAGATATACATAAGTCTGGTAATAAAATCAATAAATATAAATACCCTTGTCAGCGAATCAAAGAAATAAAAAAAATGAAACTAACGCATCAGATTCTCATAATAATCATAATCGGCGTCGTATATGATGCGCATGCCATCCCGCTGGTTAAACCGACTGAGTCTGCAGGTCCTGAAGCGGTCACTGTAGACGGCGGACCTGCACTGGAAGCTGGTCTGCCTGAGGCACTCATCCAGGCACTCACTCAACGACCTCCCGGTGATTTCCGAGTGGAACTCTCCGCCAAGCCTGCTGTTTCTGTACCGCTGGAATGCGGTGTCGGGCCTCCGTCCGTTTGAGAATAGGTGGGATGTGACGGAGTTGTCTGGGTATTCTGATCCGCGGGCTAGATATAAAGGGAAATGGATGTAAATGCTAGCAAAAGACAAAGCGCAATGTAAGCGTTTTCATTAATAAGCCGTGGTGCTTTAAAATGAAATGATTTTTTAAGCCATAGAAAGAAGGCTATCCGATGTTGCCCTGGCTTAAAAAGTTGACGAAGAATATTAAATTTGCATTTGTGACGTAACATCTGTATACTTTTTCTTTAGTGTTACAGAAACTAGATACACAATAGCCAATGTTAGTGACATAAGCGTTGAATGTTAAATCTTTGACATTTATTTGTAAACCACAAATTATGGTGAGAACAAAATAAAGATTATGCTGTAGGTTGCTTTACAAAATAAAAATACTTACGATTATCAAGACAGACGAGATCGTAAAAGTGATGCGTCGGGCTGCTGGCAACTGTTATATCGTCTTTCTGCGAGACGGAATCTTCTTCGGAAAGAATGCACTGCCTGGTTGCTTCGTCGAACTCCACTGAACGGCAGAAGTACCTAATGTTCAAAAAACAATTTTAAAGGATGATGATCACGTCACATAACAAATATCTCAACAATGGATAACAGACAAGAGAATATTAACAAAAATAAACTACGTAACTTTATCAATTCACTGTTAAAACTAGAAAGGTATCCAACACAAAATAAAACCCTAATGAAGGGTTTAAACATTACTGCAACAAAAAATCGATCAAAACAAATAACATTTAATTGCTTTGCGTTCTTCAATACTTATTACGAGAGTACACTTACTTTTCAGCCCTCAGACACATATCTTGACATTCTTCTAGCGTCATGTTGGAAAATATGTCCACTTCGAAAGGTCCTCCAAGTCGCTTGTTCTCTTCTTTGACAAATACAGCTAAACCATCGCAACGGCGTTCAGCTATTTAAAAACCATACAATTTTTGAATGTGTATTTTATTACATTAAATAATAATGATATTATTTTGTGAGTACTCAGCTAAATATTATGATAGTCAGTATCATTCATAAAATATAATCATGCTATCTTCATAACGGCTACAAATAATTATTAGAAAAGAAAATGTATGAATACGCGCAGGCTATAGGCGTAGACAATCTGCATATATCAATTACATTTTCCGCAATGAAGAAATAATATTCTACTCCCAGTGCAAAGAAAAATTGGGAACAGTAAAAGAATCCTCTTCTCAAGTTAGCAACCAACAATCGAAGGCAGATAGATAGATTATTTTAACATTTCTATATTCTCCCAAAGGCTCAATTTCTTGATTTATCTCACTACAATGAGCTATGTTATCGAGTAACAACAAGTAAAATACAACAACAACTGTTTTTATTTCTCATTTGTTCCAAATTCATCATGACTCATAGAACTGATGCACGCAGTTGATTTAAAAAAAATGCAATGTAATTTGTGAAAACTATGACGTGATTGGACACACTTCATAATAATTAACCTTCACAATTTGTTTTATTAACGTGTGCTCAAAATTCGTTTATTTTTACTTTTTATCGCGTTGCTATCTACCTGGTGACATTTGACATTGGCATATAAAAATTAATTCATCGTTAATCATTATCAAAAACATGTTAAATTTTGCTTTACATGGCTCATAATTAAGTACAGTTTATAAAATTTGTTAAAATCTGGTGAAAACTTAAACGAATAAAAGATAGAATGATGTTTTGGTATAAACCATTATTTTTAAATGTTTTTGGATATTTACTCTTTCAACACATAATAAATAACTTCACTAACTTATTCATTTACGTTTATTAGATCAAAATAAAAATAATTAATAAAAAACTATAATGAGCCATATTGAATACGTCTTTCTGCCAGACTGCTTGTTTTTTCTTAAAAAGCGCAAATTTTTTGGTTATACACACTATATTTAATATTGGTAAAGTTTTTAGTAACTATATGAATACGTAAAAATACGAATTTGGCAATTTAATATTTGACCAGAAGTATAGAACCTTTTCATGTAGGAAAGCTGCATTGATTGAATTAGATATTCAAAAATCATAGAACCATACCCTTTTTTTTAATTTTTAAAACTATTGTTTATTTCAGTGAATTTAAAATTTTTAATGACAGCTAATTATAATTCCTTTCCTTGAAGTGGTACTGTAATCTAATTTTAATTGAATATATAAGTAAAATAGTGTATATCAATATATTTATGTATGCTCCAATTACAAAAAAAAATGGATGCATTTCAAAATAAGTAGTAATCCTTACCCGTCAGACACGTATTTTCCAAATAGTCTGAGTTCGGTTCATCTTCCAGCATCTCTGGATGCGTTCTCCTCGTAAAACGGCTGAGTGAGCAGCTTCTGAGAGAAGAATCAAATGACGCCGAGCGACATACGAAGCTAAACTCCTCAAGGCACTTATCTTCGCATTCGGTCCGGTTGGACGCTATGACTTCCTTCAGATCGGCTGACGGTAGCTTCAACTTTTTACGTGGGTGGCGTTCAAAGACATATCGGCGGCTGGGGCATTGTCGTTCAGGACGATCGGCTTGATAAATGATATTAGATTATTTTTAAATGTTAATTATAAATTTAAATTTCATTTTTTGATTTGAGCATTTTTTTTAAAGATAAATAAAAAAAAAGGTTTTGACTATTAAATCTGATTTTAGAAAAAAACTGCCCTCTATTTGTTGATCAGAGACGATAATAAGGTAAAAGTGGTCTTCGAAATAGTTTCGAAAGAAGTTCCTAAGCTTATTTTGATCGTTGATTTAAGCTTAACTGGTGGTCCGCAAAGGTTTTTGATTTTTTTGTGGTTCGCGAATGTAAAAAGGCTAAGAAACATTGGATTAGAGGACTATGTTATCAGTATCGTGGCAAGTAGCTTTGCCGCCTCAGTTGAAAATAAAAAAAATATTTTAAATTTCAATATTGTTTTCCGATTTCTTCAATACAGTTAATGTTTGAATAGCGGTGATTTTAACTTTGCTCCTTAACACCTGTTCAATTGTCAGTATTCAAATTAATTTGTCACGAATTGCGACAAAGAAAATATCTCATAGAAATAATTTATTAAAATGTTGTAGAAATATTAGATACTTTAGTATGGTTGATAATAAAAAATGAAATAACTTATATTTATTACGTTCAACGGACGCGCGACGTTTGTCCAACGTTCAAATTCTGCGTTGCTTTTATTTTTATTTAGTACACAAAAGCGAACTCGAAATGTCGGAACATCGCGCGCCAACGCCCATAGACAAAATATATTCCTGCAAAAGAAGAATCATTCAATTTTAACATTCCTCTTTGTTATTAATCAGTTCTAATAAATGATTCCACAAAATAAAATTTCAAATTACTAATTACAAAACAATATGCTAAAAAATGTTTTATTATAACTTCTCATGATAAAAAGTATTTTTTGAAATAATGAACAACATGACAATCATATGATTTTTTTAAACCAGGCGCTGGCTACTGTTGTTCGGTGACAAATAAAATCATTGCCGTGACGAGTTCATGTTGAAATAACACAAAAAAAATGTTTTGAGCATCAGTGTTATTTTGATCGTGAATCAAGTTACACATTTTTTTCATCATACAATTTTATTAGTATTGATTTAAAAATGCTTTTTTCAGCACAGAAATATTTAAAATAACGAAAAAAATACAGATCAGTGATTGTTATGTTAGAAAATACAAAGTGTACTCATTTTCTTCAACAAAGTAAATATAAGTAGCAGGCCACATAATATTGCTAGTTGACAGCTACAATTGACATTAAAAAAATATCACTTGTGCGTGAAACTAGTTACGTCAAGCGATCTGGCGTTTGACAGTTTCACATTTTAATTAGATTTCGTTTGTTTTATTTGAGTTAGAACCAAAAATAATACAAATAAAATCATTTCATAAATGCAAATAATTTTTAAGTCAATATAATCTTTTAAACCTTGACTTGGCATGTGGTGTGAAAGTTCTACATTTAACACTGGATACTCGGGCCGTGTTTTGATTCGACATCTGCGTTTCGAAGAACGCAAACAGATAACTGATTTTTTATCATCATCAAAGAATGTCACAAATTCAACGATTCACAGATTATTTGTCTGTTAAATACATTTTGTACTTCTGAAACACGGAATATTGCGGGACAGGCGTGTGGGCGTTAGATGTTTTGACTTTTTTTCGATCTAACCTTCCTGACCGTATTGATACGTAGTCGATGGATAAACACAACTCTGCCGACCTTCACCAACTTGGATTTAAACGATGGCATCTCCTAAGATGAACCTACAGGACAAAAAAGACCTAGATAAATTTACAAAATTCTTGGCCTTGAAATCGGCGCAAATCATAGTACAATCCCGTTTGGGGGAAAAAGTTCAAACTCGTTGTAATCCTCACACCACCGGCTTGGATTGGTTCAGCCTAGCCGTAAACGACCTACCGGAGGTGTCTGCGGAGGCCAAGAAGGCCCTCTATGGAGAATCCGGAATTGTTCGTTTACCACTCTGTGTTGAAATTTCATTAAGAACTGTCGACGGCGACCAGATGATCTTGGAGACGTGGACTCTCGGATTGATATCTGATCAGTGCGACCCGTCCGCCAAAGTGAAATGTACTGTTTATAATCGTATGGGTAATTTACTTAAATCATTAATATCTGTGACAAGAGTAACTCCCGCTTATAAGTTATCACGAAGACAAAGCCCTGATTCTTATGTTATATACTACAAAATTTATATGGGAGAACCCCAACTGCATAATCTTGGAGATGGGTATAAAGAAGGTCGTGTCGGCCAATTGATTACTCCCGTCGGTATTCTTTATATGTCAGTAGTATATCGTACACAAATGACGATAACACCTATGCAATCACAGCAAGATACCTCCATCATGGTCAAAAGTGATCATTTTCATACAGATCTGAGTCCCAGGCATGTACGATGTAGACACAGTGAGAAAAAGAAAGTTAATTTAGACAAGCCAATGAAAGCTGGAGCTTTTGTTGACGCTTCAAAGATAAAACAATACACCGAAGCAGATTTTATATTACCAGAAGAACCGCCATTTGGATGGCTTTTAGAAGATTCTCGTAAAAAGATTGAAACTGTTGATCCAACCACGTCTGACCTGGGTGATGGTTTGTCTTCGGAACGAGTAGAAAACGGCCATGACAAAAACCAATCTAAAGAGAACGGCCGTCCTATACCGCAGAAGAAAAACTCGATATGGTCTCTCGGAGCTGAAGACGATAAGTTAATGAAAGTTTTACATTTTCCATTTGCGACGACAGACCGAAGCCCAATAGGGGAATTGGCAAATTTTTTTCGCGACTGTTATCACGCTCCACCTTTGCAGACGTTCGATGATAATGTATCGGACATTGAAGTTCTTCCTGGGAGTGAAATACCCGACGTCGTCGCCGACGTGAGCTCTCAGCTGGAAATGTTTGAAATATCACTTCAAGAGTACGATGAAATGGTGACATCGCTGTGCCACTCCCCTAATAACAATTAATCTAAAACTAGACGTGTATGCTTTGTTTTTTATACATATTATATAAATATATATAAAGACTGATATTGTTTTCCAAAATTGTACTTATGGAAATTATTTGCAAAAATGAAATAAATTTTTCTGCGATTATAAATTTTGTTCTCATTTTGTCAACAAACAATCTTTAAATAAACAGGCATGCCAACAATAAATGTTGCATAAACACGTTAAGATAACATAAATTTACATTTTATTTGCTCAATGAGATAAGATATTATGACTCTCATCACAATAAACAAAGTGTTTTTGTCTCGGTTACTTTATTTTAATCTGACCTAGGAATGTTTATCTCATCGAGGTGTTATCATTTTTGATGCAAATTTATATTACTGAGAGATGACATCGATAGATAATTCGACAATTTGGGTATATGGTTTACAATTGTAGCAATTGAAAAGACTTGGTAAAAGTAAATATCTGGAATTTATATAATGGTGGTTATTATCGTTGAGTCTGTAAATATTTGAAATAGTGTAATTTTGAGGGGAATAAATTTTAAAAATTATGCCAAGCCAAAGCAAAACTAATCTTTAACCCACTTTAGCTGAAAGAACAATTAAGCAAGTAACTTGTGTAAACAGCTCTAAAATACGGAGATTCAAATTTGATTTTTCAATGAGGAATATTCAAATTATTTAAAAATCACTAAATAAGTGGCTTTGCCCACAGTGTTCACAGTAAACTAATTTTAATTCAATTATCCCACATAGCCCTAAAGTAAATATATTTTCTGTTTTATATTTTTGACTAGTTATTGCAATGCTTATTATAAGTACATATATCATAAGTAAAAATGTTTACCATTGGTTTTCATTTGGTCATTTGCTGATGATTTATTTGGTAATTTATTATAGTTATAATAAATTTTTATTCGATAGTTTAAAATTTAAAAAGCGACTTCAATCAACCACGAAAAATATTTCTGACTGTTAGAGACTTATTTGCAATCAATTCATACTAAACAGGATAAATAATGAAAGTTATAATAAACCATTAAAACAATTCTTTACTTACATTTTAAACATATCTCTGAGAAATGGACGCTATTTGGCACCAGCATCAGGCTTCCAATACCTTCTGGACCGGCCTGTTCTCTTGTAAGATAACATGTGGATTCTTCATATTCTGGTGCACCGCTGAATGATGCGATTCTACTGCCGGGTTGAAAATCGAAGGAGCTGCACGCTCGCACTAAGTTGTTGGAAGCGGTACGATCCCTAAGGCACAAATCTTGACATTTTTCTAGCACTCTGAAGGGAGGCGCTGTATCCCGAACCTAAACAATACAACAACAGTTTCATAATAGACATAAAGCATAATGAATATAATATGACACATTGGAAAACAAAAACTGATCTTTTTTAGTTGTCTTTGATTGTAAAGTTTTTCTATCCTACTGCATTTCAATTAAGAACAACATGTCCGATTATATAGTCTATCAACATTTTATTACAATAAATATAAATTTAAAATATTGACATGGATTTCATCCATTTCTGTATGAGATTTACGAGACATCTGGAAAAGCTTTTCTTTTATATGCTTTCATCCGATTTTGCTAGTTATGATTACATATTATATATTGTTCATAAATTTTTTGTTAGCTTTTGGCAAAATGTAGACTTATCAGGTTCTGCTTCTAGGTGCCTCATATGTTAGTGTGCTAAACTTTTGAATCAGAGTACGCCAACATTTGAATCATGAATTCCTCGGTGTATTGTTTTCATACAGTGATTGCTTAAAAGTACAAATCAAAGTGCAACGCTTGCAATTCCATAAACTTTAAAACAAGTTTTCATTAGAATTTTTACAAATTATTATAATTTTAATGGGTCTGGGACAAATAGGCAATCACTTATGTCTGAGAATTATTGGTATTAAAGTTTTTTATTTTTGCTAAATTGATATCAACAAATTGTACTTTCTTTAAACATACTTACACTAGCAACAAAAATGTTACTTCATTTATTTAAACAGTTATCTAAGAATGACCTGTAGCGATTTGTTTCCAAGCAAGTTATCATTTCTTGATTTGTAGCAAAATAAATAAAAACAATATACTGACATAATTTTGGGTACTCTTTCTTAAAATGTCTGAATTATACGAAAATTTATACACCATATAAGAGTACATTTTTTAACAATCTAATTATGATTTACACAATGTTATTTGTAAAATTTGTATAAAAGAAATTACTTACCACGTCATCATCATATCCCTGTAATTGTTGATTTGGTAACCTTTCATACATTACTCTTCCAGCCCCTTGGTTACACGTTGTTTGACCTAGAAGAATTTCATTTATCTATCATGGTTTTTTTTTATTTAGATGGTCGTGCAAGTTTTGTTTCAATAGTGTAAAATTTACATTTTCTGCAAATTATTCAGCGCAAACCTTATTCGTTACATAGATTTTGTTGAAAACAATGATTTCTTCCACACGCAAAACAATTCTGGAATTTGGCGGCTAAGCAAAATGGCTCATTTGATTTCATGTTGAATAGATATTTTTTCAAAAATAAAAAAAAAACATAATATTATTCTTTGCATGAATTGCCACCCTTCTGATAATGCGCTAATTATGATTGTGATATCTACATGCTCATATGTTAATTTATGGAAGCATTGTTATCATGTACATTAACTTTTTATGGTAGCGAATTATGGCACCCGACGAAGACTCAGAAAAATTGTATATTGAGCTTCGAGAATAGATGCTTGCGTCAGATGATGGGGGTTGATTTCACGAGGAACTCGGAGATTAGGGAACGTTCAGGACAGTCCGCTGTCACATTTATCTGTCTAAATTATTTATCATTAGCAAATATTGCCAAGCTCAGAATAAAAACGTAATGACAGTATATAATAATTTTTTCAAAATGACCTTAGTATTGAACATTGTTAAGTTATGTAAGAAAATAAATTGTTAATAAAATAGTTACGTTGAAATTAATAATTTCAATGTAACTGTTTTATCTAAAGGCTTTCATCCACACAGCTTAAGTATACTCTTCATCTGGATTTTACTTGCAGGATTATTGGTCATTGATAGAATTATTATCAATTGTTTGATAAAGAATTTATAGAAAGGCCTTATTTTAGAATTTTTCATATTACACAATGAAAATATTTTTGTTTAAAAAAAGCTTTGTATTATGTAAATTTACCCGTACATAAATTTGTCAATATTTGATAATGGATGAGCCTTATTGAAAGAAAATTCGTTAACTCTAGATATTTCTAATATTTTCAATATTGTATTAAAGAAACAATTTTTATTTATATAAATTATTTTTACTGTAGACATAATGATGTAGGAAGGGGTCCTGCCGCCCGGGGCAGTCCTTGAATTTTCCACCCCCAATATTTCCTTTAATTTTATTTTTAAATCACTTCTATTATTTTTTATCTATCAACTAGGAGTTATTACTACAGGTGGCTTAATTTTATTATGTATAAATATAATTTCTCGAAAAATATTGTATTTATTATTGAAAATGCCGCCTCCAAAAATGAGCCACCCCTGTCGCGCCCCCCTCGGTACGGAAATGTGTGGACACATCAAAGGGTTTGTAGCGAGTAATCAATAATCAGTTTAAAGTGAGTGTTGTTATTTTTAATTTATTAGTGGTGCGGCAGATGGCAGCATAATCTAAATTTAGTAGAATATTTTTTATACTTTCGATGGATTCGGCGGTAACTTTGTGGAAGTTCATTTTATATTGAATATTTTTCATTGATTAAAAATGTTGGAGAACTCGTAGGGATTATTAAAATCTTTCAATTACAATTTTAAGCTAGACAGGTGACATGTGCTATTAAATTCATTTTTATTACTAATATAGTTTAAAAAAAGTCAGAAGATGTTTCTCAAACAAGCAATAACAGTTTTACTCAGTGGCGGTTCTAGGTACTGGGCTAGGTGGGCTCAGCCCGGCCTGCATTTTTCACCCAAAATGTTTAAAAAAAACTAAGGATGGCCGAATAAAAATGAACAGCAATACGGCCGCTGAACAAAATAAATACATTTCTAAACGTAACTAACCTTTCGCAAATTTATACTATAGCTTTATTTTGATTTTCCTCTGTCAATATAAAGCAATGCTATGTCTACATACAATAATTCTCTCGATTGTGTTATATTATTTCATACTTACATTAGCTTTGATTTTATTATATAATAATTTATGCTTTGTAGTAGTGTCGTAGTATTTGTTGATTTGCTTGTAGATTAATCTATAAAGTGAAGTGGAAACATGCACAATTTCGTAGATAGTGTACAATGCTAAACTTTTTTTTAGCCCACCCAAGGTTTTAGGTCACCAACCGCCACTGGTTTTACTCCTAGTGACACTTGTTTTGCCTGTTAGCTTTGATTGTCTTTTTTTCCTAAACTAAGTCCGCTAGCAAGGTGGACTTCTTATGATGTTTATCTCAACAGGTGTTGTCTTCGAGAAATGCTCGTTTCTCAGTCGCTTAGCCTTTATTTTTCGAAGAGTATTAGTGTAGATAAGGCAGATACAGAACTAGTGGTTAGGCAATAGCTCTCGCTACGCCACATGGTGACGGAATCGATTACTTCGACATGGATTTATATTAACAGAAATCCATTAATTGATTGAAATTTTTTTTTCGTACTATGATTTGACCCCGTGAACTCCGCAACTAAAGCCAACGACATTGACCACTCAACCACAGATCCAATTAATATAATTATTATACGACTGTGAAATCACAGTGAATTTTAAACAAATAGTTTAATTATACGATTTTAATTCTCCAACTGTAAAAAGGTAAGGCGATAAAAAAACATAATATAAACAGGTTATCAGAGTTTTTGGAATTTATAGTTTTTCTGCTGTCAAATCAAATTTAGATATTAATTCATAACGCCTAAATAGGACATTAAGCAAATTAACTTCTGCATCCAAGAAGTTTAACAAAATCTTTAGTTATATATTAGCCGCGATTTATCTAATTGACTTTTACGAGAGAGCATACTCAGGAAAAAATACAAACGCACACTATCTCTTTCTCTTTCTCTGTCCGAGCAAATGTTTTTTTTGCAAATGCATTGAGTGAATGTTGACAGTTGATAATTGCTACATATTGTAAAAAATATATTTATCTTCATTTATTTGTCAGTCTGTAATTCACAGGACAAAACTGTACCCGATGTACAGATATTGAAAAATAGATTTGGGTGAATGTTGGCAGGCGGCACTGTCTTCTGATGTTCCTACTTAATGATTATAATGAAACATTTTCACTGATAGTAGATGGATCAATTTACAAACAGGAAATAACGTTTGAATAATACCTTACCAGACGCGTTACTATTAAATACGTGCGCATATTGAGAAAGGCAAATTGATTTTAGTTTATTATTCAATTGTTTATTTTATTTTGAAATAAATTATTCTCCATACTAGATAAATACTTGATTATTACAGATGGGAAAAGACAGAAATCTTTTTAAAAAATTAGGATACTGTAGAGACAAAACTATTGATAAAAAGTGCCCAACATCAAAAGAAGATATCGTTGTTGTATTAAAGAATGAACCCTTACCATTAGCCATCATTTTGAGGAGGGTCAGGACTGTGAAGGCCTGCATGACACCAGACGCGTGGTGTTTTCTTCTCATTTTTGCAGGTATTTTTCTATTGTCTAATTCACTAACATCGGACGCCTCGTTATAAGTCGAGATCCACGATCATCTCCTTAACCTAAAAAGAAAAGAAAAGTAGAATTAGTTTTCAACACCTATTCGCACATGTAAAAGAAGCACACATTATCAAAACATTATAAAATAAAAGACTGTCTTAACTCTCGCGGCTCGGAGACTAGAAAAATACTTCTCTGCCGATGGGGATCGTTTAGGGACCCCAGTGGTTTCCTCATTATTGGCCTTATTCTTATGAATTTCAAAAAGAAAATAGTCTAAGGGCTTTAAAATATCTCTCTGCATAATTTCTCATACATTTTTTTAAATAAAAATCCGTGGTTTTTTAATAAATAATCATATTTTAAGTTGCGCGTAAAAAAGACGTCATCCCAGCACACAAATGAAATTGCAACTGACGAGTTTAGCCCAGCTATCTTAAGAACGATCGCTTATCGCGCTATCGCGTTATTGCGTATTTATATTAACTACAAAAGGTCCAAAAAACTATGATATAAAAATACCTTAATTATAAACATTGTGTCACCCATATTAAAATAGATATTTAAGAAAATGTGGGTATTGGGGTCGCATTTCTTGAGCTTAGAACCGGAAAAGTTAAAAAGCCAGATATAGCTACTACCTGTAATTATAGATAGGCAAGAACTTAAAGTCACAGAAAGCGCAATTTTAACATACATATTATCATTATAATATGCAAAGTAGTAAATAATTTTGATAACTGTGTTTTCAATATAATATTACTTATTTATTATTTTATCAACTCTGCTCATAAATAAAAAATCAATAAGAATAAGACCGATCATCATAACGATAAACTAAATTCATCGACGTCGATGATATAATTATGCTATAAAATAATCTAAAAACAAGAGCAATTATTTATTAAATTAATGCATTCAGGCGGTCCTGCTTTATAATTGCACCAGTTATGGCACATCACGACAGTATATGGTAACCGTAAAGTGAATTTTGATGGCAGATGCTTATGGCGAAAACTAGGAATGTGCCGGTTTAATATTGTCACGTATTTGAAGATAATATAGTGAGTTATGCATTTCATTACAACGTCCAAAATTTGAAAAAAAAGGTTTGGGCATTTATGAATTTCGATAAAAAACACTGATAAATATTTAGAAGAAGAATCAATGAAGAGACAACGCCAGCAAATATGAATAGATTAACTGAAAATAATTAAATGAAAATTGGATAAGGAGATTCAGTGAATCTGTGATATCTAAATGATCACGTCCCTTAAGTTTGTCACAGTAATAAATATAATAGTAATAGATACATTCTCAATATTGTTTTAAACGTGAATACAACAACTATGAGAAAAGTCATATTATAACAAGACTTATAATAAGATTAAAATCAATCACTACAATTTAGTGAAAGATTTATAGTGATTCATTTAAAATCGTAGGTTTTCGTTAGATACGAATCTTCATATTCGAAATTGGAATTGGTTTCTGAAAGATTTTTTTGCGTACTTGTTCAATTTAAAATGACCTTCATAAAATTAAGCTCAAATAAGACTGATGTGAAATAGTGCGTTAGTTGGCGTTGATAATTGATTACTCACTCGTCTATTCGCGTTGAAGTCTTTTTAAAAGCTGCTAAAATACCGAATCAATTTAGATACAGCTCAGGTTCATTTGTACAAAAATTTGTGACTAATTGTTAATTGCAGTTCGGGAAAGAATTCAACCCACAAACGAAGGCCGTTTTTAATTACATTTAGGAGTGATATACTTCTAATTAAGTAATTAGCGAAACAAAAAAATCTGTTATATTTGCTGCGTTTATAAAAGTTTGCACAATTTGCATTTTATCTTTCTGCGAAGGTTATCTATGACTATGGACTCGCCGCCAGCGCACACTTTTCGAACATAACTTTTTTTATAATTCGAACGTTCGGCCGAATCGAACACAGTGTGGTTATAGTTACAATAAAAACTGTGGCGCCGCCATTAATGATGATTTATGTATGTCCTCTTCGGTTTATGTGACATCCGGCTTTTTGTAGGGAAAATGCAAAGAGTACAGCATCAGAAGTGACCCTGAACCATTAAACATAGATTCAGAGAGGTCAGAGAGCTGAATGATCTTGCTAGTATGCATTGTTTAACGTGTAGCTAACCTTAAAACAAAAGAGCAATTATTTGTATAACTGGATATAATACTCGATAGGTTGATGTATTTATTGAATTCCATGCATATTTTGTTTTCTATAGCCAAGCAACTATACAAAATAGTGAAGTATATGAAAGTAGCTTTATCATAACTACCCGGTGTCTTGGAAAAGTAAGAAGTTATAAATATTTATTTAAGGCCATCTCAATTAGAGAATGTGCTATTAAAAAAGACAATAGTAAAATCAATACTTTCAGCAATACAACAATAGTTATAATATTAAAAAAAACTATTTCTCTTATGTATTTCTTCAATTACGCTACAATTAATGGAATACATTTAATTATGTGTATAAAAAAAATTCTTTTGAATTATTCAAAGTTTATTTTTCATTTCATTAGACTGCTCGTTGACGTTTTTCTTTTGACAGCAGCTTAAAAAAAGCATTACTCGTTGGCTTTCATTTATGCAAATTTTACAGTAAAATACTTAGTGTGATTTCACAAATGATTTTTTTTATTTTGCCTTAACAATTCAGGTTCAATATTGATTACTGAAAAATATAAATAAGTCTATTCATTAATGAAATAAAAAAAATATGATGAAAATAAAGCATAAATTAAGTATCTAATATTAAAACAATTTTATTTTATGATATCGACTGTGGAAAGGAAAAAGGACTTAACCCACAGTTTCTTCAAAACAGGTTTTTTTCGATAATCACAATGCATCAAACTTGATACACGTTCTATCAAAAGGATGCAAGCTGAAAATGCCGAATTAGTATCTAAATTCAGCTTTAAGTTTGAAAAAATGACCTTGTAAAAAACTAAAACCAAGAAAAAAGACTGAAATAAAGGTTTTTCCTAGACAATTTCTTTGATTAATATTAGATTATGTCAATTAAACACCAGTTTAGAAGTCTCCGTGCACTTCGGGGTTGTGTATAATTCATAATTTGCATATGTCACAAAATCATCAAAACACGTTTTTAGCGCCTCCTGTAAAATTTGATATGTGTGGGTTACGTCCTTTTTCCTTTCCACAGTCGATATGGAAAAGACCAGTTTTGCATTAATTTTCAGCTAAATTACTCAATGATCGCAACCGGTCGTAATAAATAATAATATATTATAGCGGAATAAGTTTTTGTAATAAAAAATATTTTTTTATCATTAAAGAATTTATAGTTAATACTATTCAAATGATGATATTGATTATACTTGCATTATTTTTTTTCTTATAAAATACATTTTTTTTGTTGTTGTTATATCTTTATGTTCTTTATGGACTTAGTTACTGTTTTCTTGTATTATACTGTGAATTAGAATTAGAATTGGAACAGTCATCGAATATAAAATAGTTCATGTTGCAGGTGAAAATCTCAACAACCAAATAATATTTAGAATAAAGATATAGGTATTATTGCTTAAATAATCAGTAATAATTTAAATGCATACATTAGCAAATTAATTAATCACTAAAACTATGTTAATGTGCTAATTATGAAGCCATAAAAATATTAATCATCATTGTATGTGTTTTTATATGTTTGCTGCCAATTTGGTCCAAATGGTCTCCTCTCAAAAGACTTTCATTTATAGAGTAAGCAAATCTGTCTTTCTACAAATTTTGTTTTTTTAAGAATCATAGAGTTCGAAAACATATAAATAAATCGATAGACAAAATAATTTATGAAATTATTTGTACCGGTGTATTCAAGCCCGTAAATACCGCAACTGAATAAAACAAATGCACTGTAGCATTGACCATTCAGCTAGAGAACTGGCTTTAATTATATTTACAACGTACGGAATGTGAAATTGAAAAACTGACCATTACTTAAATTTTCCCATTAAAATCCATATAGTAGCTGCGTTTTCGAAATTCCGCTATATGCATATTTTCACAAAATTGAATAGTTGCATTTAAAAATTTATAATAATTCACCACACCCGCAAAGAAAAAAAAACGATTATGGTATAAAGCGTTCTAGAATTGTTTTGCAAATATGAAGATTTTTTCAAGAACAGACATTGTAATTCGTACTGTTTTTAGACTACAGAAATGTTGGGAAAAAAAACACATCGCGGATTTTAAAAGCGCATTATGCTACGAATCGGGAGTGGACATGATATTAAAATATACTAAAGATTTCTGCTTTTGATACGACATCCATTACTAGAATCAAATATGAAAAATCAATTGAGTCATAGCTGTTCAGATGAAATTATATTTTCAGTGCTCTCAATGGCTATTCACCGTGTATAAAATAATTATTTGTGTATTACTGGTGTCCTAAATTACTTGATATTAATGGAAAACACCTCTATTATATGCACGTAGATACATAGTTTACTATTATATTCATAAAAACCGAGCCAGATTGACCGTCGATCAATTGAATACATCGCATGGATTGTTAAAACACTAATAAAAATGTTACTTACATTAGTTACATGTTAGATACAACTGTGTTCTTAAAAAAAATTCTGATTATAATTTTGAATCGCGTACTTTTTTTATCAAGTAATGAAAAATATAATTAAAGAGTTTAAAACGTATGTATTTACATGCATAATGGAGACAATTTCATATATCTGAAAAACAATAATAATATTCTGATTTTAATTAAATAAATTAAGCTTTAGTGTCTTACACTGTATGTATTTTATTTCAAGATAATTTTTACTTATCCCAAATTTCAAGAGCTTAAAAAAATTGTTCTCGTCAATCATGTTTATATTTAAAATTGAAACATAAATATAATTGTAAATGATAAATATAATAAAGAAGAATGAATAATTGCTGTCGAAAATTGTCAAATGAAAATGTCAAAATTGAATTTGGAACATAAATAGGAATAAACAATAATACAATTTTGTTCAGAGTATTCAGTTTATGGTGTATTACAAAGTCGATAATAAATGATAATAATTTTACTATTATGTTCATATAGGTTAGTTTTAAAGATTTAATATGTATAGGTTAAAAATTGATCTGAATAAAATGGTTGAAAAACAAATAATATACGCAGATGTTTTTCCAGTATGCAAGGCTCTTTTTACAGCCATTTTCCATGACTTTCCATGAATCTTTAAATAATTTTATGTGTAAATTTAATTTATGTACTCCGCCAAAATGAATCGGTGAGATGTGGTGGAGACAGCGGTGGGCTGCCAATACGGTAACAAGGGGTTCGCTAAATCGTATAGCTATTTGTGATGTTTTGGAGAAGGTGTGATTTCTTTTATCATTAGTAAAACTATCGAATGTTATTATATACACTTATATTTTGTAACAGTATACAATATATCGTAATTTTATCAATATAAATAGCTCAAATTGTACGTTTGAAATCCCAAATGTATATTACTACTTTTTTCATTTAAATATATTAGTAGATTATACAACGCAAAGATCTGAGAATATTGTTATTCTTAATTTAACAAGGGGCTCGCCAGCCTCAGTACTATTAACAAGGGGCTCGCACGAGCCCCTGCGAACCCCCTCCAGCCCACCCCTGGGTGGAAATAACGATTAAGGAAGTTGACTACCATATCAGAATTTAAAAAATACAATAAATGATATACTAGTGTCAAAATGACACGACATAACAAGAGTTTTTATTATTTTTATTAAATTGAATTAACCTGCCGAATAAAATTATTAGTTTTTTGTTATAGGTGGATACAAATTGTTATATAATAATCTTTGATTTTATTAAATTCCATAATATTTACATTTATAATTATTTGTTATGTATTATTATTTGTTGATAAAAGTTTAAGATAAAAGTAAACCCAGAAACCTAATGTGAAGAAAATAATAATATTCATTCTGTTTTAATTGCAGATCATATTATGTTATGATTTTATAAATTAATTTCTGTTTTAATATAACACACATTATAGTATATTACGTTTGTGATGACGTATGAGAAAAATATTGCTGAATTTGAGTAGTGGAAACTCGTCAATGGCGGATAAAGTTCAACGACCCTTCTGTGTCATTAACCCTTAAACTAATTATTTTATAACTAAATGGGAAAATGTTTGACAACGTTATAATGAACAATTGTGTATAAAACAAAACTTATTGTTGACCAGTGTATCTTGTTTCCGAAGCTTGTATTAACCCTTATTTTAGAATACGATAAGCTATTTTGATTGATGGTAGTACAATAACCTTATTATATATTTTTTCAATTTCATGTAAGTAACAAACATTACATAAGTAAACGGTTTGAGTATAATATCGTCGGTATACTGCCAGAAAACGTTATGTAAAAAAATGGTTGTTTTGAGTTATGTATGAAAATAAATAGATTTAAACACGCTCTATCGTTTAAAAAACCAAGCTCACTCAAATAAAATTTATTTCGTACAATGTTTAAAGAAGTAATACGAACTACGTATTATTAATTAGTAGTTATTACAGGTGGAAACGTGTAAATAACGTAACGCTT
The DNA here is from genome assembly GCA_030503985.1 of Himalopsyche tibetana. Taxonomy (NCBI): domain Eukaryota; kingdom Metazoa; phylum Arthropoda; class Insecta; order Trichoptera; family Rhyacophilidae; genus Himalopsyche; species Himalopsyche tibetana. Next base: position 14,692,168 of record JAPJYX010000015.1, on the reverse strand, counting down.
TTTATCTGAATAGATTTTCTGCAGCACCCACAGACGATAAGAAGACTAAACGTTTTTGAGCTGATTATGATGTTTAACAACTGAGCCGTTAATAGTGCAAAGCAAAAATTTATGGCAATCTAATATACTGGGGAATACGGTCTATGAAAGGTAAAATCGTATCGGGTAGTGACGGGTCTAATATTAAGCACCGCTGCGTTAATTTAGATTTGATTATCCTTATATTATAAGCTTTCCGGTTATAATTACTATGGGAGCAGGAGGTATGATTTGGAATGAGACACTAATTCGTATGGAAACTTAGAATAAATTCAAATAAAAATTTACTGTTTTACCGACGGTTAAAATGTGTCGGCCATTTTGTAATTTTAAATACCTTATACTTGATGGCGCAACGGTCGAATAGAACATTATTTGAATCACACGAAATAATCGTTTATTTTTAGTTTTAAAAAAATCTCTGTAAGAATTGCATTCGAACAACCCATAAATCAATTGAAAAATAGTTCTATCTGTCTGTACTGAGGTTTAAATCCGTGAACACGTTCGAAAAGCTGAAAAAAGAAAGATTGAGTGAATGAGTGAATTCCAAACAGAAATTGCTGCTAAGAAAAGCTTCAATAGAAACCTATATGATTCACGTTAAAATACACGCATGATGCTTTAAATATAATAAAACGTTGATGGAACTAACAAGTTGTTATTTTTTTTTATAATTTCCACAAAACTTTGATAACGGTTAATAACCAAAACCGCGAATAAGTATCCATATCTTTCAATCAAATGATTTCTGCGCTATTTAAAATAGAATATATACCTTATCAAATACATTAGCGCAAACCTAGGCAAATTCGCAAAATATACCAACGTCAGCGTAGACAATGAAATAGGAAAAATAAAATCAATTTCGTGTTCTAAAAAATTATCTCGCTCTATGACCAGCATTCTATTTTCAAAGCGCTCGAGAGCCATGAATAATTTGCGCGGGACAAAAAGGCGGATGTCATACTTCCGGTTGTGTGAAGTTGGTTGCCCACGTATGCGTACAGCGCGTGTCACTGCTGCCAACGTGAAGCGACAGGTGAACGCGAATCTAGCCAAATAGGTAGTTATCGAGAAAAAATATACCTATGGAAAAAAATGCTTTAGATACATAGACAATTTATTGCAGCGTCGTTTCGATCAGAAATGATCGCTTACTGACGGCATAAATTACAAATGGAATGGATGGAAAATGGATTATATTATTTCTAGTAAAAGTATTTTTCTCAATACAATAAATCTAGAAGAGAGAGAAACTTAGACGGCATCAGTATATTTATTTATCATTAAAAAACAAACTATAATAATTTTATTCAGTTCAAAAATTTATGAATATTTTTATTTTTTTTCCAAAAATCACCCTTTAGTTTTAATAATATACTACTTAAAATAAACTTAAAAAATATGTTTCGTTTTTCATTAAGACTAATACATTTAAATAAAAAATATACTTCAATTTACAATATATTTTAAATGTAGCTAAAATAAAAAAAAAAATTACACCAAAAAAGTGTTAAAACATTGCACAAATTTTAAGAGTACGACCAAGTAATGAAATAATGTATTTTAGGTGATTTATACAAATCTTCATTGAAATGTATGAAAAAGTCTGTGAAAAAGTTTGTCAATTGTTGAATTAGTAACATACTTTCGATACCAATTGAAGACTTTTGAGTCTACTATAAAAAGAAGACAATTGATTTTTTAAAATAATCTTTCTTCTTATATGAAACCAATAGTAAAAAAAGTCGATGTAAAGACTAAAATCACTTATTTTTAGAACGATATTGGTTAAAAATTGTATTTACAGATTTTAGATAATGTAAAAAGGATAATTGTTTTGTCATGGACCCGAAGAAATATATGTTATTTAGTTGCATAGTAAATAAACCTTTATTTTTCCGATTTTATTTTCTAATATATATTATATATAATATTAAATTTTATATGTATTACATTATATTAAATTTTACATTAAAAATAAAATAAGTTTGATGAGATTAATTCTTCTGCTATGAGTTTTACGAGTAAACTTAGGCTATTGATTGTTAACTCAGGCATTGATTTTTGACAGTATTTTTTAAAAAGTATTTGAAAAAACGTATACACCATACAGATTTTTAATTAATCTTAAAACATTCAACAACTAAGAACTCATATTCAGGCATTTTATTTTCAATGGTTTTCAGGCGAAACAAAAAAGTCAAAGGATATAATATATCAGTAAAAAGAATAAACCCTCACATTTTTTCAGAATAACGAAAAACGTATATTAAAAATTTTAGGCTTAAGTCAAATTAAATAAATAAACTCAACCTTGTAGTGGAAAAATACCTATAAACTTAAGTTTTATCAACTAAATGTAATAATTTGTTTAAGAAAATCGTGTATGAAAGTCTTTTTTCGTGTTTGCAATTTTCACAGATTCTTCTTTTTTAAAACTTAAAGCTAAATTTAGATATTTGTTTGGCATTAACGGCATAATTATTTTTTACTGATGGTGTATTTAGTTATTAAAATTGAGGGTTGATCCATTTTACAAGCATGTTACAAAAACGTCTTATGTTAAAAAAAGTTTTTAGGTATTTTGATCTCGATGACAAGTTATTTAATTTGAAGCAACTTCAAATAAGTTGAGACAAGATATCAGAGTCTTAAAATGATTTGTGCTGAAAAACTTTCATATTAATACATTATCCCACTAACTAAAAGCTCAACACTTTTAATATAATGTCAAGTACTGTAGTTAAAAATATTTTTTGAGTGCGTATGTACATATATGAGTATTTTTTTTATATTGCACGGAAAGTAGTCTCGTCTCGTAAATAAGATAAGACTTTTATTAATTTCAAAGCAAATAACACGTTAGAATGTTTCCCATTTGTTACTCACTCTAAGTGCGAAGGAAATATTAACAAAAAAGAAATGACCACTAAGAAAACAGATGCAAAAAAAAGCCTAAATTAGCTTTGTGTTCAGATATATGTTGTCCAAATGGCTCTTGAAAATTAACAAGCTTTAATTTTGACGTAATTCATGAAATATTATCAAATTTCACATAATATTATATGTAACCCTTTAAAAATCTTTTCTATTAATAACTGTATTCTATTTTCAGTGAATTTATCATCTATTATCGATGTTTTAAAATACACGTTATCAAAAAAGCCAACATTTAAATTGAAAGGCTTAATCTTTCGCAACAATTACGGATCTTGTAGCCGGCGTTGAACATTCATTTACTTCAACCAAACATTACAACGTGCTTACTTGATTTAAAAAAAATGAATATTGGATACATATGTTGCTATTTTTTAAATTTAAATAATTGTTACTATGTATCGATGATCTTATTTCGGTAATTAAATAATAGGTCGAGTTGTAGTCAGCATGTTGCACAATGTAATTTCGATTTGAATAAGTTGATTAGCTCTGTAGGTTTATTCACATTACTAACATTATTATAATACATAGGTGAGATTGAATGAACAAGCTCAGTTTGGATAATAAATCATATATTTTTTAAATAATGTAATATGCAATGGCGCACGCGATATTGTTATTTTGACGCGCTCGCACGCGGAAAACCTTTATTATTTCTGTGGGAAACTAGCCAATGCATTTGACAATTGATATCGACTGTGAATAACTGTAACTGAACCATCCCTAATTGTCAGTATCGATTCATTGGATCCGATTGTTGTGGAAGGAACCCGTTATGTGTGAGAAATAGTCTGAATAGAGATGCTTTTGTGCCGTAACGTGCTTTAATACTATTTCATTGTGAACTGGTTTCGGCAATGCAAATGCTAACATTAACGAAACAATGCATTTTACTGGGAGCAGTAGAACTTTGACACGGTGGCAACAGTGCTTACATAACTGTTTCTGAGCTGGGGCTTATACAATATATTAAACAGAATATTATTTATTTAATAAAAACAATTATCGCTAACTTTTGAAGTGGTTATCACACGTAGCATTCCAGTCAGTGTTAAATATGTAAATTACTAATATTTTGACGGGTTGTAAGCTGGAATGTAGTGAAAATTATAAAAAGGTAATCGCTGTATATACCTTCTGATATGTTTGCAGAAAAACAATATACTCTACCATCGGATAAAAAAAAAACAAAATACTTTTCGGCAAATATCATTATAAAACCATTCTAAATATCTCTTTTGGCTTTTGTGTACTACCATTTTACTTGCTTTGTTTTAGGTTACATTACAAATATAACCGAGTGCGTGTATGTATTAAAACATACATATTTGTGGTTAAACCTTATTTTTGCGGTAGTCAAGGTAAAAGTCATCCCGGCGTAATTCATAATTCAATACAAGCGTGCGGATGGAGGTGATTGTTTCACACCATGTTTTTGTTATTCAATTATACAAATATATGTTTTTAAAATAGTTTTTTACCCGGGCCATAAATTTAACTGTCAGAAATGTTTAATTATTGCGACACTAAACATATTATTATTTAAAGTACATACTATCGTATTCTCTCTGTGAATTGACAACTACGAAATTAGTTTTTTTGAAAAGTTGAACTAATTATAAACATATTTTTAAATAAGCAATGTAAAAATATTTATGAGAATATACAATACTGAAAAATAAATTCGACTTGATGATAGAGGGTCACTGAGTAAGAAGTAAGGAAAACAAATGAAAAAGATTATTTTATAAAGCGAGATAATTGCTTTTTCGGAAAGCTCAAAACCAAAGTCAACTCGCATAATCTTCAATAACAGGAAAACCAGATTTTTTTTTTTACTTATTTCAAAATAAAAGAAGTATTTCAATTAAATGTAATTGTTTTAATAATGAAATGTTCTCAGATCAGTCAGTTTAATGGAAATGCAGTTTTTTAGTATTCATATTAGCTTAAAAAAATGTTGATTTGCAATGAAAAAAATATGGATTCCTTTTTTAGCTATGTAGCAGATTTATACCTAATAAATATATAAACGAATGATTGATTTCGATGTAATTTTCACACAAAACTGAAATAACGTTTTTTTTTATTAATGCTGTCGGCACAATAATAAAAAAAACTTATCTGTTGTATATATACGGTTATAAAAATGGAATTATACAACGCTGAACTGGAAACAAACAAACAAGGAAGAGATATTTTATAATTAGATGTTATTGTAGTTGATGACTGTGAAATAATTTCGAAACCACCGCATTGAATTAGTGAAAACCAAAAACTATATCCTGAAGCTAAGAACTATGCTTTTGCTTTTTGACACTGGAATGTTCTAGAATGTAGTGTTTGTAGCATTTATAATTAAATTTAAAGTTATTATTAAAATGATGAAAAGAAAGAATCTGGAAAAAAATAATATTACCTATTGTTAAAATTAAAATTGATGAATATAAATTGATAATAATATTAAAGCTTCTTTATATTTATTACAAATTGTCGTAAAAAAGGGCGAAAAAAAATGCCTATAACAAAAGCTTCGTAAATTTGTTCTCAATTATAGCTATAACCAACAAACACTAGATTCAATACAATCACGGTCTGGGTGACACACCACTGAAAAATGGATACCAGTTGTAAAAAGTCACACCGGCAGTTAATGACCCTTAATTAATTTATTAAATTAATACACGATGTTTTATACTAAATCATGAAGTGAATAGCTATTATAAAACTGTTTAGTCCACTGCACCGAGCACATAAATCAGTCATGTTGTAGATAGCGATAGTAAACGAAAAGTGACATTCCAACACGTACTTCGGGGAATATACAAATTTTCATGTTTTAATGGAATATTTTGAGATCAATCGTTACGATTACTGTGCTGAAAGGGTTTAAGTTTCTTTCAAGAAATGATTAAGCGTGTCATTTACAATTAATCCAAATATTATTTAAAGAGCAATATTGCTTAATTAAATAACATTTGAAATCAGTTTTATGTAAACTATGTATGTAGAGCGAAATGGTTTTTTTTTGATAAAAAAATACTGTTTTTGACAACTTTTATTCAGATATACTTGGTAGCAATAAATTGTTTTAAACTGTTTCGCAAAGAAAATATAGTTAAAACATTTTTTAGATTCGTTGTCCAACTATATTGTAATTCAACAGTTCTTTTCGCTTTAAGTGACGCGCACCCCTTTGAATTTAAAAATACGTTCTCACACCCCCTTGAAAAATGTATACCAAATTTTTAGTTTAGAAAATTAAATTTATTGTTAAATATTTTTTTGATTAAAAATATGTACATACATAAACATGTTATATTATAAATATTTGTAAAAAGGGGCTTCTTTTTGAAATAGCCATGCTTCAGTTCCAATGTATTGAAAATATTACAACTACTTTAAAAGCATTAAATGCACGATTTTTACATGTGTGCAAAAAGAAACTTCCATCGCACCCCCGGAAATGCTTCCTTGCATATCAGGTTATGAAACAATGTTGCAAATCATAAAAAATATGCAAAATGGAGACCGTTTTGAATTAACTTAAAATTCTCCCAAAATCAGTGATTTTCAAAATAAAAAATCAATTTATCTCACAAATTTCATAGATTTTGTTTCATCAGTAAAAAAATCATATATTTTGTGAAATTATACTTTTCATAAAAATATACAATAAACACATTAATTAATTTAATCAATGATTCAGTTTGATGCAAGTAAATGTATTCGCGTCGACATTAATAAAAAATTGACACTTTTAATGTTTATTATTTATAAAATTTATTTAACCATCTATATTTTATTAAATGCTACTGATTGATGGATTTATTACATTTTGAAAAATAAACACTAAAAAAAGTGACAAATTTTATTATTTCTTAAGTCCATTCGTTTGGTGTTGTCATATATTTCTTTACAAAGCTTTTTTTAACTGAACTTTAAGCGATAAATGTTACCAGTTGCAATGAATTTGATTAATTGAAATCTACGTTCTCGCTTTATTTCACTATTTTTATGCTGAACACATTTAAACAATTATTATTGATTAGTTTGAAAGTACACCAAGCTTGGCTAGTTGGTAATGTCACGGGTGCTTAACTAAACTAATTTGATGAATGAAAAGTGCATTTTTGGGTAGGCCACGTGATGCCCAGCCCGTTTTTTATGGCCACTTTTGCACGTGTATAATTAAACATACTTCTATCTTTTGCAATCGAGAAAATTGCTTCATGAAAAACGATAAAGACGAGAGTTAAATTGTGAAGATTTTTACCTTTAGGATTCATTATTTAAATTTTAATATTATATCAGCTAAATAAATAATATACTATTATCCTTAACCAGGGGTGGGGAACCGTTCATTCTCTAAAGGCCGCATTCATTTTTCTAATTCGACAAAAGGCGTTTAAGACATAAGTAAACATTAACTCTTTGGCCGGAATTTACTTATCAGATTTTCAGGAATTCATGAATTTAAAAAAAGATACAGAATTAAAGAATTGGCCAGAAGGCCGCACCAGAGTAGCCAAAAGACCACAGGTTCCCCACGCCTGTCCTAAGTCAAACAAATGTTGATTTGTATAATTTGTTAAACGTACATATATCTTCGGTTGATTCGACAGTAACTCTGTAGAAGTTCCTTTTTAAGGTACAATTAAATTTGATATGTATCGTATTTTATTGATTTTTATCTAAATCTCTGTCTACGTTCAATAGGACCTTTATTTTGTAATTTATAAGTTAAGAATATGAATGAAATTTTAGTTTATTCGTAAACATTGGGTTATTTTGTCCGATAATGCTAACTAAAAATTGAAAAACACGGATCAGAATTCGTAACACCTTACAAAGAGTAATAAATTGATTAAATTTTATTTTGTATATATAAAACGTATTTCTTGATTTATTTATAAATGTGAAACAATTCGTTTATTTGTAGCTATAGCTTTATATTTGATTTTGGACTGTTCTTCATGGATTTCACACATTTTTTAAACAAAAATAATAATTATATTATATTAGTGACAGTATCCACAAGTCTAAATCCTAGTACAAACATGATTTTTTAATCTATTCATGAATTTATGTTCAAAGATATATGCATCTCCTCTCATCTATTTGATCCTATAACTGGAGTATAACGAGAGTGAGAAGCTGTATACAAATCCTGTCCAAGCCGTATCCTTATATGTTGGGCTTCATTAGAAGTGTTTAAGTTACATGCTGTGAGCAGCGGCGTAGCCACTTCATCCCAGAATTATGGAATGCACGAAGGCTTAGTGAAAAAATGGATAGAATTTATAAATATAAATAGTGCGGTAGTTTGCGCGATATTTGCATGAGCGCCCCTAATTTCTAGCTACGCCACTGGCTGTGAGCGAACATGAAGATATACCAAACCAAATACTAATTTAACTATTATATAATTAAAGATACATTATTCAAAATATGATAATCGTTTTATTGATAATTATTGTGGTAATACTAATGACCTTTTTACCGTTAGCATACCAAACCATATTCAACAAAAAATCATCAGTGAATCTGCAATTTCTAAAATATAATAACATATTAGGTTTGCTGTTCGGACAATGATAGATAAAAAATATAATTTGATACGAAAACATGGTGTATTATTCATTAAACCATGGATAATGCACAGGTATGATGCAAACTTCAATATTACAGTGAAAATGTTTCGCTTCAGCGAGCACCAGCATGTGAAAAGGCCCCAAAATTTAAATGTTTTCGTCATGACGGCCGATGACCAATGCTCGGTATACAGTATTATTAAAAAAAAAACGGCACACCGGTGGTTACTATCTATTGCACAATAATGATGAAAGCTATAATTAGTAAAATGTGAATTTTGTACATATTTCGAGTTGACGTTATGTTTATGGCAATTGTGATGAAACATGCGATACAGGTCGCTAGGATTTATGATCACTTTATCATGATTTTTGACGGTATTTATAAAATACAAGGTAGTCGTATTAATACGGGTATTCCCGCTAAATAAAATTCATATGTCGTTAGAAAGAGTCAAGTCCACAAATAATCATTGATCGGAATACGGTTTTGATTATTTTAACTTAGTACCAGATTGTTTATTATAAATAAAAAATATCAATCACTACAAGCTGTTTTTTATTAGATAAACTGTTTATTGTATCATACCGAGGTTGATATCTCCTCAATGGTACACACGAGTAACATTTATATGTGATTAGCAACAGTAAATAGAATTGGAATAGCATGTAAATAATAAAGTCATCAGGAATATAGTAGTTAATCAAATGGTGGCAATAGAATTACTTTTAATAATAAATTAATTTATAAAGTAAATGGTGAAAGGAAAGAAAGACAAATGTTTGGCATGGAAAGCTAACAAATTTATTTGTAGAATGAGAACATTATTATTCGTACAAAGGATCATTTAATCGTAAAATGAAAAGTAATTCCTCACACATTCCCGTTGAATATATGAAACAATAATTTACTGTAAAAGTGAAATGTGAGTTTTCTCGCATGATGCGTGATAATCAAATTTTAAATGAATATAAAAAAATATCTTCGTGTAAAAGTTTTGTTTTGCCTGAACTCAATTTTAATCTGTATACATAACTATTTTCGCTTCATAAAAGCTATTTCAACCTTAATTTTCTATAAACGTGTATCTCAACTTTTTCAGTTTTGATTTTTTTTAAGTAATTCATTCAGAATTACAATACACATTTACACATTTATTTATTTACAATACACATTTATTCCACAAAATAATTACGTTGTTACCTAATACAAAAACGTTGGCAACTAATAAGGTCATGAAGAAAAAAAGGTAGCATGTATAGAGACGTCTTTGTGTCCTTCTTTAGCATTTTAGCTGCAGTAGAAAAAATACGTAATTACCTAGCACGCAGGCTATAATATGCAATTATTAATTTAATTAATTATTGACGAGTTAACTCGTAACTGGAACTAACTTACGATTTTTTACGAGATATCTCGTCTGTGGTAGCAGTAGTATCGAGTTAAAAACATTGAGTACAAAATTTACACAAAGTGCCATTTCAGTGTTGTTTTATAGCGATAACGATAGATGTAGAATAAAGTACATTTAAGTGACTCCTAAAAAATTGTACGTATTGAGATACACACTCAAACCACATGAAAAATTATCCATTTAGTGTAAAGGCTTTGTTACTTGGATGGTTATAAGTTGTAAATAAAAAAATACCACAATGACCATCATCAAAAACAACACAAAAACTATTGTATACTTATGAGATTTATTAAAAAGCGAATGTGGTGCAGAGAAAACTGCTTAGGAAATTTGTGTCCACCCGTTTGTGAATTACACCTTCACCGCATTTGTACGACACAAAATCTTAAAGCTTTTACTGTGGTCAAAGCATTGGCATATTTTTTTGAGTTTGGGCATTTTTTGGATGAACATGGATCGATAGTCTACCAGTGTTAACTAGCCTCAGCATGTCTTGGAGCCGTCAAATATTTTTTTTTGTGCAGAAAGTGCCAAGGTTGTGAGGTATTAATAAGGCATTTCAAATAGTAAGAGATAAAATGTTTTAAAAATATTACTGAATTGACTGAATTATAATTAGAATTGAAATCTCCAAATCAAAACATTTAAGTTTTTTAATGATTTATGGAGTTATATCAATATGTAAACAACTCTGTGATGTTTTAAGACCAGTTCCATTATCTTGCATTTGCAATTCAATTCTGAAAACGAAATGTACATACACAAGATGACCAGCTAACAGCTCGTCTTTTATTAGGCCCATTCTGCTTTCCCAGAATTAAGCATTATAAATGCTATTTAGTTTCGAAATATTGAGTTTTTATTAAACTCTAAAAAATGAAAGTCGTTTGTCTTTCATAACATGAAATAGATTGCTGAAACTTCTATGGTAGTGACATCTATTCATGAGAATAATAAGTTTTTGAATTTACATGAATATTTCTGAAATTGCGAGAATCCTGTTCTATTCAACGTTGTATGCTTAGTTTGGTATAACTTATAATTCAATTTCCCTAAACGTCCAGTGTATTGGACGCATATAGCTCTAATGGCTTATTATTAATTTATAATTTTCGATAAAACGCCATCTTTTATTTGGTTCCGTTATTATTATTTATTTAATTGATAAAATTTGACATTCCAAGCGAAAGATTATATGTAGTGTATATGTACAATATCAAGGCTTGTTAAATGCACCAGTTTTTTTTAAAAAATATAAGTTCATTATATTAAAATAATTATTAAAGTAAAAGGAATGTTAGACGTCGACATTGGTGAGATTTTTCTTTAACTGGATGGCTGCTACAGACGAGATATCTAGTCAAATTTTACTGCTCTTCACGCCAGAGACAAGTTCCCCAGTTAAGAACTATTTAAATTAATAATTTATATTTGTGATACAATCGTACTTTTTTCTACGGTAGACCAAAAGTGAAAAATAATGCATGCATTTATAAGCTATACAATACGGTTTTTTTCAGTTAGAGAAGTGTCTATATTGACATAAATAGTTTAATTAAGTGAAAATCTATATGGAACTCATTCAATAAAAATCTATGGTATCATAATTAGATTTTTTTCAAAGAAATGAACCATTGATTACTGCTAAAAACCAAAGACAAAAAATTAAAGATAACAAAACATGAAATCAATTTTAGCATAAAGACATGAAAACTGTTTATGAAATTCAAAATATGATGATAGAATTGTCATTTGCTATGCTGCACACAGTTAAAATTAAGTTAAACGTATCAAAGTATTTAGTTCCAGAATAATTATGTTATAAAAGATTTTTAGATATCACGTCATTGTCATAACTATGGTGCGATGATTAAATAACAATCAATTACAACATTATACATAATTATTTTATACCTAAATATGTTGCTTATTATTAATTAAGCTTTACTCATTTAAAATAATTCAATACATAATAAAAATAGCTGACAATAACGTATTATACAAATAAAATCAAAGTTTTTAGAGGAAACTGTAACCAAATAAAGAGCTGTTAACTATGTTAAAAAAACTCACGCAGTAGATTATTCCAATTGTTTTCAATTTCAATACAAAATGTTAAACAATCCAAAGTTTTTTTTGTTCATAAACTTCACAACGGCGGGAAAACTATTAAAGTATTTAACTAGCACTTGTATGTTTGACGAGATCAAAGAAGCTTTTCAACCGTTCACTGTGAGGATGAATTGGAAACTGATGTGACAGTCGTGTGTTGACATAAGTATAGTAAAAAATCACACACTTTTGATGACATTACGGTTGTGTGACCATAGTTTATTGTATTATTTGACCGAATGGACCCAACAGAGCTTTACTTCCGATTGGTTACAGTATGAATAGTAGCAATCTCTGTACGCGAGAAATGCACGCATATATACATTTGATTCTAGCGCACAGTTACAAAATGCAGTCTGAAGTCAGTTCAGGTGGTTAAAATAATATGTTATATTAATACGTAAAAAAATAATTAAACATTAGAAAAACGAATAATTAAATGACATTTTCTTAAAATTTATTAATTCAGCTGTATAATGACATGTATTGCATTTGTGTGAAGTGACTAAAAGTTAAATTATAGCAACATTCATATTCAGTTAAAAAATCCAAAATGTTTTTTAGAAACACCTCAGATTCCTGTATTGGAAATTTTAAGGAACAATCAACAAAAAATAAACATTTCTTTTTATTCATCACATTATTCAGGAGACCCCAGTTGCAATGGATTACCAAGAGATCTGAACATAAGTATAACAGATTTTGATTTTTTAATAATTTTGATTTGAAACATTCTTAATTATTAATTAATTATTTCTTACTGTAATTAAAATGATATAATTTATTCTTTAAGAATTTATATGATTAAATCTAAAACTGATTCATATTTTTTAAACAGAAAATTTTCCATGTGTGCTCTCTTTATTGCTTTTTTATACATTATATAAGTAAATACATATTTCTCTATTCAATATAAAAATCATATCACCTAAAAATATGTACAATTTGAGAAAAACTAGACATGTCAACCTACCTATGTATGTATATTTTATAAACATGTTTATATAAAAATATAAAGCTTCACAGTATAATTCAAAATATCCATATATGTAAGTGTTGCCTTAAAAGCCAATTTTGAACACATAATTCCTTTGTTTTTCGTAGATTATGCTGTAGAAAACAAAATAAAAAGTCCAATTTCCATTTGCTTTGTTCTTTTATTTTCTTTTGCACCTTTAGTGCATTTACTAGATTAGTTATTTGGGAGTTTATTTTCCCTAGGCACTAATTCAAACGAATATATAACCATTTTTTTACAAAATCCTGTATCTTTATGGGAATATTTTCTGAGCAAGAATTAAAGTGGATGTGTGGGTATATCTTGTAAAATTTACTGTAATTTTAATATTGAATAATAAATATATTTTTAATTGATAATGTTACAATCGATTTATGAATTTCTGTTCAAAGGCATGGATGTATGTGATGTCTTGAATTCCCCCCTCTCACCCATCCTATTCTATGATCGGGGCGTATCGAGAGCGATTAGCTCACCACTAATCCTGTCCTAGCCCTATCCTTCTATCCCTACTCTCTTTTGGAAAAGAGAGGTTGAGCAACTGAGTAACAAGCAGTTCTCGTAGAAACACTTCTGTTGAGATAAACTCCATTAGGAGTCCATATGCTCCACATTGGGAGCGGACATGGTTTAAAAAAAAAATGTTACAATAGAAATTAATGTATTTTTTCGAAAGTCAATTTATTATTCTTAGTTAAGCTCTGGATGACAAGACGCAGCGTTATGAAAAGAGTTCTCCTGAGTTTGCTAAGCGCAATAGACTATGTAAATTTACTGATAAATATTTGATAGTTTTTTGAGCATTTTTATGTGACGAAAGGACATATACAAGTGTTTTTTTTTATAACAAAGGTAAAATTATACTATAAAAATATAAAAGATATTTTAAATAATAAAGAATAAATAAATAATTAACGTTGCAACCAAACGCCTTTCATGTATTTGACTTTTCAACTTCAAAACAAGGCATGAAGATAGCGATTGATTTAATAGTAGTCCTTAAAACTAATATCTTCCTGCGGCTACAAATCGATTAACTGACAAAGAATTGGTGTTTGTAAAACAATCAAAATGGTTTTTTAATTATTGAAATAAGTGATTGGTTATTAGTAAAAATTGACTTCGTATTGTATTCAAGGTCGTTAACCAAATTGGACGACATACTAGCTATACAACGTAATAACAGTGAATTACTATTGCCATCTTACGTGATAACCCTGCGGAATAACTTGTTAATCCAATGACGCATGTATGTCAAGTCGAAATTCATTTATTTTCATAATATATTGATAACGTAAAAAAATATATAAATTATTAAAAGGCATGTAGAAGCTTAGCAATAAATTAAATAATAAATGCTCCCGTGGAGATTTAAATGCCGTATGGTCAACCTATTCATCTCACCGTGGCATCGAACTGAGTGAGCGTAGCGGGTGACCGGAAGTTCCGACCGCCCTCGGGACGGTGCCCCCCTACCTCGCCGCCCACCTGACTCCCATTGTGGAGTCATTTCCGTTAACACTTTGAGCAAGGGTCACCGAGTAAGCGGGCTCGATCGACTAAACCGCGGGCGGCCATTATCGGATTGGAATTTATTCGACCGTCTTCTAATTCAGGGACGGCAGAGGCTGATGTGTGGTATGGTTGATAAGATTTCATGGACAATGTTCATTCAAGGGTTGTTAAGGACCCGAAGCTTTAATTAATTACTTATTTTCACTACACATGTAAATGAAATAGTCGTCAATAACCAATCGATCTTTTTTCCACTGAGTGACAATTCTTAGAAGAATACCATTTTGTTATATGTTTATGTACAAAAATTTATCTCCTAATCCAGCAATGATTATGATAATTTTTAATGTATACTTTTATGGTAAATAATTGGTTAACAAAACAGTCATAAGTAAAAAAATTGTTAGGTAAATATATTTAATTTCAATAATAAAATTCTGAACACATATAAGTTAAGCATCGTATTTCAAGATAATCTAAACAAATAAAACACTCGTTTATACTAATTCTAAATTAATTTAGTACCGGTTTTGCTCATCACTAGCATTTTTCAAGTTGATAATTAGTTATACAAAATTATTGAAGCTTTATTTTCGAGCAAAACCTTACTAACTTCGGAACCATTACAATTAAAACAAAAAAAGCAGCTTTGTCGAAAAAGTAAAAAAAATAATTATTAAAAATAAGTGAATTATATAACTAGATTAAAATACATTCATTGTTCAAAAGTAATTATTTTTTGCGGTTATTAGACTATATTTTTTACAACTTTTATCGACACAAGATAGAAAATTTGTTGTTTGGTATTTTATTATGTGTGATGAAATTTTTGATAGAGGATTTTAAGTTAATGAATAAGAAAGTATTCAGCGCGTTATGGGTCAATTTGTCTCAGTTACTGTTTTTTTTAAATCCTTAAATTAAATCAACACGTTAAAAAATATTTGTTTCTAAGCAAAAATTATGAGGTTCTATTTTTATGATTAAAAGCTGTTTTGACACCTGTGTAAAACTCTAATGGAGGATTTTTTGAGAATCTATTAAAAAAACCAAAATTTGTTTTAAATATACTCAAATTGAAGAAGTATGTATTATGCTTAAGCTTTGTTCCATTTTTCAGAAAATATTTATCAAGTGGAAAAATAATTCAAATACGATAATGTTTTGCAAATATGTTTGAAGTTAGACCCTTTTGCCATCTGAACAGAATCATTAAAACTTTACCACTCGTGCAGGTTGCTCAAACATATATATTTGATTAAATATTATAAAATAATAGTTATTTAATTTAAGATTTCGACTAAAGGTGCTCGGTGGAATTTCAATATTAAATTTGAATCGTTCAAATAATGTACATTGAAACAGATTTTGCTATTCAATTAATTTCAGAAAGACATGTGTTTAATCGGGAACAAGGGATAAAATTTTGCACCCAAATACGGACGCTCATAAACTCTTTTTCCAGGAAAATTTAAAAATAAACAGAACGCAATTGAACAGTCTTCCGATTTTAAACGACCAGCTGCACATGCCTGGCTCGCCGCTTTTATACCCTATATAAATATAATCATAAAACAAAAATAAATATAATTCCTAAAACTACTCACCATTCAAATCTGTGGGCATTCCCATAGGCTAATCTTTTTCGCCAGCAATGGCTTTAAACTCAATGTGAAAAAATCTGTGTGAATGTATATAATTTGAACGATTCAAATTTGATAGTTATTTATAAGTTTTATATTTAAAATGTCAACTGCATGTATCTATAAATATTGCAAATTCAAACTGAACTGATTTTACTCGCAAATTTTGACGAAAATGAGCCAAAAGGATAATTTGTATAAATAAAATAATAATAAAATTAGCATCAAACGATTTCGTTGTATCGAGCGAGTGCAAAAGATGTATTATTTCTGTCTGGCGGGAGCGCTATGTTGTTGCTGTAGCATTTTTTCTAATCAGCGTAACACGAAAAGCCCGCTAAGACGTTGCTATCGTAGACGTTTCCCACATGTCGTAGACGCGGAGCTTTTACAATCTCTTCGCGTAGCTCTGCGACGTGATGTCATTGACGACTTGTTTAATTCTATTTTATTGATGTACAATGTTATTACTGTCATGCGCTTTCGTTAAGAAAGTTTTCAGAGTATATACTGTCGCATTATTTATTATATAACAAAAACAATATTATATTATATGGATATATAATAGTTGAAACTAATTTTTAAATGTTGTTGGATTTAATAATTTTATTGTATGCCATGTAAATAAGTTATAATTGATTATATTCAAATTATATGAAAAACATTTCTTCTTGATTAAGCTGTCTGCTTTCAACGCACAACACAATGGGTACTATTTTTGCACACGGCGAATGGATCGAACACAGATAGTGTGTGTGTAGAGTGTTGAGAAAATATTGACTTGTGGCATTGCGAATATTACTTATAATTAGAGACACTATTGTTAGCATCTATTTTAAAAATATTAAGCGTTTTGACCAGAGCTGTGGAGTCGGAGTCAGAGTCGCGGAGTCGCGATGTTTTGACCGGAGTCGAAAAAATGAGTGGCTCAATTTTTTTTTGAAAAATATATTTAATGATGTGTATTCAAATAAAATAGTCCAAAGTGTTGATATTTAATGCTTGGCTGACTAAAGATGATCTGTTGGTATACATATATACAATTTAAAATGAAATTATTGAAAAATTTCTTCGGAGTCGGAGTCGTCTTTTTTTAACACGACTCCACAGCCCTGGTTTTGAAACTTGGATTTCACGTTTCACTAAAACTGTGCTGTGGCTCCCTTAAAAACATTTTTTCTATGTGGCCTCCATGTAGCATGCTGTGGCTCCCAGGGGTGCAACCTGTCTCCGGTTGAGAAACCATGCTCTACATTAGCATAAGACATATTGAAAAACAAAACTGCCTTTTAGAAATTACTGATTCATGAAAGCTTCTCCAAGATTATTTTATATAACTTGATGATTTGAGCCCTTGAAAAGTGAAGTGAGCTAAATAGTAAAATGATTTTTTTTTCTATTGGACTTTTAAGTAAAGTGTCGCCTTACTTCATGGTTTGTTGGATTACATATTAATATAATTTAAAATTGCGACTAGAATTTCAATATAAAATTTTGTGCATTCGCAGAAATTTTGTCACTTACGACCCGGATATCGTATTTTGGCAACTTCATGTGTTCAAGTGCACGGATCAACTTGAATTGAGTTAAAGAATTTGTTTCTCTATCACTTTCTCATCCGTGCACTTGAACGCCTGAAGATGCCGAAAGGCGAAACCCAAGTCATTAGTGACAAAATTTGTGTGAATGTACACAATTTGAACGATTCAACTTTAAGGAACTTTAGTTAAGAATTTGAACGATTCGAATTTGTATATTTTAAAAGAGAAAGAAAGCTATTGCACTTTTTATTTACTAAGCTCACTTCACTTTTACGATATTTGTGGAAAATATTATAACGCATCTAAATATTTTTTTTCGTTAAATATTACTTGGCTTACTTCACTTTTCAGGGTCTCATTTCATAAATGCAATTCCTGGGCACGATTTAAATTCATTCCAAATATTAAATTATGCACAATTTCTATTACCAACTGTTAAAACCCATGTTCATTGTGAGCATGCCTATTGGTAAATAAATTATTTCTCGACAGAAATCGTATTAGTTCTTTAGA
This sequence comes from Himalopsyche tibetana, assembly GCA_030503985.1. Classification (NCBI taxonomy): domain Eukaryota; kingdom Metazoa; phylum Arthropoda; class Insecta; order Trichoptera; family Rhyacophilidae; genus Himalopsyche; species Himalopsyche tibetana. The sequence continues at coordinate 14,673,832 of JAPJYX010000015.1, read as the reverse complement.
CATTTTGCAATATATATAAACTATACAATAACACTCTTTATTAAAAGATAATTAAAAAAGATTGATGCATTTACGTTTAAAAATGATAAATGTTACTAGTTTAGTAATATTTAATTTCATTAAATAATTGAAGTTTTTTTAATATATATAAAAGCAAGTCTAGCCAATTTTACTAAAATCAAAAAATATTAAGGTACATCATTAATCAAACTGTATTTATAAAGTAAATTCTAGCATGCCCATTATTCTTAATATGTTATTACTGTCATTCGTGATTAATGCAATTTTATTGTGCAACAAGAGTATTTTTATATTTTGTATTGATGTTTGAAAAAATTCTATACAAAAAAGCGAATAATGAATAGTGAAATACGATTTGTAGTTTTCTCGTTGACCATTACAATTGTTAACTAACTCAGTTCATGGGAAAAAATGAACTCACGGATGTGTTGTAAAATAGATTGATTTTAAACAAATGATTTACACGTATCAATCTAAATAATTGAATCATGAATCTATTATAATATTTTATATGGATAATTGCGTGAGGTAAATGAACGACCGATCTGGTCTTTTGAATTATGACAAACATTTTGCAGACAATCGTTCGGCAAGTCATCTCTCACCGTCTGTTGATTGTGTCGTATTAAAATATTGCAACGCAGAGACATCTCTTGTGTGAAAAATGCGAATTATTTTTTATTTATTCTGCCAATAATTATCGTTCAACGATCTTTGTAATTGACAATCACGAGAGCCAGTGCGGTACAATTTGCATTGGTTAGATTTTGATACATTAATCAAATTTTGGTAATATTTGCAACCTATGGAAGGCATACGGCCGATACAAATCTCCATGATCAACTGTCTCCCACCAATTGCTTTGCTTCCTCATATGGCATACCAGCATATGGCATACCAGCATCCCTCAGTTTCGTCCAGTAAATCCTGTAAATAGTAACCGGCTGTCGTTAAAGGCGCAAGAATGTCACCGGTCAGAAGTAAGGCAAGTGGAATTGAGGCTCTCCGGCGGCATTTGCAGTACGTGACCCAGCTAGTTCTAATGTATCTCCATGATCACTCACTTAACAGGGCGATGTCATGTACGTTTCCTAATCTCCAAGTTAATCTTGAAATCAAACCACTTCAATATAATAGGGTTAATATAGCAACGTATTTATTTATACAGTTTTAATAATATTAGTGTTATTTTAAATATCTATTTCGGCTTTTGCCATCGTCAGAACTGTGTTAAAGCTTATATTTTCCTCAGCTATATATACTAGCTCCGAAAAGATACACAATACATCTTGTTATTCACTCCAACATCCTAATTCATATAAGAATTATAGTTATTTAATATGACTTTAGTGTTTTGAAGAACGATAAGCAATGTAAGATTTTTCAAGGTAAATTAGGAAAAATATCAGTTTAATTTGAATCGATCGAAAAAATGCTGTACGTATTGGGAGTCGAACCTATGTATGAGATCCGGCACGGAAGCTAACAACACTCACCACTGCACCGTAGACCCGGCAAATTTATTATTAATTTAACTAGTCTAATTATGCCAGCCAGCCTCGGTCAAACTAAACAAGGGACTTAGTCGAGAGCCTCAAAGCCTCCTCCAGCCAATCAACAAACGCCGAAAACTTTATCGGAAGTAGTAAGCTTTGATAAAATACCTGATTTTATGAAATATATCAAAGGATTATTTGGTAAATAATTAAATTGTGTCAATGTAAAAATGTACGTCACTGCATTAAAAAATGTTCACCCCAAAATAGCCCCAAAATTTCCATAAAGCAATATTGTCACACTACAAGCACAGACCACATTTCCGAATTCGCTTTTAGCCGAGGCAAGTAATCGTTCCGGTGTATGGCGATCATAGCGATCATCTCGTTCCAGTCCGCTCGGCCCAGCCACTGCCACCACTTGACTGCGGCGAGGGTAGTGTATGACCTCTACTATCAGGTGCTATCAATTCTCTATGACCTTTGCGACAAAGATTTATATTTTTTGACGCGGAGAACGAATCTATTTCGATTTCTTTTTTTTCTTAACTTAAGCGCGCTAAAAATGTTACGTGACAAGTATTAATTAACATTATAATATAATACCTGACACTCATTGAATTGGTAGAATTCAATGAAATATAATATTGTATAGAAACATATCGATCGATTGATTGTATTCACAACGTATTATTTGAATCATTTCAAATGAACATGATGTTTTAATTTTGCTAAAGTCTGATAACATTGTAAAATTTGAGAATATATGTTATATTGAGAATAAACATAACCTGAAAGAATGTAAGACAATGACCGCCTGTCACCGTTTGTGGTCAAGTTGTTAAAAGCTTTGCCGTTGCAATCATGCCGGACTGGGTTCAAGAGCCAGTAATTTAAATATCAATTTAAGATTTTTTATCATACAATATTAATAATTTAAGATTTCGACTGTTTAATTAAACAATTATGCAAATTCACATAGATTTTGTCACTAATGACTCGGGTTTCACCTTTCGGCATCTTCAGGCGTTCAAGTGCACGGATGAACTTGAACTGACGCTTAGTAAATGAATGTTTCGTGTCTATATAAGAAATAAATGTATCGTTGAGCTTAAAGCCATTGCTGGCGAAAAGGATAAGTCCATGGGAATGCCCACAGATTTGAGTAGTGAGTAGTTTTAAGAATTATATTTATTTGTTTGTCGGAAAATATTTTATGATTATATTTGTATAAGGTATAGGAGTGGAGACCCCGGCTTGTTTAGCAAAAGTAGACGTGTCTTTTTTCAATCTAATAGCTGTCATGTGTTCCGATACTCTGGTCTTCAATGTCCTTTCGGTTTTCCCGATATACAATTTTGTACAGCAAAAGCATTGCAATCTATAAATCCTCGATTTATTTAAGTAGTGTATTCAATTTTTATTGTTAACTAATAATTTACTTAAGGAGTTTTTACAATAAAAAGCTGGTCTAACACTATCAGCCAGCTGTTTTTTTTATTTTTAAATCTTTTAAGCCTTTCGATTTTAAATGAAATACTAAACATGCCGACAAAATCTGTGTGAATGTACATGATTTGAACGGTTCAAATTTAATATAATACCAAATTTAAATTTAATATCTAAGACATGGTTGTTGGTGATGTCTCTTCTTCTCATCGAGAGAATCTCAAATGACTTTATAATTTTAAAATATTTGGCGCATTGGTGTAAACTGTAGTGCCAAATACTTTTTTTTTTATTGGAGACTACGCATTCAATTATACATCCCAAAATGGCATACGCTAATAACATACATATATGTCTCAAGAATGTCGATTTATTGTCTGCTTTTTTTCCAACCAGACAGATGAATTTGTTTTAGGAGGCTGCTGGTGACATCTATAAAGTGTAATCGATGGATTCGTCAATAAACATAAATTAAAGGAAGATATTACGTACAAGATACATACATTACGTATTTAGTTGATAAAGAATACATATTGTCAAAAAAATAGACGGATTTTATTTAAAAAAATGATATCAACAAAAGGGAGTGAGAGTGGAGATGAAAATGCCATACAAACCTGTGCGCGGCATTGGATCAAAAGTAAGGATTAGCTGTCAGTCGCAGTCAGAAACTAAAATAAGTTCTACATTATTTGGGATGACAGAATTTTGCAGTTGTGTCGTTATGATGCAATTTTGCTGAATCATTGAATTGTTTATGAAGGTATTTTTTTACAACGAATAAGTCACGAATGACGGTGATAACCGTGATGTCAAAATTTATCTGTTTTTCTGTATGCAAAGCATGGGTTTAACAAGTGCTTCCATGGTGACATCACAGAGCTGACCTCGCGGGGGCGCCCTTGAAATGAGGAGTTAATGGTTTTCCGATCATCAGACCATGGCGATGTCATCCTGCTCTTTGCAAAAATTCCGTTCAACATGAACGCTGGAAAAACTCAATTTCACACTTCTGGGAAACGAGAATGTGCTAATATTTTCACAGGAGCATTTAAAATAAATGTGTTTGTATTATAAATAGATGTTAATTGATCAGATCGTGACATTTAAATCAGCTTTTGATTAATTACTGTCTAAACAAGATAAAACTAATTATGTTCTATGTCGACGACCTGCAGGTTTGAACATTTGTCAACTGAAATTTCCCATAGGGAAAAATTTAGGTTCCTTTGTTCTTATTTTTAACATTATAATTTGTTAAATTCACGGCCACACAATTATTTTTTTGACCTTTGATTTAGGAGTAAATTAACAGCAAGTATTTAGCGATGACTTTTGCGAGTCAAATACGGGATTAGGGGAATGATTGTGTTTAATACTAGCCATTTTTTGAGGGACTAAGTAAGAAGTAATTTAAAAAAAACTCATAGCTTTCACCTTTTGGTAACATAACCATTTGTAAATTAAAAAATGATTGTAAAAAAAGTGTTATAAATGAGAAGTAATAACCGCATTATATTTAAAGTTAATTAAACGGAAAACTAATTCTACCAGTTTACTGAAATGTTTTATAAATTCAACGTATATTTAAAAAGTGTGCGAAAAATATAAGCACACATTTTTTTCACCCCTTCAAACATGTGTATATTTTTATTAATCTTTTCCGAAGATTTCTAAGACGAGAGTTCGATCAGCCGATTTTAAGAACGAGAAAAGCTTCAGTAAAAGCAAAAGTCTTAATGAGACCATATATAGGCCCTCAAGAGGTGAAGTGAGCCAACAAGTAAAGTGGTAAAACTTTTTTCTTGAACTTTTTAAAAGTACAATCACGTCTTTATTTGGTGGATTGCATATTTTTATTTTACGGAGATAATACTATTGTAATGTGTATTAACTGAGGTTACTTCACTTATACGATACTTTAAGATGTGTAGAATATTACAACGCATCAATTTTTTTCTTCTAAAATATCACTTGGTTCACTTTACCTATAATGGGCCTTCAAATTAAATGATTATTGTTAAAAATTATTGCACTTAATTTAATAGAATTATCGTACTAGAATTTTGAAAAACTACTAGTGAATGATAAGGGTTTTCTCTTAATAATATTATTACATTATCCAAGTGAAAAGATCGACAGCAGTATGCCTGACATTCTTTTTCTATAAAATTTGTTAATCTAAAACATAAACGCGATACTTCTGAAAACTGCATCGAATAAAAAAGAAAAGAAAAACTTTAATGTGCACCTTTTTCCGAAATTTAAGAAAGTTCATTATACAACTTTTTATTCCAGTTCATTTTGTAAAAAAAACATGACTTGCATGAAAATACAAGATACGATAGAGATAGTTTATCATTAATAAATAAACTCGTTACGTCAATGAATTGTTGTAATCGTATCGTCTCTAAGAATTGCCTACGCCGTAGTGGGTCTACGAAGATTTCTTATGTACCACTACAATTATACTTTTCAGCGCGTAATTTTTGACACCGTAAATAATTTAAAACTTCATACACACATTTGCGTGTATAATCCAGGTTTTGAATGATCATAAAACTAATTGATATACATTCATAATAAATTATTTTTACCTAATATAAATTCAAAAGAATTTGTTAACTAATTCAAAAAGAATATTTGAATATTATTCAAAAATTTTCTTTGAATATGTTGACAAATTAATCTTAACGAAAATTTAATAGAATATAATTTAATTTATATAACTTAATTTATAAATATAATTTAATATAATAGAATAGAAGGTAATTATTTTTAAAGCCAAATCAAAGTGAGAGCTATTTGGTATTTATTTTATAATTTGTGTTTGACTCAAATTGAAAAAAAAGCCAGCTTTTGAAGAATGTTTGAAAAATTATTTTTTCTAGGTATTCCAATACTATTTTACTATAACTCAAACCGGTATCTCAGTATTCGAGGTGTTTTTTCAATACAGAAATATCGGTCTGAAAAACGACAAAATACCAATATTTCTCTAGTTAAAATTGATCAAAAGTACAGAACGAAGGTGCAAAAACCTTCACAAATTTTAATAAGATGAAAACAAATGATCAAAATCTGCCAAAAGTTGTATGAATATTGACTGATTCCAGAATTGATACGTTTTCTTATACTTTTTAATAAGAGTATTTTAAATGAAATTTCGAAATGTCAAAATACTGATTTTTTATCTCTTACACGGAATAGTTATCCCAATATGAGTTACTTTTTGATTTGCTTAAACTATTTTAGTTTTTAAAATAACGGTATTTGATATGAAATCTCTAAATAATATAAATTACTGTATTCGTCCGGTATTGCTATCTTTAATTATTTTTCATTATAATGTAAAATTTTGATGCTGTCGACTATTATATTAATAGAAATTTTCACTGTTAATATTTCAATCAAATAAAAATACACCATATAGTAAATTATATGTAAAAGATGTTGATTTTGTATAAAATATGAATTTCAAATACGTACGTCATCAAAAATTTTGTGCAGTGAAAGCAAAAAAATAATATTTGCTCGCATTTAGACAGCAGTACCATCTATGATTAAGGTTCAGCACTATTTTAAGTTAGGTAAGTAATAAAAATATTTAATTTTAAAACAATTGGGTTTGCCTTTTTATGTTAAATTTATTAATAAGTATATTAGTTTATTAAAAAAAGCACATACAAAATAACTATAAAGAAAGAACATCTTTATTTCAATAATATTATACGAAGTCATCTAGCGAGTTTTCCCAGAAGCTTAACGACTGCGATTTTACTGCTAGATGGCGCTTGATGTTTATAATGCTGAAATAAATACATACATACTTGGGTATCAGTAGAAAAACTCTAATGAATTGTATACAAAATACACATATTAAAATATTCGCATTGAAGAAATATGACATATTTTTCTAATATTTTAATGTATGTAAAGAAATGTTATTTGAACTGTATAACCTCATATCCACAATATTATTATACTACCTATATTATAAAATATTATTTTTATTATTATTCTGCAATCAATTATCCTATAAAATATACAGCACAGCGTCCATATTATTCGATGATACTATGTATCTAAAAGTCAGCTTGTAGAAGATATGTTTCGGAATTGACTAAGAGTGAAAGCAATAACATATTATTTAGTCGAGTGATCGATGCTCTTGAATTTTCCACCAATTGAATTGATTATTGGAATAAGTATAATATTTAGAAATTATAAAAAATAATTCAAAATAACCGATTCGAAAGCATTTCTACTGTGTCTATTTGAAGCGCAAATATTCCAACCTCATGCCATTGTAAGCCATGAATTTTAATATTTGAATTTGTTAATAAAATGATTGATGAAATAAAGTCAAATATAAGTATTTCTTATCCTTGCTGAAATTCTCATCTCTCTTATTACCAGAGATGTGGAGCCACTGCATGCTGCTAAGTCTAAAAAATCTTATTTCTTAATGAATCCAAAGCTCTGCTTATTAAATCAAAACAAGTTATTCAATGCAGTCTTCACTTTAAGCACTGGCATGCACTATTATTTAAATTTATTATGTACGTCATGAAATATTTTTTTTGAAAAAAAGCCGATGTGTGCTAAACCTGAATCAACCATAACACACAGACGTAAAAAAATGAGTGAGTTTGGCTTACAAGACTATACAGATATGAATGTTTGCATCATTACAATATGCAACATTCTACACGAATTTCGGTAATAGTCCCGTTGAAGAAACACTGAATTATTATGTGTTTATACAGTCCACAAACAAAACAAACACACGTGGTTTTAAAAGTTATAAAATTAATAATGAAAGCAGCATTCACCATGAACAAGAAGAATCAGGGTCAGAATTTCGGTGAAATAATGAAGTTGTTAAGCTCGGCGAAGCTCAACAACCACTACATAGTGAATTTATTGGGGAGTTTTATTTAAAACGATTGTATTGAAAAGTTTGAACAAGCCGCGTGCGGCGTTTAAAACTCCTTTAATTGGAAGAACTCTTCCGCTGGTAGTAATTGCAAAGGGAAAGTCATTTCATTCGTGATGGCAGTGCCAGATCAAGATAACAACAAGTCAACAAATTAAATGTTTAAGCTAAAAAAAACGTTATTGATTGAATCAGATTTTATTAACTTGAACTAAAATATCTACGGTTTGGTCTTTATGCTAAGTAGTTAACGTTCTTTAGAGTTCATACTATATCGCTATGTGAATGCAACATTAGCACGATTGAAAAAAAAACTGTTTGGTATTATAAATCACGGTGTAAACAATATATAATTGATCAAACAAATCCAAATATAAGATTAATTACAATTTTAAATTACAGATATTATTTAAAAGTGGGACTCAAAAATATACCAATCAGGAGTAAGACGAAACGCTATCATAATATGTAGATAATATATTGTTTTTGATTTGATTGATTCAACAACATGGCGTCTTTGACCTAGTGTAGTTTATACAAAAATATCAGAAATATAATAGAAATCAACAGTTTTCTTATAAAACTGTACATAGAAAAAAATGTGTTCGATTTTGCCAAATACAATTCTGTCATTATCATGAAACCATGAACCGAGCATTTTGTGTCGATTATCTGTTTTGTTTCGTTCATACATATTCGTTAATTGAAACGACTCGCAGTTCAATTAAAATTGGATTCTCCGCAAGTTTTAACACTTTGGAAAAGCAGGGTTAGGATGGAATCGCAAGTGATTCGCAACAATTTATGGCAAGTGAGTGTTGTTCACAACAAAGATCATGTCGTTTGGATTTGTTTGTTCACAACGAAACATATTAATTTTGTATCGGAAAGCGTTGTAATTTCTAAATCTTGACGTAGGGAAAAGCGAATATATTTTGTATTACTATATAGGTACCAGCAGTTCCATTTTTTAATTTGCCTTGTTAGCTTCCAAAGCTATGTCTAATTATGTCTATAATATAACGCAAACTTCAGTATACTTTGAAATGATGCCACGGCCACATCTTAACGGTAGCATTAATTGGTCTCGATGCAATTTAATATTATAGCGCTACATTTTTATTATGAGATTTTGCTTTTAAACGATTAAGTATGATGAAATATAAGTGCTGGGGCATCGAATTTGTAACCGTCAATTGATCATCAAAATACATTGTAATAATAGTAACATTACTTAAATTAATAACAATGTAGAATTGACAATGCAATACAAAATTTTAATGTCTATCTACAAAAGAACAACACTAATCAATATTATTTTTTGAAGCAACATGATGTTAAATTAATAATTATTTTACAACAACAATATTATAATAAAGTAATGCTTTTAAGACAGCATTAGTTATTATAAAACATATACAATAAACGATTGTGTGATCAATTCAATTTTTAATATGTAACGTAGTTGGTAATATAATTCATCTGACAAGGTCGTTTGGAGTGGCCAATAATAAATAAAATTGTGATCAATACTTTTTCTGAATCCAACTCTGGCAAATGCTCAGGTGGTTGAAAGTTTAGGGCCGTGGCTGACGTGGGTTTTTCGAGAGGAAATTTCACAGAAGTTGTTACCGAGCGCGTAATTGATATAAACCAAACTGCTGTATAAAGTAAAAGTGCCCCGGGCAAGGTGGCAACCCGACCGACTCGCGAAAGAATTCCAATTTTATTGTAAAAGCCCCGATAATCACAATGATGCTCGAAGCTTCTGTGCTTAACCGGGTCAAGGAAGTATATAGCCTAAGGCTTTTCCTTGTTATAACAATCACAAATAGCACACCTAAGCATATAGATATATTGTACACATGCGGTTTCACACCCATAGAAGTTTATTCACAGAAAGAAGTATACTATAGGAAATAAATAGCTATATAAAAGATAATATTTGTAACTGGGCTATTTTTTTAAACTTAAACTAAAAAAACAGGCAAATTTATAAAATTCTTTTAGTAAATAAGTTGAAGATTGCCAACGTACGTGACAAAATTGCAGCGTTTTAACAGATTTTTTCGCAATTTGGTTCTACGAAAATAAAGTATATATTCGAATCATCGATTTTTCTGATGCAAAATAGTATCTCATTTTAATTTGTATTAGCCCTAAAAAGAAGCAAAACAACGACAATTATAGGTATTTGACTCTATTGAAAGGATATATTCATGTTTTTATTGCAGTCTTGCATACATATATATACATATTTCATTGAAAAAATAAAATACTCATTTGTACTATGTACTTCCATTTTTATTTAATAAAATCAGGACCAGTTTCGATTATGACGAGCATTATCGTAATCGTTTGTATTACTTACGAGAATTATCATACCGTAAATAGAAATAGTACAAATAAGTTTTTTTTTCTTAAATATATAAAGCCTTTCCGATAAGAATTGACAGTGAAGACCCTGAAAGTGATATATGTATTACATATTAATTTCAACATAACATTTCCAACAAGTTCTCTTAGAACAGATAGATTTACATACTAAAAACATACATTGTATAACATTTTATTAAAATTATGACATATATTCTACAGTAATAAAAGGTAGATGATTACAAATATATAATCATAAAAAAACATAAAAAAATAAATTAAAGTATTATATATCATGAAAATATTGTAATTTAAATATATTTTTTAACATCTGAATTTCACTCGACGTTATTTCATGCATGTTTTCAGGTGATGGTATTGTGTTTCCCGCAGGCTTTCTTCCTCTTATTGTCTCATGTTTACATTTTTAAAAATATTTTTTACAAGAAAAGAGTGGCAAAGAAACACAGCCATAAGTGGTAATGACTTTAATTTTATTTCATGGCTTTAATTATGAAACACATTTGAGCAAGATTTTTTTGTGACAAAGCTCCTGAATTTTTAAAACTTATATTTATTTTTTCAATTACACAAAAAATAAAAAGTTATCACTTTCAGTTTAAATTGCATTTATATAAAGACGAACTAATCGAGAAGGGATAAGGAGAATTGACATAACAAACACCCACGTCTTAGATCTCAAACTTTTATTTAAGCAATCTAAATTTTATTTTGAACTTACTAGGAATCGATCTCAGAGCCGCCTGATCCCTAACCAACTAGACCACAGTGGGAAAATTTTATCAAACGATTGCTCTAGCTATTTTTCCTTTATTTATATCATCCATTGATAATTGAATCTAAATAAGTTCGTTTGCAGTCCTGTTTGGGGCAGTTGCTGTATAGTGTATAGTCACAGGAAATAATATATCATCAAATAATTTCAATTTAATTCTAAAACACGTCATAAATAATGTTTAAAATTATCTTCATAAATAAATAGTTGAAAACGCGCCATAAATAAAAACAGAGTACTAAAAAGTGTTGTATTCTTTCGTTTCACTCAAAGGAATGTGTTTATTTAGAAGACGTAACCTATTTTTTTTTTCAAATTATAATATTTTTCATGGAACATCCTAATTGCCAAGCCACCCCACAATTAAAATCCTGTGCAAAAATAGTTTAAATTTTATCATGCAGAAATAAAATAAATTCAACGTATTGTGGGTCCGAAAACGGTGCTTTTTTATTATTTCCTTACTGGTTTTATTATATTTTTATTTCGACGCGAAAAACTGCTATGTGGAAAAAAATGGTCATATATTTTTAAGTGTGTACGAGAAATTAGCGAAGTAGTCAAATCGGTGTCGGGATAAAATTACACAAGGAGGAAATGATACATAAAAAAAATAATTCAAAAAAATATCTGTTTTGCATATTTAATATATTTCTTAGATTCAATGAAATGTTATGACTTTTTAACATAAACATTAATAAAAAAAAACGTTTTTTTAAATGTGATATTTCTCCGGTATAGTTATATTATAGTTAGGTTACGGAAACGGTGCCCAACCTTTTTTACGCAGAGAGCTACTTGAGGAGCAAACATTCAAAAAGTGTTTTGTCACACAAATACAAAGCTTGGAAAATGATGATTTAAGTGTTGCAAAAGTGACGATTTGTATGAATGTGTCAACTTTATGATTTCATTTTAATATGAAAAAAAACCTTTTTGAACACTAATTTTGATTTCCATTCATAGGTTTTATTATGGGCTATCAGAATTGGTATAAAACGCCATTTTTCAAAATTTGTGACAAAACACTTTTTGAATGTTTGCTCCTCACTTATCAATATTTTAGTTACCTCGAGATTTTCCTTCATAAAACTCAAAAATGTTTATTTAAAATGCAAACTATCACTAGATATGCTTACAAAATAATACAATTTTGATATATTCGCATATCTCAACAAATTGTAAGTTTTCGGCATCAACCAAACTTATATTTGCGATCGACTGGTTGAGCATCTTTGGGTTACAGCGTCAATGAAATTGAATCTCTTAAAGTTAGCTTTTGTTTTAATGATACACAGTGGCAGATAAATAACTTTGAAAGCCTCTTCGTAGAATAATATTAAAAATTTAAAACTGAAATAAAAATATGAGGGTTTATATAATATATGTTATCTTTGAGGCTCCCAAGATTTGGAGGCCCCAAGCGCGCGCCTCTTGCGCTTATGGAGTAATCCGCCACTGATGATACAAATATGCTCTTATGATGGTGCGATGAAAGAGCTATATGATAACAACCAGTGTATTTCTATATCATTCTTTTTAAAATGTTATCTCTCCAAAGTGAAGAGTAACTGAATATTAAAATTACTCGCAAAAAACAACCTTTTTTGAGATGTTTCATAATACGCGTTAAGAGAGGATAAAGTAAAAGATTATTTACAAAATTTCTAGAATATTCTGAATTATTTTTTAAAGAGTAAATTTTGATTCTTCACAAAGACAACATTATGTTTTGTTTCCGTGACACTTAAAATGAAGAATTATTGTGTAGCGTTGTAAGTATGTGCATAAAGAACGGCGATGCCCCTTGTTGCATTGTATGTCGAAGTAAATGCAGCAAAAATCGTCAAATATTGAACATATCCGGGCCACAGTGAAACAGAGAGGCCGTTGTTAAAGTTTCCGACATTTTTATTTGAATGCAAAGTGCATTTTACGAAACATGAAAACATTTTACATGGATGGAAACGTCGAAGACTGAAGCTCGTATCAGTTTTGCAATGTAGGGCGTACATACACAGTGCCATGTTAGGTAACTTGGATCAGTAAGGTAAAATATATATTTTTTAACTTTTAAAAGCATTTTAAAACTTCACATGCTAAATATTAACATCAGAAAACACTGGTGTTCACTGTCAACAGTTGGTGAAAAGGCAGTAGCTTGGAATAATAATAAAATGCTTTTTTGAGCTCGTTCCACATTTTTTCATTAAAGAACTGGTTAAACGCATCATGAGCATTTTTTGAGCCATATCGGCTCCCAATGTAAAGCATATGGTCTATAAACTGAACTACTTTTCAATACTGTCAATAATACAACAATATATTGTTTATCGCTTAAGAAACAGCAACATGTCTTAACCCCTCTTAGCCCTTAATGACGTTTGTTGGGCTAAGTCGCAATGCTGTGTATCACACAAAGTGCTATATTAGGAGTACTAAATTGATCGAAATACAAGTTCATCGGAAAATCAATAACTCGAATAAAAGTAAAATAAATTTTGCTCGAAAATGTTATGAACAAGACCATCTACACGAAAATATTCTATCAAAAAGAATAATGCAACAGGCTACAATAAAAGTAAAACAATAATGAGATTTGATAAAAAGAAAGAGTTGTAAAATATAGAATACATTGAACAGTAACAGAATGTCAAATGAGTATTAATATTACATAAAAATGGATTAAAATCTTTCAAATTACCCAATTCGTGTAGTTTAAAATCGAGCAATTACATGACGAGGATGTTGCATTTCAAGATACGTATGATTTAAGGTATTAAACTTTCGAGCAATTTACCGGATATCAAAACATACTACTATACGCTAAGTCGACAAATCTTTTGGATGATTTTTTATTTAATTTCGGTAGTAGACTTATTGTGGGTCTACCGTTTGCAGCAAAATAATATTCACAAGCAGAGAGATAAGTTATTTTCTTAAATTTAATAAAGTGAATAAAATTTATAATTATTTCATTTTCATTATTACCCACGCTCATCGGTTAGCAAACTTATAATTAAATGATAGTGATCGATGAAATGCAAATGTATATTTCCATTTTGTGTATCAAATTGGGCTTAAAACTACACATCAAAGCTAAGCTTTTCAAATGGATTGTGAATGCTGAGCCATGCAATATTTATTGAAACCAATTATATTAATTAAATTTGGCTTAAATCCCTTTCCGTAATATGTCACTGTACATTCTAAAATCAGAAGTGGTTTTGGCAAACAATATAACATAAGCTTTTATGCGAACATTTTTAGCGGGGCTCGGATATCACTGGCGCTTACAACAAAGCTTGGATGAGAAACCTTTTTGTACGATGAAGCAAAATAATATTTTTTATATGGAACTTTTTTTAAGCTAAGCATTGCTTGAGATTATTATTGACTTTTTTTGCGTTATAATAGCCAAAACCACACTCAATCTTGCTTCACTCTTGCTTCACTGATGAAACAACCAACACATGTTGAAGGCACACATCCTATTTAATCGAAAGATATGGCGCATATTTTTAGTATAATACTTTTGTACTTTTTATCGCCTTTTGTAAGATTTTTCTAAAGTAGCGAAATAGTTTCTTTAGTCCAAATAAATTTTATTTAATGTTAAGACATAATAAGCTTGCGAGGAACAAATAAAACCAAATTGTCTACGCACTAAAAGACATAAATTAGCCAATAAAGCTTGACTTTGCAGGCTCCATATGGCTTAATCAGATAAATAGAGGAAGGGAAAAAACATTCATGTAAAACGGGCTTAACATTGAAAAGATTTAAACTTGCATTATACATATAGAAAGTGCACAGACATTTATTTATTTTTTGATTAATAAATGCAATTGTAATTTTAAAAATGTATAGTTGCATTGATTAAAAACCGTCATTTCACAAAAATGTCGCTGTGGGTAAAACAGGTTCATTTACAAGGCTCCATAAAAATAAAAAATTAAGAGCTCATGCTTTGATGTGAAAAACATGCTATTTTAACTAAACGTAAAAAATACTTCATACTTTTACATTAAATTGTATAATTTCATATTTTATCGTGCATTTTGATTCATCTTTGATTTTATTTTAGTTTCTGCTACTTACTGAAGCAATTTCCGGTCCCAAAGTGGAACGTATAAAATATTCTAACCATTTTTACTACTCCAAGTCATCAAAAAATCGTTTAGCTCTGGTATATATAGATTAGACCGGAAACGGTAGGGGTAACTATAAAGATAGAGTTTTTTAGTTATTGGGTTGTTTAGTTATTATTATATTAATGTCAAAAGCGAAGATACAGACAAGTTTATTTACAATCAAATAAATTTTTCATGTCAAAAACGTTATACATGTTGATAAAAAACGTTTAAAGAATTTATGGAAAGATTGATATTGAAATTCAATCAAATAAATATATATATATTTAAAAAGAAGAGTCTAAAAACTTTTTTTTCTACACGCGTACCTTCTGAAATTTAAGTAAAAAGTTCACAACCATTTAACGACTAAAAACATATTAACATGATTTAATTCAAGATTTAAGGTAATAGAATAAACACAAATGGTCTAGAATTCCCGGTGGTCCAAAATTTTCAAAAAGTCGTTTTTTTTCTCGATATTTTGATAGAATAGTATTTTAAAAATATACTGTTAAAGTTTGGTGACGATATTCCAAGTATTTCCGGTTTTACAGTCCATTACAAGATCACCGCTTATGACCATCACCAGGACTAAAACAAATACTAAAGGTAAAAAAATCTATTTGTTTATAAACAAAACGTTGTTAAAAACGGGTAGATTTAGACTTTTAACTTAGGCAACGCGCCATTTTGTCAAAAAATGTTTTTTTTTTATTCTAGTTCCGGTCGTAACTATACTTATAATAATTAAGAATCCGTCATTTTTTTTTGATTTTAGATAAGAGGGAGATATAAACCATCCCCCACCAGTCAGGTCGTTTTTTTTGGAGAGGGAGACTTCAGCGCCATTTTTCTTGTCTTAATATTTTTTTTTTTTTAATTTTCATTTTTGTATAGTTGATAAGTAATAAAATATGTGTAAAAAAGTTTAAGCATTTGTTCATTCCCTTCATACTGAAAAAAAATCTTTAAAATAGCTTAAATTTTTGGCCGTTAGACCACCGGGTCCCCTTAAATACTTTTTAATCCTCAACATTTATTTTATATTTATTTATTTCATCCGGATGATGAAATATATTTGAATGACATATAATTACATTTTTCATAATTTATGCAAGGATAATATGATATCAAATCAATAATTTTTCAGTCTTGTGATCGACTCGTAAATGGAATTGAGAACTTGCATGGTGAAAAAACGTGTTACACAAATATTTTTTTACCATGTCCGCTTCCAATGTTGATCATATGGACTCCTAATGGAGTTTATCCCAACAAAAGTTTTTCTACGAGAACTGCTTGTTACTCAGTTGCTCAACCTTTCTTTTTCCACAGAGAGTAGAAATAGAAACATAGGACTAGGAAAGGACGAGTGGTTATCTAATCGCTCTCGATACGCCCCGTTTATAGGATAGGATGAATGGGAGAGGGGAATTTAAGAGATCACATACATCCATCCTTTTCCCTTTCTAGTTTATTCAGTAAGAGATTACACATTTGATTGTTCACGCCAGTAAATTTTCAACAGTTCCTCCCGTTAGGAGAGATACTTACAGCCAGAGTTTGTTTAAAATTTTTGAATATAAAGAGGAATTTTTGTTGCGCGGAAAACTCTTCATCGGAAGAATCCTCGATTTTTCCTGGTTCATTTTGCCCGTAGAAGTTTGTCTCACATCAATTTGTTGGTATACCATTTTTTAATAAAAAAATTCTCTATATTATTTTGTTTTAATTTTTTTACCATAGCGCTGTGGCAACGACATCCCCAGACATCGCGTGGCAAAGAAGTTTAATTTATGCACGCTTACCGCGAGTAATGCCTCCCTGAGGTATCGATGGCAAAGCCAATAAACTGTTTCGTCTATCTTCTTTTCCAGAATGAAGCCACTCGGAGTAAAATTGTGCTGCGTGATCAGCTGCGGGAGTTTATTAGACAGCTGGTATTATTTTATTGACGCTAATTGCAGAGATTGGGAGATTGGTTTTTGTGATTCAACCGAAAATAGCTTCGTGAAATTTCGTACAAAGATTGTCTGGCAAACTTCCGGATTCAACATATTTTGTGAGATTTCATTAAGCTCGCTAAAACATCTGCAACGTTATAGAAAATGTAAATTATTTTAACATTTTTTAATTAAACACAAAAGTGTATTTAATCGTTTTTACGATAGTCCACTCAATACAACGTCGAGGCAACTTGATTTCCTATGTTTCTTATAAACCTATTAAATATGATCTTACATTCCTTCTAAATAAATATTTCTTTGTTACCAATTATATAAAATACTGTTTTTATGTTTACTTTAAACAATGATTATAAATTAGAAGTATGTTTGTAAACTATTCCTTCCAACAATGATCAAACCAATTTTATGTAGTTGTTGTATTGAAATGTAAACATAATACCTTTTACGATATTAGTCACTCTCTAAAAGCTCACTAAGTGTAGAAAAAGTTCCATTTAAAGCTTAAAAACTAAGCAAGAAAATAAATATATTATACTTAAAGTCTATGGAGACAAGCGTTAAGAGCTTTATTTAACAGAAGAATAAAATTCTGGCCCTGGACACTAAGTCAAAGTCAAAGTCGAAGTCTATTGCTATCTTTTCTACGATAACTAAACATTTAAGTCTAAACTGCTTGTGAAGATTTTTTCCTCAAATTAAATAAAATAACTATTAAAAAAAATACTAAACCTCTAATCCAGGATTTCCCAAACATTTTCTGGAATAGAACACTTCGCAAGTCCGGAAAATATAACGAAACACTTAGCTGAATTTTTAAGATTTCTTTTTAACTGTGTTGCAGCGTATAAAACCAATCCATTTTTTTTCGGAACACTTACTCTAGCTCCGCGAAACAATGGTGCTCCGCGGAAAATAGTTTAGGAAACCCTGCTCTAATCCATGACATAAAAATACTTTTAATCACTAGGAGCACTGACTGTTTGCAACAAAAAAAACGTCTCAACAGTATATGAATTTAGTTTGATATACAAAATATTAAGTTTTTATCATTGATTACGCTACAAGCTTAAAGTTTTACAATACGGTCATTTTTATAAAGACATTATTTAAAATACCAATGTTACTTATAATAAATACAAAACGAATATTGTTGATTTTAATCTTTACGCTTATTTACATAAAAATGTAGTAAAAAAACACCTAAACAAGCGTTTTTTTACCCGTGTAAAAAGCGTTTGCGTAAAGCGTGTGCCGCCTGTGTGGTCGAGTGGTCAACGTTGTTGGCTTCGGCTACGGAGGGCCCGGGTTCAAATTCCGGTACGGACAGTTTTATAAATTGATTTTTCAATTTATTTATGAATTTCTGTTCAAAGGCATGGATGTATGTGATGTCTTGAATTCCCCCCCTCTCACCCATCCTATCCTATAAACGGGGCATATCATATTAGCTTACCACTAATCCTGTCCTAGCCCTATCATTCTATCCCTACTCTCTTTGGAAAAAGAGAGGTTGAGCAACTGAGTAACAAGCAGTTCTCGTAGAAACACTTCTGTTGAGATAAACTCCATTAGGAGTCCATATGATTCACATTGGGAGCGGACGGTTAAAAAACAAAAAAAAGCGTTTGTTCCTAAGATGCTCTATTTAAAAAAAAATGTTTGAATAAGCGTAAAATAACATTTGCACGTGCTTTCAAAACTATTTTTACTTAGTATTAAGCCTGCAAAAGAATGTCTATGAAAAGTAATCTTATATCTACGTTAACATTTAAATAGTATTAAGTTTAAAGTAATATTGTGTCATCATTCTTAGTTTTCAAAAATTACTTTAACCCCATAGGCATATCATATCATACATTCACATTTATATTCCGAAATCGTCAAAGTCAAACAATGTCAGAGAAGTTTACCGAAATACAAACTGCGCCTTCAAAATGATAACGTTGTCATTTCTAACCCAGTTACAGAATCTTTTTTAATATTCGTAATAGCGAAATTACAAAATGGTAAAACGTAGTCAAATATAAAATAGTGTGACCTACGTCATACAGGCGGTAACTTTGCAGCAGAATTAAAATGTAAGTGGAAATATTAATCATTTCGTAGGACTATTCCGAAAGACTGCGCTTCACTTAATAACATTCTGTAAAACGAAGACTTGGCCGGACGTAAATTATACAATAGTTGCCAGGGTGTAAGTTCTCACGGAAATAGTTTTGAGACGTTTTATCGTGTTTTTAAACGATTCTGGATGGATATATTAAGTTTTATCTTTCAAATAGGTACAAGTAAATATTATTATAATAAGATATCTCAGTAATAATAATAGTCTTAGTGCAGTAATATATTTCCGTAGCGGATCTACGTTTTTTTTTGTATCATACTTAAAAAAATATCAGGATAAATTAAATTACGTGAAATACATCGCATTAAAAATAGACAAGTAAGCAATCGAAAAACTGGTTTGATTTATTCATGTCGTATCGGCACTGGCAGAAATTGGTAGGTAGGAAAAATCTAAGAAATGAGTAAAGTACAAACTTAATATTATTGGATATCAATTAAATCTGTGTGGAATAATTTAGTTGGTGCATTTGTTGTATCCGTTTGGCATTTTTTTGAGCATATGGTCTCCTATTGAAGGTATCTTAACTGAGATTTTTCTATGACAACTGTTTCTTTCTCAGTCGCTCAACATCTCTTTTTCAATGAGAGTAGTAGAGATAGAAGGATAAGGCTAGAACAGGACTAGTGATTGACTAATCGCTCCCGATTTGCTATTCAAGTTATAATTTAAGATTTCGACTGAAAGTGCTTAGTGGAATTTCAATATTAAATTTGAATCGTTCAAACTATGTACATTTAAGATGCCTGAAGATGCCGGAAGGCAAAACCCGGGTCGTTAGTGACAAAATCTGTGAGAATGTACATAGTTTGAACTATTCAAGTTAAGGATAATAAATGGTGGGAGGGAATTTTTAGACATCACAAACGCCCATGCCTTCGAACAGAAATTGATCAGCAAAATTGTATTCGTACTGGGACTCAAACCTGTGAGATCCGGCACGGAAGCCGACAACGTTAAGTACTGCAAATACATACAACAGTTATTACTATTGCAGATTTAAAGGCAAAAAAAAATCTTTGCTAAGTGATTCCTAACTATATTTGTAAGAAGTGAGCATAAATCCCTCTACATTTTGATAAAACAGTTTTCTATGTAACATAAAACATCAAGGCTGGAGACTTTATCTAAAATGGTTATCATTTTAGTTGTTCTTTACTAAAAACTATCAATTTGTTAGTTATTAACTTCTTCCAGTAAGTGACGATACATTGATTTGAAAATCGACACGTGGATTTGTGATGTTGTATTATTCCTATAAAACGTTTTAACAGAAAGAGTTCTAAATACCAACATTTCATTTTCTTATAGCATCCTCGTTGCTCTCTCAACAAAACAACGAAGAATAACGTAACAATCAGCTCTCTTGTCAAATTTTAATTTAAACAACTTTATTTGACCTCTATGAACGAGACAGAGAACATGGTTACAGAAAAATGATAATTCATACAGTTATGAATTTAATAATATCAACGTAAAATGTAAATAAAACAACTAGTAAATGGCGTGTGTAAAAAGCTCGATTAATTCTAATTACGTACGGTTGGTGAAAGCTGAATTTGAATGTGTTGTATTTTGAACTTTCATTAATCTAATACTTCGCAAATAGCTTTACTGGGGTACATTTTTCATTTAAATGCAATTACTAATATAATTTTAATTATAAACACGACTAAAACAACACATTTTTAAAGCTCGATTTTTTGTTTTGGATCATACTAAAGACCTAAACTTCTATTAGAGTAACAATAGCAGAAGTGAACATTTATAATACAATAACATTTAAATAAAGACCATTATCTCATTTACGAACATAATTTTTAAATTCTTTGTTAAATATATATTTTTTACCATGTCTGCTCCCAATGTGGAGCATATGGACTCCTAATGAAGTTTATCTCAACCGAGAACTGCATGTTACTCAGTTGCTCAACCTCTCTTTTTCCAAAGAGAGTAGGAATAGAAAGAAAGGGCTAAGACAGGACTAGTGATTAGCTAATCGCTCTCGATACGCCCCTTACATAGGATAGGATGGGTGAGAGGGGGGAATTCAAGACATCACATACATCCATGTCTTTGAACAGAAATTCAAAAATCGATTGAAAAATCAATTTATAAAACTGTCCGTACTGGGATTCAAGCCCGTGACTTCCGTAGCGGTAGCCAACGACGTTGACCACTCGACCACACAGGCGGTAAGTTTAATATTTATTAAGAAGTTATAATTTGTGAGTATTTTTTTCCTATCTAAGTGGGGTTTAAGTTTTCTCTTTGTATATTTTATTTTTAGATGAGGTGTTGTATTTATATCTAGAAATGTCTCACCTGGAAATATTGTCATCTGGACGAATGAGTCAAATTATCAACAGCAAAAAAACCCTTACGAATGCTGGTTGCGGATGCTTAGTAAATAAAGGGATTCGTTTATTACGGTTTATTTTTGCAATGAGTTTATAATGTTGTTATTTGAGTTTTTAAAGAGCGATAATTATGTTGACGGCGCCAAACTAGTTTTGCAAAGTCGATCGTGAAACATGAGCTTTTGCATTCATTTCACAGGGCAGTGGTAGCGGTGCCGGTGTGCCTTCCTTCTCGTTAAATACGAATTTAATCCTGAATAATGCTTCCAGTCAAAGTTATATTTTAGTATTAAGCGTCGAGTACATCTTCTGTAAAGTGCTACTTACATTATTCCATGGAGCTTAATGGAAAGCTGTTCTTTTTTTATCATATCTGAGGTGAATTTCTTATTTAAGTTTTTTTCCCGTGAATTAAAGAAATATTTTCATTCGCATTCTGACAATCGTAAATTATTCCGACAGCCTTTCCAAAAAAGTCTATTTCATATCAAAAGTTTTTGAATGAAAACTTTTGTGAAGAAAATTGTTTACAGCTTAACAATCTATCTTTTAAGTTTACTGAGATAATAATTCGAGTAAGCTCAAACTTTTCATAAAACTTAATTAACTAGATAAATAATTATTAAGTTTTTACTATTTTTTGTTATTTATTATCTAACTGCGCAAAGGATAATTAAACATTTTCCGGATTTTCAAAATGTCTGACATAACTTAAGTGTAACTTTTAGCATCATTCTTAAATTGTTACAACTAACAAATTTAGGTCGCATTCCACCTCTGTAAATACAGCATTAGCATTAAATAATGATTTTCTTCCTAAATTTTATATTTCTTTCACAACTTTTATATTATATTATCCTCCATATTATATTATTCCCTTCACAATTTCAATTTTTTTTTGTGTAACGATAAGTTTCTCTCTGGTAAGATATTTTTTGCCGCCTATGTGGTCGAGTGGTCAACGTTGTTGGCTTTGACTACAGAGGGCCCGGGTTCAAATCCCGGTACGGATAGTTTTATAAATTGATTTTTCAATCGATTTATGATTTCTGTTCAAAGGAATGGATTTGTGATGTCTTGAATTTCCCCCATTCACCCATCCTATCCTATGAATGGGGCGTATTGAGAGCGATTAGATTACTACTAATCCTGTCCTAGCCCTGTTATTCTATCCCTACTCTCTTTGGAAAAAGAGAGGTTGAGCAACTGAGTAACAAGCAGTTTTCGTAGAAACACTTCTGTTGAGATAAACTCCATTAGGAGTCCGTATGCTCCACATTGGGAGCGGACATGGTTTTTTTTTTTAAAAAAAAGGTTTGTTTTGTGCTTATAAATATGTCTGGTATCGTTGAAAGTATAGTTTTTATAGACTTTTCTGAGAATATGTAAAATGCTCGTCAAATTTATTTACATTAAATTTTATCAATTTATTCTTGGTAAACGATTATATTATTATTGATAACGTCTGCATTATTGCTAGCAACAAAATATACATACGCCCAGATTTACACCAGCAACCTCTTAACTTCTCTTTGATTCGCTCCTCAGAAACATGCATTATTATTTATGGTTGGTTGTCGGTCGCTCTTGGCAACTCGTTGATTGGCAATTCAGTTTTTCAGCGATTATTTTTAGATTTTTATATGCTGTCCGATTGGCAATTCTTCACTGCATATTACAAATTGAAGCATTTTATTTCTTGCTTCAATTAAATTACAAGTTTACTACAAAAAAAAGTGTCACATCAAAAGTACACATTTTATGAATATAAAATGAATGAGCGAAAGCTTCTAAAATAAACCAAAGGAAAGACGCAGCGTTGCAACTTTACAATTTTATCGGTTGGCATGGTAATAACATGATCTTAGAGTGAGAATGCCAGCAATTGGCTTATAAAAGGAGAGATCAAGCAGAATGAAGAAAATTGATAGAGTCGGCCAAGTTTTACCCCAAACACTAGTAACATTGGTGTAGAAAAGTGTTACTGTGAAGCTTATTTCCATTAATATGTTCATTATTTCTTTTGCACTATGAAGAAAATCAAGGAAGCCTTATGAGTTGGATATCAAAATTCTAAAGAAAATTGAGGCAGCCAAGGCTTACCTCGAACGTTGGCGTAAGAAACAAAGAAGAAAAAGAACGATTATGAGTTTTATATTGTACTCTAAGTATTTTTAATAAATGTTGTAAGTTAATTAATCTAACTATTTCATTGCCACCGGATTCATCGATTTATTTATTTTTTCATCATATTAATAGTGCGTATAGCCTATGTATAGAAATCATGTATTTATTTTAAATGTTGGTGTTGTCTAATATGCACCTAGTTTATTAATTGATTTGGCATTTACTTGGTAGAGCTTTTTTTTTTTATTCGATAAACTTTTTTCTTTTCTTTTCTGCATCACACCGAAAATGATATCTCCTCAATGATACAGTTAAGATACATTTTATTTAGGTACAATTTGAAAGGCAACAATAAATAATAATTACAAATATATAGATATTAATAAAGGTTAATTAAATGCAAAGAATTGGTATAATTACAAGTAGAAACAATTAAATAATAATAAGCAAGAATGATAGTTAATGGGACTAATAAACAACTTTTAATTTTGAGACAGATGTGATTAAGGATTGAATGGTGAGAGACAGGGAAGGTAAACTTTTTCTCCAAAAGAAGTAGCAAATTTCTTGAAGTGACAGAAATTTTCTGAAGACGAAACTAGATCTGGATGCCCAATAGGACCATCACAATTATTTCTACATGACAAAAACAATATGCTTCTTTCTACCGACATAATCGGACAATTCCAGAGAATATGCTCTGAATCTTGATTACTGTCACCACAAGGGCAGTGTAGGCTAAGTTTGATTTTAAATTTATGTAACTTGGCATTAAATGCACCGTGTCCGGTGATAAATTATGAGGTCCAGTGATCCGGAGAGAGCCAGGTTGCATTTTGAAGAAAAGAAATATCTGGGAAAAATAAATAGGTAATTCTACTACGAAGGGACTTGGTAGAGCTCCATTATCGGAGAGTAAAAATATCAAAGTATTTTAGTTCTACAGTTTTTAATATTTTTTATGCGTTGATAGCTATTTCGGCTTTCGCCATCGTCAGAACTATGTCTAAACTTATATTTTGCTCAGCTATATATACTGGCTCTGAAGAGATACACAATGCATCAAGTTATTCACTCTAACATCCTAATTTAAATTATAATTACACTTATTAAATGTGATTCTAGTGTTTCAAAGAAAGATAAGCACATCTTAAATGAAAAAACCATTATTATATCCATCACCGTTGTTAAAACCCTTAATGTAATTAATAATAAATATTAGTATAATTTATCCTAATTTACCTTGAAAAATCCTGTATTGCTTATTGTTTTTCGAAACACTAAAGTCATAGTTAATAAATTTAATGTAATGTAATTAATAATTAATATCAGTTTAATTTTATCCTAATTAATGTTTAAAGAGAAAAAAAACCCAGATTGCTTATCGTATATATTGCTAATTATATAAATTAAAAATTGCAGTTATAAACAAATTTGATATGAGAATATTTTTTTCTCATAAGTTAACAAGGGGTTCGCCAGCCTCAGTAAAATTCAACAAGGGGCTCGAGCAAGCCCCTTCCAGCCCACCCCTGAAAGCATCTGTAAAGATTTTTCAACAGCATCTTTTATGAAATATCAATATCAAACTTAATGTTGATTAATATCAGTTTTACATAACAAAAAACATAAAATATAGTTTCAGTAAATGTTTGATAATAAACATTCAACTAAACTTTTAAGCCCGTTCTAACGAAAATGAAACGTTTCAGGTTATTTATTCAATTTGTTTTAATAGTTGTTTACCTTTTAAACACTATAAAATTTAACGAGTGCTTTCTTAGACCTTCAAAATAAATAATAGCTATGTGCTTAAAGACAAAACTTTGCCTTCAAAGTTGGCGTAGTCACTGCACTATTTTATAAGGTACTAAGGTTTAATAAGTTGTATTTTTACGAGCTTTTTGAACTTTTCACCTCAACCTGTAAGGAAAGTTTCTTAAAAGGGAAATTAAAAGTGATACAAATGTATTAAAGGTTATCAAGATTTTTTTAAGGAAATATATCGTTCAATGTGTTGTCATAATTTTAAGAAAGATAAGTTTATGTTATAAATAAATAAAACTCGTAAAATGATCGATCCCCAAATCCCCTAATAAGCTCTTTGATTAATTTTTTTTTTTTTGTGAAGCAAATATCGATTATTTAATTTGTACCAGCAATGATTTTTTTATTCCTTCTTATCCGACTAAATTAAGTCAAACTGTCCATTGAACTATTTTAAAATTTTCTTTTTGCCTCATTTTTGTTTAATTTTTATCTTATATGAAAAAGTTAACCAAATATAGATGTTTCTCTCCGAAATAAAATATTAATTATAAAAACTGCAGTATGATTTATAAATTTAAATAACTATTCAAATTGGAATCGTTTTATCTCCGTTTTGGTGAAAGAATAAATTTCAATTACTATTTTCAGTGTTGCATTCAATTTAAACTTTTCTTCGTTAAGATTTATTTCAACCAACAAAGAATACGTAAAAATGCCAGTGCAACGAAGGTAGAAGTAAGTTAATTTAAGCTTTGTTCTGACATACACAAGAGTTTGATATATAATCAAAAAAAACAATGATATTTTTTTGAACAAATAAAAATCTTACCCATCGTTTAAATTTTATTTTTATGTTACACATTAAAGAAACATGTACAATTATGAATAAAAACTGTAATGAAAAAGTTTTCAACTACAACATAATTATCTATGATTTGCATATGAACGAAAACGGTAGCCACGTGAACTGGCTTTACTAAGGATCGCTCACCTCTGTAGCGATCACGCCCTTCCATTGGCAGCGATGGAAAAGGAATGCAAATGACCAAAAAATCAGCGATGAAGGAAGCTAATGTGTTGTAAGAATTATAGCTCCATTGATTTAAGATATATATAAAAATATCTGCTCGTAAAAATAATTCCTTTTATATTATATTTTTATTTCGCGGGAGATTGTTTTTACTTGGATTATATTTCATACTCGATGGAATAATAATACCACTGCATGATCTCCTAATATCGAGAATCCCTAACTGGCTTGCTAGTGAGAAATTATTGGTGTAAAAATACAGTTGGTGGGCCTGGTAGGCGAGAATGGCATACATTGGATGCAAAGCGCTCATGTTTTTAAAAATCTTTTAGGTGAGATACTAATCTGTTACTTCCAAAACAGTCGTTGCTGATATAAAAGTGAAGTAAACGTAAAATCTCTAGATCTAAAAGAATAATGTCAAAGAATTAGAAAAAACAAGCAAGTTATTTGTAATTATTTGTAGCAACTATCATTTTGTTATATGAGCTAAATTATGAAAATTAAAATCATTTTAATATAACATTTTTGGTGCATAAGAACTGAATATTATCTTGTAAAAAAATAATGGACACATAAGTATTTCCTATACAAAAAAAGCAGCACCGACCATTTATTTAAAATAAAAATACGTTTGCTTGTTACAGGAAACAAGCACCCTGCACCGCCATATTGTGAGACTTTGTAATTTGTTGTCTGTATATCATTAAAAGAATTAAAATAATTTTGGTATATTGTTGGCTAAAAAATAGTTATAAGTTTTTTTTTTTAAAAAAAATAATGTGAGTGAAGATGTAGCTTTACGTTTTGGAAAGCTCTATCTGCCGGTTTTTCGTCTTGAACGGTTTTCTTTCCATCTAGCGGTTGAAAAATAAATATCTTTTGTCTAATTTATTTCTCTCGTTACGGTGTGTAATTGCTTGCTGTTCTTGCCCAATTTAACATAAATTTCCGCCCTACGTTTAGAACCTAATTTAGTAAAGCCAGAGAACGGAGGAGAAAAAAAATAATAACCAGATTGTTGGAATTCCTCACAAAGCAATCTGACGTTAGTTATCAAATGACAAAGAGCCGTTTTGAAGTTGATTCAAATTGTCATTTTTTTTAAATTTCAAACGTATTAGTTCCTAAATAAAATCATTTTTGTTGCTCAAATATATAAACCGTTTCGAGAAAAATGTGTTTTAATTAACTATTTTCAAAAAACGTTGTGTAAAGATATAAAAAAATGTATATAGTTTAACGTATAATTAAGTACAAGCCTCAGCAAACCTTCCCCCCAAAAAAATGAATAAATAATGATGAATTCTAAAACAGGTTTATTTAAAAAAAAATTATACTGGGCTGAATTTGAATTGATCGATTTTATCAAATCATCTTAGTTTTCAATGGTAAGAATCATATAATTTTATTGATAATTATTTTGCTAGGTTGTAATACCAATTGTTTGTCATACCTTGTTTTTATCACTTAACTTTTGTATAAATATCACTGTTTTATTGTTTTTCTTATCAGTTGACAATGCTCATCATGAGCGAAACCGGTCCTGATCTAATAAATTTTATGTGGAAAAAGTACTAAAAATGTTTTATTATTTTTATTATAATGCCATTCCACCAAGTATTGACAGTGAACACCTTAAAAGTGATAAATAGGTTGTCTGCAGATTTTTTTTAGCTGTAGTTTATTAAACTTTAAAACGCTTGATATTTGGTAATGTAAACTATTTCACAGTACGTAATTTAATTTTTAGAATTCCCTTTTCTCACCTTTCCTATCCTGTGAACGGGGCGTATCGACAGCGATTAGCTTACCACTAATCCTGTCCTAGCCCTATCCTTCTATTCCTACTCTCTTTGAAAAAAGAGAGGTTGAGCAACTGAGTAACAAGCAGTTCTCGTAGAAACACTTCTGTTGAGATAAACTCCATTAGGAGTCCATATGCACCACATTGGGAGCGGACATGGTTAAAAAAAAAAAAAAAAAAGTTTACAAATTTTGCCTATTCTAAAAATAAAATAACACTTGTAAAAGATATTAACACTTGTAAAAATTTATTTAATTGAAAAATTGTTAGTGTTTTATTAAAGTTCACTATTTTTCTGTCAGTTTTATTATGAGTCATATTTAAATGCAACCGGCAGAGATTTTTACAACGTATGCATTTGTATTATATGAAATAAACCATCCATTACACGAACGCATCCATTAAAAATCAGACCCCAGAGTGCAATTCCGAGATTTGAAATTTGCAGGCGGCACTTCCGTGAAGCCTCATTTGAATTTTTCTCACAGCCTCGCCGGAAATACCGGAAATCACCAATACGATCTTAATGGGCCATTACACATTGCCGGGAGTGTTATACCGTCAAACATATAATAAAATTTTATGGACCAATAATAAGACTTGGCGAGAGGAGCACTTGGTATTCGGAGAATATTGTTGAAGACCGTAACATTAATTTTAAGCACCGGGCGCTTCCAATTAATTTTCTCGCTGATACGGCGGGAAATTAATAGGTATCCAATGATTTTTTTACGAGTTTTAATTTATATTTTTTACAACATTTTAAGCGGTTATTTTAAGGACTAAAAAACATTTTTTATTTATTGAATTGATTCTGTTTGTGTTTGAACAAAATCGTGCTTCGACTGTGAAATTGATTACATTTACTTTTATTTGTAAAAGTTATTAAATAATAGAAAAACCATACCAAAGTTTTTGAAGTTACAAGTATGATAAAATCAAATCGGACAACTAATTAAAATATTTGTACTCCAACCTTTACTTATTCTATCTTAGTAAGGCGACATCGTGAAGTCAAAAAGCTTTCAAATGTGTAATATATATAAATTTATAATTATTATTTTTGGTACGCAAAATACTTTGTTATAATCTCGACCATTGCAAACGATCGAATAAATTGAATTTTATCAAATATCGAGTACATTTTAAAAATTACCTGATCGATAAAACAATATTGTTCCTAGATTAGATAACTAGAATTTTCATTTAAAGAAATGTACGAGAGAGGTCTGTTTACTGGTCATTCTTTTTCAAACCTTAGTAGCATTCATATTTGAAAAATACGTTTAGGATATCAAAAATAGTAAAAAATATATGTCATAATATTTTAGACTATTAAAAGGTGAACAAATATGTTTCGTTATGCCAATTATTCAACGCCACTTGCGAGACATTGGTTTTACAATGCTTGCTGAGCGATTTAGGTAACGCAATAAAGAAACAATATAAATTTACGATACATTTTTTATTTTTTTTACTTAATTGGACTGTACATCAACATCGAAGAAATTGTTTTGAACATTGTGAATTATGAAGGAATCGATATTCGTGAAATACGTCCAAAACGTTTTCCAACTTGGTGAGATTAAAATTGATAAAGCAAGAAGTTATGATTAAATGAGCTATCTATTTTGCAAATCAAAACATTCATTAAGTCACACGAACATAAAAAATGGATGCTATTTCATTTTTATTGGTTGATTGAGGCAAATTTTGGATAACGAACAAAAAAGAAAAAAAAAGTTTTTGAATTGTGGCTTACTTACTAATTGGTAAAGAAGCTTTACCTAATAAGCATATGAACCAAAATAACTATTGTCACACACTATTTTCAATTTATTCATATTTAAAAAATGGCAGCAAAATTGGTAAATTGCAACATATTATACGTTTAATATTATTTTTTTATTTGAATTTAAGCTAACTAAGAATTATTAGATAAAACAACCATGAATGTTGACAACTTCTATTAAGAATACCTAAGAAAATAAAATATTTTTTTATACGAAGAAATACTGAAAATATAATATTGAAGTATATTATTGATATATTACCATCTTTCTTGACGTCATCAAAAAGGCGAAATCGCGACCATACAAACAAACGTATGAACGGCCAACAAACCTTATCGACTATTAACATATAGATTATGAATAGGTAAAACCATAAGCGTGTTATTGAAAACTTTTATTTGAAGAAATATTTAAGAAAAATAATTCCTACACAAAGAAATACTGAAAATTATATTGATAAATAACATAATAAAGAAACTTATCTTGTCTATAAATATAATGAAAGTTTATTTCGTTTAAAATAAAAATGCTCCCAAAAAACTGTTTTCAACCAATCGTTTACCTGTTATGTAAAAAAATGACAGATTGATGGTAGACAATTTAGAAAAGAAAAATGAAACCTTCTTATGGTTTTGTTTTTTAGTTTTGATAAAAACCTAAGCACACAAGTCTCTCGACAATTGGCCCCGGTAGCCAATCTAAAGAATATTTTTCATAATAAAATGGGATAAAAGATTCCCCTGTTACTACACTACAGCGGATTTGCGACAAAGCACGTACACCAAAGCGCAGGGGTAGAAATTTGGTGAATGAAACTGATGATATTGAATACAGCGCTTGAGGGGTAGAAATAAAAAGAATTATACTGCAAAATCGTATATTTTATCGTATTTTTTTATGTCCAAAGATTAAATGGTTTCCTTATTCAAAGCCGTATATTGTGATTTAAATTAAAAACTAAGTTATGGCTCTATCAAATTTAACATATGTTTTAATTATTTCAAAAACATATTGACTGTGGACGTAATCCTCAATTTTCCAAAACAGCTTTTTTTCGATAATCACAATGTATACAACTTGACACACATTCTATCAAAAAGATGGAAGCTGAAAATGCCAAATAGATATCTGTATTTAGCTTTTAAGTTTGAAAAAGATGACATTGTAAAAAAAAAACAAAAAAAAACACTGAAATAAAGGTTTTTCCGAGACAATTTCTCTAATTAATATTTGGTTATGTCAATTAAACACCAGTTTAGAAGTATCCGTGCACTTCAAGGTTGTGTATAATTCATAATTTGCATATGTTACAAAATCATCAAAACACGTTTTTAGCGCCTCCTGTAAAATTTGATATGTATGGGTTACGTCCTTTTTCCTTTCCACAGTCGATATACAGAATAAAAAAGTTTATCGAATATATAAAAAATAAAGTTATGTAAATGAATGATATTGACATTTTATAAAAACTAGTGCGTCAAAAAATAGTATAATAGTGAGTTGATTTTTGACGAATCTAATTCAACCAAAAATACAAGAAATCACTCCTGACTCATGATTAAGCCAATGAATGAATTCAACCCCTAATTTGCTGAAAAAGTTTCATTTCCTGTGGATTTAGATTTGTTTAAAAATAAATATTGATATGAACATGGCTATTCAGCTATTCGATAAGTAATATGTAAATTTTATTCCTGAATATTAGGTGTCGTCTATAGAATCCATGACAATGTTTTAAATTAATTGCTAACCTTTGATACTAAGTAACAGAACCAATAGTTGAGCAGAGATAATATAATAATAATGTTGATAATACAATTTATATTTGTGGAGTACAAATACTTTTGGTGGAAAACTGTTTGCGCTGTTGAAAATTTAATAAACTTTGCTATATCTATTGATTTTTATCAAATTCTATGTCTGTAACTTTAACGTACCGACGTTAAGAACATTCAACATTTATTACCCACGTTAACTGGAAACGACGCTCGTCCGGGCTTATCTGCGTCGAATGAAAACGTATTTAACTATCCTCAAAACTAGATTAAAAGTAACCTTAACGATTTTTCTGACAGCTTAATGTGTCAACGTTTTATAGAGTAGATTACAATTTTGATAAGAGTAATATAGAATTTTTCAAATAAACATTTTTCAGAATTTTCAACCCATTTTAATTTATTATGTAAGGGCATTCCAATTCTAAGGTTCTGTTTAATTCTGTTTCACCTTCCAATTATTTTATGTCTTTCTTTTTGGTATCCTTGAATACAGTTAAAACATAATATTAAAAGTATTACATTACTTTCTAAGTCACTTAAGTAAAACTATAAACAACTGTATAAAAGCTTGATAATATTTATACTAAATGATAATTAACTAAGTAAGCAATTTTTTAAAAGTGATTTTATGTTTTTTAAGACATGTATTAGAAAATATAGCTAATAGTGGTTTTGACACCGTTAGAACTACGTGAAATTAAGCAAGAGCTCTTTAGTTTAAAAAAACTCTGACTATGACACCGAATTTTTTAAAATATTAAAACTGAAATTGACGTCTTTTTGTATTATGATTTAATCTAACAAAAAATTAGTCCAAGTTACTAATTTTTAAAGAGACAACTGTGACTCTGAATTTAACACAACTTTGTACATGATTATTTATGAAATTCTACCAAGTGAATACATGTTTATTCAATCAATACTCACTCATAAATGAAATACTGTTTATCCAATATTCATTCAATCAATCAATTGTTCTTTTTGTTTCAATTAAATGTCAGATTTAATTGTATTTTACTCATAACCAAAAAACGTATGGTTTGTTCCCGGATTTTCTAAGACATCAGTACTTCAAATATTGACTCCATTATTTGATACAATTTTCACTTGAAGCTAAATATGTATATATGTACATATTTTAAATAAAATGCAACAGTTTGCCACCATGACATACCATGTTTAAATAACTAAGCATATGTTTTAACCAGGGTCATAGAATTAAGTATAATAATTTCCAAATTAATGAATTGAGAAAGAAACGTAAAAATACTTGAAAATGAGATTTGCATGTAGCACTTTTTTTCTTTTAATCACGATAATTTAACCAAGCAGTAATAATTCCTTTCTTATAAAATATTAAGTTTACGGGATTGATTTTCAATACTTTAAGTTGTCGTACCAAACAGAACCTCCTTACATCAGTTTCCTATAATACGCTGTGGAAAATCGAGCTATAGAGACAACTGTTGTTTGCATTTCAATGCAAAATATTATTTTGATGGGTGCCACGGTGAAACGATATTGTTTGCATACGTGCTATCATTTTTCAGTAAACATTATACAAGGTTTAATTATTATCATTCTACGCATTTCTATTTACGTAAGAAGAAACGGTTCAGGAGAAAAATATCACGAATTGAAAATCATTATTTCAATTCGTGATTGAAATGATTCAATTTTTAGCGATAAAAACGCTTAAACAGAGCCCTTAAAGTAAAATCAATTTATCCGCTTTATTGCTCTTCTGAACGATTTCATCCTAAATAGATGCGCGGTTTCAAAGTCGGGTCAACGATGTGGACTTGTCTCCAAATGTAGGGTACGGCGATTGACTATGAACTGGCGATTTAAGTTTTAAGCCACACCCTACTTGGCTTTCTTAATCAACATAATGAGCATTTTTTAGAATTTGACTATTCTTTAGTAAATATTACGTAAAAGTTTCTTTATTTAACTAGATTGACTCAATGAAGAATTTGTAACTTAGATAACACATCAAGTAATATCAGTAGCTGTAAAGAGACTCTTAAAATAGCTGGGCTATGAGCTTGCGATGCATCTAGAAAGCTTCAGATCTGTTAAACTCTTCCTGAGATCGGTGATATTGTAGCATACTGGATGCCATCAGCCTACTTTACTAGAATGTACAATGGCAAAAATAAATGGTAGTGATTATCATGAGAAAAATAAAGCGAATATAATATTATGATTCTTTTGTTGATAAATAAAGACAATCAGATCAATTAAACGAAACGAAACGAACATCAAAAATATAATAAAAAAATAATGGTAAATAATCAGAAAGACATAATTTCTTTCATATTTTTAATATCAACGATTTTCTTCTCGGTTTTGATTAGATTTAATTTTTTCACCAAGCGCCATGAACTCGGAATAAATAAATTCGAAATGAAAACTTTGTAGTATACGCCAGCTGTAAATTAAAAATAAACGAATTACATAAATGAAAAATATTAAATTGATTTACTATCTGTTTTTCAGTAAAGAGGACAGTGCGGAAACATTTTTTTCCATTTGTAATTTGAGTACTAACATACACAACATGTTCAAATAATATAATTTTCCGTGCCGCCGTAAAGAAAATCAATATTTAATCAGAGCATAGTGGCATGCTGTGCGAGTGCCGCGCACACATATCGTGATACGACCTATTATTTGGACGGGAATGGGGTAGTACGGCCCTTAGAAAAAGGAATAAAGTGCATTTACACAATTATTGTAGAATAGAATGTAGAACTTGGTGCTCTTATTTCCAAAATTGAAAATGTGTATGTATTCAATTTTATGTTTCATTATTTTCCTCGCCTCATAATTCAGTTTTAAACAGAGATTCATTATCAATTGTCTTTCGTTTAATGCTGGATGAATACCGTTGCAGAGTTTTTAAACAATCTAGTAGATAGATCAAACATTGATCGAATATCTATTGATTGTTTTACAAAATTCGCTAGTAATATGACTCATATGGAATTCAAAAAGAGCTTATCTCAGCAGAAGTGTTTTAAAAGAGATCCGTTTGTTACTCAGCCATTTAAACTTTTTTCGGAGATAGTGAGGATAGAAGGAAAGGGCAATGATGGAGTACGTGGCTTGATAATCCCTCTCGCTACGCCCCACTTTTAAGGAAGTTTTACACCCCACATACATTTATGCTTTCAAACACAACTCTATGATGCAATCGATGATGAGTAGCAGAACAAAAATCCGGAAATTGAGTGTAAAAGATAAATGAAAAAACAGCAAGAGACTTGCGGACGTACTTTCACATTTTTCTAACGTTTTTTTAACACCAATGACGGAGTGAAGATGAGGTTCGACTCATTTTATAAACTTGCTTGCTCTATTATTAAACATAAACTGAAGGCTTTTTCATAACAAGTGATAAACCTTCGTTCTTTTAACATTGTAATTTCATTTGTAGATATAACCAACAGTTATATGTACGAATTATTCACTAATACACATGATTATGACGTTGCCAAAACCAGGGATAACTCAAAACACTCATTTTTGTAGCTAGGCCTCTGTGATCATAGCCTTTCAAAATATGAACGTTAATTAATTAAGATCCTAACATAGTTTGGTTGCATAAATAAATTATTTATACAATATAAAATTAGAAAATTTCATAAATTGATTTTTAGTACATTTACGGATTTTTATTTATATGTATGAAATTCAGTAGCTGATTGTATTCTCTATTTAGTTATAATTAAAATAAAAAACAATATTTTTTACTACATACTTGGTTCATTTGATTAATATTAAAAGCGCTTGCATTTCAAAATGTGTTTTTACTGGCTAAATTGAATAAAATAATAAAAACAATATTTATACAACAAAACCTGTGCTACGTGGGCTCTTCGCAGACAATCTATAATAGAACGATTAGTAAGAATTATTAAATGAAACAATTCTATAGCAAAAGCTTTACTGTGCCTGAAAATAATGTCATAAAACAATTCCGTAGTAAAAAGAATCGCATAAACTGAATCCAGCGTAATCTTTTGTAATAAAATTGGCTAAGTGTTGATCCGGGCTTACCTGTGAGGGCGTCTCTGTGATAATAATGATGCATAATCGTTATTTTAATGATTACTGAAGCCCGAAATGTATCAACTAATGGCCAAACATAAGCATAAACATTAGGTGTGCGTACTTAACTATAATGGAAGTATACAGTTCCACTTCAAAAATATTGAATACCGTTACATGAAGTGAGTGATAACTTCACTGAAAAATATTCTTATGCTACATAAAGCAGGGTATTAAGAGAAAACTATATTTATGTGTATCTAAAAAATCGATAAAAGATATAGTCATAATACAATCAATTTAACTTGAAAAATAGCTTACGGAAACAGTTAAAGCTATACCTAAGTATTTATACAACCTGTTAGGGTTTTGTTAGGGTTAGGGAGCATGTTTAGTCGCCTGTGTGGTCGAGTGGTCAACGGTGTTGGCTTTGGCTATAGAGGGCCCGGGTTCAAATCCAAATTTTTCAATCGATTTATGAATTTCTGTTCAAAGGCATGGATGTATGTGATGTCTTGAATTCCCCCCTCTCACCTTTCCTATCCTATGAACGGGGCGTATCGACAGCGATTAGCTTACCACTAATCCTGTCCTAGCCCAATCCTTCTATCCCTACACTCTTTGCAAAAAGAGAGGTTGAGCAACTGAGTAACAAGCAGTTCTCGTAGAAACACTTCTGTTGAGATAAACTCCATTAGGAGTCCATATGCTCCACATTGGGAGCGGACATGGTTGAAAAAAAAAAAAAAGGGAGCATGTATAAGCAATAGTAACAAATGATTGAGCAAACTAGTCAAACATTTTCAGTGTGTTTTTTTTTAAAATAATATGTTTATTAGTTAACCTAAAAAAAAACTATAAAACAATTTTTAAATACGAAAGAAAATATGTGTCACAAAAAAACTTTTCATTATTTCGATTTGGAATGTAAATTTGGTGTATCTATTGGCACTACCAGAAAATTCTACATATATCTGATTTTTTTCTTGGCAATCTTTAAACGTTTCTATGAATCGGTCGTCCAAATAAATGCATTATTATTTATTTTTGTTGCCCTTGGCAACGCGGTGATTGGAACTTTCTTTTGTTATTTTTCTCAGTCATGCCCTCAAGAGTTTTCCGAATGGTAAATTAAATAAATTAAAAAAATAGCAATACCACTACCACACACACAGTGTGATTACTCTTCTACTCATTGTTTGCGTAGTTAATGAATACACAATTATCATCGTTGTATACAAATTTATAAATTGATTTAGGAAATGATAAATTACGGTTGGTGAATTTCGAAACTTTGAAAACTGCGGTTTCACTGGTCAAATAAATATATTTCAGTGATGTTTGTATTTTTTTTTACTCATCTGATTTTAGTTAACAATCTCAATATGAATATGGTATATTCTCATTCTACATGTTGTGTAACAAATGTTTAACAAGCATTTTCAGGAAAGTTGTCGCCAATTTATTTACAAACCAACTAAAATATAACTCTTATAACTCCACTTATAAATTTAAAAATGAATGTTGGGTTTTATCCTTTCTTCTGGACGCAAGGAGGAGGTAAGATAAAAACACTAATACTACTAATTAATTATATGAAGATGGATAATTCGTAAAAGAAATAAATATAACAATGGCGAGCCGCATGTCTTATTTAAAATGTTATTTTAACACACAGAATATAATAATTAACTTAATCAGTGTCTGCCAAACTTTTTTACTTCACGGCACACCAAATAAACGCCTTAAAAGAAAATGTGCCTTACTAATAATACGAACACTCACTACGCTGCGTATATACCAGTGATGCACAAACCGCGGCATTTTTTTTAAATTTTGTGGCGGCCCTTAAATATTTTTCTCAAACATATTTTTTTCACGTAAAAGATTTATTTACTAAATGTAAGCAAGCTTTTTCTTCAATGAAGGAGAATAAATCGGTTCATAAAAACTGACTTACAAATATTATGTCAAATTAAAAAAAATAGTCAAAAATTAACAAAGACCAAGAACGCATTAACTTATTAATTGCAAATAAATGAAACATACATATTTAACGACGAAACAATTTTTAATAATCCTTTTTTTTGCATGGCTCATTTATTTTCGAAATAACACGGTCAAAATTATAAAATAGATCTTATTATTTATTTATCTAAAGTTACTTAATCTTTTTTACACTATTTAAAGGCTATTTTACATGGAAAGTACATATGTCCTGCACAACAAAGGATTGAGCGTACTTTAAATTATTTTTTTCTTTGCGGCCCGAACCCACGATAATTTGTTTTATGCGGCCCGCTCGAAGGTAAAGGTTGTGTATCACTGGTATATACCAACGTCACTGTTTCTCTGTGCCGTGTCTACCACTATGTAATAATGTGACAAATATTTATTTTAATATGTAGATGTTGAATTGATTTCAAATTGAAGTACATTTAAATGAATATGCATTATTTAAAATGAACAATTTTGAGACTTCTTACTTCGCGACACATAGTTTGGTAAACACTGAATTCTAAATGATTTGTTTCAATGTAATTAATATATATTAAATTGGAAATAGATCATGTTTGCAAAGTTGTATCCTTCTGTGATAGCAAACATGGCACTTCATTCGGAAAGCGTGAACAGTGAGAATTTTCTATTCGGAGAAATAGCTATACGAAAATTGAGGCTCAATTTTGCAGGAAACATGAGCCGACAATTATTTGTATGCAACATTTTGCGTGTTTGTACAATATGGATTGCTTTATTTGTGAAAATCAAGTCTTGCTGTCGAATGTTTATCACGAAGTAGTTATTTGGATAGAAAGATATTCTGAATACAGCTAGTGTAAACAAAAAAGCAAAACAAATTTGTATGCATCAATTTGATTTGATTAGTATGAAGTAGTTTATTATTCATAACTGCCTTTGATATTTTTGTCACTCAATAATATTAAATATCAACCAACATCTTCATAAAACATTGATTTAAATTTTCGTGTGAAAATAATGTTAACGAATTAAATGTTTTATATTATTAACGGTAACTATGCAATTGGAAAAGAATACTTTATTATAATAAATAAAAACGTATCTGGTTCCAGAAGTATTGACTGTGTCACACCATTATCAGTATATTAATAGCTATCTACAAATATTATTTTTGTATTTATAATATGTATAAAAATAAGTTTTTAACATTTTTTCCAGAAACCTGTGTATACGAAGTTAAATATAAATCCATAGTTCTGAACGAATCCGCGGTCGAGTGGTCTACGTTGTTGACATTAGTCGCAGTGCTTTCAGACTCGAATCCAGTATAAGAGTACATTTTTCGATAGTCCACTCAAACCCACAAACAAGGCGCCTTATCCTCCTATTCTCCTGTCATCGAAAAAAGACACCTTGAGCAAACGATTAACAAGCAGTTATCATAGAGAAAGTTTTGTTGAGGTACAATTTATTAGGAATATATGTGCTCGACATTGAGAGTGGATATGGTATCTATTAAAAAAACACACAAATAGTTTTGAAAATTCATGATTTGAAAAAAATATAACGTAATTATTTTAGAAAGACATGCATTGCTTCTTCTCATATTCATAATGGAGTTCCACCAACTAGATACGGAATAAATATATTAATTGTAAATAACATTAAATGTTTATTCCGTATTATAAAGTGTCTGTCTGCATCATTATGCATATTATGTTGCGAAGAATACCCTTAACCTTTTCACCGCGTATGACATCTATGCATGTCCTAGCGAACATGCCCTCAGCGCGTGTGACACGTATAGATTTCATGGAAATTTCAAACCCTATATAAGAGCTCTATATTGTGTTAAAATTGTATAACTTAGTTGGAAATATTACTAAATGTATATTTTACCAAATTCAATAGATGACATTAGTCAAAAAAGATTCAATAAAGGCTAAAATAATTTAGTTCTGGAACACGCCGTGAAAATACGTCACCAATGCAAGATTTTGGATAATGTAAATAAGCGATCGAGTTCGGGTGAAATTGAAACTGTTCCGAGAATTTAATATTATAAGCATGGTATGGTGGTGGCGCAGTGTTCTCGGTCGCGCGTGGCGGTATTTTGCAATATGGCGACGTCACGCCGCAATTGTATGAAGAATGATTATTGTTGAATTAAACCAAATATACTGTATTTTATTATTGGAAAGGTTACTTTGGGTGGCAATTAACATATTAAATTAGTTAAAAAAATATTACAACCCATATTTATAGTCGAAAGCGCGATAACAAAATCCGAAAAAAGCAGCCGCGTACAGGGCATGTTCGCTAAATTTGGTGATGCGGGCGAAGGGTTAAATATCCTCAAAAATGTCCCTATTTTATGGCTTGGACTGCTGGT
Source organism: Himalopsyche tibetana (assembly GCA_030503985.1). Lineage (NCBI taxonomy): Eukaryota > Metazoa > Arthropoda > Insecta > Trichoptera > Rhyacophilidae > Himalopsyche > Himalopsyche tibetana. Next base: position 14,633,434 of record JAPJYX010000015.1, on the reverse strand, counting down.
CTGCTGGACTGCTGGTGCTTGACCAAAAACGTTAAATAATATTATCTGAGTTCTATGATTTTTTTTTCTTTTGTCAAGCTTAAGAAACATAAGTTTTTGATTTAGATCAAATAAACGAGAACAAATATTTTATTGTTGAAAGACTGAGATATTTCGAACTAGGTAAAGGTTTTATGATTAGATAAATCAAAATAATACTTGCATATTGTTAATAACTTTGGCGTAGTCATTATCTGAACATTTTAACAAAAATCTACGTTTTATAATACTTTGCAAACATTTTATATATATATAAAAAAATATATTATTGTACTACTGTTTTTCACTCAATATCAGCTTAAAATAAAAGGCAGCTGCGTACTTCTTTCTTCCTGATTCAGAAGAAATATGAATGATGAATTTCATTCAAACGTCAACAGCAGATACGGTAAGGTGTCTAAATATAACCGAGCCTTGTTAAAATGAACTTTAAATAAATACTTCGTTTGTCAGCTTAATATAAAATTAAATTAACACACCGATTCAAGTCATAACGAATGTGTAATTTTAAATAATGAAGTTATAAAATTTTATAAACAAGACATTTATTTTTATAAAAACAATTATATTACTTTTCGCAACAAATAAAAACACTCCTTAGTAAGAGTATTGCAAGTAGATTTTTCTCAATTCAGACATCACAACCCGATAATATATACATTTACTGTAATGTGAATGTTTTGTTAGTAGTATGAATTAAATATAAGGTTTGTTTATTAGTAGTGATAGTTTATAATATATTGAATCACTAGTGACAAAGAGATGAAGTCACAACACTTAAAGTAAGTTCTGTAGTGTTGAAGTCGTAAAGTTTTAATCAAGACATCGAGCTTTGGTTCGAGGGGACAGCCTGCCTCCATCGGCGTCGCCGTTGTGATTTGTGAAGCTTTTGGTGCTTTGTTGCTTGAATAATTTATAGAAAGAACTTTTCGCGGTAATTGGATAAGACAGTTGTGATCTTAGAGATGGTGTGCGCGGTTTTTGATAACCGTTATATTCGGTTTATATGTACATGGGTACACAGGGCATGAAAAGACGCCATGCGCGAGCACCGTCGTTTAGAATGTCAATCATAAATATTTTATACGAGATATACTTGGATTTGAATACACTTTACATATTTTTTTAAAGTTAAAAATAATATTATAATAAAAGACGTCAAACCAGAATACGTCATAATAATCACAATTCAATTTTTAATATAATATGATGTACATTTTTATAGATTTACAAAGTCAGTGACATTTTGAGTGTGAATAGTAAATTATTAAAATTTAAAGCGATGTTCAATTTTAAGGTGTCAACTAAAAATACTGTAAAATAAACAACAAACATTAGTAATAGAAATATGAAAAATTACAAATAAGAATAAATTGCCTATAATTAATTTGTTTTTTACCTGTCACAAATTAATGTTATTAATATACAATCACATCGTTTAAATATATCTGTTTATTTGGTTAAATCTATATATTAATAGTCGATAATGTCCGTTTGTTTGTTTGTTTGTTTGTCTGAGTGAGTGAGTGTAAGATGTCCTCGATTTCCCCTTCCCCTGCCCCTGCCCCTCCCCCTCCCCCTGCCATACATTTTGATAAAATATGCAATTAATTTAAAAAAAAGATTTTTTACATATGTAAAGCAAACTTTACCTTTTTATTTATACTAAAACTACAAATAAAATAATAACATCTTTATTACAATTGATCGATTTTTTTTTTAACCTTTTGAGCAGAAATTTTTATCTTATTAAATTTGGTTTGGACGTAATTTTTGATTATTTACAGTTCAGTAAAATTCTGTCTTCAGGTCCCCGGAATTTTCCGCTTTTCGCATATTTTGTTTTGCAATCCCGGTGTATTTTCGTTATTTTAGTGAATTGTGTGTATTTCTTAAACAATCCATGTAGAGAATTAATTACGTTAAGATTTTCTGGCTTATTCAATAAATAGGTTTGCAATTTATTTTTCACGCCAGTAAATTTTCTGACTATTTAAAAATGCAACAAAAATCCACTCCGTTGAGGGCAACGGGCTGACAGCTAACGTTGATACGCTACGAAATACACCCTATAAAAGAGTGTGAAGCCGTAGCGGGTGGTGGTGGGTACAACGTTGAGTACCCTATGGAAAAAAACGGAGTTTATTAAATATGTGTTATTAGATTATATACATATATAATAATAAATATGCATTCAATTGTTCATGCCAGTAAATTTATGACTTTTCTATAATGCAACAAAAATCTCAAAACGGGCTTACAGCTAGTATATATAAACAGCACTGTTTTGAAACTGGTCCGGATCATGTTAACTTTTCCGGTTCTAAGCTCAAGAAATGCGACCCCAATACCCACATTTTCTTAAATATCTATTTTAATATGGGTGATACAATGTTTATAATTAAGGTTTTCTTATATCATATTTTTTGGACCTTTTTTAGTTTATATAAATACGCGATAACGCGATAAGCGATCGTTCGTAAGATAGCTGGCTAAACTCGTCAGTTGCAATTTCATATGTGTGCTGAGATGACGTCTTTTTTACACGAAACTTAAAATATGATTATTTATTAAAAAAACACGGATTTTTATTTAAAAAAATGTATGAGGAATGATGCAGAGATATATTTTAAAGCCCTTAGACTATTTTTTTTCGAAATTCATAAGAATAAGGCCAATGATGAGGAAACCACTGGGGTCCCTAAACGAACCCCATCCGATGAGAAGTATTTTTCTAGTCTCCTAGCCGCGAGAGTTAAATGAATGTGGAATTAGTACAAAAAGTGTTTTATTTTTTACATGTAAAACGACATGTCTGTGATTAAATTTGTGTAGACTAAAAGATCTAATCTTTTAAATTGCATTAGTGGTTTGATGTCCTTTTTTTTATTTTCAAGTCAGTAAACGGAAAACACTGATACAATCGAAAAAAAGTTGAGTTAAATAGCTTTTTAATGACAAAAGTATCAGTGATGTAATCGAATACCTAAATACTCAGTACAAACGTTGATAGACATCCTTGTGTGTTACCTTATTACATGGAGGCAGGAGCTGTCTAAAAACTTTCCCAATAGGCATTTGGATGGTAAAAGGTGGTACGATTTTATAAACAAAAGCTTTGATGTATTAACATTGTATAAAACAAAAACAAAAGTCTCCTAGCCGCGAGAGTTAAATGAATGTGGAATTAGTACAAAAAGTGTTTTATTTTTTACATGTAAAACGACATGTCTGTGATTAAATTTGTGTAGACTAAAAGATCTAATCTTTTAAATTGCATTAGTGGTTTGATGTCCTTTTTTTTATTTTCAAGTCAGTAAACGGAAAACACTGATATAATCGAAAAAAAGTTGAGTTAAATAGCTTTTTAATGACAAAAGTATCAGTGATGTAATCGAATACCTAAATACTCAGTACAAACGTTGATAGACATCCTTGTGTGTTACCTTATTACATGGAGGCAGGAGCTGTCTAAAAACTTTCCCAATAGGCATTTGGATGGTAAAAGGTGGTACGATTTTATAAACAAAAGCTTTGATGTATTAACATTGTATAAAACAAAAGTTTACCACTCTTTCGTGTAATATTCACTCAAAGGCTGCGTTAAATTTATAAATTAATTAATTACTCAGTATTAACCTCAGCATTGCAGACCAGTTATTTATTTAGATGACGTTGAGATTAATTCAACTCTAAATATTACAGCAAAATTAATTATAAAATAAATTATGCCTATAAGTATTATAATATTCTCATTACACTTTAAAGAATTGATTATAAACCCTGACACTAGAACATAATTACATATTAACTAAGAATAATACGATGTCTCCAAATGAATACGTTGAAATTATGATAAACGCATTTGAAATGTCACAGGTTACCTAATTCAAATCTGACAAAGAAATATTTCCAACATACTTATTTTAATACTGTTTTTAAATTATCGTCTTTAAAATGTTCTATCTTTAAATGATCACTCAGTTATTTTTTTTATTAGGTATCGACTTCAATTTTCGTGCTGGCATGTACTTACAAATAAGATCATTTGTCTTTCTTATAGTTGTAATAAAAAATTCACGAACGTATAGCTTTTTATATTCATTATATTTTTTAAATATAACATATAATTTTACTCCCAATTTTAAGCATATGAACTACTAATTTAGATTTCCACGGAAACTGCTTGCTAAACAGTTTCTTTAAATTCCGTTTTTTAGAAGACAGTAAAGATAGAAAGAATAGGCTTAGTCATAGACTTGACAGTTTTTGTAGAAACTCATCTGTTGAAATAAACTGTATTAGGCAGGGATGGCGAACCTATGGCACGCGTGGCACGCGAATGTTTTATTATGACGAGAAAAAAATAAAAGTGATTATAAAAAAAAATCAAAAACGTTTTAGAAATAGACTACAAAAATTTAAAAAAAAAAATTGTAGGTCCACACAGACGAAAGTTGTTCTTCTTGTATTCTATTAAAAGCTACCAACTATGAACCTGATATAAAACAGTACTTACTTAAAGTTTTCGATGCATTAATGATTTGTTAACATTAAAAATCGGAAGTCACATAAACATTTGATGATTTTTTATTTCCATGGCATGTGGCACGCGACATATAATAATATTGAAAAATGAAAAGTTTTGGCACTCAGGTCCAAAAAGGTTCGCCACCACTGGTATAAGGAGTACATATGCTACAGATTGAGAAGGAACATGTTTAAAATAAAGAATGTGTAGAATACAAAATTATTATTAATTTGGTTACTTCTTGATTACTGGTAAATTTGCTTCCTTGTTGATTTGTAATTTAGATTTAATCATATTATTTTAGGATTTTTTTCATTTGTTGATGATGCTGTGTCAATTTTTTAGCATTTGAAAATGTATGTATATAAATGTGTTTTATAATCACGACTGAAACAACGAGCTCGTAAAAACCACAATAAATTAATAATATGATATTACAGTTAATACGTACATATGTTGATAAATTATCAATTTTGTTGAATATTCGAAGCAACGGTCCTACACAAACAGCAAAGCAACATTGAGTATTTTTCTTTTTACATTTTTCATCAGTAGAGAATGCCACTTATTATACAAACGGCGAGCGGTGGAAAGAAAGCGCAAAGCGGTACAAATGTTTCCACGGTCGCCGGTTAATCGTCAACAAAAATGGAGCTCAGAGGGATTTGAACTGTAGCCAGTCTGTTTCCAGCTACGTAATCCCGAGGATTAGAGCTCTCGACGGTCATTTGCATGAAACTATTTGTTCCTTTTTTGTCGTCAAGCAGACGGGAAAGACGCTTCTTACAATATGGCGCAATTTGCTGAAATAAACATCGCGAGTTTGTATATTATTTTCAAACAAAAGCGAAACACGCAAATTTATCAAGTCCCAGTAGATGCAGAGTATTTTTTTTTGGTTATTTATAATACCTCGTAGAGTTGGCAAATAAATATATTAAATTTAATACGTATTAAACAGGTGTTCTATAATTTAATTTCGTAGTATTTTTTTCAGCAAAAAAAGCCATTACTTAATAATACGGTTACAAAAAATGACAAAGAATTTTCCATTAAATTACGTTCTATCAATTATTCCTTTCTCTTGTACCATATCCGCTCCTTAGTGGAACTACCCTCCATGGATTCGCCAAGTACTCCCTGTGGATAGTACTTTACGTGCCTTCAGGAAGCTGGTATCCCACTGGTCGGAAGAAGAGAAAAACAGGAATAAGGTTCTCTGGAGGTATACAAAATACGTGACTCAGTCAATGCTAGCACTTGACGTAACAAGGCGTTGATCTACGACCATTTTATGTCCATGACAGCTTGCACAAGAGTTATAGAAAAACTACTTTCTGAAGTAACCAAAATAGTTATTGGTGTTAAGTAAGTTAAAAATTTAACGAGAAAATATGTTTTGTTATTTTTAAGCTTTAATTGGAGTACAATATATTAATGTTAAAGCCCTAGTAAGTGTTGAGAGATCATTGCATTTTATAGCATATAAATTTGCTAACTTTTCCGGTTCTAAGCTCAAGAAATGCGACCCCAATACCCACATTTTCTTAAATATCTATTTTAATATGGGTAACACAATGTTTATAATTAAGGTATTTTTATATCATAGTTTTTTGGACCTTTTGTAGTTAATATAAATACGCAATAACGCGATAGCGCGATAAGCGATCGTTCGTAAGATAGCTGGGCTAAACTCCTCAGTTGCAATTTCATTTGTGTGCTGGGATGACGTCTTTTTTACGCGCAACTTAAAATATGATTATTTATTAAAAAACCACGGATTTTTATTTAAAAAAATGTATGAGTAATGATGCAGAGAGATATTTTAAGGCCCTTAGACTATTTTTTTGTTGAAATTCATAAGAATAATGCCAATAATGAGGAAACCACTGGGGTCCCTAAACGAACCCCATCGGATGAGAAGTATTTTTCTAGTCTCCTAGCCGCGAGAGTTAAATGAATGTGGAATTAGTACAAAAAGTGTTTTATTTTTTACATGTAAAACGGCATGTCTGTGATTAAATTTGTGTAGACTAAAAGATCTTATCTTTTAAATTGCATTAGTGGTTTGATGTCCTTTTTTTATTTTAAGTCAGTAAACGGAAAACACTGAAATTCATAAGAATAAGGCCAATAATGAGGAAACCACTGGGGTCCCTAAACGACCCCATCGGATGAAAAGTATTTTTCTAGTCTCCGAGACGCGAGAGTTAGCTAATTTTGTTATTCCGAAATGTGACAAGACAATCAGACAGAATACCGCAAGGCTAACGAATAAACTAAAAATTGATTCATTTTTCTAAGTTATAATTTAAAAAGTGTTAAAGATTTTACAAGAAATACTAAAGTTAATATGGTAATCAATCTTTGAGCTACCTGTCTAATTTAAAATGTAATTAACTAATGTTTCATTTATATTATTGATTTTATCAATTTAAAAATAAAACTTCACTTTGTGACACAGCGTTGTATCCAAGAAATTAAATTAAATTTTGCATTCAAAATGAAATTTACCACCGAACCATCGAAAAGATTGAATTAAAATTAATAAAAAATGTAAAAGAAGTGGTCAAACGTTCGTTTGATATTGCAGTTGAGACTGTCAAAAATAATGTTGAAAAGAGTTATTTTAAATGAATCAAAATTGTCTGTAGTGTTCACACACAAGTGAATGACGAAGAAAAAGGAGTAAGGGAGAATCTTAAATTGAACTTGAATCTTTAAAAAGTTAAATTATGAATATAACGTGTGACATTGAGTAGGATCGCGACGCCACGTCAACATTTTTACATTTAATAAGATGCTTAGTAATATAAGTTAACGGTCGGAGTGTTTGTTGTTGATGGTATTTTTATGTTCGTCTAAAGTTCTTCTCCTCTCGAAAGTTTAAGTTTAAGTAAATTTTCAAATTGGAAATTCTTATCTCAGAATAATGAATATACCGAGAATTTATATTACACATAAGAAACTTGACACATCAGTTTAAAAAATCGTCGGTGTATATATTACTATTTTAACGATATCTTTTGTTTTTGAAATAAGGTAACTTGATTTTTTAATGTAACATTTTGTGGGGTTCAACAGCATGTTAAAATTAATAAGCAATGCAGTAACAATATAACAATTACAATTTCTATTCATTTTTTTGTTTTTGAAACGTGGAATAAAGTCTGAAAGAGTAAGTGTGCCATATATATTATAAAATACATAAGATACTCATTTATTTATCAATTTACATAATGTACAGTTCGCGCAAGAACGTTTCGCTCACCTTACGAAAATTCAGTTTTGTATTTAAAAATGTCCTTTAAAATCGTCAGATAAATTATATCTTGTTGAATATCATTACAAATTTGCCTAAGTATGTATCCACATCTTAATTATAAATGTTTTTACCGTTGATACAATTTGGAACAGCTTATAATTAACTGATAATAACCATATAACGATCTTTTTCTAAAAATAATTGAACACTTTGTTTAACCCTCCAAGTACGAGCGTGACCATATGGTCACAGTAAAAACCGTTGTCTATTGATCCCACTATTCATCCTTTTTCTACCTGAATATCGTTGCTTTCACTCATATTTGGTTAATAAGGGTACAGACTTCAGTTAGTCATTAGCCACGGGGACAGAAACGGCCACCAAAAGCACATGTGATTTTTTGAATTTCCGTTTTTTTAATGGACTTTTTGAAACTGTTAGTTATTTTTTCATCAAAACATCAAATTATTAACAGTTATTTTGCTAATATATTTGTACTGAAATTATGTTGATCTAAAGAGGTCAAATTGTAAATATTTAAAAAAAAATCACGTTTAGCTATATTTCAACCCTGAATGTTTGCGAGCCCATACGGTCACTTTTGTCCTTACTACTGTCCGTACTCAATATTACACGGTAATAAAAGGATGAGCATGACCATATAGTCATGCGGGGTTTCTATACGACTTTGCGTTTTTTTTTAAAATTTTGGATAGGAATAAAAGTTATCCGTGACTTCAATATGGCTTAGAAAATATTTTTTTTATCGGAAAAAAGCTCTCGTCTCTGTAGGGTTAATGAACACCCTCCATTAGTATTTGTATAGAAATTTACTTGATTGTTTTTCTAATCACAAGGCTTTAACTATCAGAAATAAGAAAATAGCAATACTTTCTGAATTATGAATTAATTATCAAGTTTCACTCCGTCTACAATAGAAACTAAAATGACTAGGAAGCAAGCAAGCACGCTTCTTTGGTATCATATAGTTTGAGTATTTGTTTGGCTAGTCTCACGTCCACGTAGAATATATCAAAGCCTCTAGCACCGACTAAGAACAAAGCTCTTTTACGTATTTGAACCATTGAGGTAGTTTTATGATTCGGAAGATGAAAAAAAATATTTCCACGTGTATTTGTTTTATAAAATGTTTGTTTAAAAGTGTTCGATGATTCAGTGACTGATTTATTACAAAATTAAACGTGTAAAATTATGACATTCATAATAAATTCCCTTTTGGCTATGTAGTAGATTTAAAATGAATAAATAAATCGTGAAATAGTTCCAATTTACCCAATAATAGAGCTCCAAGAAGAAGACGATACAGAAAAATATTGTCAAAAAAGCCTGCATAAAACTCTTTTTAACAGATTAAATGCTTAAAAATAGAACAAAGTTTGTTTGATATAATTTTTCCCTAAATTTGAGCAAAGTGGAAAACAGGCGGAAAAATAACTCATGCTTTTAGTTCGCTGCAACGATCAAAGTAAATGAATCAAAGAGAGGTGGTTGTGGATAGGAGCTATCGTGTTTAATCAGCTTTCAATAGATGAGGGTCATTGAACACAAACAATCGATGCTTGGTCATATTTAAAATCGAATAAATTTTTTGGAGTAGAAATATTTCGTATAGTATTTTTCATAAATTTAATAAAAAAAAAATAAACATTTTCACAACGCAGTTAATGTAATTAAGTAATTAAATGTAATGCCATAATTTATATTATATTTTCAGTTTTGATCTGGGGGAAATTGAAATTGTTTCCGCAAAATGCTAGTTGATAAGAAGATCAGTTTATATGTTGTATATTATGTTAATCATTACTTGAGCTTACAAGAATTGTATATACATCAATTTTTCAAACTGCACTTTTTAAGAAGTGAGAAGAATGGTGTAATCAAACCTACCAAATTTTTTTAAAATATGAACATTGATATTAATGGAAATCGATCCAAATCATTGTACATTCGAAGATATTTACGTTAAGTTGCGTAAAATAGTACGATAAAAGTGCTAGCTAAAGCTTCAGCCAACAGCCACCGACAAAACTTGTTTTTTCATATTCTTCCACGCTAATTATATATAAAGGCAATAATGTAAATGCTCTACGAAAAACTATAGCATAATGAAGTTGATCTAAAATTTTACTATGCAGAGGAATGTTTTTCTCTGTGTTCTAGAAAGCTAGTTTAAAACGTATAGTAGCTCTAAATGCAAGTTCATTTGACCAGAAGCTTGGAGCTTTGGTGGGGCCAGGTGGTTGATCCGCATAGCGGTTTAGCAACCTTCAGTACGTATGTCGTGGAGCTTTCGTATTATGACCGGGTGTCAAAGGAAATCTATATACTGAATCACAATCTGCGCCGGCATTGAATGCCAAGCTTTTGCGACACTTTTAATTAGCGAAATGCGCTGCAATATTTTTGTTTGGAAAGTGAATTTACCACGTTTTTTACGACTCTGGTGTTATTCACTGGGTTTTTGAATATCATCGTGGATGTCGTGAACCTTTGAAATAGTCAAACCATTAAAACAAATTTAATTCATTAAATTTTTTAAATGTGTTTTTATACGGTGATCTTCTTAACTTCTTTTTTGTATCTTTTACGCAAAAAAATGTCAAATATAAAAGCTTAATAGTAAAAAACAAAAAACCATTTTGTTTTTGGGTTAAAAACACCTCCTTTATACGTCTAGTAGAAAGAGAAATCCCACCCTTTCATCTATGCCAGTATCATGTTTGGTTTCACAACTAGTAATATATCCAGGACCGGGTCGGGCCTGAAACATTCGGGCTCAGACCGGGTAATTTTGTAAAATTTCGGCCCACGCAGACCTCTAATGGATTCCTAAGAATGGGTAAGTGGGATTAGAAATTAATTGATAATATAACGATTCGCGATTTAATTTAAATGTCTAATTTCAATTTAAGAAGGCGAACACGTCTGGAGTAATAGTTTTAAAACACTTAACAGATTATGGAATATTTTATGTTTCTTGTTCACTGGGTGGGGTATGATTATTGATTATTCGTAGCGGTTGAAACGTGACATTTTGTTCACCAGCGATTGGACAGCAAATGGGTGTGATGTATTAATTTTCGATTCTACCGAAAGATATAAATCAACAGTCCGCTGTCACCCAGACAGCGAGCGGACCTTCGCCTCAAGTATTTCAATGCAGGGGTCAACAATTTTGCATGAAACAATGAATAACTATCAAAACTGTTATAGTTGATATTAATGTAAATATCCCATCTGAACAATTATTGATACTTTATCTTTGGAAAAGTTAACAGATTCCGGCTAAATAATTGCAATCGATGTGAGGCTTTATTATAACAAAATATTGCACTAATATTACATTATTGCCGAACTATAAACGTAATAGATATAAAAATGTGAGGTTCGTAGTTTAGTGGTCAACGTCGTTGGTTTCCGTGATATATCACACGGGTTCGAATCTAAATTTACCCCACGTTCTCAATCCTACCATAACGGAGCTCAGTGATTAGCTAACCAACATTTATGTTGTAACCGTATCCTATCTATTCTTACTCTCTTCAAAAAAAGAAAGCTACAGCACCTGAGTTACTAGCAGTTCTTATAGAAAACCATGCTCCAAATTGGAAGCACATAGATCGAATAAATAATGTTTTTAAATCTAGACAAAAAAAATAGGTTTGTTTAAATAATTAATATTGTAAAAAAAATTTGATGGTGTTATCTATAATATTTTAAAACTTCTCTTTGAGCACTACAAGTTCAACTTTTCTTTTGCTTTTCAGTGTTTTTTAATAACGTAAAATTTGTATATTATAAAGAATTTAGATATCGACTGTGGAAAGGAAAAAGGACTTAACCCTCAATTTTCCAAAACAGATTTTTTTCGATAATCACAATGTATACAACTTGACACACATTCTATCAAAAGGATGGAAGCTGCAAATGCCGAATTAGTATCTAAATTTAGCTTTTAAGTTTGAAAAAGATGACCTTGTAAAAAAATAAAACCAAGAAAAAACACTGAAATAAAGGTTTTTCCGGGACAATTTCTTTAATTAATATTAGGTTATGTCAATTAAACACCAGTTTAGAAGTATCAGTGCACTTCAAGGTTGTGTATAATTCATAATTTGCATATGTCACAAAATCATCAAAACACGTTTTTAGCGCCTCCTGTAAAATTTGATATGTGTGGGTTACGTCCTTTTTCCTTTCCACAGTCGATATACATATGCCAAAAGTTAGTGTTTTGTTGGTTAGAATATGACACAAGAGAAGCTCAGGGTTTCATAAAGAATCTGTAACTCGTCATGTCTTATCCAGTTGGAACTAAAGATCCCAATAATGGTATTACCTATACATATTCGAATAAAATTGTTCTCAACGAATTAAAATATTTTAATTCTGTCAGGAGCTGTATCGACATTGATGATTCTTTATAATGGTATATTGTTTATTACTTTAAGAAACGATAAGTTATTTAAAAAAAATCAACAGAATATGATTCTGATTTTTTTTATCCATGACTTGATTGATTTACTCGCCTGGTGTTTATATCCAATTAAGTCATACTTTGATTGCTTTATTTGAGCATTATTGTGATTCTGGTATCGATATATTCTTCTTGCATTGCAAGCACTATTCAGAACTGAATGCTCAAGCAATGTGTATGCATCGATAGTGGTAATGAATCAAATATACTTGAGAAAACATCTGTGTCCATATAAAAGTAAAAATAAAGTGATTAATTTGATTTGAGTTGTACACTGCCAAAGGTTTTTGTTGTAGAATTTATTATTCACAACGTATCAATATTCATGTGGCTCTTATTTGGGATAAAACGTTTATTTATTTTACACGTGAATGTTGAAAACATTGTCAGTATAAAATTAAATAAAAATATTTGGGGTTTTTTTACCCCTTTTTTGTAAACCTACGAATGGTGATGTAAATCTGGACTGTTCTATTGGTTATACATTGTACTAAAGATGTCTTTGTCACTAGGTGTTAATTTCACTATGATATCAAAATTGCTCTCGAAATCTTAGTAACTATGGATGGTTTATGTATTAAACGCATCTTAAGTTATATAAATAATATGAAAGCCATTAGTCAATAAAAAACAGGGCTGTATAGTCGGGTAAAAAAAAATCGACTCAGACTCCGAGTTGCTTCTGTCAATCATTTCAGTTTAACTTACACCTATATATATATATACATATCAACTGTGGGAAAGAAAAATAACGTAACTCACACATAATATAATTTAATAGGAGACACAAAAAACATTTTTTGTTGATTTTGGGGCAAGTGTAAATTACGAAATATACACAACCTTGAAATGAGACTGATAAAACGGTTTTAAGTTGAATTTATCTAATATTAACTATCTTATTTTTAGACTAACAAGCTAAATTTTGGTACTAATTCAGTACTTTCAGCTTATATCCTTCTAATAGAACGTGTATCAAGTAGTAGTGTACATTGAGATTGTCGAAAAAAAACGTTTTGATAAAACTGTGGGCTACGTCTTTTTGTATTTCCACAGTTGATATATTTTCCTATCATCTTTAGTCAGCCTAATATACAGTAGCAACACTGTAGACTCTTGTGGTTTGAATACACATTATTAAATATTTTTTTTTAAATGAGTCGGAGTCGTAGGATTTTTCCGATTACAGAAAAAATCTTGACTCTGAATCCACAGCTCTGATAAAAAGTATGTAAAAGCACTATTGAACGGTCAGGTTTTTTTTCGTAGTACCTATCATGACAAGGTTTTGCCTCTCTTAGTTATTGGGTACGCGAGCAAGCGTCCCCGGCCGATTTTTCAACCGAGAAACAATGTAGATTTAAGACACTTACACCATTTTAGCGATTCAGTTTGTTTTTACGTATGTTATTTTCGATTTAGCATCGTTCCAACATATCGTAAAATGAAAAAATGTTCAAGAAAAATGTACCTCGAATTATCTCTACGATAATTTATCTAATGCAAGATGAGTTGAAGACCACAAAGGAGCAATCTGGATGAAAAACTTAACAGTTGTGACATTATCACAGTGTTGTCAGTGAATTCTCTACTCGAAACTGGTCAGATGCCTGTTCCAACACGTCACAGCGTGCTACAGATAGTGTGGGTATCTTATCGACCGAGGAAAAAGAAACTGTTTCGATTCACTCGCTGGATCACTGTGCGTCGTGTTCAGATTGTTTTGTATTCGACTTAGTTTACTCTCTCTTTACTCTCTCGGCCACATATTCAGTTGGTATAAAAGAGGCATTAGGTTGGGTGGTATTGTCTGAGAAAAACAGTATTTTGCATGTGTTAATAAATAATGGTAATTTGGTATTACCAATATACATAAAAAATAATAAATTTTGTTTTATTTAAGTTTTTTGAAAACGCATAGCATAATATAAGTTTAATTAATTGATAAGAAAATTCAACGACAGTGATCAAATTTATACAAGCAATACAAATGTTTATAATATGATAAATAAGACAAATATTAAACTAAAATAGAGTCTTACAATAACGATTTTCTAGACGTAATAAATTTTCGCATAATTTCAGTTATTATAGTGACCGCTGTGTCGACGGAAAATTTATGATGAAATTACACTTAGGAGATAAAACTAGTGGCATTTACTCATAATGGATGGATGGAAAATTGAACATAGCGGTATTTACGATGCTGCTATTATTGGCAAACACAAAATGATAAACTGGACTGGAAATATTAAAACAACTATTTATAAATGATCGTGTTTTTATGGCATAACTAAATAACGAACTTTAATTTGCTTACCACCAGTTAATAATTTAGATTTATCTGCGTAACAATTATTTTTTAATTAAATTTTGAGAACTAATGAGATTGATGGATGTTTAGTGTTGTTTAGCTTATGTTTAAAGTTTAACGCATGGTTTCATTATATCTACTGACACGCATTTTTTTAATGCACTTTTATTACACAACTAAAAAGTCTACATCACAGGGGGGGAACCTTTTCATTTATAAAGACCACATTCATTTATTTGATTCAACATAAGGCCGCATTATGGAAAACGTTGAACCCTCCATTTTTTTCGACTGTCGAACATATAATGGGTTGATTACGCTATTTTTTCCAATCGCTTGCGTATAATTTTTTGATCAAAGTGAATATTTTGATCAAGCCAAAAGACCGCATCAGAGTTACCCAAGAGGCAGCAGGTTTTTCTCTACTTACTACACTCTACAGCCAGGCCAGATTTTAATAATGAGAATTCCTATCGGGCCGTTTTTTTTCTTTCTTATTAATTACCTTTATTATTCGAAGCAAACAAAAAATATATTGTTTTATAAGAAGATATAACAAAAATGAGAATCAAACATATGTTTTAGATTAGAGTTATGCAATACAAAAAATAATAATAAAAAATAAACAAAATATAATAAATTTTAGTGAGACGTCTGATTTTGTTTGTCAGAACTAAGTGCATCAATGTTGTCCAAATGCTCATCAGTGATTCGTGTTCTCATTTAAGATTTAATATATTTCATTTGACTAAAAAGCTGTTTCCAAATAGCGAGATCATCGATAGAGCATGTTTGTAAAATGCATGATATTTCACCTTGTCTAAATATGTTTTGTAAAACTCTTCCAAACCAACCTGATTGAATTTCTCCTTTAACTGTGCATCACAACACATTTCGAAATGTTACATTTGTAAAATTCCTGGCAATAAATACACGTCTACTAAAAGTTATCCATGTATGAGATATGATACGAACAACGCACGTTGGAATGTTATTTTGGTGGTTTTATGTACACTGAAACAAAAAAATGTGCGCATATGCTACGCGGGTCACAAGTAGACACCCAGCGGGCCTCGGATTGGTCACCCTTGCTCTACAGCAAAATAATTATCCTGAGAAATGAGACACTTGACTGTTTGTTACTCAGTCACTCAACCTCTTTTTTTTCAAAGAGAGTAAGTAGATAAAGATAAGACTAGGACAGAGCTAGTGGTTAACTAATCATTTCCAGTACGCCCAGCTATTTAAGGATCGGAAGGCTAGCGAGAGAACTTTTAGACATCACAAAATCTATGCCTTCGAACAGAAATCGATCGAAAAATGCAATTCGTACTGGATCTCGAACCCGTTAAATCCGGCACGGAAACCAACAACGCTAACCGCTAAGCCATAAGACTCATTGAAAATGAAACATACGTTGTATTACTAGCTAAAGTAGTTTTTATTAAACGATTTCAATTGTTTATAGCCTAACCTAGGTCTGCTAAAATTCTCAATAAATTATGTCTTTTGCTGTGCTTTGTATTTTCATTCTAAGAATCTTTGTTAAAGACTTTTTCATTATGTAGCAGAGTTTGAATACTGAGTTTCTTTGAATGCTTAAATGTAAAATTCAACTCATTAATATTTTAATATGTCTGTGATTTCAAATCTTCTCCAACTATCAATCCAATTCTGTGCCGATAAGTAAGCGATAATTAAATTTATTTCTATATACCCTCCAAAAAACGAGTTGAATATCACAAAACACACAGTTTTTGTGAAACTATACCATGGAAAATCCACTGCAGTCCATGTTATGTTTGAGTAAATTAAACAGAAAATATATTTTTTTGATTGCATTATCAGCTAATCATATTTAAATCAAATTTTATGGTCATAAATTTGTAGCCAAAATAATTTCAAACACAGAACTTTAGATACAATTGAAATTAAAAAAATATTCGCTATGCATGTACTAAATCATTTATGACACATAATCTATTTCAACGAAATTAAATTGTGTGAAATGAAAAAAAAAATAAAGCTTTATTAATAGTGGTATTGATTTATTAATTAAAAGCAACTGCATTTCTGCTTGATAGCAGCTTGATCGTGGAGCATTGTTTTTTCTGTAACTTTGTCGCAAAAAAATGACAGCATAATTGAGCGCCCTGAGTAGTTATGCAAATGTTAAACTTGTCGATTTTGAATTGGGGAAGCAAAAGAATTACTCAATACCCATTGCCCATACAACAAAAGACTTCTTACTCTTATATTAAGATGGATATTTGTAGTTGTATGTTTATGTATAATAATTAAATGGCTAATATCTATTTAATAAATTATCGTTTTCTTTAGTCTGATATATAATATATTTTTCATATGAAATCTTTATAGAGCTTCATTTAACAGAAGTTGTACGAAACCTAGCTTTTACGTAGTTACGAAATAGAGATTTTGGTGTAGTTAAGGCACGACTAGATTAAGTTTAATCATGGTAAGCTAGTCACTCTTCTATTTTGATCAAATCTTACATTTTACACTGTCTTGTCAATTTTTATTTATTTTACAAAATATACTTAGTCACATTTTAAAAATAATAAACTGTTTATAATCAATTTTAGTACGACTCTTGTTTTTGAGCGATTTGTTTTATCACAATGAATACAATTTCTATCAAATATAAATAAGCTACAAATGCTGAATTAGTTCCTTAATTAAGCCTTTGAGTTAAAAAAATGGATGCTGAAAATTGTGACCAAGAAAAAGGACTTTTATTTACTTTACTTAATACATACATATTTACATATATACATACTTAATACTACTTTTGCTAATCACTTAATTTCGGAAAGACACGTGTTCAATCAGGAACAAGGGATAAAAATGTTGCACCCAAATACGGACGCCCATAAATTCTTTTTCCAGAAAACTTAAGAAATAAACAGAGCGCAATTGAACAGTCTTTCTATTTTAAATGAAATGCTTTCAATTCATCATAAAACCTTTTCCGACAAACAAAATAAATATAATTCTTAAAACTTCTCACTACGCAATTCTGTGGGCTGGCGAAAATGATAAATCTATTGGAATGATTTATCATTTTCGCCAGCAATGGCTTTAAACTCAATGATACATTTATTTCACTATGGTCGTTAGTGACAAAATCTGTGGGAATGTATATTTTTTGAACGATTCTAATATACATACATGTTAGATTGAGTAAATAAAACACCAGTTCATTAGTGTTTGTGCACTTAAAGGTGTTGTATATTTAATATTTTGACTCGGGCCCAAAGTCATGAAACAATTTCTCATGTGAAAAAATCTGTGAATGCTACGCAATTTTTTCTTTCAATACTCGATAATTTTAAGTGACATGAGATGAGGAATCATAAAAATCCAATAGAATATGTTAAAAATACGTTTGTTTTGCTTTCCTGATAAAATACAGAGAAGTCGTATTTGCAATTAGTGCGAAGCCTCGGACATGTAACGAATTCGGTGTTTCGGTAGCCTCGAGGACTTCTAAATAACTAACCTTTCCAGAAACTAAGATTATTTTTGTTTATACATGTCAAATGAAGTAGGGTAGTAAAGTTACGTTGATGTCTGTAAGGTTAATTGACTTATAGTTTATTTAATTATTGCGATTATTATTACAATGTTAATAATTTTATTTTTGTAATATGTTTTTGGCTATAGAGTATTGATTAAAAACAGGTTTTACAATCTTAAATACACGTTTTATTATATGATCTACCTCTACATGCTATACTCTCATCTATCATAATTTGGCATACCGTTTCTTTAGGATAAGAAAGTATTAGAATACAATAATACTAAGTGGTGTGTCAAGTAAAAGGAGTAAAAAGAAGCTGCACACGCATGACGAGAGCAATCGACTTCAAGCCTGGAAGAGGAGAAGTTCTGCAGTATTCAAAAGTAGTCATAATCTTCAAAAATCAGGCAAAGTGCAACAAATAAAACAGTTTTCTTTAACATTTATAATGTTCCGTGGTCTCACAGTAATATGGCCCATTTTAAAGAAAAATCTTACTTTTACGATTATTGATTGGAATAACTTTTATTGATTATATAATGACAATTAATAATTAGAATAAAAGTATTCGTAAAAACCTACTACTATCTTTTATTATAAATCATCAAATAAACTAAATAAAACCATAATTAAATTAAAAACAACAATACAAAAACAAAAGTCCAAGTATCTTGAAACTAGCATTTACAACTTATCCCGCTATTGCTTTAGGGTAGTGATGATAAATATTCTGTTTGATTTTGTTTTTTTTTTTTAATTTTTCCCTTTTAAAGTGGCAATTTATTTAAATACATTTCAACAATTTTTGATCAAAAAAAATTTTTCAACTCTGAAATAATGATAACTAAATGATATTTTTTATCAGAACATTTTCTCTGAAACTGCGGCATACGTAACATAGTGGTAAATACAAAAATATTAAATATAAAAGTAAAAAAAAAGTTTATTTTGACCTTACATTATTACGTGCAATTACCAAAAGTGAATGGACAGACATGAACTATACAGTCACGTGATCTTTTGTCTGCACATCTACATATAATTGACACTGGTTTTTCAAATAACGCAAAGCTTATTAAATTATCATTAGCCTAGATATTTTCGTAATTCAATGTTTTTTCATCAATGCCATAGAATGGTTTTACTGTATTATTATAACTTGAAGTAAAATATAGCATACATGTGTTGTTCATGTTTTTATTTATAAAATTTGAGTCAATCGTATTGAGGTTCTTACTAAATCATATCTACTATGCAACTCCTTCCCCCACCCGCCACAGCCATAGATCTATGTCCTACAAACGTTTATCGTGGCGCATCAAACGTTATGCGTTGTTCAGTTTTGTGCTAGGATTGTCTCGGTAACAATTGACCAAGACTTGTGGCTTGCAAAAAATTGTCCTATAAAAATATCCAGTTGTACTATGAGTGTAAACCTACTCTTTCTCCGTATGACGCTGAAAATTTACTGAATGGTAAGTAGTTTGCCTTCGTAGCTGCTAAGTCAGCGTGGCCTTCTATCACATCTACGTTGTGTATCTTTTTCAACCATATCCAATCCCTAGCCGGAAAATATGTCCACCACATGGATTTTTTAGATTCTCTGTTCCCCGAAAATCTTCTTGCTTCCTCCGATCTTCGTTGTGCATTTAGAACAGGTAAAAAAAGGATAATAGTAATCTAATTTCATCTTTGATTAACCGTTTACTCTATGTTCACTTTGAAGGTATATTTGTCTGTGATATTTAAATTATTATTTACCCACAATTTTTAACACAATTAAGTATGAGATTAATTAGTTAATTACTAGTGCAGTCCTCATCTCATTATTTATTCTGTCTACAAAAAATCTAGTGTACTAAATAACAAAAC
The DNA here is from genome assembly GCA_030503985.1 of Himalopsyche tibetana. Taxonomy (NCBI): domain Eukaryota; kingdom Metazoa; phylum Arthropoda; class Insecta; order Trichoptera; family Rhyacophilidae; genus Himalopsyche; species Himalopsyche tibetana. The sequence continues at coordinate 14,613,371 of JAPJYX010000015.1, read as the reverse complement.
AATTAATTTAAGCAATCATAACTAAAAAGACACATTGCTTTTTTACTACAAGTAACATTGGCAGTAGAAAATATATTTTATTATGTAATTATTTTTTTGTTTTATTTTCATGTCAATTATGCAAAACTTGTTGTTTCGGTGCACGAGAATCTCATTTTGGAGAACACAGTTCTGAGCTGTTTGGATTTAAGGTAATTTAAAAGTTTATAATGCATTCCCCGTTCAAAGCCTGGCTGACGGTCTCTCATGCTGCAGTTAGTGACCGAAAATTTGACCACAATGTCGTACGCTTCGACTATAATACGTCTAATTTACCTAAAACGAAAATTCCACACGGCACAGAGTTTCATTCAAACGTGTTGCAGCTGGAACGACAATGCATGATGTATGACAACATTGCTTTATTAAATTTAAGCGTGAGTGACACCTATTAATAAGATAAATTGTTTAGTGACTTGTTTGAAAATATTCGTGTAACTGATAAAATTTACTTTTATCAGTTTTAAAAACATCCCTTTGATAAAAGTAAATATTACTTATTTTACTATTCCAAAAATTGTTTACTGTATATAATAAACAGGAAGCCAGTGGCGTGGTTAAACAGCGACCTCTTATTTCCTTACAATAAATTTATAAATGGTATGAAATAATATCGATATTAAATAAGCCTTCGAGAAGTAAATTGAGCCATGTACTGAACTTTTTTATTTAACTTTTAATTACCACCACGTCTTTACTTGGTGTCAAAACACATATGAATTGCATTGTTTTTTTAAAAGAACTAACACTATTGTACTGAGGTCATCTTTTACTACACTTTAAGACATGTAGAATATTATAATGCATCTAACTCATTTTTACTAAAATACCGCTTGAGTCACTTTGACCAGGAGCTCAACAAGTTATTTATTTTAACTTAAATCATAGATCCAAAATTTTATCGATTTTTAACTCAATGTGAAATCACTGGATCACGTATCTGTACAAAATTACAACTTCTACATCATTTTCATGGCTTTGTTTAATGTTGCTTTAAAAGTTTTGACTATCTAATCTGAATTGTAAAAAAGTGATCATTATTATTTGTCCCATGTTTTTAGTGAATCATTTATCTCAATCAAACTTTAATTTACTCTAACTCGACAAAGCCTATTAGATGAAAATGTGAAAGGAATGTTTATATTTCTTTATTTCCATATCAAAGCATCTGCTTGCCGAGAGGAAACTAGTATTTTTTCTAGTTGTACATTTGTGGGGCTATAAAAGAAAGGTATACGAATATAATAAGTAATATAACTCAAGGCATTTTTTTTTTGACTTATCGTTCTTTAGAACTAAGCCATCTGTTTGTTCAACACTTGCAAGGTACCATTACTGTTTTATAGAAGAAAAAACTGTCAGTGAACGAAGAACCAAAAAAAGATGAATAGTTTATCTTACTCTGTATGCTTGTTTATTGTATATTTACTCGTAGACAAATAAAAAAAATGTAATTGCTTTGCAATTAAATAACAAAGAGTGTCATCTTTCATTCTTCAAAAAAGCAACTCGGAAAACTACAAACTTTAGATTCACTAAGAGAGCTATGTCATGTTGGCGAATATAACGTGTATGTACAGCATCATAGGGGATAAGAAAATGTTGACGAGTGAGTTCTGATATTTTAATATTTTAAATAACATGTTGTTTGGAAAATAATTTCGTATTCTAAGATATATTGTATTTTTCGTTACTTGTATATTAATTTGAATGTAAAAAACAAGTGTCCCACAAGCATTTATAAACTAAAATTATATTAAACACCTAATTCTCTTTTTACACGTAAAATACGTGTTATGTAAGCGTGTAAAAAAGAAAAAGTGGAAATAAATAAATTGACGATTAGTCACATACATTAACTTTCAACCGTGCAAATTTGAAAGTGCTTAAAAATCAACAGAACAAAAAAGGATTATAAGTTTGTGAAAATTTAATTTTTAACAAACAATATAAACTAATTTAACTTGTGCAAAGAAGATAGTTAAAATGTAAAAAGGATGTGTGACACGAACAAAATATTTATGCTATAAAATATTAACTATTGTTCGCTGTGTAAACTCTTTCAATTTTAAAAGAAATGTGATAATATGATATTGATTGTAGATTTCGAAGATGTTATCAACTTTTTTTGTTTTAATCTTTGAGTTGCCAAAACCCTTATATTATTTTTTTTTATAAAAATGAGCGCTTTATTTTTTAATCAAAAATTACATAATATCTTGTAAAGCAGATGAGAGCTTAAAATTCCAATCTATCTCTTGAGGAAATCATTTCGAAAATTTGGGTCATTTGCAAAAGATTACAGTTTGAGAACTGAGTTTCCACAATTTTTAAAACTTTTGATAAACGTTACTTGCATAAAAATTAAATGGTGATATTATATTTGCTAATACATGCACAGACAATCTAAAACAAAAAAGATAAATTTAATATTATGTATGAAATATGCATGCACAACAGTTTGTCGTCATTTAGTTAAAAAATCAAAAAAACTTCCAGTGTGTTTTTTGCAACACAATATTTCAATTGATAGTGGACAATGTAAAATAATGGCCTTCCTAGAGAGAAGGCCATGAAAACATAGCAACTTTTCTCTTTATCTGCATTAGTAATAATAATACGTTTCCCTTAGTGAGTGCATACTTAAATTAATACAATAATATTAATTTTATTTCTTATAAAATTTCTCATTTATTGAGTGGAATCATTTTTTTAATATTGAATGGTCATCCCCCGGTGTATTTTCTGGATCTAACAGTTGTCAAAACTAGCAGGTGTAATCGCTTGTAAGAAAATATGTATTATTAAGCAAAAAAAAATGTTAAATTTCATGGATTCATTAAAGGTCAATTTGATATTGGAAAAATTCCTTCTATTTTTATTTCTTATACCATACTATCTTACTATCCTAATAAATAAAAAAAGTAAACATTAGCATATTTATGAAAGATTTATTACTTGTTGGATAAACGTATAACCTCAGTTGATTTAAAAAAAATCAAATGTTGTAAAATAACTGTGTTCTTCGATTCATGCCAAAACCAATTTCCATTTTAATTTACAGAGAAATTAAATAGGCCGCTCATACAAAAAACCGCTGTATTGAATTTTATACAATTATGTTAATAACGAGCGTTCATCTTTGTCGCTTTTCCTATGTAAATTCAAATACACTCGAATAAACGTGATTACAGAGATAGTAGAGATGATTGTAATGCGATGTACTTTTCCACTGCGAATGTAAATGAACGAATACCGTTTTCCGACGAGAGGCATCGATGCTGGAATATTGAATTGCAGGAGGAAACCTCATTCGCGAGGACATGTTATATTTTAATTAATATTCTGAATAATTGCAAATATTGAAACACACGAAAATCCAAAAGCAGATATACGTCTATCAATATATTTTCGTCAACAATATATTGGGTAGTTCAACTGTAAAAACAAGAGTTTATAACATATAATAAGACAATATACATAATTATTTGTTTTATTATAAAACATACAGCAAATTAATCTTTTAAAGAGATATTATTTCATGTTGTTTTGATAAAGTTTTGAATAATTAAAGTCGTGATTAAACTTTTTCTAATATTGACACAGTGGTCAACGTCGTTTGGTTCCATGCCGGAGCATTTTTTTTCAATCGATTATTCGATTTTTGTTAAAAGGCATGGATTTTCATGATGCCTAAAAATCCCCCTCTATTATTCCAATCCTAAAATAACGGGATTTAGCGAGGGTGATTAGCCAAAAAGTAGTTTTTTCTTAGCCCTTCTATTCCTATTACTATCTTCGAAAAAATAAGTTGAACGAATGATTAACTCTAAAAAAGATCTCGTAGAAAAATTTATGTATTGATACCTCACTCAAAGAGGTCATAAAGTTCTTATAAAGTCATATGCTCTTCATTGATTCACACGTCAATTAAAAAAAAATATGAGCTCATCGAATGTTTCATTCAATAAATTGATTTTGGTGCGTGCTATTTGGCATGTAATGTCATCTTATTGAACCACAGCTCTTTCATATTAATGTCATTTATTCAGTCATCATCAATCGTGTTAGAATCAGAAGTCAGTGTTCTCTGTTGACTGCAATGTTATGGTCGGCATAACTTTTGAAAAATTATAGACCGACGATTCCACCGGCCCATAAAGCACTCCAAACAATGATTTTTTGTGGATGTAATTATTAAAATAATTTGACCTTACTACGCACGCACAGATAATTGTTTTGTAAGTCTATCAATAAACAAATGATTCGTTAAAAAAATTAAGAAACTGTTGTTGATTTTACAATCGTTAAAAAATATTTGGTTCGGTGAAAATTTAACCGCAAAAAAACAGCTGGCATAATAACTATTGCGGAAAAGTTTAGTGCTCGCAAAGGATGAACAGGAGCAGTTAACATTTTCCGACGATGTAAATATTTGCCAGCGCGCGGTTTATCCGGGGTAATGTGCACCAAGAGGCGAGTTTACGAGGTTGTGTTATGTTGCGCGATCATGCGTGCGAGTGTTATGTTGTGCGCGGGAGGTTGGTTACTTTATTCAACCCTGTGTTATAATATTGCTTAGATATTATAAACGTTTTTAATTCATCGGTAAAAATTCGCTGTTAAAAACTTTTATAACATATCGCGAATGCAGTTAAATATATTTGCCTAAAAATCTATAATATGCATGAATATAAAATTAAAGTTGAAAACATTGTTATTTCACTTGTTGTATTACAAAATGTGACACGTGTTTTGTTCTTTTGAGAAGCATCATCGAAAATAAAATCACAAGACTTTCGAATAAACTGGAAATTGATTCTAATTATTAATTACATTAAGAAAACAGATGTCAGGGTTTTGTCTTTTTCTTTTTCTGGACGCAGAAAAGGGGGTATAATAAAAACATTGATTGTACTTATAAAAAATGAACTTCATTAAGTGCGGTAAATGCCTAACCTACGGTAAAGCTTTAGAAATTTTAAAGTCATTTATAGTAAAAAAACATTTAAATAAGATGGGCGAATCATCATTGTTGAATTTTCTTTTTTTTTGGATTAGGATGTAGCACAAGTGGAATAAAAAAGTCATCAAATTTAATGTTATATTAAATAAAAAACTTCTGCAAAATTACCGCCAAATCCATTGAACACATAAATAAATATATTAGTTTTGATTAATAGAAAATTTAAATTAACTTTGATTATTCCACGTATTGTGTAACTAACTGTGACACGTGTTTCGCCTCTTTCAGAGGCATCTTCAGACTTACTATCGCAAAGTTTGCTTAAGTAATGAAGCAAGATTGATTCTAACATTTTAAAATTATAAAATTACAAAATGGATTGGGTTTTTTTTCCTTTTAAGAGGAGCAAGGAGGGGGGTGTAGAATCGAAATAAAGCAAACAGATAATGATACTAATTTTACTAATGAGTTGTAAACAATCAGAATGGGATTTTTCCTTTTTAATGGAAGCAAAGAGGGGATTATAAAATGCAAACAAATTTAATCATACTACTAATGACGTTAAACATTACAAACTATTAAAACTAATGAGTTTTGATTAATTTATGTTTTTATCATGAAACTCATATATTGTCAAAGAAAAATGACATAATAAAAACCAGGGCTGTGGAGTCGGAGTCGTAAAAAATGATATTTAAAAAAAAAAAAATATTTAATGATATGTATTTAAAAAAATAGTCAAAAGTGTTAACATTTCATGCTTGGTTGACTAAAGATGATCTGATGGTATACATATATATATATAAGTTAAAATGAAATTATTGAAAATTTTCCTCGGAGACGGAGTCGTTTTTTTTTCACGTGACTCCACAGCCTGATAAAAACAATACAGATGTTGTTGTTTTTTTTTTTAATTTGAAGTGGTCAAATAAAAGCAAAGACGGAAATTTATCACGAAGAAGCGAAAAAAATAATTACTTATTAAATTTATTTTTGTGTGCTTACACCTTAGAAGAATATTGTGATTCACAATGAATTAGTCAAATATGCGGAGCAAAAATTTTGTTACGTGACTTTTTGTATTCGAAGAAACGTTTAGAGTGAAGAAGCAGAATTTGTTTCTATATCGAATTTAAAAAAAACATTTTCAATAGAATTAAAGCAGATTTGCAACTAAAATATGGGGTCACAAGCTGAAAAATCTTAAGCTCTATGATTCTGCATCCAAGATTGTAAGATTTCGAAAAAGGTACGTTTGCTTTTAACCTCCTTATTTATTATAAATGAAAACTTAAGTTAGAAATATATCATGTTTTATCATGAAAATAACAATTAGTTATACATTTATTACTTATTTGGTATTTAAAGCAATCTAACAATTTTAAGCGTATGGTTATATTAAACTAAAATAACTAAAAGTAACATTTTTCTGCTGATCCACAGACATTTGTTCCCCTTACTCAATATCAACAGAAGCAAAACAGATTGGGTGATATAATATTTAAAAAATCAGGACTGATATCATAATCAAATTTTAAGCTAAGAAAAAAAATACAATTATTTTTTTTAATTTAGAGTAATATAAAGGTGATAAACGTTTATCGTACGTACTTAAAAGTTCGAATAATAAATCCAACAGATGTGCCTTTGAAATTCGACCTCTAAAATAAAAGTTAAATGAAATGTGAGCTTTTTTCTCATTTGCCACGTTTTTATCACGCGGAAGAGAAATCGGCACCGGGGTTTTCTTATCGTGATCGACTGCATTAGGGTTAATACTTCAAATTTATTTTACGAAGCACCATGGTCAAGTGGCTAATAAGAGGGAGGAGGGTAAATGCTTGTTGCTTGCGCCACCCCGCTACGTGATAAAAAAACTTGGGTGCTAAACATTATTCTTGTTAATATACAAAATTTTCACACGTACGGGTTTTCCCCGATTCAACTTAAAATAACTTTGGTACGTACTACGCCGTACAAAAAAGCTTTATCCAACATTATATTTTTTATTGTTACTTAGTTCCCAAGCGATTGAATTAAACAGATATCAAAATTCTATAATTATTTTTAAATTTTACCATATAGCAGTTTCCAAAATAAAATAAAGCAAGAAAATTGGGTGTCACTATTAGTATTAAGTAATGTTTTTAAAACGACAATTTTTAATCAGTCAGTCAAAATAATTAAGAATAAATAAGTAAATCAAGTTTTTGTTCAAATTTTATTTATGTAATACACATTTGTTAGCGACAAAATATGCAATCAAATTCAACAAAAATAACGATCAAATTTTAATCCCCGTAAGAGTAAAAATTGACATCATTAAATTGTGCATGGACCTCTGGAAGCATTGTCAGAATTTATTGTTACCAATACGAGAATTCGTATTACTGAGTTTTTCGTCTACTCGTAGGTTTTGAGAGAAGTTTTTCACTTTATGAAAATTCCATTGCTGAGTCAAATTTAATAAATTAAGTAAGTATAGAAGAACTGAAAAAAACTTTGTTTGGATAGCGGAAACTTGGAATGCCTTTTTCGAGGAAACTTTTGTAGATAGCACACTTCGTGCGAATGGCAAGTTTTTACTAAAACACTGCAAAATAAACGACAAAAGAGGAAGATGTAGCTAAAAATAATGCAGAAAAGGTAAACATGTGAATTGTTTTGAACACGAAGAGGAGTTTGCTTAAAATGTTGATACAAATTCATAAAATCGTACTTTAAGCTACCTTTGTCAAGCTTTAACGTTGTTACACTGTCTTCAAGCACAGTTTTGTAGTCGAGAGCTCGAATCTTAGAGTACCTAATCGTGATCATGCATTGATAAGCAAATTTTCACTGAAAGATATATGCTATATGTATATTTTTTCTTGCTCAAAAAATTAGTGAACAATAAGAGTGAATTATAAACCAATAGTAATTGTCTCCCAGATCTTGGTGCATATTCACTGATTGAGAAATACGGAATATTAGATTACTCTAGTCAAGTATATTCTTTTTACTATATAAAATTTTACTCGATGTGTGGAGAAAATATACTATATTTTTGCTGTCAAAAAGGTAGATTGTGAACAAAAATTCGCTAAGCCATCCAAAATAAATCTTTTATTGTAAGAATACTATGTGATAGTTAGTGTTATCTATTAAAATTCTTTTATATAATTTTAGTAGACAGACATATATAACGTATGTGTATGTTTTGTTGTGCATATATTTGGAGTTACATTGAGAAAGACCGATAAATAAACTAACTCAAATATAAATTTTAATTGCTTTATGATGACATTGAAAACGTTTTACGATATTTTTAATGATTAAAAGGCTTTGCTTGCCATTCACGACTGCTCCCATTCGATAGTGCTAGTGACCAGTGGTTATTTTATCACTCTGTCACGTCACGTTTTTTTTTCTAAAATCGGATGAGCAGAAATGGAAATATTTTTTTGACATTACATCATGCCTTTAATCAAAAATTCATCGTAAAAATAAAAAACTGGATTTGAACCTGTGAGCATCGGAACGGTGTTTCAACATTAAACATTCGATTATACAATAACTCTTACATCTAAATAAACACTAGAGAAACTCTAATGCAATGCAATATGACGATCAATAACCCTTCATTTGATGTATAATTTATTTTTGGTGTCATAAAAATTTTAATGTAATCAAAATTTAGGTAATTTAGTTTCTGTTTCAAATTATATAAATATGAATGAAAAATACTACAAATTTTATTAACGACACAAAAAATTAAGCAAAAAGTATTAAATGTTGACAAAAACCGAGTTCACTATCCGAGACAAAAAAAGTCTTTGACGGGCCACCCCCGTCGCTGCATTCAAGTCACGCAGTGCGTGGGCCATGCGACAGCCCCGGCAAACTTTTTCTTTCCCTTTGTACTACCCTTGTAGTAGTGTTGCTGCGACAACTTTAATTAACAACCCCTTAAAGAAAGTACGTACAGCGTAGCGGAGATTTCCTACAACGCAATCACGTCCGGGTGCCACCTTTCCGAGATGCTTTCGCCTCACCTTCTTTACGGAACTTGTTTCGCTGTCTTAAGCTTTTTTCATAGACTCATTTGAGTTAGGTAATAATAAATACTTCTCAGATGTCTCTTTATAGATCATTCTAAGCAATAAATTGAAAAAAATAATATTTTATTAAGATATAATATTTAAGTACTTTAAATAAGGAAATTTGCTGATACCATAATTCGGGGCTTTGAATGACAAAGGCAAAACTACAAACAATATTTATTTATTGTCCGTTTTATCATCGAATATTTATTATTTATAGATACCAACTATATTTTTTCAAAACAAAATTATTATAAAAGCACGCATTTGGTCTCTCAAATGTATTTTTTGTGGCATAATATAACATTTTAAATAGAAAATTACGTAAGCAAAAACGGTTTCTGTGTTTATTCCAAAAGCATTGTTTTGTAGTTTTGTTCTTACCGCCTAAGCTCCCGATGTTAGAAAGACAATGTCTTTATCATTTATTGTAGAATTTTAGCTAAATTGTTCAAAGTGAAGCGGAACCATTCTTTATAATTTGAAACATTTTGAAATCAGTGCAAAAATATATTTTTTAAATGTGATTTTCTATTTAATATATTTAAATACACAATTTCATGATAAAACGTTAAAAAACGATTATTTATTTATGATCAACTAACTCGTATCAAATAAAATAAAAAAATATCAAAGTATTTAGTTTTACAAATATTTCAATAAATTGTTGATAGCAACGTTCTGATAAAAGCATACAACGGAATATGATTGCTCTAGACTATATTATTTACGTATATAAAATATTATTTGTTGAACTGAAAAACTTTAATATTTTTCCACCTTGTTACAATGGAGTCCTTATTACAAAGTAAATGACCATTCAATCAACTGTATCACTATTTTTGATAACGAACTTATAACTATAAATGTAAGTTCTTTTTTTTAAAATATTCATGTTAAAATTCTCACAATTTATTTATTTTTTTATGGATATTGTATGAAAATTGAAAAAACTCTTACTGAAAACATAACGCGCAAGATTTAAAATGGTCTTCAAAGCACGTATGTAGGTAGGATTTATTGACGGAGAAAAATCTTTCTTCTAAAAAAGTATCAGAAACATACAAATTGGATATTAGCTCCTAGATGCTATTTGATGTTTATTAATATTCTGGGAGTGTGTTTGTCACATGTCAGACCCCTGTCTTAAAGGACAATTTGAAATGTGATCAAATGTGAAGTATTTTGTTTCACATTTACTAGCAAATCTAAAAATAGTGTATTGACGTTGGTACATCGGTTCCTTCATCTTGCTTGTCATAAGTGAAGAAATTTTCAACAAATTGCGTTAAATTACCTAAAAAAATATTATAAAAGACTCGTATTTTCTATTTAGCAATTTATTTCTATGATCTTTATCATAAAATAAAAAAAAACCGATTTTAAAATTGAATTTATAAAAAGTCTTCGGGAAATCACGCACTTAAACGATAAACTTGGATAATTCTTAATATAGATAACTGAGCAGACAATATTTTTCACCACGATAATTTGGCGCAGTAGTTATAATACGTCAATATGGCTTAATTAAGATGCTGATCACATCCTACGAGAATGTCCAGAAATGAACAACGATCGGGAAAAAATGTTTGATCTGTCGACCCCGTCGGTCATACCAATTTAATTGCATCTACGACAAACTGTAAAGCATTCAAAAAGTGTACAGGCATTATATGTAGCAAATGGAAGTGTATTCATAATGGTTTTTGTTTAATTTCACTTATTAATTAAACTTTCTGCACATTGCAAATGCATATAATCAAGTTTGGAGGAATTTCTCCTCGGGAAATCTCTGGAAAAATTAAAACATCGATAACGCTGCGGCATATACCCCGTGAAAAGTAGTTGGTATAATGTTGTGTACCCTAGAAATATTGTGAAAATATTTTTATTGTAATATTAAGTGTTGTGCTCGTGTGCAAATGGATTTTTGAATCGCGTGGAGAAGAGATGAACAAAACAATTAATTACTAAAAAAACATCGCAAAAAATGTAAAAAATAATTTTCGTTATGGTCTCGATTAAATTTTCAAACCATTAATGGTAGCTATTGACAACGCGTTGAGTTTTTTGCATGCAAATTTCTGTAGACAGCTCAAAGCTATTATGTGTGAAATTATTTACTCGGAATGCGATACAGAATTTTTTCGATAGTAAAGTTAAAATTAAGTTCAAAATTTTGAAATTAAACGATGCAGTTTATAATAACGATAATGAGATAAAAATTTTGAGGAAAAAAAACTTGGATTTAAAATATAAATGCTTGCTTTAATCTAGTTGGAAAAAGCTTGGCCTTATCGATCATGTGAGTTTGGATTCAATTTCTGGCAAGGAAAATCTATTTTTTTTTCAATTGAAATTTAAAATAAAAACATAGGTGTTTGAATAAATTGCCAGTGGCTAGGACACAAATTGAAATTATGAGAATATAAAATAAAATTTAGGAAAAAAGTATAATGTATAATTCTTTTACATTAAAATTGTCGTTTGAACTTTAGTTTTATGTATATTATTTTAAATCAACTAAGCTATATTTTTTCAAGCATCTTTGACGTCATATTGCTCTCGGTGTGCACGGATGACTTTCATCTAAGCCCCAATTTCGCAAGCTACTGTGACTAAATTGAACATTGTTAGAGTTTTTTGTTTTGAGGAAAAATGACGTCGTCAGCTTTAAGCGTTGTTGAGAAAATAATTTTCCACATGGCCGAGAAACATATAAAACGACGGGAAATCTCGTTGAAAATGGTGCGATGGCTATTTGTTGGGAGTCGGCCGTCAAGTCACAGCTACTCGCTCGCTTTTTATCGCTGGAATAAAATTTCAGTTTGCTTTATGCTTTTTGAATGTCCGATACTTCACGGATACAAGAGTAGAGATATCAAACTTGATCTTTTATTGGACAGAAAAAGCACTACTAAAAGTTTGGGAACACAGTTTTTTAAAAACGTAAGTTTTTTTTTTATAATATATTTTTATAAAAATACAGACAATAATGTATACTAGTAAAATAAAATTGATGTCGATTTTCAACAGACAACCATAACAAAATGCTGTTTTATAATTTGTATTATTATAAATTACAAAATAAATATCGAGGTTTTGTCTTTTTTTACTGGAGACAGATTGGGGTAAGAAAAAATCATTGATAGTATGTACTAATTACATATTTTCAAACTTAAATTAGGTACGGTAAATTCGAAAGGAAGTAAAGTCAACAATGGTTATGATTAGGGCATCCAATCCCGGGATCCCGTTCAATTTTCTGATCCCGAAATTCCGGGATTGAAATGGCTGCGATCCCAGGATTTCGGGATTGAGAAATTTTCAGCAAAACCCGAAAATTTACACGAAATTGGCAAATTCAAGATGTAAATTTCTTCGGTGAGCTAAAAAAAAACACAAGCTTCTGTGAGAATCTGGGAAAAGTATACCAAATTGAGGATATCAAATTCCTCGGTAAGAAAATCCCAATCCCGGGATCCCGAAAAATAAGGGATCAATCCCGAAAAATAAAGGATCAATCCCGAAATCCCGGGATTGGAAAAAGGCTCCGGGATTGGATACCCTAGTTATGATCCACCTATCTTATTTAAAATGTTATTTGCTAATGTTTCCGTTCTATTAATGACTTTATTCATTTCACAAATATTCCAAGCTCTTCATTTTTAATTATTTGTTATTTACCATATGGACTATTTCAACATTATTATTTTTTTTTATTTAAAAAAAAATAGTTAAATTTAACCTGCACGTGTTAATGAATTGTTCGTACTTTTTAATACAAACCGATTAATTTTCAATACAGACAGTATGACAGAAAGTGAAAAATATTTAGATGAATTTAATTGAAAATTCTTACTTCCATTAGAAAACAATGGACATATTATTATACATTGACTTTACAGCATAATTAAAAAAATAAATATTGTAAGTAGAAGAGTATTGAAAGAATTGGAGAAGTCGTATTATATGAAATATAAAAATTGTATATTAAAATCTCGGTTAAGCGTGTTTTTATATTGAAGCCAAAAGGAGATAAAGTAAATCGTAACTGTGATCACGCTAGGGGCATTAACAATGAAGCGTGGTTGCAATTTTATTATTAATACAGATGATGCCCTTCGTGTGATCAGATTTTCTTTCACGAATCAGTCTGCATCAATATAGTATACCCAGTTTAATTTGCCGTAAAAGGAAAAATGGGACATCCGAGTGCTGTACTAAGTTAAGTATATATATAGTCTTGTCACGTGATAATTGTTTTACTAGAACTTTTGTGATTTTTGACTGTATTGTTATATTATTAACTTCTGATCTTCACACTTTTAAATTAATTGCAAATGATTTTTTTGCGTTTTTAAAAAATAATAAACGAATTGAAAACAGATTTCGTGGATTTTTTTACAGCATTTTAATTTGTTTTATTCTAAGCCGCGAGAAATATTTATTTGATGAGTATGTATTATAAATTTAAAAATCTTTTAATATTTTATTAAGTAATGTATTTAACAGAGTTTTATGACTAGACATATCTAACAATAAAAAAATGTAACAATGGAATAAAAAGCAGTGAGTAAAATTGTTTCCATAAAGAAATTTTACGATTTTGAATTCGAATTCACGTTTAATATTCAAAATGTAGAATAAAAAAATAAAAATATCAACAAGACAGAAAAATAAGTCATGTCCCAGTTGAAATTCATACGATTTAAACTGTAACTAAACATAACAATTATTCATTTAAATGTCATATTATACTAAATCTAATTATTGGCATACATTTTTGAGTAAACCTTATAAAAGAGAAAACTATAATATTTTTTAGCAAAATTATGAATTCTTGTAAAAACTGTTTTTAATGGATTATGTTGATTTCTACTATATTAAGATAATTTAGAATTAGACATAAAAAATGTCACATTAACGATATGAAAAAAGTAAATAACGTAAATAAAGAGGTTGTAAATAAGTGTCTAATAATGTTATTATATTTTAGGTCATCATCGTAGAGAGTGGTAGTCTTTATTTTTATAGTAATTAGATTGTAAACGGCATGTATATTTAAAAATATCATAAAAAATGAATAATCTTGTGATGTTATTGTAATATAATACAGAAAATGAAATATTGCGCTTAAGTTTTATTTTTAATGTCCCCTCAATTAATTCAATATATGTATGCAAGATTATTGAACAAAAGTGCAAAAATATACTGTTGGTCAAGTGAGTGATATCTTTTAAAAATAACTATTTTTTAAATTTATATACATTTGAATCCATCAATAGCAAAAATTCATGATCAGTTAGGTACGATAATATTAATTTTATTAATGTAATATTATAAATTATTTTGTAAAAAAATCGGAGATTATAATTTCATTCGATTTAACCGCTTGTCTCTATTTAAGTTTAATTATTCTTTAATGAGTTGTGTAATTATGTTTAAGAAGTAATATATTTCTTAGTTTAAGTTAATTATGTGTCACTAATTCATCTTTTTGTACCTTTTTTTTGTAAATTCCATTCAAAATCAATTGTTTGTTACAACCTTTAAATTGTATTTTGTTTTGTATATTGTTGTATTCTATAATATTGTATTCTTTTATCAATTGATACTGCTAGTCATGAACAAAACCAGTCCTGATTTTATTAAATAAAAGTAAAATTAGCACAAATAAGTAGTTAAAACGAAGTTTTTCAATTATTTATTTACTTTATAATACATACATAGAATATTTTTAAATTATTAAAACATATCTATTTCTATTATGTAATGTATCGGGATAAAATAAATTGCTTGGAAAGTTTTACTCGTAACGTCTTACCGTTTATCATTCAGGACACAATTTGACAATGTATTTAGACGCAAACAGTACAATATTTTTTTTAATGAGAGTAACCCAAAAGAAATTCAAAAGACAAATAATTGAACCAAAGCTCCGTCACCCAGCGAAAGCACTGGAGAATGAGTTTGTGTTTTTGTCAGGACATCAAAAAGAGAATTCAAAAACCGAACGCCAACTTTCGAGGCTTTGTTTGAATAATCAAATAATAATACTTTTGTATAACGTCGTTTTAGTAACGTCGAAAAAATGACAAATCAACCGAGAGCCAAACAATATTTTGTTGTCTATTATTACAAAGTGTTTTTGTTTTATATCAAGCATAATTAGACAATATTTTTTGTTATTATTAACGTACTACGACAGCAGTTATGACGACGTAAAAAATGTGACAGTACACTTAAAATATTTTTCGAGAAAACTCTTCTATAATATAACATACATTTCAAATGACAAAGCAAGACGAAAGATCAATAAATTTTTCAATCAAAAAATAATGAGAAAAGATTTGTTATCAAAAAGTATTCTAAATAAAATAAAGTTAATAATTGATGACGTACTAATTTAAAAAAATGTATTCTTTGAGAGATATACTAATGATAATATCCATGTGCATTTGAAGAAGAATGATCTTTAATAGTAATTTTTGGACCACTGCTCACAATATTTTGGGGCTATTCTCATATGCAGATGGATTAAAAAACTTGTTTCGGACGATTTGAAATACGCAACTCTGTTTAATATTAGGTTTTGACCGTTGGCATAACAAAATTGCGTTATGTTCACGGTTGCATATTTGATCTGTATGACGTTACACTGTTGTCACCATAGAAAGTATTTTATTTTTTATAGTAAATATTATATACACATGCGACGTTGGGTAAAGTTATCATTCACTGGTAAGACATTAGAATTTTGAAATAAGAAAACAAAATTCTGTTTTTTTACTTAATGTCGTAGAGTCTACGGCGTAGACTACGACATCGTATGACTTTGACAGATCGACCAAAACAATGAAAAAAGTATATTAGACTATAAAAATAACAATGAATAAATTTGATGCATTTCTGTTACACCAACTAGCGATGGGCTGCCAATACATTAAAAAGGGGTTTGTTTCAAAGCTATGCGCGGTGTACTGAGAAAGGAGTGAATTTCTAAAGTAATTACGCATCACTTATTAAAGCAATCAAATGTTAAATTATTTGAAAATATAATGGAACAAGACGCAATATGCAGTAAAACAATCGATGTCATGAGCTTAAAAATGTACTTTCGTACGTCAGATTGTAAGTGAAGAGTTTAAAAATAAGTAGATTGTTTTTTTCTCAGCAATTCGATGATTCAAAATTTTTAGCCTAAGTCATCGTAGATATAGTCATACAATTGTCAGAAACATCAAATAAAATAATTGCCTTCTAAAATTTAATATATGAATTCACATGCTTATATTCTGATAAAACACATAGATTTGAGAATATATATTACTTATTCTAATTAAAACAAAAAGCACATCCAAATTAAGTACCCTTGATACCAACCATCAAAACATTAAAAAAATAAGTGTATAGATTCTTATACACATGAGAATAGATCCGCGAATCAGACTGTTTCATGCACGTATTTTCAGTCGATTGATGACATTGTGTTTCATAGATATTGTCATAAATGATATCTTAAACTGATTTGTATAGAAAAAACACTCAGCTAACCATAAATCATTTACAAGCCACAACCTTCTGTCTTTACATTATGCGAAAAGAGATTTTGTTTAAGGGATTTGCAAACAGTTTTTATTAAAATTGTTTATGTTCCGTCCAATATATTGCGGAGATAGTTTAATACAATTATTTTTGTTTAATACTCATTTGTAAATTGTGAACTTTTTACTTATGTTGTCGTCAAAATTTACACGGTAAATGTGTTCATTTTTTTTTTATAAAATACGAACCTACACATATTATTCTCTTTGCCAATTGTATGGTTGAGTGGAAAACATCACAGTGCACACATGTTGGAATTTGATAATGAAGAATTTTCATTTTGTGATCGGTGAGTGTATTTCTGTGTATGAAAAACATGGAGAGCTTTGATGTCTCAGATTCTCCACACACATACCCAATCTTTTAAAACGGGACGTAGGTGGAAGCGATCAGTAAATCATATTATTTGCCATATTATGTTTCGATCCCTATCCTCTCGGAAATGGAGATGTCCAGCAATTGAGTAACAAGCAGATTTTGTAGAACACTCGAGAGCAATTGTGTTTTATAAAAGAAAACTCTTATACATACTCGTAACCCATACATGTAGTTGAAGTTTGAAAGTCAATTTTTACTTACGCATACAATGAAAACAAACGCTGTTTTACGTAGTACAAAAATATATTTAACCAAAGAAACCTTAATTTCTCACGTGGTGAAATGTTTTTGGAACTGTTTACTTTCCAAGAAGGTAAAATCAACATAAAATATCCTTCTGTTGAAATAATTCATAAGGGTTTAAATACTCTTTTTATTTGTTTAAATTTTATTTTCCAATATTTGTTTTTACCCTGCACATAAAATTTTGTAATATGTAACAAGAAAAGCAGAATAATGAAGCAAATATTTTACCACTCTTAAAAATTTTTGTAAATTGGAAGTACATAGATACTAATGAGCAGTGTCTGCCAAACTGTGTGCAGCGGCACACTATTGTGTCGCAAGAAGTCTCACGTGTGCCGCAAAGAAAGAAACCTCAAATCCGTTCATTTTAAATAATGCTTATACATTAAATTTTCTAAATTGATTATTAAATTCAAACTTAAAAATTCGCCCACATATTCAAACAAATATTTGTCACGTTCGTCCATAGTGGTCGACGCAACACATGGAAACAGTGACGATGGTATATATGCAGCGTAGCCTTATTTTCGATCACTTGATTATCAAATGTACCAGTGGGTCATCAACAATTCGCAGTATTTGAAAAAGGGAGAAAATTTTGATAGATCAAAAAAACGGTTCTGTGCAGAAAGCCTCATTTTTTGAGCTAGAGTTGTCGGCATTTTAGATATCGCTATGAAGTCAATATCTTCGATTGGCTACAACAGAAATTAAATCTCTGTTGCCGTTTGAATCGTCGTATCTTTGCAAATTTGGTTTTTCAACGCTCGTGGAAAGAATTAGACAACATAAAAAAAAAACGAGAGCGGTTACAGATGGTAGATGAGGAGTGTTTGTTTATCTTATTTAGAGCCTAATTTTGACAGAACATTTTCTGAAAACCAATTGGATCCTTACCTTATAGTAAAATTATTACTACAAGTGGAAATATATGTTGATAAAATGTTTTAAAAAATGTTACCTACATTTCATTTTTAAGGCATTTTTATTTGGTGTGCCGTGAAAAAAATCCCAGTAACCAGTGTGCCGTGAAGTAAAAAAGTTTGGCAGACACTGCTAATGAGAGTGATTTTACGTTAAATTATTCCGTTGTGAAAGTGAAATCTTTTTACATGGTAGATACGTGCCTCCAAATGCTGTGTAAAAATACACAAAATACACAAAATGAAATCAATATTGGGCGGAATTATGTGTGTTAAAGTTAAAAAAGTTACATTTTGAGATGAACGAAAAATTCTTGTTTGTATCTTTTAATAACAAAATATTTGTCATTACAACTAATGAAAATGTGTCAAATCTTCTTGAAGTTGAAAGAAAGAACATACAAAATAAACGAGATGAGATTTTTTTAAATTCACTCGTGATCAACTCGAAAAGAATTTACGTCACAATTAGGGTCTCCAATCCCAGGATCCCGTCCAATTTTGCGATCCCGAAATTCCAGGATAGGTATGGTCGCGATTCCAGAATTTCGGGATAGAAGAATTTTGAGCAAATGCCGCAAATTTATAGGATTTTGGAATTGGAAGAGCTAAAAAAAACCAGTTTCGGAGTCATTTTGGGGAAAAGTAAAAGGAATCGAGGATTTCAAATTCGTCAGTGAACTAAAAAAAAAACTAGTTTCGGAGATATTTTGGGGAAAAAGTATTGGGAATTGAGGATTTCAAATTCCTCGGTGAGGTAAAAAAAAACGAGTTTCGGAGATATTTTGGGGAAGTACAGAGATTGAAAATTAATCAATCCCGAATACTCGGGATCACAAAAAGGCTCCGGGATTGGATACTCTGAATTCACAATCACCCATTTCTTATATTTCAAGTATAATTTAAAAAAATCTAATATTAACATTAACCTTTACTGGGAATTGAATCCAGACCCATCTGGTCAGTTGAGCCAAACATTAACAAACTAGGCCACAACAATACTACACTACGCAAAATTATACTCTTTTTTGGTTATTTTGTGTACATTTTATTTAAAAAACGTACTTTAATTTATTCATTGGTTTATTTACAGTTTTTTTTAAATCGCGCATAAACTGCATTTAGCATGTACACAAAATCTGCACAAAAGTATTTTTTAATTTATTTTGTATCGATGTCGTGAGTAGGCAAATAAAATCCTGTCGACTATGGCATCCCAGATTATAGAAAAGCTTGGTTGGGGAAATATGCGGCTAAACAAATATTTTGAATTATTATAGGTATAAACGAAATGGCCGACAGTGATCTCCGCAGCAATATAAATGGCCCAATATGTCATTGTACAAATTTCCATTGAAAGGATTCCGAATCGGATAGCGCTCCAAACACATGTCAATGTGCGGACTCAGGGAGATAAACGCCCACAATGGCCGCAAGTTCAACCAAGGTCGAGAGGTCGCCTTGTGCGACTGGCAGTCCATCCGGAAAATGCGAATAAGCTGATAACTTTGCACACATAAAGTAGGAAATTTTACTTTGAAATCGTTGAAACAAGGTATAATTCGTTTTATCTTTAAATGAATTTAACACAGACAAATCAAGCTAAAAAATATCTAATTTATATGAACAGTCAATGTTATTTCACTGCTAGATGAAAATTTATGCTATTTTTAACACCATATAAGTTTTATTATAAATAAAACCTAATAACTAATGTTTTTGCTTATAAAATTCTACTGTATATATTTCATACTCTAATTTTACATATTGAGTTGAACCTAAATATCCTAATATCTGTAATTTATGTTGTCTTTCTTAAAGTAGAAAATAAGGCTGTGGATTCGGAGTAAAAAAAACCTAACGAATTCAACTCATTTTTAACTTTTTTGTGTAAAACTTGGCGTGACTACTTACTGCTAAATTTGAATTTTGACTAAAAAAGTATTTTGTAAGATTCAAAACAATCAAAGAAGGATTTCACAATTCTTCATCTAATGAGATCGTTACTGGTATGAGGAATTTGCTTTCCCCCCCCATTCCCCTATGAAGTAATTTAATTAGATAGTAAAAAAAAAATACCTTTTAATCGGTTTAATTGTTGAAATAATGACGTTGCACAAGAAGAAATACTAATGCATGTACTAAAAGAAAAGAGAACGATCGAATAAATTTAAGACCATTTCTTAGAGTCGAAGTCGCTTCTTTTGTTCAAATGCCTGCATTCTACACAAGAACCAAAAACCATTAAATATTATATGAATTAATTTATAAAGCATTATTTAAAAAAAGATGTAGTTTTTGGTCGTGAAAATATCTTACTTTACACAAAACAAATGATCCTAAAATCGACTAAAGTAATTGTCAAAAAATAAGTAATTGTCAATTTTACGATGAATTAAATTTGGTTGGTTGGTAGTGGTAAATTTAGATGTTAAATAAATTATACCTTAACCTACCCAAATAAATATCATTTCAGTAAAACATAAAACAAACGAATTGCAAGCTCATTATTTTATATAAATTGAATTTATATAGTTAGCTTCGATGTAAAAAGTAAATAAATAATGAATCTGTAAAACCAAATTTGCGAAACCCAATAAATCTGTTTTTGTTTGAAAATAATATTTTCATCGCAGAAATTCGAGTCGGAAAGTTTTGTCTTTTTGCTTCCAAAATAAATCCAATTATATCGCTAGATATTTGCGAAATCAAATTTTATGAAACGTATGATGTATCAGAAAAAATAAAATTTGCGAAATAAATATAAATTTGGTTATTGCTAAAAACTTGTTTAAAAAAAAAATTAAGTATGAAAGATACATTTTTAAAAATAAGGAATCGCGATAGTTATGTCGCCCGTTTTGATCAAACGCATGATTAAATTTACATGTTACATTGAATTACGTATAAGCAGACAACAATGAGAAAAGTAAGCATATAAGATGTGTTAACAGTTAATTAACGTCTTGATATTCTACAATCTACTGCGTGATTAGCTCATGCGATAAGTTTTTACAATCTATTTCTTAACATGAAAACTTAAATTTGATGTCTTCGATAGATTCGGCGGTTACTTTGTGGACGTTTATTTTTAATATAAGATTATATTTGATAAATTTGTTATTCCACTAGTTGTATGAAAAAACATTACACGTGTTTCGTTTTTTGAAAAGCATCATCAGACTATCGCAAGATTTACTGATCAATTAAATGTTAATTCTAATTCTTATGTTATCAATTGCAAAATTAAAATCGGGATTGTGCTTTTTTACTGGACGCAAGGAGATTGTACAAGAAACAAACTTGGATACCTCTTTTATTAACTAATTACTTTCATTATATGTGGTAAATCCCCATCCCAAATAATATGAAATTTAATTTGATGACTGATGAAATTAAAAAAAATGAATTATAGTAAGTTTTGTAACTGGAAATAAATCACCTAAAGTCTATAGTATCTTTCGAGACTTTTTTTGTTATTTGAGTCAGTTTTTGAGAATCTAATTTAAATAATTTAAATTTATTTCTCTTTTCTCAAACGTTTGATATTTAAAAAAACCAGTGGCAAAAAAAAATTTATGAAACCTTTTTCTAACCATGTTTGGTCACAACGTACGGAGTTTAGTGATTGCTTACGTAGTTTTTTAAGGGGTTTTTCTGCGAAAACTTCTTGTAAATCAGGTGTTCAATCTTTTTTTTTAAGAGTATTGATAAACAATTTTGGCTATGGCAAGAGTTGTCGTTAGATAATTGCACTCTTACTTAGAATTATAAACTTAAAAAAGTAATGATATGTATATGGAAACTACATAACTGGGAATTTTAACACAGGTCGTACCAAAACCGGGATTCCGGTATTCATATATTTTTTTTTTCAACATTGAAAAATCTGTCTTGAAAATGAAAAAATATCAATATTAAAATATCAATATGAAAATTAATAAAAACCTAATTTTGAATGTATAGCAACTAGGGTATTCAATCCGGAGCCTTTTTCCAATCCCGGGATTTCCCAGATTACTACTTTTTCCCAGATACTTTCCGAAGAATTTGAAATCTTGGATTTCTCAATTTCGTGTAAATTTTCGGAATTTGCTCAAAATTTCTCAATCCCGAAATCCCGGCCATCTCAATCCCGGAATTTTGGGATCAGAAAATCGAACAGGATCCCGGGATTGGATGCCCTAAAGCAACCATCACATTTAAAAAAAATGTTCGCGATGAATTGAAGTATTTTAAATTTTGTTAGAGCTGTATTAATATTGGCAGTTTATATAGAATATACATCATCATAAACGGGTTATTAATGAAAATTGCCTATTTATGATTATGCATAATTTGTAATTACGGTATTTCATATCACATTATGATATATTTAAATATCTATTTTTATACTTTCGATGGTTTCGGCGGTAACTTTGTGGAAGTTCATTTTAATAGAAGATTTAAATTAACTTTGATTATTCCACGTATTGTGTAACTAACTGTGACACGTGTTTCGCCTCTTTCAGAGGCATCTTCAGACTTACTATCGCAAAGTTTGCTTAAGTAATGAAGCAAGATTGATTCTAACATTTTAAAATTATAAAATTACAAAATGGATTGGGTTTTTTTTCCTTTTAAGAGGAGCAAGGAGGGGGGTGTAGAATCGAAATAAAGCAAACAGATAATGATACTAATTTTACTAATGAGTTGTAAACAATCAGAATGGGATTTTTCCTTTTTAATGGAAGCAAAGAGGGGATTATAAAATGCAAACAAATTTAATCATACTACTAATGACGTTAAACATTACAAACTATTAAAACTAATGAGCTACAATCAATCATCTAGGTTTGTGATTACTCTATTAATTGGAAACAATTTGAGTAACGGGGAACCGCCTGTGCTATTAAGAATATTATTTAATAATATTTCTTTTTTGTTAAGAGTTTTATTAATTTCTAAAAATTCTAAGCTATTCATCTTTAAACCCTTTTTATTTACTCGGTGGAGTATTTCTAAATTACAAATCTGATTAAAATTATGATTATTTTCTATTAAATGATTGGCAAAATCAGAGAAATTGTTACTTTTTAGACATCGTATATGTTCTTTAATTCTAATATTAAAGTTTCTACCTGTCTGTCCAACATAAGACGCTTGACAGTCTCCACAAGAGAGTCGATAGATACCACTCTGTGACGATGAATCTACGCGATCTTTACTGTTCAATAAAATTTTTACCTAAATTATTTACTGTATAAAACGCGGGTTCTATATTGTCTGGCAAAAATTTAACTATCTTTGACGAGATGTCTCCTAAATAAATAATTCTACGCCAGTTTTTAATATTATCGTTTGCTTTCTTCTCTCCTGAAAAAATATTATTTACTATGAGTTGTTTAACTTGCTTACGTTTAAGTAAGTTAACTACTACGTCTGTGTTGTAACCATTATTTACAGCTATCTGTTTAATAATGTTTAACTCTAATTCAAAGTTGACTTTAGTGAGAGGGATGTTAACTAATCTATTAATCATTGCATGGAATGATGAGAGTTTTTGCGACCACGGGTGAATTGATTGATGGTGAATGACGACATCTGTATAAGTAGGCTTTCTGTAAATGGCAAATTCTAATCTGTTGCTATTATTTTTCTTTATTGTTATGTCAAGAAAATTTAAGGTTTTTTGTTGCTCGATTTCTAGTGTGAATTTAATATTTGTATGCAATGAATTTATATGACGTAAAAAGGTATCTAACTGTCTAACGCGTTTTATACAGTAAATAATTTAGGTAAAATTTTATTGAACAGTAAAGATCGCGTAGATTCATCGTCACAGAGTGGTATCTATCGACTCTCTTGTGGAGACTGTCAAGCGTCTTATGTTGGACAGACAGGTAGAAACTTTAATATTAGAATTAAAGAACATATACGATGTCTAAAAAGTAACAATTTCTCTGAGTTTGCCAATCATTTAATAGAAAATAATCATAATTTTAATCAGATTTGTAATTTAGAAATACTCCACCGAGTAAATAAAAAGGGTTTAAAGATGAATAGCTTAGAATTTTTAGAAATTAATAAAACTCTTAACAAAAAAGAAATATTATTAAATAATATTCTTAATAGCACAGGCGGTTCCCCGTTACTCAAATTGTTTCCAATTAATAGAGTAATCACAAACCTAGATGATTGATTGTAGCTCATTAGTTTTAATAGTTTGTAATGTTTAACGTCATTAGTAGTATGATTAAATTTGTTTGCATTTTATAATCCCCTCTTTGCTTCCATTAAAAAGGAAAAATCCCATTCTGATTGTTTACAACTCATTAGTAAAATTAGTATCATTATCTGTTTGCTTTATTTCGATTCTACACCCCCCTCCTTGCTCCTCTTAAAAGGAAAAAAAACCCAATCCATTTTGTAATTTTATAATTTTAAAATGTTAGAATCAATCTTGCTTCATTACTTAAGCAAACTTTGCGATAGTAAGTCTGAAGATGCCTCTGAAAGAGGCGAAACACGTGTCACAGTTAGTTACACAATACGTGGAATAATCAAAGTTAATTTAAATCTTCTATCTATTTTTATATACTCATCTGGTATTAGAATCTCAATTCGGCGTATTTTTTTATTACCGAGAAACCGGTATTGATATATTTTTTCTGGTATTGCAATCTCTTACCACAACCGAGCTTAACAACGTTGACCGTTCAGCTAAAGGCTCGAAAATTTATTACCCCCTCGCACATAATTAGATTATCAGGACATATAAGTCTATAGTTACGTGAAAAATATTTTCAAAAAAATATGTGAATAGTATTTGCCTTCTGTAGATGTCAACGGTATATTGTATTAGCTCAAATATATTTTGAAAGCAGTTTGACCCAAAAGTTCAACTCTTAACTCTTTTAAAAAGTTAAGTTCCATCTAAAATTCAAGCTAATATGATACAGTAACAAATAAATGACAAAACAACAAATAATTAGTGAAATAAAAATTACGAATGCTTTTATTATATTATTTTATTATAAGTGAATGAATTTTAAATTTGGTCCTTTGAGGAGAATAATTCATAACTTCCTCGAAATCATTAAGTTTTAAATGTGAATACAATCATAATTTAAACATTTTTACGGTATGCAAATTTATTTAAATTATCTTTGTTAATAAAAGTACGACATTAAACATTAGCAGTGTGTCAACAAAAGTTCTGTTTTTGTTTGCGTAGACACAACGCTCGTCAAAAGTTTTCCTCAAAAATGACAATTATTAAGTGTAATTTTCCGACTCCTTGCCACGCATTCAAAATTTCTAAATACCTCACCCGGAAAATGAAGTTCGCGTCTAATATATACACAAGGAAGATATTATGTTGGGGGAAATTTCCCGCTGGTTTGCGCGGACTCCGGTATGAAAAAGACGACGAGTTGTTGATTGTTTTATTTGAGTTAATTTCTAGAACATTCAAACATAAAAACTTCACATTATTAGACAAAGCATATACAGTCATTTCACGGAATGAAAACTTTCAACAAGCATGTTTATTCACAGCCGTTTTATGTGAAATAAAAGTATTCAGTTCAGGGTTGAGGGTAGAGTGTAGCGTAACAAAAAGTTATTATTTATTCACAAAGAGAAGCCTAAGCAAATTGAATTCACAGCGTCTTAGGAATATTTATATAATTGCCTTTTGAGCGATAAACAATCCAAAATTGTATCTAAAAGCATGTTCTTTGTTATGCAGGTACAGTGGAACCTCGATTCTACGTTTTTCAAGGGACCGTAATAAATGAACGAATAATGCGGGAAACCGATAATGCGGAAAATCTTCAAATAATACTAAAACAATGTTTAATTTTCAAAAAACCTATTTATTTACTACACTATTTTTATTAAAGAATGAATAAATATATTTTAAAATTGTTTAATACAAACTAAGTAATCTATTTGCAGTTTGGCACTTAAAATTTAACAAATACCCTTAAAAATCGCGTACATTTCTAAGTAAATTCTTTTTTGCCATGTCGACTCGTTTTTCCACAGATTTTTTTTCCAATGTCTTGAATTGTTTTCAGTTTCTCATTTACAGTTCTAGTTTTCTTCATTTAGGTATTTCAGTTTTGACTTTTGAGTTGCGACGTTAGACTATTTATGAGTGCAAAAAAATATTCTACAAAAACGGTCAATCAATAGCGAGAACGGTAGATCGGGGTTCCACTGAAAAAAAACGCAAAACGAAATGCGAGGCGGTACTATTTATGAGAAATATTCAACGAAAACGGTCAATCGAGATAAAATTTTTGAGGGGACCAAAATATTTAGACGATAGATCAAGGAAAACGGTAAAGCGGGGAACGATTAATGCGGGATTATTTTACATTGTTCTAATGGGTGTTTGGCTGGGACTATGAAAAATAAACGATCCATGCGGGAAAACGAACAATGCGAGAACGGTAGATCGGGGTTCCACTGTAATTCTAATTTATAATAATTACGTATGCAAAAGTGAGTTTTATAGCACAAATTATGTTATATATATATGTTCAATATCATTAGCAACTGTTTTTTAAAAATGTATTTAAAAAGTAATAAGAATTGACTTTATTATAATAAGATTAAAAATAGAAAACTGTCCGATAACCGTATCATTGAGTCGAAAACTTCAAATTGTCCGCAAATTGTACTTAAAATTATCATAAAAAATCGATTAAAAGTAATACGTAATTTATTACTTTACTTTTAGCAACTTATTACTTTTAAGTTAAAAAAAAGTGGTTTGCATTTATTTTATATAGCTGTTAAAAGAAAAGCCAAATGTTATGATTGTTGGCTATTATTTAAAATTGTAAAGGTATTTCAGGTTATATTGAGATCTATGATGTTTTTTCTGTAATTAGTGTTTAAGTACATTGAAGTTCTTGATCAATTGTATACTATTTATTATTTGCTTGATTGCCAATAAATTGTATTCCATTACACTAACCTCTACAATGGTCTAAATTGTCAAATAAAACATAACCTGATGTCTTCCAAAGAGTAGTACTATAAATGTAATACAATCCGGGACCGCTTAAAAAGCATTAAAAACTGGTTGTGTATACTGACATGACTTCATTTTGTAGGTGCCTTGACCTCCTTGCCCGCCTCTTAAGGGCAGCTCGCAATCAATACGTAAAATCACTATAATATCTTTATCTACTTTGGCCAAAATATTTTATAAAGTGTTCACCGCTCAACTTAGGGGCGGTAGAATGTATGGCTAAAGTATTTTTTTTAAATCGAGACGACCAACGGCAAATAAGCAGAATAACATCTGAGAACGCGGCCGCTTTCTAAAATTTAGGAACATGAAGTAATTTCTTGGAAATGGTATTTAGACATAGTTCAAGTACCAAGCGCTTGAAGGGGCTACCTCACGGATGTTTTGATGCGAGACGCTACCCCTTCCCTTAATAACACAAAAATTCGACCCCCCTATTTTCTCCTCCCCCGCTTAGTTGCCAATTATTGACTTTTAAAATAGATTATTCGCGCACTTCTTTTTGGGACACCATCAGCCGCAGGTCTTGAGGAATCGCTGCGGCCTCTCAGGTCACGCCGATGGTAATACAGACTTGGTGAGAATTTCTCGTCAATATAATTAATTTAAACTAAATACCACTATCTCCATTTACGTTGGCGTCGATCTGGAGAGGTCCCCAGGATCCGTAAGAAGTTTATTTATAAATACTTTACTAATTTGAAATATTATTATATATATTTTTTAAATACATGGTTTATTGTGTATCTGTGCCTAACCCATATACTTGTGTTTGTTTATCTGTTTTGTTTAAGGAATACCCGGCTGCATTATCTTCTTCGAAATGTCTATTCAGTATACGTTTAAAATCGGTGATAGCTAATCAGCTGCAAGTCATATTTGTTTGGAGGAATATATATTCTTTTCAATCTTAACGCTTACCATCTATTTCATACGACCGGGGCTGCGCACAGAGTTAGTTTTTGCAACCTGTGTTTATAATATCAATTTAAAGTTTATCTCAACAGTTTAAGTAATTTCGTGTGATCTTGTGTGTTCTCCTTTAATGATTGAAATCATTTGCTAACATCATGATTTTATTAAAAATCATTTATTCGTGTAAAATTATTTGTAAAGAAACTATTGAAACTGTAAAATCATGCGTTGGGGATAGACGTCCACCAACTTAAATACAATTATGTGTAACACTAATTATAAACGTATCGCTCAGGTTGACTAATGACCTAACATTCTAAAGCTACCGCTTCAGAAACTAACTTAAATGAAAGCAAATAATTACATTAAATCCAATACTAAGTGGTTATACAGTGATATTAAAGTCATTGGAAGGGCAGTAAAGAAAGGTGTCGTCTTTATTAATTATCTTGTGTTTGGGTTTTAAAAATCGGTTTCGCGATTTTTATCTTTTCTTTAATTTACTATTCAGCCAAATGGCTTAGAATTTAAGGTTATACGTTTCATCATCGCGGATTTTCTCATAGTATTGTTTCTTTGTTAGTGTTTACCCCCAGCGGGGGGATAATACGTATTTGAGTAGCTGTTTCTTTTTAATTCGCCCTTGACAATCTCATGTAAAGCCGGGAATCTTTGTGATTCATTTAGGCTGTAAGAATTTAGGAAGTAAGGTCACTAAGCAGTGAGAATTATTAATTTGTTTTCTATATAAGGGAGTAAGAACTATTTTTTTCCCGAGAGGGCTTTTTTTTTTTATTCGATAAACTTTTTCTTTTCTGCATCACACCGAAGATGATATCTCCTCAATGATACAGTTAAGATACATTTTATTTAGGTACAATTTGAAAGGCAACAATAAATAATAATTACAAATATATAGATATTAAACGTTAATTAAATGCGAGTAAAAACAATTAAATAATAATAAACAAGAATGATAGTTAATGGGACTAATAAACAACTTTTAATTTTGAGACAGACGTGATTAAGGATTGAATGGTGAGGGACAGGGAAGGTAAACCGAGAGGGCTAAATCTGTTGCCGGACCAGTGGCGTCCGAAGAGGTGTTGAGATCGACGAGTGGTCGTGGAAGTAAATTTATCTTATTAGACGTTTAAGAATTAGTCATAAATGTAAATAATATAATTGTTAATAATCGATTTCCTGACGAGTAAACACGCGGTGATGAAATAAATTCAATGTGATATACCTTGTGAGTTAACGGATCTTAATGGAACCTTAAGATTATTTTTGTTATCGTTTCACTTTGTTTAACTAAATTGAGAAATGTGTAATATTATGTCTAAGTGATAATTTGTATTTCTCTGTTACAATATTGTGTTGTTAACAAACCTTGTCCCTTGTGTAACGGATTTTGATCTTTGCAACAATTTAAACCACCCTTCTCCTCTATTCCATCTTAGGTGAACCTACAGGAAATTTAATTTTCCTACTACTTTTCACGCGGGAAAAAGGGCGTGTCAATACAAATACGTGTTTTTTAATCACGCATATTCTTACTTGTTTACATACTGCAGACAATTAAAAAAAGTTAAGCAAACATTATTCGATGTGGAGGACGTTACTGGAGCAGGTCATTAATTATTTGCTTGACGGATTTTTGATGCTTCGAAAGCTTACTCACATAATTTGTGCAAGGGTTTTTGCCCAGTTGTTTATTTAAAACTGCCCATTTTAAATATTAAATAAAGAGGCAGTGGCGTGCGGTGCAAGTGAAAGCAAACAAAAACGTTTAAATAATGAATTTAAATTATGAAACATAAGAAAAAACCGGCTCCGAACTCATTAAATAAATCTGACCCTTGTTGAAATGGCAGCAGTGTATCGAGTGAGTGCGATTTTTTGCAATTTTACGAACCTGTTTTGATTAAAATTATCTGAAAAATTACTTAAAGCTTCACTGGAGAACGAAAAAAGTTATCAATAATAAATCAAACACTGAGAGCATTTATACTCGTTTGATGTTACGCTTCTGTGAACGAAAAAGTTTATTTACAATTATTTTTACCAATAAGGGTAACGTGTTTCAAAAAGTATTTATTTAAAATACTGTGTTATGATGAAATATTGTAATATCAGTTAAAAATCGTTTACTACAAGTTGTTAACTGTCAATAATTGTTGGAAAGGCGTTATATTAAAAAAATAAAACACTCTTTTGTACTTATGTCATATTTATTTTATTGAATGAGGAATGTTTTTATTGTAGAGGTTGACGATATTATTCCCCCGATACAAAATTACCACAAATTCTAAGATCAAAATTTTAATATGTTGGCATTATTTTATTGAGACTTTTAATCTTATGGACTATTTGAAAGTATTGTATTTTGTGCTCAAAGTAAAAAGATTAGTAGAAAAAAGGCTTTTCTCGTTTCAAAATTGATAATAAAATGATAGGAATCTTTAATTTTTCTTTTGTCTGTTTTGTTTATTGAAAATAGTTCATTTAATTTATTGAGTAAAAATATTCTGATATAGTAACGACATTTTTTTAATAAACTATCAATATGTATAACTGGAATGATAAACTTCTGCTATTGGAATAGGAAATATTTTTTCACGTATGGCATAAGTACAAAATATCAGTTGCACTTTGATATACCACATATTAAATAATACATGTCATAGGAATATTACTTTTTCTTCAGTCGTATCAAAAAAATACATCTTATAATGTTTTTTTTATATGAAACATAAACAATAAATTTAAAAGATTAGATCAGGTTCCACCGCAAGAACCAAAGAAACAGCATTCTCATCAAAACAATGTTTCGTGGAACTCATTCCAGAAGCGTTTTCCATTTTATACAAGTTGATGCAAAATTTACGCGCCAACAAATTTAATAACAATTTTCTCATTCAACATGATTTTCAATTAAAACCATAAAGCGTCAATTATATCCAGGGCTCATTATTTATAAAATACAATATACAACCGTTTTTCGTGTGAAACGTATCTTTATTATTGTATAGTTAATAAAAGTTTAATGAGTCATTTATCGTTCAAATAACAGGAAGAAATACTTAGTGTGAATATAGCCTTTTTTAAAAGTAAATTTGAAGCTTGAAGACAATTTTATAAAATTCAATAAACCCTTATTTAAGGGTTTTTCCACAACGCGTTTATATTATAAAGCCTAAATGTTTAAAGTAACTTGATAATTACCCTATTATTAAAGTAAAGCGGAATTGGTTATATGGCTTCAAAGATATACACAAGTAATGAATTGGCTTTATGTTCTTTCCGTGAACAGTAACAAATATGAAATTATTAAGAATTCTTCAAAGAAAATTAGTTTAAATTAAATTGAATATGTATAATCAAGTTAGCCTTTTGTAAAACTTGCTGAAAAGTAAAGGTATTATAATATATGAGAAGGTGTACTATGTATCTCTTCTTTGCCTGTGGTTAAGTTAATGTAACTGACGAGAATGTAAAACCGAAATAAATAGGAGCTAAATTAAAAAAAAACAATTTAACTAAAATGCATTGATATTTTTGACCTTATTATAATAAATTTCTTCCAAGTAAGTTCAAATTTAACCAAATAGTTTATTATAAAGTTAGTAAATCTTCATTTCAAGACACTATATACAAAAAAAAGCTTGATTTACTAAGAATCAGACGTCATCTTGCAAACCCAAGCGAGTAAAACTTTAATCAATAAAAAAAACATTGAAAAACATATAAATCAACAGCACTTGCTTTATGTAATTTAAAGAAAATATCTCTTTTGTTAAATCTGTAGGTTTTTTGTTGATGAAATTTTAATCGATATTTGCAGATCTTTCCAATAAACAGCCTGTATTTGCAACTCTTCTAAAAATGTTGGGAAAATTACAAACACAAATTCTTATGTAATATTATGCTTTCCAAATATCGTAGCATCAAATACACATACGATTTTGCAAACACTGCGTTATGAAATAACATGAAAATTATGCGAAACAATGAATAATAATTAAGCCGAAAGCACACGTTGTTAGCGTTAATTAGTTAAAGAAAAAGCTCCCACGCTCAGATGCGCTACGAAAGCTTAACGGTCGAACCAGGCCTTAAGCATTTATTTATTATTTTAAGATTAAAATTTGAACTAGGAATAAAAGTTAGTTGTTTATGATGTTATGAATATTAATAAGTTTTTTAATGAATTAGTAGGTGAACTTTATACTTTAAGTTAAATTGATAAATTTGATATTGTTTTCCATTAAATTCTTTGAATTTTTCGAGAAAATAAATTGGGTTAATTTTCCTAAAAAAAAAGGTTCACTGAATAAATTAGAGCGTTTTCCTATTTATAAAATCAATCTATTTTTTTGTTTTGTCTTTAGTTATCAAAAATATTTAAAGTAACCCAAGATGGGTTTTGATATCCAGAAAAAAAATATCTCAATTTATATTTATTTACAACGGTGGTTAGACAGCATAAGTATCAAATAAGGCCTTCAATCCTGGGATCCCGCCCAATTCGTGATTGTACTTATTTTGAGATTTGAAAAAATTTAAGAAGGTTTTTGAAATTGAAATTCTTGGAAGTGTCCAAATTTTTAGGTCTTTGAAATCAACTTTTTTTTAAAATCCCTACAATACCTAAAAAACCTAGGATTTCAAAATAGAGGAGCAAAAATTTCTCAATCCCAAATTTATACGCAATTTTATAGTAAATTTTCAATCCCGAGATTGAAAAAATCGTCAATCCCAAAATCTCGGGACCACAGAAAGGGCCCGGTATTGGATGCCCTTGTATCAAAGCATACAATACATATCGATCACTTTACTAATCAAGCAAATTCTCAGCCAATGCTAGTTGTTTTACCCTGCCAACTTCTAGAAATTACATTTTCATAAGTTGTCGTATCTCATATCACTCACACTGACACGACCAAATTAGTGTGGCCTCTTCACTCACTGTTTTCCGTCAATATTAGATTCTTAGCAACAGCCATTAAGAAACCTTCAGTGCCCTTATATTTTAAACTTTTATGTGTATATTTACATCTTACTAAAAAGGTGTATAATTTGATTCAGTACAATTTCAACTGTACATTAAATGTTTTGTTTAAAGAGATAATCAAAATTTTCACGCTAGGAACAGCAACAGTCTAGACCAAGGGTGGGAAACCTTTTATTTTCTAAAGGCCACATTTATTTATCTGATTCAATATAAAGCCGCAGTAAAGAAAACGTTGAAATTAGGGAATTTTTGGTCGGCGATTTTGAAATCATCCAAGGTCTTCCAAAAATTTTTAAATCCAAAACCACAAGAATTTACAATTTTGCCCAAATAACCAGCGCGGGAGTTTTTTTTAATATATTTTTTTTTTAGCTCTTCCAAAAATTTTCGAAACTAAATTCTCATAAATTTGCGGATTTACAAAAAATAACAGAATCGGCTGATCAAGTCAAATCAAGTCAAAGCCGCATCAAAGTAGCGAAAAAGTTCCCCTCCACTGGCCTAGACACAAACCAAAATTGTTTCGCTGAAGTAAAATGTTTGAAATTAAGCCGAGTGGTGAAATCGTTGTTGCTCAACTTTGTTTTTGAGAGATGGGCGTGTCAAAAAAATACTACCAGTTGGTTTATCAATATTTTACTACGACCAATTTTTAAGGTCATATTGCTAAAAAAGAAATATTAACATCACATACATTTGTACATATCGATGGCTTAATTTCATAGAACGTCATCATAAATATTTGATATTTTAAGTAATATTATTCATTATATTCAAATACACCTCTTACATAGCATTACATATGTACAAATACTAGTTTTCTTTCGTCAGGCATGATGTTTACATATGAAAATAAAGAAATATAAACAATCTTATCCGAGTTCTAAGTCAAAATATCACTCTATAGTTTTGTCAACGTAACAATATATTTGAATAGAATTGAGACAAATGACTAAATGATTTACTTAAAAGATTAGACAAATAATATATATTTTTTACAGCTCAGTTTAGATGTGTCAAAAATTTGATCAGCCATATCCAAAAATTATCAATTTCTGTTGTTATAGTGTTATGGACCTAGGTCATATTATGATCGCAGTATTTTTTCCAGGAATCAAAGCTGGGTATGATTTAACCAAAATTAGAGAATTTGTCAGTCGGCTACGGGCTTTAGCCCCCACATTGAACAAGCATGCTTTCAGCGTTCTCTACGAGTGTGTGCAAAACTGACTCACCAAACATCAGCTTTTTCCTCATTATACAAACATGACCGGCGCAATGGCGTATAAAATTTAATGATTACACCCACAAGGATAAAGGGAAATTTTCAACACAGTATCACGTCATAAAACGTATCTCATTGTTGATACCGTGTCGGTTGAAAATAGCTTTCGTGAAAAGGTGATACGAAATACCCAAATAAGCCATACTCATAAACGTTCACGACTGATGAAATAATCCGGGTAATAAATAAAATAAACAATACTTTCAGTACAACGTGTGAACACGTTAATTCTAAATGCAAAACAGTAGCACTTGGATAAAGAATATATATTGTACAAAATTACTAAATTTGAATAAAATTTTCATTGAAATAAAGTTTTGTTGTTTGTTTTTATTTTTAAACACAATGGATACAGTTGGTGAATACAGTTCAAATATTGGATAAAATTGAGATATTTAATATTTGTATATGCTTAAAAAAAGAAGAATAAGGAATTTGATGAAGTGAAGTACACAAAGAGTAAATTATATCTTGTTTAATTCTTGTCGGTGCTAGTGCATCCAATAGCGGACCCTGGGATTAAAAATTCACCATAAAATCGTGAAAAAATTCAGAACTCGGGATTAAAATTTTTGCTAGCCGATTTTCAAATCTTGGGAATTTGCGGATTTCCTAAAATGAATTCAATTCAGTCACTGCCCGATTTCAAAACACCAAGAATTTACTGAATTATCGAAATTTTAAAATATGGGATTAAATCTATCATAATCCCGTAATTTTGGAATCACAAAATTGGACGGGATTCTGGGATTAAAGGCCCTAATTGCAAAGTAGTCGTATTTCTGTAATTAAGCTTTTACAAATATATTAATACTTTGTAGACTAGAAATCTTAAAAATTGCAAGTTTTGGAACTAGACGAAGTTCACTAGATGGCACGTTTCAGAACTAAGTAAAAAAAGATGTTAGATATAGCAAGACAGCATCAAAGCGGATTCAGAGACGTTGGATGCGAAGAACTGGAAAGAGAAAAAAAGAAGAAGAGAGCTTGCTGTAGAGAAACCTTAAAAATGTATGAATTAGGCTATTTGTATAAATAACTAACAGAAATAATACTTTTTTTACATACTTGGTTTTATTTAGTAATTTTATACCTTCTGCAAATAAAAAAAAAGTTAACGTAGAATTCGTACAAAAAGTATTTTTTTTAAATAAAACCTTTCTACCGACAATTTACCATGAAAACGTTTAAAAAATGTATACAATTGTCATAGCATAAACCAATCTAGCCAGAAAAAGAAAATTATCTTCAATAAGCGTTTCACGTTTCCTTATTTCCAGTATTTTTTACGGCTTAATGCACATCGATACCTTCAGCTTTTATGAACTTTATAATTATAAATGTGAAGTGAGTAATTTTCCCCGAATGGCATTGATTGCTTCATTAAAACCTATTTCACTTCATCATTTATCAAGTTTTAACTAAAATGTTCTCCCCTTTTTCGGGAGAAAGAAATCAGCGAAGCACCTAAAACGTAAAAGCTCTGCGTAGTACAACATTATTCACTGTTTCGTCCGCCAGCGTCAATCGTCTGCACCGGAAGCAGGTGACAGCTTTTCTACAAGAAAGAACTTTTCTTTTCATAATAACGTGGGGTGAATAATCGCAAATTTGAAATATAATAACTACATGATGTTTTTTTATTTTAAAGAATTGAAGAGAAGACTTATTAAAAGTTGTTGTAATTCAAGGTTAAAATACGTTTTTAAGTAAAAATAATATTCAGTTCTCTTTCAAATTTAGATTTTATTGAATAAAATTACAAAAAGATGGTCTTAAAATACGGTGAAAATATATTGAATAAAATGAAAGTTTTATCGAAATTTAACAAAATGTTTAATTATGCATCTTTAATTTTTGTCATAATTTTAGTGTATTTTTAATATTACATTTGGTAATTGCCTGTTATTGAAAAAAATACCTTCTGAAAAAATATACATTTTCAAAACTAAGAACAAGGATTTTGTATTAAAATTAACAGAGTAATGACAGAAGAATTCTTAAGACAGGTGAACACTAGGGTATCCAATCCCAGAGCCTTTTTCCAATCCCGGGATTTCGGGATTGATTAATTTTGAATCTGTTGAAAACTTGACATTTTCTCTCCGAGGAATTTGAAATCCTCAATTCGCTATACTTTTTCCAGAATCTCGCAGAAACTCGGTTTTTTTTTAGCTCACCTAGGAATTTAAAATCCCTGATTTGGTATACTTTTTCCCAAAATCTCGCGGAAACTCGTTTTTTTCACGGATCGCGGCCATCTCAATCTCGGAATTTCGGGATCAGAAAATTGAACGGGATCCCGGGATTGGATGCCCTAGTGAATCATAGTAGCCTCATTATTTTAATTTATTCTTATTTATATTGTGTAAAAAGATTTTTTTAAATTGATCGAAAACTAATATTTTATAACCGTAAATTGGCACTAATATCTGCAAATAATAAAGTGACTAACATTTGAGAAGAGAGTTGACGTTGAAGACAAACACTTAAACAAATATAGTAAATTAGAGAGAAAAATCTAAAAAGAGTTCTTTAAGTTCTGCAACGTAGCTTTGAATTAGGTATTGTAGAGAATCTAGCCAACTATAAATATAGTTTTTCACATTGTGTCATAACTTAATCACAGCTATAAAATAAAAAGTAACATTCAATGATTAAATTCATTTGACTGCACATCATTACCATATTTTGATTCAGAAATTATTGAATATATGCAGACTAAGAATTCTGGACAAAAATATTCCGAAATTATATTGAAAATTCAAATAAAACACCGATATCTAAAAAAGCTATTTAATCATAAGCATAAATTAATTATGTATTTGAGTTAAAATATAAGCTTAAAATAATTATATAAAATTAGTAGTATAAAATTAAATTTGATAACTGTGTAATCGATTTGTTTTATTGGATTTTGTATAAAATATGAACTTCCACAAAATTGCCGTCAAATCCAACGAAAATATTTTTTACATTGTTGAAATTTGATCATCTTAATCAGATATTCGTGTAAGCACGTTCACATAAAAAGCTACATTGTCTTTCAACGTTTATCGAGGATATCAAAAATATGAATTATAGAAAAAACCTATGTATTTTTTCGCATTTTTAAAACAAGTATTTCAGAATTTACTCAGTTACGAGATAAGGCGTTGTGATTCCTAATGTTGAATACAACAAAGAATAAAAAAAATGCTTAAAAAAATATAGGTAAACAATTTTAAAGAAATAATCAAAAAAACAATGAACGATGAACTACCTATTTTTTATGATATTAAAAAACATCAATTTCAATTTTGTTTGGGTGGTGAGCATATACATATGATACAAAAATAAAAAAGGTGTTTGATATAAAAATAGTTGGATTATTAATAATTGTAAAATGAAAACGAAAAGAAGATGAGTGTATCTTAAGACTACTGGTCCTTCTCCAAATGATTGGTCAATACAAACAATTATTGTAAATCATTATAAAGCTTCAAAAACATGTAGTGATAAAACACTCAAAAATATAATATTAACACTAATATAAAAAAAACTTCTTCAAATTTAGCGTGGTCAAGTGATTCAATGACAATTTACTATTCACTTCACAAAAAGTTTGTATAACAATGTCTTACCATCGTGAAAATTAAAATATAATCCTTCGTTAATTTGCTTTAAATTCTCAACCAATCAAAAAAGTAAAAAAAAAAATGTTTAAGCGCCGGGATCAACGAAAAAAAAATGAAAACAAATTAAAAATGTGTATTTATCCATGAAAATGATTGAGCTTTTGCTTCAGGGTATAATCGACTGCTGATAAAACAGCATGTATATTTGAAAAAAAAAATCATTTCAACAAAGAGCTTTTTAATTTACAACACGATCGCTATCAGAGGTAGAAACAGACAAGAACAAGCTTTAAGAAATGTTTTTTTATTTGCAAATCATTGAATCAAACAAAGCTTTCTTATGTTGACTTTTTTTGTTACTTCGATTCTATTATAAAAATTAAAGTGATGGATTGTTATTTTTATCGTATGTACTTTGAAGGTGGCGTGTCATAAAAAGCTTCTATAATTTCAATAGTTTAGTTAATAAATTCAACCTTTACAGACGATTTTTTAAATATACGACATTGAAAATAAAATTATAATTGTTAGTTTTTAAAAAAATATTTTGTACCATATGAAAGCATGATTAATGACACGATTTACTTGGCTTTATAAAAAAAGTGGATTAAAGAAGATTATATTTGTATGTTGTGCAGTTTTGATGAAAGGTACGGATATTTACGTTCATCAAAGATCAACAGCATTTAATTATATATTGTTAATGCCGCTAATAATTCTGTATCTAAAAATGAAAGAAAAAAGCTTGCAATATCCTTAACACACCATCAGTAGCAAAGTGAGCTGACGGAAAAACATTAAAACCTCATTTAGACCAACCGAGTACTTGACCGAACAACAATATTGACCGAGTAAGCGTCTACACCAGTTATTAATAGGCGTTATCTATTAGTGCTGAATAAAGACAACGAATTATTCCTGCCTATTCATTTTAAACTCGTATTTGTATCAGATTGGATTTAATACATTTATATTTTGATAACATAATTTTCTATGTAACATAAAAAATCGATACAAGAGACTTTATACTAAAAGGTGATATTTTTCATTTGATGAATTTACTCCAGATTACCAATGTATAACTTACCAACTCTTGACAGAGCAGTGACGATTTTATTTTTTTTTGCGACAAAAAATGTGAATATATCTAAACAAAAAAACAATCATGTCAACAATATAACAAATTGCGTTTCCATGGCGTCACATATAATTTACATTTGTATCGGTTATACTTTAGGCAATTTCTATACCTATAGGTAAATACAATATATTGTAATAACAGATCGATGTAGTAAAACTCTCGTGTTAACGGTGAATTCATATCCAATAAACGTCGACAAAAGTGAAGGCATATAAATTTCACGGTGCCGGATCTCTCGCGGGAACAATACCCGTGAATTATTGAATAGAAAGAGCAAATATTTCATAACAAAAGGCTTGCCTTGCCTTGAATCATATTAAATAGACTCAGATTTGGCTTCTTGTTTTCTTTTTGTGATGATAGTCTATTTCGGTGCTTCTTAAATGAAAGAATATTATTTACACAGATGTGTCAATCATAATTGAAAAATTTAGACACATAGTGGAGTTGCTGAGAATTCTTTCGACGTATATGATTAATTTATTCAGATCGTAAATATCTAAAAACATATATAACAATTTTGTTTTTCCACCACCTTCAATGATGAACACGAATCCGTTGAATCGTGGAAACCTTGCAAAATAAAAAAATGTTCAAGGAAAGAAAAGAATTTATTTCTTTAACAACCCAAGTCTTGAAATCTTTAGACTTGAGAAAATTTTA
Organism: Himalopsyche tibetana; assembly: GCA_030503985.1. Lineage (NCBI taxonomy): Eukaryota > Metazoa > Arthropoda > Insecta > Trichoptera > Rhyacophilidae > Himalopsyche > Himalopsyche tibetana. The sequence continues at coordinate 14,573,463 of JAPJYX010000015.1, read as the reverse complement.
GTGTTATTTTAACAAAAAGGATTTTATTTATTCAAAACAAATATTCTTTGGACAAAGATGTATCCTTCGAAAATTACTGAAAGTAATAAAAATAGGTGCGTCTGTTGTAACAAATACTATGTGCAATAATAGCCATGAAAATACTGAAATGTATTATTTTTCAAAATATATGGTTTTTATCGGCAAACTCAAACGAATCGCTCGAGCGGTGTGCATTAACCTTTAAAGGAGTGCATAGATTTATACAGACCTTACTTTAATTTACTGCCTTTTCTTAACATGACAATTTTGTGACTTTTTCCCAATGAATATATGTAATTCATACTTAGAGCATATATAATATATGCTTACAGACAGACACTCCTGTGTTGAGGTTAAACTACTTTTATACTCATTTGCAGAAAAATGGCGCCGACGTACATGTACGTCCATACTTCTCTAAAGGTTAAAAAGATTTTTTTCAGCCTTAATTTGGGTTTGTAAAAGTTTTTAGTTACCAACATTGTTAACATGTATATTCATTTAAATGAAAAAAAAATACTATTTTTTTTAGGATTCCCAGAACCCACTGTGTGCAGTAACATACCTACGAGATTCCTATTAATTACAAAGATTTAAAATTCATATTAATCCATTGTACATGAAACGATCAATGGAAATACTGATATTTATTTAGATTGTATACTAAAACATGTTCACGGGAAAGTTTGAGAGACAAGAAGGTACCGACCGTTCAAAGTTTTGACAAAGTCGTTGAAACAAGTATCGTAACCTTTTTGAAAAGTTGCCTATTATAAAGATTGTCGGCGAAACGTCTTTGATTTTACATAAATCGATAAATTTTAGTGCTCCACTTAAGGCTTCTATTAACCTTTAAAATGCCGAAAAATTGTGGCATAATGTAAAAAATGCTTTTCTTTATTGCATGTCCGCGGGGAAAAAAGAACACTTTAAATCCCTTTTATGTCTCCGAGTTCTTAAGTGTGCCATAAAACACTGCCTTCTAGAGTCTTTCGCCTTTTATACTGTTTTCGTTATTTTTAAAAGGTAAGCAATTAACAGAATAAACAGGATATAAGAAAATGAGTTTGTTTATGATAGTCCTAATTTGAAACTTTCATGAACCTATTTTGTTGGATAGGATTTTTACAAGACTTAACGAAATATAAATCTGGCTAAATTACTCAGTGGATCTTTACAATTAAGCCCAGGCTAAACATTTTGTACCTTGATAATTGGTTAAATAACGACAAAAAAATATTTTATGTTTGAATTTTTAACTTAATTAAAACAATGATTTAATTTTTTCGATAAATCCGACATCACCAAGAAATCTCAAAAAGAATTCATGTTTTATCGAAAATGAGTTAGAGATGTCATTGTATAGAGCTAGCAATTATGCTTATAGCTGAGGCTTATTTTTTTTTTTAAATAAGGCTTCAACATTTAAATGCTTGAATAATTAAAATCTAGTTTGTAACAAAAGCCTCAGATCACAAAGTCTTTCATTACAAACACGGCACTTATTTAACTGATTTAAAAAAAAACGATGTAAATTTATATTAAATAAATTAAATATTTAACATTATTTTTTTGACTGTCAACATTTAAGGATTATGAAAACTGTCATCTTTCTTTCCCAAGCCTTCATAATATGTATCATAAAAACATGTTTTAAGTAAAGATAAACAAAGTGACATATATCGATTGTGCATACATTAATGATTCAAAAATAATTTGACTTCATGAAATATTTGCAAGCAACCGTATCTAGGTATATTCGACGAAATAAGATAATTTTATTTATTGCGTCTGAAAAAATTGGCATTTTGTTTTTTATTTTGAATTTAGTCAGTGGTTAATTTGTAGAAGTTCATCTTAAGTGTCACAATTAAACATGTTTATTGTCGCAAATAAGTAAGTGATACATAAAAAGAGGTATGAGTCACCTGTTCCAAGAGCCGTTCGATTGATCAACTCATTGCCTAGAGAAGTGGACATTTTTAGTGACAGTATTTGTGAACTATTTTATTTCTTGATTTTGATGTATTATGCAGTTTTATTTTATATTTTGTCTTATTATATTTGTCAAGTACATGGAAAATTGGCGCCAGCTGTAATGTCATGTACTGTACTTTTAATTTTTAAACAATAAATAAAAGAATTTGCGCAACCAATGGAAATAACAAAGAAATTAATTTTAAATAACTAAGTTATTTGTTTTTTTTTAAATTTAAGTTAAGACTAAGTATAATTAATACCTGGAAACGTAGTGGTTATGTTATGATTATATTTTTCAGTGGTTTAAAGAAAACAACACGTCACCAATTCTTCAAAAAACGAACTTATATGATTATATAAAATAATATCTCACGGAAAAACTCCATAATTATCCAAAAGAAATTTCAAGATTGTAGAGAGAACAAAATTGACTGAGATAACATGACAACCTAAGATTAAATCTAAGATTTTTATTTTGTGATAAAAAGAACCAATGTAAAAAGATAAGAATTTGTTCATAAAGTAGAACAATTTGATTGCACGCCATCGTTGCACAGTCATGAAATCTGGCGATTCATTACTGAGAACTGTCAAAAAATCTTTTCGCTCGGCTAGATGCCGTCAACAATAACTCGACAATATCCCGTTTTTAAACGGATTTCATCAGAGACATTGACAAATTACGTCCAACGTTATATAGAAATGCAACATAGCAAAAAGTAACACAAAAAGCGGCAATTATTGCTTGTACACGAAAGTGTACACAATTTAAAATGTTTTCAGCACCTAAAATAAACAATGATTACTTAAAATAAAAATAATAAAACATTTTTAGTACTTTTTCCACATAAAATTTATAAGATCAGGATCAGGGATAGTTTTCATTGCTAAGTGGTCTTCAACTTTTTATTTATAGTTTATTTCCTTGTATTTTGCTTCAATTCTTTTGCTAGGTTGTAATACCAATTGTTTGTCATACCTTGTTTTTATCACTTAAATTTTGTATAAATATCACTGTTTTATTGTTTTTCTTATCAGTTGACAATGCTCATCATGAGCGAAACCGGTCCTGATCTAATAAATTTTATGTAAAAAAAGTACTAAAAATGTTTTATTATTTTTATTATAATGCCATTACACCAAGTATTGACAGTGAACACCTTAAAAGTGATCAATGATTACTTATATCAAAAAAAATACGTTCGTCAATTGGGAGTGATACAAAAACCAGTTAAAGAATTACAAAATATTTCACATAAAATCAAAAAGTAGTTCAATTAAATTAAATTTGAAAATACAGAATTTTTATTTTGTGAAAACACAAAACGATCATTGATATATTAATTATACGCCTAATTTTACAAACAAAATTTCATAAACTAAGAAATACCCTCTTGCTGGGTAATGAAGTAGGTCGTATAGTTTTTAAGGCAACTGATAGAGGTTCCATTTTGTAGTTCTTTTGTTTGCCTTATAGTGTTTTTGAGTTTGGTGTAGTTGTGAACTATATTCGAGTAAAATTGCACAGTAAAAATAAGCCTTAATATTATATTTCCAAAACATTAATAAATCAATAATAACGTTTAAACTACATATTTTATGTTATTTTATTTTTAACTATGGCAGATTCAAATCAAAATATACCATTTCTTATTTTTAAAGACCATGTTACCAAGTAACAAAAAGCCTTTGTCTCTATGATGCATACAAAGTAATTTTTCATAATATCAGTATCCGTTTTTTTCATAAAAACCTCAATCTAAAATGAGTTTTACAAAATTTCTCTATTCTTAAAGTCTACATGCGAGCTTTATATTGTCTATAGCTAGAGTTTTGACAATACCTAGAAAACAAATGTAAGCTTACTTATTCCGGGCAGAAAATTATATTAATTAACAATGAACAATTATTATTTCAAATCGTAAAAGTTGTCTGACTTTCTATATAAGAAGTAGTTTTTTAAATTAGAATACATGTTTTGTAATGGTCAATTTTCACAGTTGAATTTCCATTTTATTTTTTGGATATCAAATTTATGGAGCCTTAAGTGCTAGGGCGCGTTAGCGTCAAAGTTATTCGAGTCCTATTCATCGCTATGTTTCAGTAGTCTCTATTCCCATTCTATCGTTGCTGATGGAAGGGCGTAATCGCTACAGAGTGAAAAATCCTTAGTTAAGTCAGTTCACGAAGACACCATATGCATTCATTTGCAAATCAAATTATATATACACATACTAAATCTGTACACAACACATAAGTTGGTATAATATACAATACAATGATTTCTTTAAAGGCTCTTTTATAGAATTAAATAAATTGAAAACAGTTTTTAAATATCTATATTTTGATCGTATGAAACAAAAGTTATATAAAACGGAAAAAATCTATTTTCAAGAAGCACCGTACAAGGTGGCTTGGGTGCAAGTATCTGTTTTTTATTCATGTAGTTATTTATTTCAAATCGATACAGATCTATAATGGTGTCAAATAATTTCACAACAGTGTATCAAAAAATACGTTTTTATGTTTCATAATTAAATGATGTTGTGTTAGGCGCAACATATCGCGATATTTATTTATTTATTTACTGTTAAAAATTAAAATTACAGTAGATGACATAACAGCTGACGCCAATTCACCATGTACTTGAAAAATATAATAAGACAAAATATAAAATAAAACTACACAATACATCAAAATAAACATAAAAAATCAAGAAATAAAATTGTAAAATTTAACAAACAGTTCACAAATACTATCACTAAAAATGTCCACTTCTCTAGGCAATGCGTTAATCAATCGAACGGCCCTTGAAAATGGTGACTCACACCTCCTAAGCGAGGTATAAGTTTTTAGAAATAAAAGTTTTTGCTCATAGTTTCGCCCACGTAAGAATAAATTGGGAGCTTGTAAATAAATAGTCATGAGAATTTCAGGATTATTAACTGCTTTAAGCTTGATCGATAAACGATCTTCGAGCTTCAAGAGAGTGAAATGATAACATTCCTAAAAAAAAATTGGTGGAGTAGTATTCCTTTAAGAAATTATCAAAGGGGAACAATTTAAATTTTTTGAAATAATAAAAATAATATGTGAAGCTGGCTTTCCAAAAACTATAAATTCGTTTAAATTTTGAAGCTTCTTTCCAGTTAACCACCTTAGAAGATCTTATGCTTGCGTTAACACACTCCATGCACTTCAGTTTGGTCCTCGCAACCACTTCTGCGCCTGCAGTAAGCTATTGAGTTGTATTCTTAACTTTTTGTGATGCCTTTTAAACGAACCTCAAATTTATTTATTGGATCTTCAATAAATAAATCCACTATTGTAAAGTTGAGTCTTACAATTAAAGATCTTTTTATATCTGTAATAACCTCTAATTTGTTTGTACACTCAACTCTGTGATAACATTGTGATATAGAATATCGCGCAAACAAAAATAATAAACACCGAATAAGTAAAATACACAACATATTATTCATTATATATATTATAATTACGAAAAAAAAATACTATTAATCATCTATAAAAATATGGTAAATGATCTTTTTAGTGGATGGCGTTATTTAAAATTGTGTAAAATGAACCGTGTTGAAAGAATATTTATTTGAAAATTGACTACAAAAATGGTTTTTCAAACTAAGTATTTGTGGGTAAAAATGTTTTTTTATAAAAGTAATTCCGAATAATGACTAACAAGAATAACGTTTTTTTTTTTAAATATTTAACATTCAAAATCATCAATCATATAACAATTTTGCTTTTAAGTAAACAAAAAACTGTACTGAAATCCCTTTACTCAATTGAAAAATGTTGGAAAGGTTACTAAATATGCGCTCGGAATAAATTTTACTCAAACTTTTTTTTAAAAATATACTTATATGTTAAATAAGTAAGCGTGTATTCAACTTGACAAGAAAAATTATTAACGTATTGAAAAAATATGTCAGAGCGTTTTTATCTACATAATTGTAAAATTATTTGTATAGTATACTAATGGAGTCCAACAAAACAAATGCAAATTCGATCACAATTTGTTAAAATTCAAATAACTCCACAATTAAAGCAGACAGTTGTCCCTGTTTATTAACTCCCAACTTTATTTGTACCAGATCCTCATAATTCCATCTATATTTTGATTTTAAGTAAACAATTATTTTTTTCTATCAAAATTAAAGGCATGTTGTAATAGCTTATTTATTCCATCTGTTGTTACTCATAACAATCAATTTATTATTAAACAGCTTCTATCAGTATGGTGACGATATATCTTTGGTGTACTGCCAGACGATCCGTCAAATAACCTTGTTTTGAAATGATCGACTTTTTCTAATATAATGAAGTAAAATGAAATGTAGAGTGGCCTTTGACAATAAGACTAAAGCACAATAATTGTTTAACATATTGACTAAAATGTTTACAGCTCTAAAAAGTTTAATCGTCTAATCGCCTTTGGGTAGCTGTAGAAATAAGCGTTAAGTTATTTAAAAAATTTCGTCAGTAATAACTGCCAAAAAAATAGTTCGTTTTAATTATTTAAATATGTAAATAAATAAAAGACATGAGTGAACTTGTTTATTCCAGGGCCGTGGAGTCGCGTAAAAAAAAGACGACGAAATTTCCGTCTTTGCTTTTTTTTGACCACTTCAAATTAAAAAAAAAAAACAACATCTGTATTGTTTTTATCAGGCTGTGGAGTCACGTGAAAAAAAAACGACTCCGACTTCGAGGAATTTTTTTAATAATTTTATTTTAACTTATATATATATATATATGTATACCATCAGATCATCTTTAGTCAGCCAAGCATAAGATGTTAAAACTTTTGACAATTTTGTTTAAATACACATCATTAACTATATTTTGAAAAAAAATCGATCTGCTCGTTTTTCACGACTCCGACTCCGACTCCAACTCCACAGCCGTGGTTTATTCAGACAAAAAAACGATTTTAAATCAATCGTTCTGCATTCATAAATCAAAATACTCATTATTTTACATAACGTTTTTTGACAGCATACCGACGATATTTTGCTATTTGCTAGCTGATTTGAAAATTTCACGGTAAAAATTATAAAAGTAAATGTATATTATACAGTAAATTAGGTTTCGTAAACTCTTCAAAGAAAAGATTTGTCAAACGGCCATCGAAATTGTTTTTAGCACAGCGATTGTCGCTTTAAAATTACCGGGATAAACGCCGCAGCACCTATTCATCACCGAAATGTCCCAGTGTCGGGCTCGCGGCAGTTTGATTTAAATTTGTTACGAATTTGTCACCACAAGTCGTGTACTTAATAGTAGTTGAATGGGAAAAGTGGGTAGGCGATAACGCGCAAAAGAAAAAAGCTTGCGCGCTGGGCAAAAGCTTTGAAACATTTTTCACGTACGAATCGGGAATAGTGGTAGCAAATTTAAACGCTAGGCATACGGCGTAGATGAATCACGACGGCTTTCATACTTTTTCACCATAATAAGTTGCTTTATTAGGCAGCCGATAGCGCCTAGAAAATTTTGCCGAGGATATATTATTTCGTAAGTTTATATTTCAAATGAGAACGACAAAGTATAAAATCACATAGGCTTGCAGTTGGCAGCTTGAGTTCTTACTGAGATGAATAGCATAAAAAATAATAGCGCTTTATAAAAGTATACATACCACTAGTGCTTGTCGGTTTTCAAAAACCGGTTTTATAAACCGGTTTTTTGACTAAATTTGTGGCCGGTTTTCAACGGTCTTTAAACAAAAGGACGAGAAATTCGGATTTTTTATTTGATGGATTAAAGACCATATGCCCCACATCATTACCCAAAAAAGGGTATTTTTGATTAGTAGACGCTTTGTGTTTTCTTATATCATATTTTCTGAAGAGTAACACCAAATAATTTCTTGCTGTGCATTATTATGTATATAAATAAACAACATAAAAAATTGAACCTTTTCTCGCTATTTTAATTGAACAATCCATTATTTGTAAAACGTCGAAAACCGAATAAAACCGGTTTTCGAACAATATTGACATTCGACAACAGGTTTTTTCAAAAGTTGCTTTTTGTATAAGCCCTACATACCACTATGTAAATAAGTTTCTATCTTTTGAATTTTTATTTACGGTAACAAAAACAAGTTTCAGATCAGATGTTCAATTTTATTTTTCTGGATTCCCACCATATTCTTCTTCCGTTACTCTCTACAAAAATAGGGTTGAGCAACTGACTTATATGACTGACAAATAGTTATTGTAATTTAAATTTGAGATTTCATATACCGGAAGTGGAATATCTAAAGGGAATCATTTTAAAATATCATTCTTGTAACTGTCGCGAAATAGATTATGCTTGTTTAATGTATCTAAATAGATTTATGCATAATAGTTATATTATACATAAAATGATTGTGCTTGACCATTGCTTGCATAGGTAAGGCAATTAAATACGCCTTTTAGTTGTGACAAACTGTCGTCATTGCCACAACCATAAAAACTATTAGGGTTCCTGGCATTCTTCAACAACTCTCCCTCTGTAAATTGGAGTAGATAATAAGGAAAGAGTTTTCATAGATCACGCATTAGAAAATGTATGAAGATTTATTTTTAGTAAGATGCGTTTTTATTTATTGTTAATAATATAAGATAAAAAGAAACATTTTTATTTCTTGTTTAAAAAAACGATTTTTTTTTATTGGATGAAAACAAGTATTTTATTGCAAAATTTAAAAAAAGCCACACAAGCCAGCAAAGCGAAGAAGTTAATGTTGCATAATTTATTTAAGTAACATTAGGTAAACAAAAGAATATTTTTTTCAGCTGTGAAAAATTGAAATAACAGTTTTAATTTAGATAAAGAAAATTAATTAGCGTAAGCGGAAGCGAATAGTGTAAACAGCTTTTGTTAGTTTTGCATTTTCATAGTAGAGACAGAATTCGTTAGGTCTTCTAAAAAGTCGCCCACACCAGTTAGAATATTGACTGAATTGTTAATAGTTTATATTTTAAATCATTGATTTTGTTTTTCGTCATTTGTCATATGAAAAAAAATCGTTCGTTTACGCTATTACGCTGTCATATATCAACGATAATTTTTTTGATATAAAATGATTCATTAATAAGATAAAAAGCTATTTTTTGTTGATAATTGTTATGAAAAGTAAACATGTTTTTAAAACCGCAGCAAAATGAGTTTTACAATGGCAATAAAATATTTTTTTAAAGATTTTAAAAATATACATACAAAAAATAAGTCATACGTTTGTACAAACTCCACAATTATTATGGTCAGGACGGGTCATGAATCAGTTGAAAATCTTCACTGTCTGAGCGAAACTGGTAATAAATAAATGTTGACTCAGAACGAAAGGGTGTATTATTTTGTTTAATGTAATTCTTTTTCATTAAGTATTGACTGAGGGCACATTAAAATGTATATATATTTAAGTACACAATGATAAAGTCTTATTTGTTCACTATTTAGAAACAGTTAAAAATGTTCATCCAAAATCATCATCCGCATCAAGCATTAGCTTTGGAAAGTTTTTTTTTAATTTGACTGTGTTTTTCCAATGAGTGTTGTGACAAATATTTTTATAAAATAATCGCAATTGAAATTATAAAATCTTTGCCCGTAAATCGAAGCGCACAAAAATTGCCAATATCGAGTATTAAGGATTTCTCATTTCAACCATCCAGTATCGTAATTTTTGCAAAGAGAATATCTTCATTATTTTAGAGATAATATTACATGCATTATAAACTACCAAGACTTCGTAAAAAATATTTTTTAAATTTAAAAACATTAAAAAATGTTTGGCATTACAGTCTACATTATCAAAATCGGCAAGAAATCAACATCATAAGAGGCATAATTAGCAATTGACTTGTTTACGAGAGCAGAAGTTGACATGATATTATATGCAAAATATTTCATCAATTTTATGTTCGAACGTTTTCAGTTATTTATAAACGATCCGATGTATTGATCAATTTGATGTAGATATACATTGAAAAATATTATAAAGTGAAAATATCGAAACTAATTTAAAGTACACGAAGAAAGTATATTTAACCAAGCGTATAGCGTAAATTTAATTGACATACGCTTTCCATAATTCAAATTGAATTTTCCATGAAAAAAAGCAGAAAGCGAACAATTTATTAAAATATTTATGAAATCCAAAGAAACGAATCACTGAAAGAGTGAATAATATTATGGCATTTCATTCAACTGAAATGAAAAAACCTTGCAGCGTCTTTTGTATCGAGAAAATGCAAATTATTTCATCAAAAAGTAACAATTACTCGACCGTTTTATTATGCAGGAAGAATTCAAAAGAAAAATAATAAATTTGTGAAATAATATAAGAAGTACAAAAAACAGTATTTATTTTTCCTTTCTTTCCCTGCTGGATTTCTTAGTAGATTTTGCAATAGAGTTGAGCCGTTTACTGGATGAAAGGATTGGTGGAAGGAATATTTTTAATTAAAAAAATAATTTTGAATATGTTTTGAATGAAGAACTCACTGCAGATAGAAAGTTATATCATATTATTTTCTGTAAAAATGTGACTGGTAATATTTTTTTATTATTATGTTTATAATTAAAAATAAATTAAATTTGCAATGATTTGAATATTTTTACATATATGTTCATAAATAAATTAAAACGGTTAAAACAAATGTACAGACGTGTTCTTTTGAAGATTTAAACTTTCAACGCAACGTTTTGTAGTTTAATGGTAAATAAAGTGCAGTTTCATACTTTGGTATGAAACTAAAATTTAGATTAATATTTTGTACAGAAAAAATTGAAAATTTGTTTCAATACATAATTGATATTGTGTTTAGGCATATTTCGATTCTTCTCATCCTTCTATAGGCAACGTAGAATAAAATTTATGGAAACCATTTATTTTTACCCATACTTTGTATTATGAACGTTCCAAACTGATTGTTTTCAGTTGTCAAAGATTCACGGCTCAATTTTTATCAGAATATAAATAAAAAAACAAAGTTCGATTGAATGTATGATTAATGCCTATTCAACAGATATATGAAAAACATAACTTTCGTAGAAGCTATCAAATAAATTATTGAGAATAATTCATTCATTTTTTTAAATTCAAAATAATAACATTTCAATAGTGTTTTACTTTAATATGAAGCTTACAATTTCAATGAACCATTGATAAAAATCTTCATGAAGTTTTTTTTTAAATTTAAATGTAATATTGAAAAATACTTTTAACAAAAATGTTTTTTTCAAGAGTGCTCACAGAAAGAATCTCTGCAAAAACATACAAAACAAGCTTTTAAATTATATTTTTGTCAGTCCTTCAAACTGCGTGAAATTATTTGACGTGACGTAGAGGATGGGGTTGTTACGTCACAGTGTGTTACTTTGAATTTAAAAAAAATACGTAATGTAAATGTTATAAAAATATACCGACATAATTTTTCTTTCAACATAATTTTCACAGTTGACTGGCCATCGAAAGCAGAGCTTTTAAAGTTGCGGTAGGCGTTTCTCAAAAAAATGGAATACGATGATTTATGTAAACAACGTAATTTATTATATTTTATAAGAAAATCAATAAATGTATGCTTCGTTTCTGACCAAATATTACAAGTTAATTTTATTTGAATAACATATAAATGACAAAAAAAAAACAGAAAATTTGTGCTTAACGGTAGAAATGTTTATGTAAATGTAAAGTAATAAGTATTTAACTTTCATGGACACATCATACTTCCATGAGTGCTTTGAAAAATTTGATGAAGCTTGACACATCATGAAAAATTGTACACTTTCTCTCATTGTTTTGTTCTACTTTTAATTATCCAGCGTTGTTATTCGTGTTATAGAAAAAACCGAGTAAGTACGCCATATCTTATTTTAATAAGAATTATTTGACTTCAATTAAGCCCTTAAACTTCAAGAATACTGATAAAAAGGCAGAAAAAAAGTTTACAATGTACAAATGTAAAGTTTGCAATGTAAAAAATGTAAAAAAAAGTTTACAATGTTGTAATGTGTCCTCTAGCAAAAAACTCATTTCAAGCAGATTGCTGCAGCAGCAAAGTTTTAAGAAAGAAAGAAAAAACAATCACGAGACAGAACACAAAATGATTCTGCAAACATTTTCTAGTTACAAACGAATTTCTTTACATTAACATATTAACATGTACAAAAGTAAAAAAAAACTGTTCAAGCAACCTTCCGACGGAAGGTCTGAACGCTTGGTTTCGACTCAACTTAAAATTGGGGAAGTCAAGGTAAACTCTTCAAGTTTAAAAGGATAATTTTAACAATTCCATATGAGATTTGACACTCTTCGTTGTTGATAATTATGATAAATTTACTTTCGAAAAGGATGTTCAAAGTGATGTGAAAATGTTTTGGATAATAAAATTAGACAAATACATGATAGACGTCTTTGTATTTAGCGACAAGAATTTTTATACCTATTCACTAAATTGAGCAAAATTAAGATTATCATCAAATACACTACATGTGTTAAATTTAATAGACTCTAGTTTGCCACTAAATATTGTTTTTAAAACGCAGATAAACATTTCGCAAAAAAGTATGGTTGTTCATTTGCCTATACAATATTGACAATGGAAAACAAAAAAGACGGAACCCACACTTTTACACAAAAAACGTTTTTTGATGATTTTGGGCCAAAGACAAATTATAAAATGTACAAAACCTTGAAGTGCATAGAGACTGATAAACTGTTTTTTTATTTGACTATCTAATATTAATTAAATAAGTTATTTTTCATGATCGCAATTTTCGCAAGCCCTTATTTCTTAAAACATAAAAGCTAAATTAAGATATTTATTCGAAATTTTAAGCTAACATCCTTTTAATAGAAAGTGTATGAAGTTGTATACAGTTGATTATTGAAAAGCCGTTTTAAAAAAACTGTGGGTTATGTCCTTTTTCCTTTCCACAGTCTATATGTATTCTTTTTTAAGATCAGTCTACTGTTCTAGGTTAGATGCTAAACTTAAGCCCATTATTTTATTGTACTAGAAAATATTAAACAAGGTATCATCATTTTGATGATTTTGACAAAGGCCTAATTAAGTCTTAGCATATAAAAACTTCCTAAGTCTATTTAATTTGATTGAATAATCATTTCCAATCGATTTATTTGAACTGCATTTGATTAGAAAAGGAGAAATACTTTTTTAAAGAAATCAATACGTTTTTCATACAGGTTTGATTGTGTTCAAACAAACACTGGCTTGAGAATTTTAAAAATAGATTTCTTCGAACTGATTCTGCGAAATTCCTGGTTCGTTTTTATTACCTTTTAAGATATTTATTTATGTACATATTACTGATTTATTTTACTTTCACTCATTTCAAAATCAATCAACCGTTAAAAATATATTTATACAGCTTAATTTTGTTTACTGTTAAATTGTATAAAATATGAAAGCTTTAAACAATTTTTGATTATATTTACTCGAGAAAAACAAAATGAAAACTTATATTGATTGATATTACGTTTCAGTCGATTTTCTACATGACAAAAAATATAAATGGCTTCATTTTTTCAATCAATGTTTATTATAAACAGTTATGTAACGTCTTATTAATTGCAATTGTGATGTAAAAAAGCTTGTGTGCCGATGGATTTGGTGATACATTTGTGAACAATTATTTTAATATAAAATTTAAATTGACAACTTTGTAGTTGCGCCTGTTGCGTTCTAACAATAACAAAAAAACTTCTCACAATACAGTTGTATACTTGGATAAAATATAAGATTTTTTATTTTCCTTTTTTATTGTAGATCCAATAATATATTTAGATTTCATTATATTAAATTAATGGATGACTTCGCTTTTAAAACTAATTATTTATATAGTAAGTGATTCTATAAATTTGTATTGTTAAATTATTAAACTATACTACATAAAATAATTATTCAGATAAATAACACAGAATTCTTCAAAGTATTTTATAAAACAAAAAATAAAATCGTAAAAATGCTGAAGCCATAAATGGTTGTATTTATTAATATTATATTTTGAGTGAAAGAAAACAGATATCGAAATCCAGCTATACAGAAATAATAAGATAATACGATATCTTTGAATATATTTCATAAAAAAAAAAATTATGTTGTTATAATATCACCATGTTTCACTGCAGAAGTTAATGTTTCGTAAAGCTCAGAAGATATTGTTTTGACCGTTAATAATTTGAAAGACACGGTCGAGAAAGCACGCTGCATGCAAGACTCAGCTATATTATTTCCATTTGATTCATTGTTTTGATAAGAATCCGTTGATACTGCAGCACTAGTCGTATATTTTACGATGGGAGATAGCTACTAAACTATACAGAGCTGACGTCATGGTCTCATGGAAAGATCTCAATGTTCTTCAATAGCGTGACTTTAAAGACATACAAATTATTACAACAAATGATAAGTAAGCACCTAAATGATAGAGAAGTATTAAATGTATTATTAATTATTAAAAAAGCTTTCGTGTTTCAATTTGTTATAAAGATTATAAACACATTTGGTGCTTGAAGCAATATAACAATTCTGTAGATGGGTTGTAAGCGCTTTGAGATTTTACCCTTTTTAGTTGCGCGACATCAAGTGATAAAAACTTGAGTTAAGTTTTTTGTCAAGTTATTTTTTGAATTAGTCACCTAATTTATTATCCTAATCAGGTAGTTAAATAAATAAATTGATTTCCCAATCCCATCTTCCTATACGCTATTTTGATGTTGCGTACGTAACTCTTTCTGTTATATAATTAGTAAACAATAGTTGTGATCTATTTTGATGGTACATATAGATACTATAGAGTCTAATATTTTTAAATATAATATTTATGTAGTGAATGAATATTTGATTGATTATAATAATTGTCGTAATAAAGAATGTCATTGGCTTCATTTCATTTATTCTTATTATTTATTATTTTTATTTGATCTAGTGTTTTTTTAAACTAAAGGCGTTTAAAACAAAAATAAAAATATAATGGTATTGGATTCAAAGTTTTGCTATGAAATTCTATTAGGAAGGTAAAAAATTGGAAAATAAAGGACTCTCTTATTATTATAAAATAACTTTGTTTTAAGCTATAATTTAACGAACCACAAGAAATCATTGATGTGCTATTTCTATCAAGTATATTATTATTTTTTGAAAGATGTATTCTGATTTTGTAATTAATTTTAAATACCACATTTGCAGAGTTTTTTATTCCTTAAGAAATTCTAGCACATATCTTCTATATAGCTAGTTAATCGATTAAAATATAACCACTTCTCTATGCCGAATAACTACTATTATCAAGTACCAAGTATCAAATGGTTGAATTGAAAAACATACCAAACGTTTGAAGAGTCAGCAATGACAGCAAAATCTATCAAAATTGAATGATTTTACAGTTTCAAAATAAAAATAATTATTTTTTCAAAATATCCATTAGTTTCCAACCAGTACTTAATTTAAAAGTTTCAATGGTATTATATCTGTCATTCAGCATACCCTGAAGGATTGCAAGCGATCCGTTTTGTCGGATTAACATTGATTGATTCGATGTAAGCCACTTTCACTAAATTTTGAAGCTCATTTGGATTATATTTGAACGATAGAGATTTGTTTTGAGCAACGGAAATGCTTGCTTTGTAATTTATGGGTAAATGCCTGATAGATATGATCAGATACATACTGCTTTGCGAATTTGTAGCAAGATTTATTATTTACAATAAGAAAAAATCGTTTCATTTTTAAATATCTAAATTCAAACCCGGTTTAATAAAACGACAATATTTATCTGGTTGTATTATAAAAGATCTTTAAACTAACTCACAAACAATTCCTGAAAAAAAATTAAAGATGATTGTTTACTGAACACCTGAACTCAGTATTTGTAAAGGGTTCTTCTAGTTTGAGTCTTTGCCTATAGAATATGATTAAACATATACAAAACTAGAATACACGTGAGAAAGGGATGTAAAGAAGTATTTTGTACCCATTCCAGTAAGTAGCCATGTGATACGCTTCACAGGCTTACAACTTTGCGACAAAGTAAGAGAAATTAACAAATCACTTATGGGTCTATACTATTCACTTATATTCTTGTTGTTTTTTTATGTTAAAATAACTGAGTTGCAAGTAGTTTGTGTAGTATAACTTTTTTTGAGATAAGCACCGTTCGTAATCAATAATATTTTTTACATAAGAACTGGAAATAACTTTGTTGTATATTTTTTGTCTATTGCAAAATATTTTTTTCCATCCAATTAATTGTTGCGTCTTTGTTATCGATACAAAGAAGATAACAAAAATTCTAGAAATCTGAGTTTCTCCAGTGCTTACAATAAAAAAAACACTAATATATTGACTGTGGAAAGAAAAACGGACGTACCCACAGTTTTTTCAAACCAGCTTTTTTCGATAATCACAATGTAAACTAATTTGGCTTTTAAGATTGAAAAAAGAAGGACCTGTGAGAATTGGAAATCAGGAAAAAATACTTTTTTTATGTTTTTTTAAATACTAAATTACTATCAGATAAAGTCAATTAAAAACCTGTTTAATTAAGTATTGCGACTGAGGGTGCTTGATGGAATTTCAATATCAATTTTGAATTGTTTGAATTTTGTACTTTTCCATGAGTTTTGTCGCTAACGACTCAGGTTTCTTATTCGGCATCTTCAGGCATTCCAAGTGCACGGATGTACTAGTTCAAGTACATCGCTAAAAGTTAGCGACAAAACTCATGGAAAAATAGAAAATTCAAACAATTCAAAAAAAAAAACCTGTTAATTAGTTTCCACGTACTTCAATGTTGTGTATATTTCATAATTTTCTTTTTGTAAAAAATCATCAAAAAACGTTTTTTGTGTCCTGTAAAATTTGTTAAGTGTGAGTTACGTCATTTTTCCTTTCCACAGTCTATTTGAACACTCTACATACTTAAACAATATCTTGTTAACATTGTTATTTCCACGTATAGTTTTTTCGTTGTTTTATTAAAGTTTTTTTTTCACAAAGTAATACTTTTCACCTTGAGCGCTCACTTACTTACATAATTGAATTTATATATCCATTTAAGATAAAGGTTATTTTATATATCAGTATGATAACCTAGACTACTAGTATATCGCAGGCATTTAATTGGATTAAATACGACATGTTTGTGTATTTCCCAGCTTGGATTCGCTTAACCGTGAAATAAGGGTAAAAAAATAAATTGTGTTTTCGTCTTTTAAACTAGTTAACGTGAAAAAATCGGGCACAAAAGTAAAAAAAAGGAAAACATATTTTCCTTTTAGACGAAAGTTTTCCTTTCATAAGTCGAGGTCATTGGTAAGAAAATACGATTGCGAGCGTGCGATTTTGCGTCTCCCTACTGATTTACTAGCCGGAAAAGAACCAAGGAATCTCGTGGCATTACGAAAATGTCGGATCAGTATCAAACTCACAATGAGATTTGTGCCACGGGGCCAACGTTTACTTCTTTTTTCTTAGCTTTGGCCATCAATTACTATTACCGCTCCTCGTTTTTGATCCTATTGACCTACTGCGGAGAAAATTAAATAATATCTTCCGTAAAAGAGATGTTACAATCCACGAAATTGCAATCGAATAAAATCCATACCGTTTTTATCAATCGATCTAATCAATATCTAACGTCTGTATGATAGATATTCTGACAGAAAAACCTTTCCACAATAATTCAGAAACATAATTATTTGTATCCTATTTTATCTTTTTTTTAAATAAATATAGTTATTAATAGCACTTTGATTCATAGTAAATAAGTTAATAACTATTTCAGTGACGCAAAATCGAATTAACTTCGATAACAATGGACTCTTACATGTCAACTCACAATTGGAAAAATAACTTAAATGACACAATTTGGCAAACGGAGTTTAAGCCAATAGTTGTTCAATATCGCCTTAGTGACAAAAAAGTTCGAGCATTATCTCATTCGATTGATTTTTTAGGGCCTGTACATTTAAATGTTTTGATTTATAATCCTTTGTTCCACGTGTACCCCAGTTAAAAAAACCCTGATTTAGAGAAATAAAAGAAGTCAGGTAATTTTATTATAATATCAGGATATGCATTGACCATATGTAATATTAAATCTATTTATTAACCGGACTGCAGAAATTGAGGAGCAAACATTCAAAAAGTGTTTTGTTACACAAATACAAAGCTTGGCAAATGATGATTTAAGTGTTGCAAAAGTGACGGTTTGTATGAATGTGTCAACTTTATGATTTCATTTTAATATGAAAAAAAACCTTTTTGAACACTTATTTTGAATTCCATTCATAGGTTTTGTTATGGGCTCAGGCTTTTATATCAGAATGGATATAAAACGACATTTTTCAAAATTTGTGACAAAACACTTTTTGAATGTTTGCTCCTCAATTACTTTTTCGAACTTAATTTTTAAAAATCTTTTCTTGTAAAGTTTATGAATTTTCGATGATGATTTAAACAAAACGTATGAATTTTCGGGTCGATATGATCTGTTTCTATCAGTAGAATTGCATTAAAATTGGTTGACATGTTTTTTAAACTGTACGGCTTGTGGTCAAATGATCAACGCTGTTGGATTGAGATGCGTTGCTATCAAATTTGCTAAAAGCACGGACGGCTTTATAATTTTAGTTTTTTAAAACAAACAATGAATATAATTTCAAAAGTATAGATGTCCTTGATGTTGAAAATTAAATACCACCTTTCCAATTCTAAAAACGTGTAGTAAAAAAACACGACTACTCCCAGTAGAGCATATGGCTTTCTAATGGAGGTATCTAAACATAGATTTATCTACGAGAACTGCTTGTTACGGCAGTTGCTCAACTTCTCTTTTTTTCGAAGAGAGTATAGATAAAACAAGACTAGTAGTTAGCTAATTAATTTCATAACGACCCACTACTTTACGATTAGAAGGGTGAAAGGGTTTTTCATAAATTCCAAAAAACTCATACCTTCGAGAAGAAATTGATAAACCGCTTGGAAAATGGTAGTCCTACTGAAACTAGAACTCGTGAAATCCGTCACGAAACCAAATAACGTTGACCACTGCACCATGGACCAGTCACAAGTTGACTTCTATTCCTGCCCTTGTTTTATCTTTCTATTCCTACTTTATCCGTAAAAAGGAAGGTTGAGCTATGGAGTAACGAGTATTTTTTGTAAAAAAACTCGTAACTCGAAAAAGTTGGGTATTATAAGCTAGAAAACTCTATGATGCTTTTTGTTTTTTTTTTGTGAGAATTGATTAAAATAGTATGTATATCTTATACATTATAATTTTGATACTGAAACAATAAGTTTATCAAAAATAGTCAGACAGAATCAACAATAGCACATATCGTATGTGGAAAGGAAAAACGACGTAACCCACACATATTTTTTTAGAGGCAAAAACGGTTTTTGATGATTTTGGGTGAAACGTAAATTATGAAATATACACACCATTGAAGTGCATGGAGACTGATAAACTTGTTAATAATTGAATTTATCTGATATTTACTAAGTCTTTTTTCATGATCGCAGTTTCCATAGGACCATATTTTTTCAAACTTTAAAGCTAAATTTAGATACTTATTTGGTATTTTTAGCTAGCATCCTTTGATAGAACTTGTATCAAGTTGTATTAATTGTGATTGTCGAAAAAAATCTGTTTTGAAAACATGTGGTTAACGTCTGTTTCCTTTCTACAGTAGATAAAGTTTTACTTACAAATATAGCAATGTGAACTGATGTATTATTGGTTGAGAGAGACATTAAAAATAATGCTAGATTACAAATATATATTAACTACTATTAAATTAATAAATTGTGGAGGTTTATTTGACTGGTTAGGTTAAAAAAGTTCATATATCTTGACACTTGTCGAAAGCTTTCTACGTATATGGACGATGTCTTATATACAGTTTTTAATTAACGCAAAGAGATAACATGGCAGTGCAGATGTTTGTGCAGCTTTAAAGCGCCTTCATGATTCTACGACGGGCAATTCATTCATAACGAGCAGCTTTTGTAGACAGCCTGACAATTAGATTCCGCATGGTTTTACTGTTAATTATTATTTAACGAAGAGCTCTTTTCACCTAGTGTTTCTTGAAATTTACTTCATTGAACGCTTGGTTATAAAAAAAACCGAAACCTTTCAAATTATAATTGTCAAACGAGAGCACGGTACTAAAAATATTCAAATATAAACTTGAAAACGTTTAGTACTCAACGCATTACTGAAAGAGAATTTTGATTATTTTATATGTGGACTCATATTCCCTTAATAATGGCTGAAACTACATTTAACTTAATTTCGATTAAAGAGACAGGGACACATAGTGGCCATATGCTCCACATACCAAGCGATTATGGTAAAAGAAGAGAATAAGTACTGACTATTTTATATATTTTTTACACAAGTTCAATGATTTTTGACGTGCAAATAACTCGACTCATGTATGGTTTGCACTTAATGAATGTTAAAAAAATAATGACTTAAAATCTGGTTTGACTTATTTTGATTTCGCATACCACTACAAAACTATTATAATTGACAATATCCATGTGTCTACAAAGTTAGTAGGATCAATTGGTCCTTCTTTTGGCAGGATTGAATTTGTATTCCTCTTTGTTTTTTATCTTCAAAAAATCTATCCGCTTAGGATTTCGTCGCTGAAAACGAAATCTAAAATTTGGAACTCAAATCAACCAGCCAAGATATAGCCACTGGTTAGTGCAGTCAACATAACTAATAATCTATCGGCTGGTATCAATATTTCCATTTAGTTTGTTAAAATGGTGGACGGGTTTTATAAGGCGTTTCCGACGTTTCCTTAGATCTTACAGATTATTATCGAAAAGAATTCTAATTGATGCAAAAATATTTTATGTTTCATGTTTTATAATATTTCAACAGTATCTTAAATTATTTCAACAAACAAAACTTCAAAATTACTAAGTACGATTCGGTCAGTACGAGCCGGTACACATCGGTTTTGTTGAGTGACTGGATTTTTAAATAAAAAAACTGTCTTTTGCTCAGTAGTAAATATCTTTTTATTTTTACTCCTTTGATAATGTGCAAAAAAAAACATTTATCATATCATTTCCGATCGCCTACTTACCCTTTCTAACAAGTACGTATACAGTATCAAGCTAAAATGCATAACGCACTTAGACATCGTGCGTGCAGTGACGACGTCATTCATCATTTGAACAATATCGCTTTTATCAAGATATGCAAGCTTTCATCTTTTCAAAGATGGATGGCACTTTGAACATGATAACGAATTACTATTTGTTTTGAAAGTGAGTGATGGCTCACTCAATTTTGTAATATTTATTACATGTAAGCACTTAGTCAATATATTTACAAATATGTATTTCCTAGCATTGACAATTTTTATAAAACTAAATTGTATTTCCTAGCATTGACAATTTTAATAAAACCGGTCTTCTTAATAGTTAAGAAGACTTCTTCACTGAACGAAATCAGTCCTGATAGAATAGTAAAAGTTTGGAAAGACTACTTTTTATTTATTATTTATAACAATGTGTCAGCATCGTACCACCATCCAAACAATACATTAACGAATAGTTCATCACTTATTTGACTAGATAGCTATTTGTTTCATAGCATACTTTTGATAAAAAATCTTGAAAATAACTTTATAAATACAGAAAATTAAGGTTTTAAAAATCTTAAATCACGTTAAGTAATGCAATGAAAAAATCTTACAAATATCCGCCTGTTAAAGTTATCAAAGCAAAACGATTCTTTTATGGAAAATATTTTATAATACACACCATAAAATACTCAATTTAACGTTTAATTTTGAAGATTTAGTTGTTTTTTTAAAAGATTTGTTCATATTTGATTCATTTCACCTATTCATATTTTAGTTCAAAAGTAAAATTCAAATTGTTAATAATAAATACTACTCGTTTAAAAAAACACTTGCCGAGAGAAATTGCACTGAAAAAGAATAACGTATTTATATATAGAAAAATCTTTCCAATCTCAAAAAAGTATAATAGTAAAAATATGGTATCTGAAGTTTACCGTATAAGCTCTGTGATGCAATTAGAATATGTAAGGTTTAATTCGTGGAAAATTCCTTATTCATATTACTGAGAAATACTTTATTTCAGTCCTTCGTAGCATTCAAGGTTTTGATTAAAAGCTATTTGTACTAGAAAAAAGTAATGCAATTTTGAAGGGATAGATTTTATTCTTAATCTGGAAGACTTTTTTCATATGAAAGAGTACTAAAGTGCTCAATAGAGAAAAATATCTCTCCCATAATATATTTGTACATAGAAACAAATCAAACATACACAATAGTACTGCATGATATTTTGAAACAATTACAAAAACGTTTTGGGTGAACTTTTAAAAGCCTATGAATTTTAATTGGTGTAATAATGTGGCAAAAATTACCTTTGAAAGCTTTTATTGGTATAAATTCAATCTTAAATTTAACGAGTTCTCGGTGGTCAATCAACTGTATGAAAATCTTTATTTTATGTAACATTTAAAATATCTACATTTTATATTTTACAAGTTTAAATTTTAAGTGAAATAAAGTAAAATATATTTATAAAAACACAATAATCCCTTGTACTTCATTCCACTTTATTTAATATGTCAGGACCGGTTTCGCTCATTGCAAGCATTGTCAACTGATAAGAAATATAATTTAACAATGCTATTTATACAAAATTGAAAAGTTATACACAACAATTGGCATTGAAAAGAAATTGCCAATTACATTAAAGTCATTCTAAAATAACACAAAATTAAAATGTTCAACACATCTAACATATAATTAAAAGTCATCCCAGCTTAATAAATTCAGAATGGCGATTGAAAGTAATTACAAACATAATTAAAATTTGGAAAATTTTTGACAAAGTGATAAAATGATTATAAAAAACATGATTGTAGTGTAAAATGCATTCTGATTTAATGGTGTAAGGTTCAATATTGATTTAAATAGTACTTGTATGATATTGATTATTAGTTTGTTTGATATTGTCTTCTTTGTTTTTCCTTCTTGAAATATATTATCAAGTTTTATGTTATATTAAAAAACTCGTGTAGCGAAGCGAAGTCAGTGTTTATTATTCTAGACCAGGGTGTAAGCTCTCTCCAAGCGAAGGCTATTCGCAGTATTTTTTTTCCTAGGAGTCTCTTGTTCCCTTTGAATATTTGATGCCGAGAACAACTCGACGTAGTTCAGCCAGCTATATTCACACAAAGCGGGTGGATGTTGGTAAAAACTCACAACGTATGAAAGTTGAGCCAAAACAATATGCCCGGGATGTTTGTGTTTGATTTGTGATTGTTTATTATGAGAAAAAAACGGATACATAAATCGAGTTTATTTACAATTAGTTTTGGAATACTTTGATGATTAATTTAAAAAAAAATTCGGTTTTCCCGGCTAACGAGCTTTGAATATTAAGCTACTCATTTTTTTACAACAATATAAGAAATCACTTTTAAGGTGTTTACTGTCAATACTTGGTGGAAAAGCATTATAATAAAAATTATAATAGATTTTTAGTACTTTTTCCACATAAAATTTGACCGGTTCCGCTCATCGCGAGCATTATCAACTGATAAGAAAAATATATAAACAGTGATATTTATACAAATTTAAATTGAAATAAAAAGATGTAAGCTATTATTAACAATTTAAAGGATTAACAAATTACATTATAATTACAAAAAATTAAAATGCTTAACACCCATAACAATTAAAAAATCATCATCAAAGAATAATAAATCTAAGTGGCAAACGATATCAATTATAAACACAATTAAAATTTGGGAAATTTTTAATATAAGAAATGTATCATTTTTTTTATATCTATGATCACTCACAATATGGTCTTGAAATGGAGGTATCTCAATAGATTTTTTTCTTCAAGAACTGTTTGTTACTCAGTTGTATAACGTATCTTAGTCAAAGACGACAGAACGATAGGGTAAAGACAGGACTGTTTTTTTTATTCATTATGGTACTAAATGTTCTATCCACAACTAACCGCTAAAGATTTACAATCTTTTACAGGATGTATTCGTTATTTGTTTTTTGCCAGAGATCTACCGAAAAGGAATTCTTAAAAACTCGGTTACATGCACAACATTGAGTAGAATGATAAATAAAATAAAAAAGTTAATAAAAGGGCTTTAATGTATTGGATTTCATTCTCTTTCCATAAGACCTTATAATTTGCTTTAGATGCAACCAAGTCGACATGACCGACGAGGCTGACAGATCAGACTGATTGTCTAAACGTTTTAAGCATTTTTTCTGTTCGTTGTTCAAGTCTGGACATTCTCAAAAAGATGTTATCAGCAACCTGAATCATACTCCTAAAAATTTGGCTTATTTACTAACCGTCCAAGCTCGAAGAGTGGTCAAGAAAGAACTAGTGGTTAACTTACCGCTTTCGTTACGCTTCTTTATTTTAGGATTATATGTGTAGAAAGGAATTTTAAGACACAAAAACCCATTACTTTCGAATTGAAATTTAAGATTGAATAAATGCTGTTTTTACTGAGAATCAAACCAAAGACACCCGTCACGAAAACCAACCGACCTGACTGTATGTATCATTAGCGAATAACATTTGAAATAAGACATGCAGCTCAGATCTGCACAGAAAAAAAAATATTTAAGGTTAACTCTTTCTCTTGCAAGCAGTTAGTTTGTAAAAAGTTCTATTATTTTTTGAATCTCACCTTTTCCTTACGTCTTGTACTTAAGATTAGAATTAATGTATATGTTAAGTTTATTCTAAAATAGCCTTAGGATAGTGTATCTGTTGACTCAAAGTGGCAAAAATCGTTAAAAAACACGTGAAATATCAAAATTACTGTCGAAACAATCAAAAATAAAAAATAAATGTTATTGTAATATGTTTTTGAACAAAATAAGAACGCTCACGTTTTGCGATCTGTATCTACTAAGAAATGTACGCAAAATGTCAAGCGATGTTATTGCACTTACAAACGGCCCAGGAAGAATACATCATATGGGCACGACATAATGTTCAAAAATGATAAAAGACCCAACGTGACGGTACATAACGTAAACGTATCACATATTAATTTTTAATTTGGCTAAAAGAGATTTCCTATAAATCTGTTAACAACTTGCGCAGATGTCTTTAAACGCGGCTTAAAATCAGGAATCCATTTTAGTAAATATGAAAATAAAAGAAAATCGCTATGATCACCTTGTTCGTGTACATATATGATCACATTGATAATATGCACGCTTATTATTTTATTTAGTACGAGATTATTATATTGAAGATTCATTGAAAATCTTTGAGATATATTAAGTATAATTTAAGATTTCGACTGAAGGTGCTTGGTGGAATTTCAATATTAAATTTGAATCGTTCAAACTATGTACATTCTCACAGATTTTTTCCACTAACGACCCGGGTTTCGCCTTTCGGCATCTTCAGGCATTCAATGAGCTCATGGGCTCAGCTCAGTTGGCATGAGCTCACGGGAATGCCAACAGATTTGAGTAGTGAGTAGTTTCAAGAATTATATAATTTGTTTGTCGGCAAAGGTTTTCATCCCATGAGCTTATCCTTTTCGCCAGCAATGGCTTTGGACTCAGTGATGCATTTATATCTTATATAAACACGAAACTTTCATTTACTAAACGTCAGTTCAAGTTCATCCGTGCACTTGAATGCCTGAAGATGCCAAAAGGCGAAACCCGGGTCGTTAGTGACAAAATCTGTGAGAATGTACATAGTTTGAACGATTCATATATTAAGTAAACGTCAAGTAACATTTAACTTACATATATTGTAAAAAAATGAGATGATTTAATATAAATTCAAAAGCGATGGACATAGTACACAAAAGCCGTATTTTTTTTTTTAAAAAAACAGCTCAATTTTCAAAGAAACTAGTTTTCATTCGGAATTTCAAATTTTCGAGTGTAATAATTTTGTTGATAAATTTTATAATATAAAAAAATTCCATTTGATTTGTTTAATTCACATTTATCATGAAAACCATTTTCACTACTTACTATAACTATTTTAAGAGTTCAATAAAAACTGTTTAAAACACGTATACAAAAACGAGTAGCCATATGAAGAGAATATTATCATAATTCACATTCTTCGAAAAAAGAGTTTTTCGAATATCTCAAAAAAATACTGGAGCACAATATTTCGTAATTTTAAAAAAGAACTATAAATTACCATGAATATTTATGATAAACAAAATGAGCACTTTTTTAAGGTGAAAAATATACTATTAGATAATAAAATATACTGATCGACGATTGATTCATTCTAGCCATATCAAACTTTTAATTAAAAAATATGAGCTTAGATACCGATAGTGATCTTTCGCAGTGGTTTCAACAGTGTTTAAAGTAAATTGTATTACCCAACTGACCAGTTCTTGGCAAGCGTTGCAATGCCACTCAAAGGAAGAAAGTGTTTTTAATTTTGTTTATTGAAGTGCATGTTTTCTTTTTTTGTCTGTTTGACGTTTGCTGCCGATTGTTTATTGTACAAAACAAGTTAATTGTACTATAAAGTTCGCGCAAGTGCAAGCACAGTATGGCAGACATAAAAACATTGATTTTATAAATAAGACTTACTGTAAGTGTATTTTACTATGCCTATAACCTTCCCGGAAGTGCAATCAAAAAGTTTGTCAAAGTTTTATTGCAATAGGATGAGCGGTGTGGCAACGCATAAAACTCGAATAAACAGACATTAATTTTTATATATTAGACTATTTTTCGGTATACGTACGTATAGATGATGCATTTAGAATTTTTTGACATAAATTTGGCATATATAAAAATCGAAAATGGATATTATAAGTTTTAATATTAAGCTTCATATATGAGACTGCTCTAGACAAAGTAAATTGTATAAAGGGATTCTCAGTATGTCTTATTTAGTAAATATATTTTAATGAGTTTTGCGAAAAACCATTGTTAATAATTCGAATGTTTGATAAAATGGTTAACTTCTTCTGCTTAAATTAAATATTTTTTATTATACGTCATACATACATTTAGTGAAAAACGAGAGTCATTGTACTCTATGTGAGAGTTTTCACTGTCATAAAGCAAAATATTTAGAAATAAATTTAACATGTTAGATAAATAATATTTATTTAGTTGTACAATATGAACGCTACCCGTATAACAATGTCTTTATTTTTTTATGTAGTTGGTGCAAAAGTTAATTTGATGGAATACAATTTTGTCAAATGTGTATTTCATGAAAATTCTCTAACTTATTTCAAGCCCTTTTGCTGAGAAAGTGAAAATTTGAAAAAACTAAACCAAAGTAATGGTCAAGTATAGAGTAACTTTTGTTTTTTTCAACTGAATACATAGTTTAAATTTAAAGATAAATAAAATTAAGCTAAAAGCCTCTGAATTTCGCTAGAAACTTTTTTGATTTTGTTTTCACTGGCATAGTCTTTAAAGACGTCATTAGTGATATTGACAATAGGCTTTTAAAATTCAGCATTGCGCATTCTCGAAAGTTCTTTAACCATATAATGTTTTTTCATCATCGTTCATTCAAAAATGTTTAAAATGAACTTGTACAAAAAAGAGTTCATTTTGAGACTAATTTATGACATTTAATTGTATAAGAGTATAATTTTGTCTGCTCTTGGATTGAGAATTTTATTGGTTGGTAAAATATTAACCTCTCTTTGCAGAATAGGCATGGATTTAGCTTATGATTTTGTAAACCTCGTTAATCTAACCCGCTTTATACATACAACTTAGACCTAAGACGTGGGTGTTTGTGATGTCGATTCTCTCCGAATGGATCTCGGGGGACCTACGAAAATGCTCATCAAATGTCACTTTTATGATTTTTTAACTTTAAAATATTTGGCACAAAGGCATAAGCTTTAATGGTTTTTTTGTTATAACATGTATAAATGATATAAACTGTTTAATATATATTTTTTTACTATGTCCGCTCCCAATATGGAGCATATGGACTCCTAATGGATTTTATCTCAACAGAACAGTTTCTACGAGAACTGTTTGTTACTCAGTTGCTCAACCTCTATTTTTCCAAAGAGAGTCAGAATAGAAAGATAGTGCTAGGATAGGACTAATGGTTAGCTAATCGCTCTCAATACGCCCCGTTAGGATGATTTGGAGGGGGAAATTCAAGACATCACATGACGTCACATGATTGAAAATCAATTTATAAAACTGTCCGTACTGAGATTCGAACCCGTGACCTTCGTAACCGAAGCCAACGACGTTGACCACTCGATCACACAGGCGGCTAATAATAATCAATTTTAATCCATCCGTACATGAAAATGACCGAATTCCGATAAATTCGTATTATCTACTGTTTTTCATATTATTTTCGAAGTAACTGTATATCTATAAATACAATTCACACAGTAAATACAAATTCAAGAAAAAACTACATTAATTGGCCATCTGTTTATTTTTGTCCTGAAAAAATAATAGAAAGGTCAAAGCTCTTGAAATAAAAGTGCTTTTAGCGAAGCTTTTCGCTAAAAAAGATTCGAAAGCTTAGCTGGATAAAACAGCGGATCAAGTTTAATATCGGACGTCTTTTCTCGATACTATTTATTTTGGAAAGCATAGATACTTTGCTGAAAATAGACGAGCGAAAAAAGAGATTGTGTTTGATTTATCAGATGGTATTGGTAAATATTTTGAAAGAGTTGAGAAATATATGCACTAACACAAAAATATAGTTATCGACACTTTTTTGTTGCTTAAATCTTTTAATATATATTTGAAGTTTGATTATTAATGCATGATAACTGATTTCAAAAAACATAAAAGTATTAAATTGATTACTATTTTATATGAAGTAAGCATAGACGATTGAAGACAGCAATTACGTTAATCTAGATTGCAAAAAAAATCTGAAAGAATGAGATTTTTTGAATAATGAAAAAAAATGTTAATGCGCAATTTGACGCAGTTAGATTTGATGACGGTGCTTACAGGTTGAAATCCCAGTTCACACTGTTGATGTTTCAATAAAAAAATGAATATCAGCTTAAAAGCATGAGTTTCTGACTTCTTAAATTTATTTCTATATAAAGAGATCCCCAAAAAAAGTGTAGTGAGATAAGTTAAAAACAAATCCTGTCTATGACCTATCTTCTATCTACGTTCTCTCAAAAAATATAGGTTTAAAAATTAAGAAGCAAGAATTTTTTGTAAAAATACTTCTCTTGAAATAAATATTATAAAGAGTCCACAAGGTTTAATAAAATGAGAGTTAAAATTGTAAAAAAGTTACGTTTTTGACAGTTTTGACTTAAATAAAGAATTTAACAAATTGATGCAACTTTAAGCTACTCATATTGTCATAGTACTATTGGCAATTCAAATACAAGTTTGCAAAAAAAAACATATATAAATTAAAAATAATGAAGCATCAAAATCTACAAAAAGGTACACTGGTTTGATGATTACTATGCGAAATGATAAATATGACAGATTTTCACGTCTTTAGTGAGAAAACTTAGTGTTTTTTTTACTTTGAAGAACTTTCAGATTATATTGAAAACTTAAGCACAAATTATACCTGATAAAGTCTGTTTAACAAAAATAATAAAATGTTACTTACTATAGCTCTAACTGACTAACATATTGTAAATATTGCATCGTAATAATTCGTAAAAGGACCCAAACGAGAATCAATTCCAAAAAGAAATAAAAACTTTAAAGTAAAAATGAAAGATAAATTGTTAAATGTTTAATGTTTAGTAAGTGAAAAAAATAATTCTAACAAAATATTGTGAAAGTAATTGTATGAACCTAATGTTAGGAAACATGTGAAGCCATTTTACTCATATCGTTTTAATTTCACTATTTTATCTTGAAAACAATTTAGTATTAGCTTCATGTCTGTACCACTCTGACCACACCTGAATTTCAAAACAGCACGAACACTTATTATAGTGAAATTTCAAGTGTGCCGGGCAAAAAGCATTTTCAACATTACAACTAGACTTAATAATTATGCAAATGCTTTTCATTTAAAAAATAGCAGCGGTCGTTTGCTGGCGAAGAAAAAAAACTGGCGGGCAAACAATGCGAAATGCATCGCAAAGTGTACCCACAGAGGCGGGGAATTCCTTGTCCATCGTAGGTCTGTGGAGGAAAATAAAAAAACTTGTTGGCGTGCATTTTTCATAGTGGTCGCATGTACGGTGTACAATGAAGCCGGAGGGGTACTGCGACAAGCGGCGGGAATGCGCAACGGAATGCGGGTTGCAGCTCATGGTTACCCCAGCGCGAAACTGTACTCGTCCAGTAAGCGATGTCGCCGATCAGTTATGGTAAACAGGGTAAAATCAAGGAATTATTATGTATTAATACAAACTTCCAAACGATAAAAAAATTTATGTGTAAAAAGTAATATATTTTTTTAATTATTTTTATTATAATGCCATTCCACCAAGTATTGACAGTGAACATCTTAAAAGTGATACTCATAACTCCGTCTTGGGCTTTTAGTCCTAAGATCAGGAATCATTTACAGACTTAGCTCAAAATTATTCTGGAAACTGTCAATCAGACCAATACTTGAAATGATGGAGTTAAAAAAAGAAAACAATTCTGGAATCTGGTAATTTAACACTTTTCCGCCTGAATTTTCGGAAACAATAGTAAGTAGGGTATCCAATCCTGAAGCCTTTTTCCAATCCCGGGATTTCGGGATTGATTAATTTTCAATTCCGGGATTGGGATTAGCTCACCAAGGAATTTGAAATCCCCAATTCGCTATACTTTTTTCCCAGATTATCTCCAAACCTCGTTTTTTTTTTAGCTCACTGAGGAATTTGAAATTCTCGATTTGTTATACTTTTTCCCAGATTGTCTCAGAAACTCGTTTCTTTTTTTTTTAGCTCACCGAGGAATTTGAAATCTTCGGGATTTGATCAAAATTTCTTAATCGCATTAACACGGCTGCGATCCCAGGATTTCGGGATCAGAAAATTGAACGGGATCCCGGGATTGGATGCCCTAATAGTAAGTGATCAATCCCGGTATCCCAAAAACCTGAATCCTGAAAAAATTATGAATACCGAAATCTTATTTTTCGAAAGCTATTTTTACTTGCAATGATCAATAAAACAACAAAAGGTGATTTTAATAAAAAGGTTACAATAAATTCAAATTTATCTTTATCTTTCATCTCAGGTATATTATATAATATATATATATATATATATATATATATATATATATATACAAAGCCAAACGTGCATAAAATCACTTACAAGTTTAACACAAAAATTTATAAAAAGGAAATAAAACATTGACCGAATTCATATCTGATAAATTCACATCTGTAGTTAATGTATTGCTGGATATGGATAGCCGAACAATATTTTAACAAGCTTATCATAAAATTGAAGCAATAAACAGTTAAGCTTGAACAAAATGAAGAGCATTTCTTTTTCTTTTAGGTAGATAAAAATAAGCAACGTATCAATTTATGTTTTTAAGGAAGATAAAATTGTAAACTTGATATTTGGAAGGCGAACTAGCTTTGGATACAATATATAATAATTCCATTTTTAATAAAACTTTTTAAGATAGGGTGTTGAAAATCAATAATCAATATTTTTACCAAACTCATTTTAAATTTAACTTTAGTTTCTCATACTTTTAACGCTACAGCAAAGCTTTTTCTTCACTGGCAACAGTGTATACACTTTACAATGAAAAAAGAGGACGGCACACTCAACGTAAATGTACTTTAATCCATTGGGGTATTACGTTTGATTTTCGGGATTCTAGTGATTTTTATTTAGTTTTTGCCAAAAGTAATGTTAAAAAAACGATTTCAATATTTAATGTGATATTTTAAAAATAAATCTTTTTCACACTCGTCTTTGTTATGAATTGAATTTAAATTGGTATTTGAAGATATTGAGATAAAATTAATACTGTGAGATTTGTTTTTCTTATTTACTCACATGTTAATTTGTTGGCGTTATCAGAATATTAGGGCATGTTCTTTGCTCTTTTACACTACATGTTCATATGCAAATAAGGGTGAATGATAGAAGTGCTTAAGACTGTGCGGCATTCTTGATCTCCACATTTTTTTCTGGAAGAAGCTTATCCTCTATCCCATCTGACCTGACAGTTACGATATCAGACTGTCGTATTTCTTATGGGCGATGTGGTCACGGGGATGAGATAATACGATGCGATAGCGAAGTTAAAATTGTGCAATATGAAACAAATTACCTTTTAGCTGATATTTTAACAAATTATAAAAAAAAAACTGTTGCATCGCCAATAAAAGGAAAAGCAGAAAATTTTATGTTATATTGTTTTAATGTAATACAGTGGAAAAATATTAAAGTATTTAATTTTTACAAATACTATTTTATAAATTGCTGATAGCTATTTTGGCTAAGATACGCAAAACATCCTCTCATTCACTCTAACACCCTTATTTATATTGCAAAATATTTTATAAAATTTAATAAAGTGATTATTGGAACGATTACAAATATGGATTTATTCAAAAAAAAATAAGTATAAATTGAAGTAACTATTTATAATGTATTACATAAGCATATTGTAACGGTATTAGCATCGGTGATATATTGACATTTTTTTGGTCACTAGGAATGTTATTGGTTTGATTGTGTATATTATTTTTTAGTTGATCTAGTGAATTAAGCTTATGGTCTTTACAACAATGATTATAAACATACAGGTTCTGGATTAAAATTCATTATTTTATATCTTTAATGTCGTTTTTTGTGCAGTGTGCTATCTGCAGGTTTTTGATGTAATAAATACTGTAAGTAAAATTATTTAACAATTTTAGTTGCCTGTATTCTATTGAATTGCTTCTAAGTAGAACATCCAATTTTGGCACCGTTTGGTTATCCCAGAAGGCCAATATCTCGTGATTAATAACTTACCACAATTTCAAGCTTTCACTTTTTTATATACAGTAAAACTCGCATTTACACTCAAGTGTTATTTGGAGTAGTGTAATCGAGGGAGTGAATCTCATAAAAAACTAGGGATTTAGTTTTTTCCACGAAAAATTTAAACTAAGATTTCATTTAGTTTAAAAAAAAATATGGACGAAATATTTTGTTACTTAGCAAAATACATCTGGCAATATATAGCCTGGCAAGTGTTGAATACACAGACGCTAGCCAACATTTGACTGTATGCACCGCACAGACGGACGTCTCGTAGCAACGACAATGGAATGCAATCGTATAATTGGGGGATTTGCGGCAAATATTTCAAGCCAGCGCGTTATTCGGGGTAGTGTAGTTGGGGGTTCCACTGTATCTGTCCGCGACGACAATTTTTTTTATAATTTTTAAACCGCTCTGCTTGTAATTAATTCCGAAACAAGAAATATCACAAACACCCATTCCAAGATCTCTAATTACTCCTCTTTAAATTTGAATTGTTTGAATTTTGTACTTTTCCATGAGTTTTGTCGCTAACGACCCGAGTTTCGCCTTTCGGCAAAAACTCATGGAAAATTAAAAAATTCAAGCAATTCAAATTTGATATTGAAATTCCATCAAGCACTCTTAGTTGAAATACTTAATACTCCCCTTTATTTAATACTTCCCTTAATCTGCTTTGGTTGCGAAGAAAAAACCAACCAAAACAACTGACATGATCGTCTGTTTGCCTAGCGATAAAATAAAATTTCTAATATCGCTAGAAATTGAATTGAAATATATAAAATATTGAATGTGTGATTTAAAGTATTTATGTAATACATTTTGTTAAAGGCTTCGAATTTCCGTTTAATCTCAAGACAAATGCACAATTGAATATCATCAGCAAGAGCGCGTTCTGAAACATAATCTTTTATAGAGCATAGCTATGGATAACATAATAATAAGGTTTAATAGAAGAATCCTGATAAGAGACCTGGAAGGGTTGTGAGAATTATTTGTTGCCTAGGAGGCGTGGCTTAAGACTATTACGTCTTTGAAGCGTAATATTTCTAACAGGGATGAGATTGATTTAACAAGATTAGTTTATTAAGTATTAACTGGACTTGAAATATAATTTATTCAAAGATCTCGATTATTAATTTGAATGAAACAATACGTACATAACAATATTTCGTTGGCTATTTTAGTAATATAATCTTTTGGGTTATAATGGTATGGTTGAGTGACTAAACACTATAAATCTTTGTGTTTTAGTGTTAATTTTATTTTAATATGTAAACTTAACCATTGAATTATAATTTATAAAAAAAAATCGTGTAATTTATAAGTATTATAAAAAAATGTTTACAAAACTAAAAATAGCCAGTAAAAATCATTTCAGAATTGAAGAAAAACAAATATTATTATAAAAAATAAAGAACAACATAATATTTTACTTATTAAATGACCTCATATTGTAAATTAAGTAAAAAATAATCAAATGCAATTTGTTCACCGTTCTAAGTTTTAATCTCAATTTTTGTCGGTTTAATAAATGTTACGTAAAACGGAAATTTTAGCCCTATTATAATGAAGTTCTACCGAGTAAATGGCTATTCAATCAACTTATATTTTGCATTTACTTGGTAGAACTCCATTTATAACAGATTAAAAATAACAAAGTATTTTAGTTCTACAGTTTTTAATAATTTTATTCGGTGATAGCTATTTCGGCTTACGCCATCGTCAGAACAATAGTTCTGACGATGGCGCAAGCCGAAATAGCTATCAACGAATAAAATTATTAACAACTGTAGAACTAAAATACTTTGTTATTTTTAATCTGTTATAACTTATATTTTAACTATTTTAAAGGTAATCAGTGAAAGTCGTAAAAAGTCTGTAATAAAATTTGTATAAAGATTTCGTTTACATATAAACTTTCATACGAATGAAATAAACACAAGAAATATTCATAAAATTTATAGGGCTCACAAAGTTACATAAAATTATCTCATCTTCAAAGTGTGTCACGTCATAGATCCTCAGTAGATATCTTGTGGTAAACGCTCCTTCAGAGAGACTCGAGGTATTTTGGGAATGAAGATTACATTTGAATAAACATCCCTTAATGATGTTTGTCGCGCCTTTTATTAGAGTGAAGCGAAATATTAATCATAACAAAACAGACATGATTATTCATGACCGATGAATCAACAAAATTGCCTAATTGTGCAAATATTTCTCTCAACTCAACTCTAAAATAGCGCTGAATAGCGGAGACAGACACTTTACACATAACATAATGTATGCTAGTTGAAATATGGAAACGTAGGCACATTAATTTATATTTAAAATAATGAATGATCCCTATTATATAATATTAAAATTATCTAATAAAATTTCTTAGGCTTAAAGCCATAATATTAAGAATTTATTGATCACCTTAGTAAAAAATATATTATATAATACAAACTACATTTAAATATGAAAAAATGTTTTTGCTCAGTAAAAAATATTTTCAAGCATCTTTTTTGTTTGGTCAAGATTTGTTATATCTCTAGCTAAAAATAAATAAGGTATATTTTTAAAATTTTGAATCTAATATATATATTTTTGAATAAATTATAAGTTGATAGACCACATTTAAAATTGTTCGCTCCTAGTTTACAGTATGAAGACTTCCTTGGTGTCATTTGATGTCACTAGAATAAAACCAATCCATATTGCTAAAACCCTTACAAGACACTTATGCGAGTAATAATAAATAATCACTTAAATTTAAACCTATTCGCTACGAATAATTCCATATTTGTTATCGTTCCAAGAAAAACTTGCGACAATTATATTAATATAATACTTTGATTTATGATATAAATTATAATGTGAGAGTAAATGAAAGGATATTGTGTATCTCTCCTAAGCCAGTATATATAACTAAGTTAATGTAAGATTAAAAATAGTTCTGATAAAGGCGAAATAACTATCGAAATAAGTACAAATCTTTGATATAGATCATCTTATTACAATGGTGTTCTACCAAAGTAAATGAAAACTCAAAAAATACAATCAACAGAATAAAAATATTTAGAATATTAAATCGAAGAAAAATTGGAGGGATTTTCTTACTTGTTCAGGTTTTCTGTTAGTTTTAGATAAAATTACATAATAATATTGTGTTGAAAACATTTTTTTTTTATATTATCGTCCAGCTAACTTGTATAGATAGTCTAACGTTTATTGTATGACAGCTATTATTTTCATTATAATTTATTACTTAGTTGCAAAAAACTAGAAGCTAGAAAGGGTTGGACATTACGGATCCGGTTTTACGACGCAAGTATATAAACAGTTGGAAAGAAACGAACACCGAATAAACCAAAAAAATGTGTTCCGCAATAAATTTAAATAAAAAGAAACGTTTTGTAAAACCGTCGATTGAGTTGTTGAACCGAGCGTCGTAAAGAATGGCGACCTACGAATGTGAAAGTTGGCTGGGAGCTTTCTCGCAAAAGCTCCCCAAACAAAGGATTTGACGTCGTTTCCCGCCGACGATGTTATTGCGCCAGTACCTATTGTGACAAATAAGCTCGGGCGAATGATGTTGAACCTCCTTGACCGGCCATCCATCTTTCCATTCTGTCCCTTTGTGTATTTTACCAGATTTATCTTAGCCACTTCTTGCCTTCCACGATATTTTATTGCGTTTATATTGTCCCTCTTTGGTATAACTGAGCGTTTCCCCTTAACAAATAAATTGGTGTAAAAGTTTTGAAAGGAAATTTGAGATTTTAAAAAAGATGGAACCATTTTAGACATACCTTATTATAACTTCGGTCAGACTGAGAAGTTATCTGAAATAAAACTTTGTTAGTTTGTTCTAAATATGCATATGTATTTAAAAAACGTAATGTTTGACAGAGAAAAAAGTCCACTCGCTCAATATTTATCTGTTAATTCGCTTCTTTTTAACATATATTACAACATTTTTCGTTTATTTTCTAATTGAAAAAAATGGCGAACGGCATCTTTTCTCTTGCTCTTAAATTAATACGTACCAAAACTCAAATGATGAATATTTATTAGATATTTAAAAGGTGTCTGAGAAAACTGAAAAAATAATTGAAATATTTATTTTTTAAAAATTCGAAAACGTCAAGGAAGATCTGTTTATATATTTTCGATGAATTCACCTAAGTAAGTAAGTTTTAAAATAAAATTTATAAATTCATATTTTTTTTACTACATATACTGATGGCGGTATTATTTGTGTCTATTATTTTGCCTCATTAAGAAGCGTCTAAAGGAAAAATTAGTCTAATTAAATTATAAGTCTCAATTTACAACAACTTCTGTTTTTTTTTGTACTAGCTAATAAATTTGAATGTTTAATTATTGTTCTAAACTAATAAGAGCGCTGTGATAGTTTAAATTTTAAATTTAGCCCAGTACGATGAATACTATTCAGAGCACACTTTATTAGAATTATAATACAAATTATTGTCTGTTATTTCTTATGAATTCAAGTGAATTAAACTTTGGTCAGTCATTAAAAAAACTTACTTCTTACTATGATTGCAATTTTTGAAATTCATAAAACTAAATATTTCAATAATATCAATAACATACCGTTGAATGTTAATAACACGGTTTTATTTTTCGAAGAAATACAGATTTTAAAATGAAAATAAATAATCATAAAGTAATTGAAAATCTTTTTTTTTTACACATATTTAAATATTTATAAATCTGCGTACCACATATAAAATCTTATCACAGATTTCATAAGATATTACTGTTTATATAACTCAAATAACTAACACTATGCTATACTGTTCTACATATGAATTCGTCTGTGGTTGTATAGATACTTTTTTACGTTCACTTAAGTCCCATTTCAATACAAAATGGAATTTATTTTCTCAAAAACAAAAATACATTTTATTACGCGAAGGTTTGTTAATTGAAAACAGAAGATGGAAGTTTGGCAAAATACTTTAAACTTAATAATAACAAAAAACATTGAAAGACAAATTCAAAGGCAATTTTTTAAAAATATTAGTTTGTATATTCTGAGATTGTATATATTTACGGACAGACAGACCTTGACAAGAATATTTTTCGAAATAATATTACTTAAATTTTATTTTGATTAATAAAATAAAATATTTTTTTTTATCCACTGTTACCGAGAATTGTAAAGTATAACCTTGTTGTATGGGTAAAACTTAATTTGGTATTGAAAGCCGTATATTTCTAAAGTTTTTTTATTTATTTTTTCAACGCATTACACACTGAAAACAGGGTGGAGAGAGAGAATGATGAGCTTATTAGTTATTTATTTCCTGTCTAAAAAGAGAGGTGACTCAACTGACTGAGTCTTGTTATATACAATGTGCATTAGAAATTTCTGCATGAAAAAATGCATCTTTATAAATCGATTAGAACATGTCATGGAAACAGTAAAATTTCATAACAAATAAAACCCCATTACTTTCAAGAATTTTATATTAACATAATGAAACAGTAACAGGCTCTTTTATATTTATTTTTTAAACATTATTAATAAAATGCATTGTTTCATAAGCAGTTAGATCACAAAAGTTAGACAATTGCGTTGTGTAAAAGTAAAGTTGTACTTATATTTAAACGGGAGGTTGAAGAAACGAACCTGTCAAAATTTTAATATAAAATGAAGACAGTCTAATTTTAAGAGAAGGTGTTGAAATTTACTCATTCTTTTTGAAGTAAGTTTTCTGTATCTGTGTTCAGAAAATAAATAAAATTGTAGATAAATCTCAAGACAGACATGTGATTAATTACAGAAATAAACTTGTGGTCAGTCTTCAAAACATAGACTGTTAAATTAAAAAAGTTACAAAATTAAGTAAGAATATCTGAATATACATACAGCCAAGTAAACAAAGATTTAAAAATTAATTAAATGAAAAAGTGTCAAAGAAAAATGACAGCGGTTGTGTTTATGTATTAGTCACGGAGTCTAGCTTCTTTAAGTTATATTATTATTAATTTAATTATCACATACGTGATACTTCAGCTAAGATTAACTTTACAGAACGTGGATATAATATAATTACTAATCTTATCATCAACTGTTTGTTTAAAACAATTTAACTAAAAAATATATATTTTTTGAGTACTTTATCAGCCTGTTAAATTGAACACATTTAAAAATGATATCTAGCTTTTTATAAATATTAAGTCTCATTTAACCATTATTCAATGACTATTTTTACATTTAGTGTTTTCATTGTTTAACTATTTTACCTTGTATAATTTAACAATATTTTTATTTATTACAAGCGAGAAATATTATTTTGGAAAACTGGCTTGACAAAGGAAGGATCGCGTGTAACATGCATGAAATTCATAAGTTGACAGCGTAGAGAGGGTGATATAGTAAAGTTTTATTAAATATGCAGGGAACTTTTGATCTCAAAATTGCACAGAATTCTAAGGTTCTTCTCGTTGAAATAATGCTTAAAATCTTTACGGTTTAGAGCTTGCTTTTTCATAGTCGTTCATCTCAAACAAACTTTTCACTTTTCCAGACAAAGAAATAAACTAGATGCTCCGGTTAAAAAATAATGTTTATTTATGAATGGTAATTCGTGCTTTATCCAGATTAAATATCTTTATGGGCTAATCATCGACGTTGTGCGGTAATTAATTTAAAAATCGCTTAGTGGTTTTATACTTAAATATATAATGAATATATACCTACATGCATCATTTTTGAGATTTGAAAAAACCAACGAGAGCTTTAAAAACAACTTACAGTTTTCAACATGGGTGGAAGATTTGAAAGCACCGGAGCGGGGAAAACGTGAAAAAAACTTTACGCAGCTTGCATCTTTTTTGCACGTCATCCCAAAGGAAAAATGAACTCCTATAAGAGGCACTTTATTTCATCTTCTACACGCACATAACTTTTCTCCTTTTAAATTCCCGAGCTTTTTTGTTCCACCATTATTATTACACTTACATCTTTGTTAAATGTTATGCAAAATGTTTTGTTAAGTCTTTTGAGCACAATTTATCCTAAAAATATGACAAAACTTTTATCAAAGCACAAACAGGTATTTAATCGTTTTAAAATTCAAATTTTTGCCAGCAAAATATTCTTTTCATATTTTCTTTATGCTTTCTTTACAAAATATTTATTAAATATTCAGTCAAGTTGCTCATAAATGTCGGTTTTACTATCTAAGATCAAAAACCATGACTTTCATGAATAAAACTAGCTCATTAAATTGGAGTAGTAAAAACCTTAAGAGATTAACTTTGATACTATCTAATTTAGTATAGAGAGATTAGAATGAAAAATACTTATATTAAATTAGGTAGATTTTTTAAAAAGGAAGATTAAAGGAACCGCTCAAGCTTTTATTTTATAAAAAATAACATGTCGTGTCATACATAATGTAGAAAAATAAACATTTAACAACGGGTAATTAATATTTTTTTTACGCAAAACTAAATCAACAAAATTTCCTTGGTTTTCGTATTTTTTAAATATGCTTTATTGGAGAATAGTTGGGTAAATTATTTATTGTTTTTAAGTTCTGTGAATATTAAAACATTTATATAAAATATGCACATATTATATTATCA
This sequence comes from Himalopsyche tibetana, assembly GCA_030503985.1. Taxonomy (NCBI): domain Eukaryota; kingdom Metazoa; phylum Arthropoda; class Insecta; order Trichoptera; family Rhyacophilidae; genus Himalopsyche; species Himalopsyche tibetana. The sequence goes on along the minus strand of JAPJYX010000015.1, from coordinate 14,532,822 downwards.
TAGATAAAAATCACAACTGATTTATCTGAATAATATATATTTATTAGGAATTAAATAAAAAATCAGAATTTTTTGCTTCAAAAAGCTTTGAGATTCGGGCTTTGCACTCTGTGAAATAAGACATCCAACCGCTAAGTCGATGATGGCTTTTTTACTAAACGATTTTTCAATAAGTGTCATAAAATCATTTTATAGCCTAATATTGGTGACGTAGTTTGAATAAAAAATAGATTTATTCATTTTTTTATATAACTTATGAGTATTTAAACAGCCCTTAGTCAAAAATAATTTATAAATCTATAAGTAATGATCAATAGTTTTTTAAAAAAGTAAATATTTACATTTAATTTTGTCACGTTTTTGTTATATGTATTTATTAAAATTTTATAACAAATATCATTTTAAGGTGAACACTTCAATTGATAACTTTTACTTTTTTTTATTTTGACTTTCTGGCTTGCTCTATCCATTTGTTTTTAAATTATATATATTTTATAAAATTGGCATTACAGCAAATGCCATTGTGTCAAATATTTTAATGTTGAAAGATCATACAAAAAAAACTCGATGAGAATTTATTGTAAGTCACTCGAAATAAATTTTAGGCAAATAAACATTATAAACACCCATGTCTTAAATCTCTAATTAAAATTTTAAAAATCTAAATTTGACATTGACCTTACCAAGAATCAGTCCCGGACCCACCTGGTTAGTAGAGCTCTTGCCAACTAGACCACAGCAGGCCTCAAATAACAATATTTTAATATCGCATTCCCGCAAGAAAATTAACACAACTCAAAAATCATCATTTAATAAAATACTTTTTGGTTGAGAGATTAGATTCAATTAAAAGTTCAATTTCACGTACAAATATCCCAAAAAATTGCCACATTACATAATTTGATACAGAAGTAACAATACAGCCATAATGCTACTTAGACTTTATAGTGGTGAGTTAACAAACTTGAGAAATTGTATTTTTGAATCAAGGAATTGGTTTTGAGATATCGATGACATAATTTCATAGAACTTAAGTCAATAATTGGATGTTTTGAATTATAGATTATTACCCATTATATTCAAATACTACTCTTCTATTATATAATTCCACAACAATACAACTTAAAATAACTACTATTTTTTTCTCAGAAGGGATAGTTTGCGTAAAAATACTCTCTCAATTTCATATAAATATAACTTGAAATATCGGAAAATGGTTCTATTGACGTTGCAATAAATTTTTACTGATTTACGATAAATGACTAAATAATTTACTACAAAGATGAGACAGATAATAATTATCAAGTCAGCTTAGATGGGTCAGCCGTAAATAAAAACTATAAAATTCGAGTAGTAGCACTATGTAACTATTTGATGGATATATTGAAGATATTTTAAAGAATTAAAAAATATTCATCGAAAACTGGTATATTTGAGTTGTGTCACTTTTGTTGCTGGGTACGATATTTAAAAAAAATGTTTCTAAAAATAATATTGATTTTATATAATACATTAAGCATGCTAAGCTGATTTATAATTATAAACTGTATTTTTTTAATTATAATTGGTGCAGAACTGAAAAAGCTATTTTCACCTTACTATAATAGACAATATGTGGAACAGTATAAGCATTGTAATAATAGACTGAGACTTTAAAAATTTGAAAACTTAAGTATTATAAATAAAAAATCTCAATTAAATCTATTAATCAATAATTTCGATGAATTACGTTAATTTACTAGTTGAACTAATAAGTCAACGAATATTAAAGCTCTTAGAAAGCTGGATGTCATTTTCACACCAAATTCATCTCAATTTACTGGTATTGTAATTATGTTGTCAACGTTGATAGCTTCAGTAGCAGGTCCTCAAATGCTCGAAGCCCAGTACAGACAGTTTAGAAAACTGTGCTGTCAATCGATTTACAAATTTTCGTCTGAAGAAATAGATGTCTGTGATGCATTTGATTCTCCAACATCTTCCGGATACTAGAACTTTCCTGGAATCGAATCAATCTATTCTTATTATTTTCTAAAAATAGCAGTTTTTTTATTCAAAGTTCTGTTAAGATAAACCTTATCACCGTATCCAGTCTTTATAGCAATATTAATCGGAAGTTGAATGTTTAAATATTTTTAGTAGTTTTTTCAAAGAAATCACTGTAATTAGCTATATTAGAACTAGGGTATCCAATCCCGGAGCCTATTTCCAATCCCGGGATTTCGGAATTGATTTATTTTGAATTCCGGGCTCCCGGTATTGAGATTTTCTCACCGAGGAATTTGAAATCTCCGATTTGGTATACTTTTTCACAGAAACTCGTTTTTTTTTTTTTTAGCTCACCGAGGAATTTGAAATCCCCGATTTGCCAATTTCGGGTAAATTTCAAGAATTCCCTCAAAATTTCTCAATCCCGAAATCCCGGAATCGCGACCATCTCAATCCCGGAATTTCGGGATCAGAAAATTGAACGGGATCCCGGGATTGGATGCCCCAATTAGAATGTATCTAAAAGTATTATTTATAAAAAATATCGGATAAAAATGTTAGTTTCATTGAATAATTTACTAAAATTTCAAATATATATATAACTTTGAAATATTGCCACGTTGTCTTAAAAAGTTATGAAAAATGGCGTCTTCTGACGCAGTCTTATTAACTGTTACTATATGTGTATATATGTTAACTATACTGTAATGACAACTGTGGTAGTCTCTAACGCGTTCTGCAAAGGAAAAGCAATAATACCATTTATAAATACATAGCTCCAAGTATATTCCCTCGCGCCGGCGTCGCAAAGTTATAACATAATTGTCGGATGTCATAAACAATTATTTGCATGTAAACAGCTCAGTTGTTCGAGTCATCAGACTATAAATATCCCCGGGGCATATAAAATAGTACAACCACGAACAAACAATTGCATCATATAATATAACATGACACGGTGTTATATCATAAACTACCGAAAGGATCTTTGTTTCTCTTACTTCCGACTGTCTATTCTTGTTTTGTTTTAAATGCCAAAGTATACAGTTCACATACTTGGTACAATCTAAAGAAACGTTTCTAAAATGATATTTCATAGAAATTTTGTGTATTGCGGAAATAAATGAAAAGTTTCACGAAAAGATAAATAAAGAATATTCTATGTACGGATTCAGTATAAATATACTTTTTGACGGCTTTGCTATACAATGTATAGCAATTGAAATGTATATTTCAAAAGTAAACTATTCTATTTAAAAAAAAAATAGCAAATGCTTAATAAACTGTTTAATGTGTTTATGTTAAATATTGTTATTAAAGCCAGTGACAGGACACCATTGTAAATTGTCACTATTTTGGCAAACGTACTTTATTTCTTTGATGCAATCTCTTATTTTTGTATTTACTAAAATCATTATTTTCCACGCGGAACACATTGATTTATAATTACAATACCAAGAGAAAGAAAAAAAAATATTTTTAATTTTTGCAGTAAAATCGTTTTTTGTCTCTCCTGTTAAATATACTTTAGTTCGAAATCAGTGTTCTTGCAGTATTGGCGACAAAATGCACTTTTCTCATAGGTAAATTTGAATTTAAAAAAAACTGATACAAACACCGATTTTAAACATGATTTTCTACTAGATTGCATTCGTTGAGATTATGGTATACAAACAATATTGTTCTTTTCAAATTTGGTATTCAGAACTCATTTTTCTTAAGAGGTGGAATAAATTCACTTTGAAAATACCCTCTTTAAATATTTTACATATAATTAATATACATATATCAATATAAACGAACAAGGACCAAAACTGAAGTTATATTTATTATATTCTTGTCGAAAAGTACAATAAACACAATGCGAAGTGTTAACTATACGTATTGTGATTAAAAATTGCAGAATCAATGTTTTTATTGTTATAATATAAACATATGCTTCGAACAATTTTCTGCAACAGTAAGTCAAATAGATGTTTGAATAATATTTCTGTGAAAAGTGCTTAAAATATAATAAAGCACTTATGACATTGGAATAACGGAGAACTTAATTAAGAAACAACTCAGTTAACAATAACAATAATTTATAATTTTATCTGGTAAAATAATTATACGCTTTCTATAAACCATTAAGTATTATAAAGTAAATACTTTCACAATTCTTCTCAGTTAATTTAACACGCCTTTTTGCCACATAACCACTAACAATATGGGGAATGGTAGGTACATATTTGGAAGATAATCAATCTTTCTTTTCCTTGAAGGATGCGTGTGGTACTCGAATAAATTGATTTAAGCATTTTAGTGGAAATGAAAAATAAGTCTACGACGTTACTCTTTTACGCTTCGTAAAGTAATTGCTTTTATAATAACATAGATGGTAGTAAACGTAATACATCTGAATGTTCTTTCATTTGGAGAATTTTCCGAGTTTACACACAATTTCGATGACAACTTTAGCTAGGCTAATTTTCAATATAATAACAACAACACATCGTATTGTAGTAAACAAATCATCGCACTTGGTCTTTCCCCTAATGATTATAGTGTTCACGGAGTCGTGTAAAAAGAAGAAGAATCCAACTCCGAGGAAAATTTTCAATAATTACATTTTAACTTATATATAAAATCATCGTTAGTCAGCCAAGCAAGCAATGTCAACACTTTGAAATATGTTGTTTGAATACACGAAATTTCGAGACGCTCATTTTTTACGACTCCTAATCCAACTCCGGCAAAAATACCGCGACTCCACTGCCCTCCTTAAAAGCTTGTACAGAAAATATAACAAATTTATTTTGTAAACGATTTGTGTGATTGTTTTCAAATACATAGGTTTTTGTAAAGTTCATATTACTCATTCTTATCAGTTTTTCTGTTGTGATTCTCAATGAGTCAATATGATTTTATTTTAAAGCGGCCATTACTTAAATAAATAATGATACCAATGAAAAACATAATATTCAGTAAAACACTATAATATATATTTGCTTCTTATCTTATACATTTAATCTGTGTCCAAATGTGCTTCCTATTTAATATATAAAAACCACTTGGAAGTCGACTTACTCTTTAACAATATTCATAATGGCGTCCCGTAGTTTCACCGAGCATAATCTTTGGATTAACAGCGGTGGTCTTATCGGATAAGTCAGTGGAAAGAAGATATATAAAAGATTTTTATTTTTGACCTTATATATAATGGCTAACATCAGTGATACACAAACTAGTAGGCAGCGTGCGGTCTAAAATCATATTTATTTCGGCTCACAGACTAAAAACAAAGATTCACATGACTTGATATTGACCAGTGAAAATTTTACTGATATTTTATTTCTATATCAACTCAAGTTAATCCCATGTCCGCTCCTAATGTGGAGCATATGTCCTCTTTACAAAAGTACGGAAAAAGTATTCCCACGAAAACTGCTTGTTACTTAGTTGCTCAATCTTTATTTTTTGAAGAGTGTAGGAATAAAAAGATGGGGGGGCTAGTGGCTAAAATAATGATCTCGCTACGCTTCATTAATTCTATTTCAGGTAATTTATTTATAGACTTGGGCAAGTGCCTTCCGTTCAACGCATGCGTTCTGACAGTGCTGTTTTGCGCTTGTGAGTCATGGCACCTTACAAAAACACAGGGTAACCGTATGCTGTGCGTTGAAAACAGATGCCTGCGTCGAATACTAGAAGTGCGGTGGCTTAACTTTGTCAGAAACACGAAGATAAAAAAGGGCAGAGCAGCCATTAATAACGTCCAAAGTAAATAAGCGATGAATGACATGGCTTTGACATGTGCTGCGGATTCCTCAAGAAAGCCTGAATTCTATCACTTTTACCAACCGGATGGATTCCGCTGTCGTGGAAGGCCACTTGTATAGAATGTATTCGGTGGAACTACGACACGCTGGTATGACATGAGAGAAAGCAAGAAGAATGGCGTGGGACATGCTGTGACTAAGGAGCGGATAGGCAAGATTACACTATAATATTCAGCAAAACTTGAACAAGAAGCAAACTATTGAAAAATAGACAAATTGGCCCTACTTTACTATGTTATGCATAACTGGTCCAAAAACAATTCCATTTTATTAATTTGCCACAAACAGTCTTTTTAAGATATTAACGAAATAACAAACATTGTTTGGTAAGCTGATAGTTGGTTATATTAAATATATTTTATTTTTTACGAGCTTTAAAGACCTTTGTTCACACAAACCCTTAAGCTTTTGTAAAGCATTAATGACGTCATTGTTTATTATGACTTTAATGATAATTATGTTTTCATACTTAACTCTGTTTGTAATGTACAAAGCAATATCGTTTGAGTACTTAATGTGGCCATTCAAATCCCTTGTCGATAACTCATTATACAAGCGTGCCCTTCATTAAGCAAACACTAGACTCGCATCGTCGTTTATTAGAAAACCGAGGTCCAGTTACTAACCTTTCACACACTTTCCTTAATAATGAAAATTCTGCTGTTACTATATTTCCACAAGGTTAAAGAATATGTAGTTAAATATTCTGTGTATATAAGATATAATGCTAATTAACTTATAAAACAACAATTTACTAAACTAACTTAATTATAATATATTAGAATCTACATACTTATTTAGAAATCTTGTCAGTTTTCTTGGTGGAACATATTTTTGAGACGCATTCATATTTTAAGGAACCTACTTCCTTTCAACTAGTTTCCAGACAAAATTTACGTTACAAAATTGTCGATTACTTCTTGGTATAAGTATTATAATGTTGTTCTATTATGGAGATTATTCATTTGAACAAATTGAGACCATACTTATTGAAACTGTTTGATTTTATTTAACTCCCAAGAATTCGCGGATTTGCCCGAATAACCATCGTGAGATCTTTTTTTAGCTCTTCCAGAGATTTTAAATTATAAATTCCAGGAATTTGCAAATATGCCTAAATAACCAGCGTGAAATCTTTTTGAAGCTATTTCAGGGATTTCAAATTCTAAATTCCATGAATTTGCGGATATGCCCGAATAATCAGCGTGGGATATTTTTTTAGCTCTAACAGGGGCTTCAAATCCTGAAAATTTGTGAAATTGCAGAAATTTTGGAATTTCGGAAAATTTGGCCGTGTCCCCTCTAAACTGTACTGTTGTTCCCGGTTGAGAAACCCTGGTTTATAGTATTGTTTTATAGTTTATAATATTTCAATTATAGCCAAAACGAAAATAAATATAACTCTTAAAACTACTCACCATTGAAATCTGTGGGCATTGCCATGGGCTAATCCTTTTCGCCAGCAATGGCCTTAAACTCAATTATACATTTATTTCTTATATAAACACGAAACATTCATCTACCAAGCGTCAGTTCAAGTTCACCCGTGCACTTGAACGCCAGAAGATGCAGAAAGGTGAATCCCGGGTCGTTAGTGACAAAATTTGTGTTAATGTACATAATTTGAACGATTCAAATTTTCAAAAGATCATCGTTTATATGATCTCTAATAACAGCTTATTATTTTACAGAATCCGTGTAAGAATTTATACTCAATTGATCAATATACTAAACGTATAATATTGAAAAACTATCTTCTTTTTTATGATTATTCTCCGACGAGTTTCTCTTTAAAACCAAAACGGAAATATTTCCGTTACATGACAACACTGCCATTATTATGCTATGAGCCATGACTCTTACAAATTAAAATTATGACAGTGGCAACATAACTTATACTATGAGTAGGTATCTTTATTTGTTATTAGCATGCAAATGAAAATATTAATTCCCTTTTAGCGTAATATCTGCACAAGCGACATCTGCTGTTGGACAACTACAACGTCGCTATTAAAACTTACCGATGCATATTCGGTTCACAGACTTTAATTAATTTATTCATTTGCTCATTTGAATTTTCGCGTTGAATAAATTATCAGCTGTCACTTGATTAAATAAACTATGATGGAACGGTGCGTTTTGGTATGGCCAATTGATTTTTGGTTGAGTAATGTACATTTTAAACAATGTATTGTACTATTTTGGTGGCAAGCTAACAACACGATTGAGGGTTCAACTTTATCACTACAAACATAGGTATTTTAAACTGAAAGTTACGTATAATCATCAAAACAGTAATTATGAATGAACTATTTATTATATACTGTTACTTCTTTTGCGGAAAAACAATCAAATAACTATGAATATCGATCATATGTATTTTAAATTAAAAAAAATGACAAAAGAGATTCTTTCCGCATATTTTGAAGAGATATACGAAACTTTCTTTTAAAATCATAATATATATATCGAGTTTGGAAAGGAAAAACGACGTAACCCACAATTTTTTAAAAACAGCTTTTTTTCGTTAATCGCAATGTATACAACTTGACACACGTTCTTTCAAAAGGATGTAAGCTGAAAATGCCAAACTAGTATCTAAAATAACCTTTTAAGTTTGAAAATAGAATGGCATGTGGAAATTGAGATCAGGAAAAAAGACGTAAAAAAAGATATTTATCGAAAAAAATATTCAATTAATATCAGATAAAGTCAATTGAAACCCAGTTAATAAGTCTCAATGCACTCCAAAATTGTGTATATTTCATAATTTGTATTTGGCATCGAATCATCAAATAGAGTATTTTGTATCTCCTGTAAAATTTGTTATGTGTGGGTTACATCCTTTGTCCTTTCCACAGTCGATATATAAGTAGTCAACGCCGTTGACTTCAGTTTCAGAGATCACTGGTCAGATCTCAGAATGTAGAGATTTATTAATCAACTTATAAAAACAATGTTCTAAGGCCAAGATGTTTGTGAAGTTTAAATTCTTTCCGCCATTTATTCGATCCTACGAATAGGGTATAATAATCAGCTAAATAATAGTCCTGTCTTAGCTTTATAACTTTATCCTTTCTCTCTTTGAAATGAAAGTGCGGTACATATAAGTTTATATTTGATTATACCTGAATGCTAGTTTGGAGTATAATGGTTTCAAATCCCCAGTTAGATTACGTTAGAACATGATTTTTCAATTTTAAATTCGTATTTAAAAGCTATGAATCAAAATAAATTATTTCAGTGATATTTTCATATCTCCTTATCCACTGAAAATAATAAATTATAAGAATAGTTTCGTTCATCTGTCATTTAAAATGAGGTGCGCTTAGGACCACACTATTTTAACTTAGTACGTTAAGATTTCGATGTCTTTTTATGTTTGCATATCTGAATGGCCAAGTATTAATATTCATAACAGTTTTATTCTGATTTTATTTTTGCAGATAATGTGGTTTACTTTGGTCAAAGATGTTATACTGAAAATGTTGCTGACTTTTTTTGTTGCTTTTTATTCCAATCAAACGGTTGAGATTTTTTTTGCTTAAAACACGGTTTCTCATGCTCCGAGAAGGCCACCGAGAAAAAAATATTTTAGAAGAGCCACAGGACAGTTTCTATGTTGGTGAAGCCGTAGTTTCCTGGGTAATTTTTTTAAATCTGCCAGCGAACAAAATGTTCAAAGAATCCCCGAGTCTCGAATTTATGACTTGTAATCTAGAATGTAGCGGGGCCATGGAAAAATATGGTGACTCAAAAGAGGCCACGGGCCCAAAAAGGTTGAAAAAGTATAGCTTAAAATATGCGTACATAATTGTTTATGAAAATACCCAAACAAGAGTGTGAACGGAGTTTATAGTTGATAAAGATAGCATCAACAAACGTTGCTTTGTAAATTTCGTATACATATTTTGTACCAACTCCACAACATAAGCGTATTGTTTCGGCCATTGCGCGAATGACAATAGAATGCTGACAAACCAATTTTATTCTTTATATAATAGATTGATAAAAAACAATGTCATTACTCTGAAAGATTGATAAATATATATATTAAGAAAAAATATAGATTACCACGTATCAACTCAGCAATATTTGTTAAGTACATATATGAAAACTTAGGTCATTAACCTAATGCGACATTGGAGTACACACTAATAACATAGAAAACCCTTCAGTTGCGGTCAAGTCGATCCAAGCTTTCTACTTTAGATGATTTCTAACGATGGGACACAAAGCAAGGAGGCATGCAGACCGTTCCGAAAATGGCCTAAGAACTCCTTTCATGTTGGTCTCAAAGGTTTTGGGAGCTTTCTGTTTTGTACCCATGCAGCGGGTCTGACCTAAAAGCAATGCTGTGCGAGTCCTTAAACTTCCCTCAATGATCTGCTCCATTACGTTTTAAAAACTTAATTCAAAGATATTTTATATTTGAAAATCGCTTTTGGAGATTAGTTGCGTAACATTTTTTTCCTTTAATCATGAGTAATATTACGTGAAGGTAAAAGTACAGTAAACTGCAAGTCTTAATACAATTATTATAAGGTGGTTTAAAAAATATCAGACTCTGCAACAGTGAAATAAATAAGCTGCAGCTGAAAATTTGTAAGCATTTCAGTTGATTAAGAAAATCTGTTTTTCAATGTTCCATCACAGACATTAAAAACATTTTGATAAACAATCCACGTATTCAGTAGTTTTTATGAAAAATAAAGGTGCCGGAACTCACTGCTTGCCAAACTTTTTACTAAATAGTTTTTTTTTAGTCCATGTTCGTTCCGATTGTGGAGGATGTAGATTTCTAATGAAAGTTTCTCAACATTAGCTTTTTACGAGGACTGTTTGTTCCTCAACATCTCTTTAAAAAAAAACTATATATCAATCATGAGACCATTAGTTATGATCACAGAGTCGGTCTATGTAATAGGTATTGCTTTGTATTTTTATATAAACTTGTGAGTATTTCAGTACCAGGCACATAACATTCAAAAAGAATCATAGATGGCGACAACTAGCCAATGGCAATGGTTGTAATGAACAAAATGCTAATATTGTTTTGAAACATTAAGCATGCCGAAAAAAGGTGCCGGAACGCCGTTCAAATGCGTTGCATGGGAAAAAAAGTCTTGCATGTATTGATAGCTAATGTGTCAAAGCTTTCGTGAGACGAAACCTCGAAACAGTTAGTGATAATATTCAATGCAGGAATGTAAATAAAGCTATTATATTATAATGCTTCATTTGGCATATTACTTGACTATATGTATATGAGTTTTGCGTGCTTGATTGTGCAGGGCTTAATTTATCTTTTGAAAATTGATATTTTTATCATAATCAAAAGCTGTTGAAACTTAAAAAACATTGTATATTATTTATCTAAAATAGCGATAAATCCAGCACGTGAAATGTCTTTACATATTTATAAACGCTACAAAAGAAGAAAGAGACTTAAAACACAACGACTGACAACAGTAAAACTGTCATGTGTAATCGTGTACTAGCTTGCGGCTCTTTTGTGGCAAAACCTTTTCACAAAGCTCAATCTGAGTGAGGAAGGTCAGTTTGAGGTCATAAAATCTTCTAAGTTCATTGTGAAAATTTTTGTGTAAAAAGTTTTGATAGGGAAATTATGCCGTTTTCTCAAGACGACTTTTAAATAACGATTTGCGTAATATATTATGGAAATCAAGCTGCAACAGGATTTAGGAGTACAAACATAAATTTTTGTCATTTATTTGGTTCAATTATTATGATATTGTACTGAGCAACTCTTCTTATATTCTATACTTGTATTCAATACCATTTTAAAACAATATGATACACTAAGAAATTGTTTATAGATAGAAAAAGCCAACGTTGAGTAAAATCTTAGAAGTAAAATGAAAAAAAAATAAACAAAAATGAACAAAATCACCCGTTTAAATAATATAATTCACCGTTATTATCAAGGCCTGCTGTGGCTCAGTTGGTTAGAGCTTGCTCTGCCGATCACGCAGGTCTGAGTTAGATTCCCAGTAAAATCACAGTGAATTAAAGAATTATTCAATTCAAAGTTGTGATCGAAGACTGGGTGTTTGTGATGTCAATTTACAATATTTCCTCTCCTCCCATCCTTCTAATCCTTCAATTACTGGGTGCAGCAATAGCGATTAGTTAACCACTGGTCTTGTTCTAGCCTTATCCTTCTTTCCCTACTACTCAATTTGAAAAAAAAAGTGAGGTTGAGCGACTGAGTGACATACAGTTTTCGTAGAAAAACTTCTGTTGAGATACCTTCATTAAGAGGCCATATGAACCATATTGCGAGCGGACATGGATAAAAAAAATGTTATTATCAGGGCTGTTGAGTCGTCAAGTAATATAACGACTCCGACTCCAACCTTTACTAAAATAATGACTTAAATTATTGATTGATTGAATTGGCATTTACTTGGTAGAGGCTCCATTGTAATAAGGTAAAAAAACAACGTATTTAGTTTTTCATTTTTTTATAAGATGAGTTTATAGCTATTTTGGCGTGCGCAATCGTCAGAACTAAGTTAATTAACAAACTCATCTTATATAAAACTGTTGAACTAAATACGTTGTTTTTTTTTTACTTTATTCCTTTAATTGTTTTTTTGGTTTAGTAGCACGCAGTGGCGATACATCAATTTTTTAAAAGAACACGAAGTTATAAGTTTTTTTCTCGAAAGTTGCTTTAAACCATATCTGGGCAACCACCGGCCCATCGAACTATTTTGTCCGGCCCTGATTCATCTCGGCTAAGTAAAAGAGAAAGAAATTAATAGTTCCAGGTAAGGATTAAATAATGGAGATGACACGGGCGCTTGCAGTGGCTCCACTCTACTAGTTTATTATCACCACCATATAAGAAATAGCAACGTGTTTTATTTAATTAAATATTACTTTATTATGTTTATTACAGTATAATTTGGTCCGGTCTTTGACTCGGATACAGAATGATAATTTGGCCCCAGACATAAGAAAGGTTGCCCATGCTTGCTTTAAACCATTGATAATCCCACGTTGTTACATTTATTCGTAACACGTCAACCAACCTAATATTTATTTTAATGATTAAAGTAATTGTCAAAAAAGAGGAGATAAATTTTATCGTCACCCATAAAGTTTACGATTTCTCTGAAAAATAATTACGTGGTTGCAATCAACCAACAATGGTTATTTTCGACAAAAGAAAATTAATATTCCGATGAAAACAAACGCCAATAGCGTTTTTGGAAAGAGTAATAAAAGTATATTTTATAGAAACAAGTCGCCTGAGACTTATTGCACGTCGCTGTATTTTCTATTGAAAAAGTTTAATAGAAAACAATTGTTATGTTTACATCAAAAGGAAGTTTTTTCCACCCTTTTTGCAAAGGATTTATAATGACTTAACTGATGACTTCATTCTAAAAAAATCATATTACAAATTTTAAATGTAAATATCGTCAGCTGGTCAGTAAAAAATATATCAATCTACTGTCTAAAATAACTCAGTTAGTCCATTTATTTAATCCAGTTAGCGAAAACAATATCTGGTTCATAATACAGACTTAAAAGCAGTAATTTTTATGCTTATTTATTTTTAACATTATTTGAGTAAGATTAGCATAGAATATTTATGATAGAGACTTCATACTAAAAGTAAAAAAACATACATATTTAACTTTTACTTATGATTATCAAATTTTAACTAACCAACTTCTTTCAGTACGGTATTGGTGTATTGATTTGACGAGTCCATTACCGAGTAAAAGAGAAAAACAATGAACTAATTTTATTTATTCCTTTCGTTAGCCTTGACCATAAAATGCAGTATTTTATTTTTGATTTAGAAGCAATTATGCCAAAACAAATACTGGCTAATAGCCTTATTAGGTGTAGGTTGTAACGCCTGATGTAGTTTAGCTTTTCCGTTTCTAAGCTCAAGAAATGCGACCCCAATACCAACATTTTCCTAAATATCTATTTTAATATGGGTGATACAATGTTTATAATTGAGGTATTCTTATATAATAGTTTTTGGACCTTTTGTAATTTATATAAATACGCGATAACGCAGGTGATAAGCGCCCGCGATAACGATTGTTAATAAGATAACTGAGAACGCTGAGAACATTCCTCAGTTGTAAATTCACATGTGTTGTAGGATGACGTCTGTTTCACGCGCAACTTAAAATATGATTATTTATTATAAAACCACAGATTTTTATAAAAAAATGTATGAGGAATGATGCAAAGAGATATTTTAAAGCCCTTGAACTATTTTTTTTTTGAAATTCATAAGAATAAGGCCAATAATGAGGAAACCACTGGGGTCAAAAAAGACCCCCATCGGCTGACAAGTATTTTTCTAGTCTCCGAGCCGCAAGAGTTAGTCAGTAACAGCTTGGTTCTACCAATCAAGCTGATCTGGGTTCTATTTCCGGTAATGTCAATGCCAAATCTAAGACGTCGATGCCTGTAATGCAAATTTTCCTCGAGTTGATTTCGTATGACCTTTCAGCTTTGAATTATGTAGCGTATTGGCACTGGCTGTAATGTTATAGTGTAATCGAGATAACGTTTAACATCGAATGATTTCATATTTCTTTTATATAAACTTGATGTACCCACATCAATGGATAATTCTCCCTTTATAAGAAAAGATAAATTCGATATTTATAGCTTTCCGATAATATATGTCGTAATCGGCTACGCTAGCTATTGTGTAACACGCTGCGAATACGGATATGATAAGAAATGATTCTTTTGATCAATTTATCTTAACACCTTCAGCAGGTGTTGCACCTTGAAAATTCTCAGAAGTTTAAGGGATGGCTAGGTAACTAAATAAGGTGAAAAGCCAAGGATAACGAGGGATGGATTTAACCTTTCTTTAGGGGTGTTTAGGTAAGGTGACCTTAGCGTAAGATGACCCTATTATAAGAGCGTATATAGCCAAAGGAAGACAAAGCAAGAAACGAGAATATCTTACAAGAATTTCAAGTTACCTTAAAGCAGTTAATCTTGTTTTTGTTGTATCAAGAGGAAAATGTATTGCAAACAAAACAACTATCTGATATGAAAAAAACTTGCTATGCTAACAAACTTTCATTTTTTTAGGCAGTATTTGAACATATTTTGAATTAATAATTCAATATTTTCTTGGCAGAAGTATTTTATTCATCTGGCTATCTCGATAGATGAGTATGAAACTAAGACCAATTGATACGTTTTTTGATTCATTTCTATTTTTAAAATTCTTGTAAAATAATAAGAATAATAGTAGTTTAATTATACTGACATGTAAATAGATTAATTTTACTCAATTTATTCAAAATTTAGAATCGATGTATTTTTTAATTATTAAAAAACATACTTTCCTCAATTTGAATAATGATAATTTGTCTATTTATAGCTAACAATTTCAAAACCTCGCCCTATTGGTGCAACGTGCATTTTAAATTAATGATGACACTGCCATCTTGTATTTATAATATTTAATAAATTATAATTCAATGAGTTGCATTGAAATATTTTTTTATCATTGACCTATGTATATTGCATTACATGTTTTTATCGCCGAATCGATTAAATGAAACAACTTAGTTTCTTTCCTTGCAATCTTTAACCCAACTAAAATGAATTTCTTTCATATGCGGTTATTAAATGTGAATCGTTCAAATTTTGTACACTCCCAAAGATTGTTCTTGAACTGATAATTTAAATTCGTCCGTCCACTTAAGCACACGAAGATACCAAAAGATCAAACCCAGGTCGTTGGTATTAAAACATGTGGAGGCTTAAATTTAATATTAACTTTTCACAATAACTAAAAATATACGTTTATGTTGATTCAACAAAACCAATGATACCTTTTACAAAGTGTGTATTTATTATTCATTCAAAGATATCTTTTTTTATTCATATATACCAAATATATTATATATAGAAATGTTGTCAAAATAATTACGCAGAAAAAAATCACATACCGAATTTTCATTTCCTTATCTCT
Organism: Himalopsyche tibetana; assembly: GCA_030503985.1. Classification (NCBI taxonomy): domain Eukaryota; kingdom Metazoa; phylum Arthropoda; class Insecta; order Trichoptera; family Rhyacophilidae; genus Himalopsyche; species Himalopsyche tibetana. Next base: position 14,517,009 of record JAPJYX010000015.1, on the reverse strand, counting down.
TTCTTTTCATAACGTTGGCTGATTTAAAGTTCATAATCAACATTCATTCTACGCACAAAGCTTTCTCGTATTTTATTATCTCTTTTATTACCACTTATCTCCAAAATCCGACGAAATTGTCAGCGGCAGGCGGTCTTTTGTTACTTATTCATCGAATTACCCAGGATCGGCATATTGCCAAATTAAATTTATTTGTAAACTTAAAGAAGGATATATATTGCTTTTAAAACATGCCATTCACTTAGAAAAAAGATTTCAATAAAGCGACATAAAGAACTGCGATTATGATTCTTTGAGAAAGCTCTTCTTTTTTGTATATTATGGGAAAATGAAAGCGTAATAAATGTTTCAGTAGGTTTTTTTAATTAAAAATGCATTAATGCCGAAAATTTTGTAGCTGTAATTTTAACTGTTTTTTGAAAAAGTTTTATACTAAATTTCAATCATACCTACCAAGCCAAATATAGAGTCCACTTTACTTTACAGAATAAAATATATTTGTTCTAATATAAATGCACAAAATGCTACATCGAGTAAATGCCTCAATAGTTCTAAGCTTTATTTATTCCTTTTTTGTTGACGTATTCAAAACGATTTTTTAAGTAACGAAATCGAATTTTATTTTCATTAAAATACATATTATTAGGCGTAAGTACGCGTTTTACGTACACAAAGTTTAAGAAAAAAATGTAACATCAATGAAGTTAAGCAATTTTATGTTTCATAATGTACGAAAATTTATTCTCATACTGGTTTCAAAATGGTTAAAATAATGAAAAATAAATAAATATTCGAATTGAATTGGTTATTAATGCCAAAGAAATTGATAACTTAGTATTTTTTTCAGAAGCTGTTTTGCTTAAAGTCATATGCGCGCTTCTAAAAGCAAATCAGCTACTGAAAAACAATACAAGATATGATAAATTATTCGAAATTCCATGAAAATTGATAACTTTTGTTTAGTTCAATGTTATATACGCATTTGTAGAAGCAAACTGAGGAAGTGGATTTAATGTTAGCAAGAATTGGCTGTTAGCACATTCAAAGAAATCAAATACAGTGGAACCTCTCATAACGAGTTTAATTCGTTCCAGAATCTTACTTATTATGTGAAACACTCGTTAAACGAAAAAAAATTTCCCATATAAAACAAAGTAAAATATAATAATGCGTCCATGCCGATTTTTTTTTTTTAATATTTTTAACGTATATTTAAGTAAAATGACATAATTATAAATTAAATAATTATAAAGCTAAATAAAGGAGCGTAAAAACCTGGAATGCGATTTCGATTTGCAAAAAACTATAAGAAATCGACTAGTTTATTATTTATGACAAATAATTAATTATTTTTTACTAGTAGACATTTGTTTTTGCCGACGCTTTAAAATTTGGTGAAAACGTGACTTATTAAATAAATTTGTAAAACGCATAGCTACCTCTTTATTAAGGTGGTGCTTCTCAATGTACGATGCAACAGTTTCCGAGCTTTCAGCTTTTTTCTTATTGCACCAGAAGACTGTTGGTCTGCTATTTCCTCCTCCTCCACTAACAAACTCTCCTCCATAACTTCATGCTGGAAAAAACAATGCAACTCCATAAGAATTTCTGTGGTCAATTCTTGACTGTACTCTTTCACAAGCTCATCAATATCGTTGTTATCCACCTACAGTCCCATGGTATTGGCCAAAGATACAATTTCGTTGACTGTAGACTTCACAGGTACTGTTTCAAGCCCTCTAAAAATCACATTTGACAACGCTCCTTGGCAAAGCTTCTTTCAAGCTGAAGTAAGGGTTCTCTAGGTAACCCCTTCCTACGCCTTGTCAATCATCTTGAGTCAAGCAACGATGTAAAAATGATCTTTCCAAAACTCGTTATGCGAAATGTCGCTCGTTAAGGGAGCATTTTTTTTACAATCTGTTTTACTCGTGATGGGAATTACTCGTTATGAAAGATGCTCGCTATGAGAGGTTCCACTATATTATTTAAAATTATGGTTTATAAAATGAAAATGTACCATTAAATTTAAATCAAGTAAATACTGGATTTATGCCGTAGAAAAAGCAAAAACAAGAAAACCCCTTTCACTACAGTACATATGTCTTCTTAAATCATAACAAAGCATGTTATAAATAATATATAATATATTCTGAATTCTCAACATTAAGCTCAACCTTTTGCGTACGTTTACCTGCTATTTGCTAACGTATTTCGGTTCGTAGAACTTGTGTTTCCATCGTAGAGCTATCGTGGCTTTGTCGTAGCACTACCCTGGTACTTGTAATCGAACGTTCGTGTTTTGTAGTATATCGAAGGTAGTCTCTATCTGTGGTCTTCAAGTCCCAACGGACCACACTGCGGATCAGCATCGGTGCTCAGCGGAACGGAAACTGCATATAAAGGTAACGCTTTCCAAGTATTTGATTCACATTGCTTTGCAAAAAATCATATGTTTCTGACTAGATATTGCAGTACCACAAAAATATATCAAATTAAATACTAAAATAGTTGAGGTATGGTATTAAGCATATTATTCTTAGTTTTTTTTATTGTCACATAATGGCTGTTACGTTGCAGTTAGTTGTTTGGCTAAAAACTATATTTTCTAATAAGCAGTTGTCTGCTACAGAATGTGATACTTTTGAAATTACCTTAAATGAAAAATAACAAAGTTTTGATATCAGTAGAAAAGTTAATATTAAATAAACATTTAGCTTTATTTCGTTGGACTACTGCCAAATGTATGTAACTGTGGTTTTATATACAAAATCTAGCTCATTAATGTATATGCTTTTCACAAAAATAAGTTTTAGATAAGGTCTGATATTGCCAATACGAATTTGAGGCAATTAAGAAGATATGGTTTTTTAAATTTTATACTTAACCACTTGAATACCAAACGGACACGGACGGTGTCCGGAACATATGCAAGCGAACTCGGATGTCCAAGACATTTAAAAAATCAAATACTGGTATTCTAATAAAATATAAGCAATATTTTGATGAATATGTGCAGTGCCATCTATACTGAGTCACTATAGGTTTTTAAAATATCGAATTCGAGTGTATATTAGGCAAAATTATTTTTCTCAAAAATACGCAGTATCTCTGGGACATATTAATGATTTATTTTCGCGATATTCGAACGGTTAAAAATGAGAATGAGAGATAAAAAGTAATACTGTGACAATGATATCTAAAAATCGAAAAAAAGTTATTTACTTGTATTTGTGTTACTTGTTTTTAAGAAATTTATTATTTTCTTTTATAGTTTTTTTGGTATAGGTTCTGAAGTAAACAAAAAGTAGGTATTTTAATTTGACTGACTAGTGATTGTAAAACTGGTTTTTTTAAATACTGAAATAACGTATTGAAAATGCAAAAATACCGATATTTCAATATGTTATATAAACTAGAACTAAATGAGTAGAACACATCATTAATTGTTTACGGGGAATTGAAATGTTTTTAGCCTGACAAATGCTGTATCAATATTGACAGACTTCACATTTAACGAGACTTAGATGTATTATTACAGGGGTTCTCAACCGTGTGCCCGTGGGCGCACTTGCACCCGCGGAGCCTTTTTTGTGCGCCCGGCAAAGTATCAGATAAATTTTTAAAAAGCCATTATATTTTTTAATAAAACTATTTTTAATAGATTTATTGAATTCGCAAAAATATAACCAAATCCATGTTATTTTAAAGCAGCTAAGAGAACAATAATAAAATTAATACATACATCTGTACTACTTTTTAATACTATGTATGGAAATCTGATTTTTTAAAAATCCGGCCTGTGCCCGCCACTTTTCTCCAAAATATCAAGTGCGCCCGTCACCGCAACAGGTTAAGAACCCCTGTATTATTATGTTAAATTAACGTCAGGTAATGTCGGCCCTCTAGAGGTGAAGTGAGCCAACCAGTAAAATTGTAAAACATTTTTCTTATACAATCACGTCTTTATTTTGCGTTTTGGTGGATTGTATATTTTTATTTTTCGGAGATTGCAAACTTTTTGTTTAATATGAAATGCATGTATTGATATATTTATAGAGTATTGAAATTCTTATATCTGACGTAACTGGTACCTTATCCACTATTGGATAATTAAAAAAATAGATCAAAAAAGAAGATTAGTGAAAATGAGACAACCATAAAACGACACGAAAACACGAATGAAAATCAATTCATATTTTTTTATTAACACGTGAACAAAACCTCAGCTTATCGTTTCTAGAATTTGAAAATATATTGGTTTATTGATAGTATTAATTAAGTTTGAATGTGATTAGGAATCCACAGAAGTTGATATACGTATAGTACGCAGAAGCCAACAACATGTAATGTGTGTTGCTTAAATTATATCAATCAGATAAGTTTGAACTGCAAATTAGAACATGCAGTGACGTTGGATATGTTTGGGGTGGTAGTTTTGACAAATCTGATTATCTGAATATGCAAACATAAGTTACTTCATAGAGGTCAAAAATAGTTTTACGAGATTAATGAACTGTACAAGCAAGGCAACTTCGTGGACATATATTGTACATGGTTTTATTATCCTAGTTAAATAAGAACAATGTATGATAATTTATTTTTTATTGTATCAAAAAATTTACTTAAAATGATCTTAGTCTTTGTTCAGCCGCCAATGAATTCAACCTATTATAGTTTTCATTTTTACGAAAACATCAGCTGTAAATAATGTATCGTAAATACATCACTAAATGCAATGCCAAGAGTTTTTTTGGTGGTAACTACGGTGATTAATAAACAGAATTTGTTTGTTTTCAGCAGATTGCTTATTGATATCACCTTGATTTGATTTAGGAATAAATTCATATTTTTTTTTTCGTAATCATATAATAAACATGATTCTGAAGTTTTGACAGATACACAAATCACACCGACTGTGCGAGAACACACAAAAATATCACATAGATTTACTCTTTAAATCAGGTCACTTTTTTCAATTTATATAATTATAGTGCTACGTAGTGAGCATGCTATCAAACAGCTGCACGTTCAATGCTGAGACTTCTCGTTTGGTTGAGATTGAAAAAAAAGGATAATCAGCCTTGAGTATCAAATCATATGGTAGTAAATCATATTCATGGCCAGTAAACATGGCGACAGTTTTAAGTATAAATAGGAATTGAAGGATATATATATATACATTTGAGAAGGTACAGAGAAAGACATACAATATGTGATGTGGATGTCTTAGTGCAACGATATTGTAGATCTAGTTTTTGTTTAAATTGACTTAACATATACACAATTTTTGTTTAAATTGTATGAATTGTATGCTGTAAAATTGCTATACCTTCAAAAAGAGTCTTGAGAAGATAAGGAATAGTTTGAACACATAGTCTATTTTACCAATATTTATCATGCAAAAAAAGTTATTGAAATTCATTTAAAACACAATATCTTTGAACTTATTACTAAATCAACAAAGTGTTTTCATTTTATAGGAAACGGAACCGGATATCTGTGCTATAATATTATGAGAAATCTTGTCATCAAATTCACCGGAAATCTAATGGTAAAATAACTTTTATTGAGATATGTCGTAATACTGTATCAAATAATCCGAACCACTTTTGCTCACATTGAACATTTTAATTTTTTTACTAACATGATTTTATTTTTATAAAAGTAATGTTTTCCCTCAAAGAATTGGCAGTAAGTGGTTGACTATAATAGTGACTCATATAATTTCCGAGTTTTGCAATTTAATAAGTCATTTTTTTTACTAATATTTTGAACATTAATTGTCGCAAGTATTGTTCTGTTAAGCTCACATATGTACATGTGAGAGTGTTATGAAATCGTTGCTGAAGCGAATCTGACGAAAAGAGATACACCGTGTCGCGTACAGTGGCTTAGTTCGGGACGTTGTATTATCACTGTACGGTTATAAGCACTTTGTGGCGTAAACCACATAGCAGCCTCTGTCGCCGTCTCTATACAATTTACAGGCGCCTCGTAAATACTCCTTCAATTCACGCTCCACTAAAAACTAACGACTTGGAACGTCAAATATAACGCAACGACCAAAAAACACAGTATTTAATTGAGCAGTGTTGTAGTTTGAAGCTGCTTAATTTACATGGTTGTCATATTAATAAAGTTGTTTTTTTTGTTGTTCAAACTGATAGATGTTGATAAGCCAGATGTATTCTTATTTATTGAATGTACATTTACTGTAGAAATCGAAAAAAAATGAAAATAATTTATTTCTACAAATATTTTATTTAATCATTAGCTATTTTTTCATATTCTAGCTCAAGGCCGAGGAAACTTTTCTTTTCTAAACGTCAAATTCATTTATCTGATTCAACATAAGGCCGCAGTAAACATTGACTAGGCCGACTAGGGAATCTTTGGCAGGAAACAATTTCATGCCAATTTCTAATTCTCTAGGAAGTCCAGAAATTTTGAGATCCGAAATCTTAAGAATTTACGAATTTACTACTTACCTAAAATACTTAAGATATTTTATACTTTAACAGATTTATTTTATCATAATTATTGCATTGACCTTTTAAGCACAAAAAATGCAAAGTGAGCCAAACTATCAACAGTACTCTCAAAACAACTAATCTTGGCATGCTACTTTAGTCCATATGATCTACATAAGAAGAAGAAATTGTAAAAAAATCTTTATCCATCTATATTTACTACTTAACACTTTTTTTAGATATTCTAAATATATTTTTATTATTTTGTGCGACATTGTCTTTGTTTGTCAATGTGTAAATATGTCGTTTACGAAATTCATGTGTACGTTTGTCGTGTTGGTTTTTTTTTGCTTGAGTTGATCATAGAATAGCCAACTTTGTTGATATGAATTAAAAATATTTTGAATGTTACAATATTTAAGTATTTCGACTGAGGGTGCTTGATGGAATTTCAATATCAAATTTGAATTGTTTGAATTTTGTACTTTTCCATGAGTTTTGTCGCTAACGACCCGGGTTTCGCCTTTCGGCATCTTCAGGCATTCCAAGTGCACGGATGTACTTGAACTGACGCGTAGTAAATAGTTTGTATCGTTTATAAACAAAAATATAAGTAGATCACTAAGTTAAAAGGATATTAAAATGTAAATTAGCGAAAATTGAATGTATACAATTTTCAATGGATTAAGTGGGTTTGTTATAATTATGGGAATTTTTTGAAAATATTAATGACCAGATAATAACATAGGAATGTTTACAATAAATCTAGGGTTTTATCCGACCTATTATTAATGAGTTGATTTGTTTTTAAGCCTTTGAATTAATATTTAATGATAGCAAGTGCTTGAATTATTAATAAAATGACAATTATTTAAAAGAGGTACAACAATGGAGAGAATTTGGTAGATAATATTGCTCGTTTAAAATTGGCAAACTGTTGACTTATATTTTTGTTTATAAACGATACAAACTGTTTACTACGCGTCAGTTCAAGTACATCCGTGCACTTGGAATGCCTGAAGATGCCGAAAGGCGAAACCCGGGTCGTTAGCGACAAAACTCATGGAAAAGTACAAAATTCAAAAAATTCAAATTTGTTACAATATTTGCTTAGGCTCAAGGCTAATTGGCATATTATTAACTTTGGGCATTACATTATTGGCATGCGTATAGTGTGTAGAATTTCAGTTGTTATAGTAGGAATAGGTTTACCAATAATTGCGTTTGGGTGGAAAATTCATTTAGATTACCAAGAATTGCCTTTAGATCGAAATTACGTTTAATTTATCAATAAATACTTTTGGATAGACATTATGTTTTGTCTACTAAATTATAAGTGTTAAAAAATATGAAGTATAACAAATCATCTAAGATTGATAAAATAAATACATTTAAGGAAATTTTATTTGAGTATAATTTAAAGAAAATATTTTTTTTTTTTTATCAACACTCTTCTTCTAATCGTATTCTGTATAGAAAAAAAAGATTAAGTTAACAAATAACTAATACTTATATAGATTTTATCACTATCGACCCGGGTTTTGCCTTCCGGTATCTTCAGGCGTTCAAGTGCACGGATGAACTTGAACTGACTCAACTGACTGACAGTTCAAGTTCATCCGTGCACTTGAACGCATGAAGATGCCGAAAGGCGAAACTCAGGTCGTTAGTGACAAAATCTGTGCAAATGTACATAATTTAAACGATTCAATTTTAATATTGAAATTCCACCAAGCACCTTCAGTCGAAATTTTAACCCTAGAGAGAAAAAATAGCCAGTTATCTATAAAAAAACAAATGTACAGTAATAAGGATTCCACGTGGACAAAGCTTAAAAATTAAGGTCGTTATATTTAATTAACAATCGTGTCATTTGAGGTAAACTCTATAAAAAAATATTCATGCATTAGTTATCAGTTTTTAGTTCATGAAAACAAATCGGCGAGAAGTATTTTTCATGTTATAGTAGTATATTTTGCATCTAATGAAAGTGTTTCTTTTCTGACTTTATTGTCTACAGATGCAATTGTCAATAAATAGCATTTATTTACAAGAATACATCAACATTTTCTAATGTCAGTTTAGTGTAAAGATACTTTCTGTTTATGAATAATTCTTTTCATATTTTTATTAACAATTGTTTGTTGTACCCTTATTATTCTCATTTGGAATACTAAGACTAACCCTGTTTTAATATTTTTTCCAATAAGTTTAAAATGATTGCGATGAGCGAAATCAATCCTGTTCCTAATACTCAATGTAGAATAAGTACAAAAAATGTTTCTGTTGTTGTTAAAAGAAATGTTTATATCAATTTTGAAAAAAAAACTATGTATGGTGGTTTGCTTTTATTAGATTTACTGGTCGAAACGTAAACTGATAAATTATTCACATGAGTCATCTGTGTTCGTAATTAACAAGTAGTAAAAAATCCAAATGACTTTATTTACTTGGAACATATTAAACTGGGTTTGGCTGGTCTACGTAATAAAGATGCACCTCGTATGGGCTGTATTAATGATAATATAGCACGGAGTCAATGGTAACAGCTGCCAAATTCATCTAAAATTTACATCACGTTGCAGCTCTTAGTAATGGCAGATGAATTATTATGAACACATTATAATAATAGTCTTATACCAGGAGGAATTAATTTATTTATAACCAATGTTTGAGTAAGTACCTTACAAAAATAATTTAGCAAAGATAGTTTTGTTATGAAATATTGTACTATTTCACTAGACATCTGTTTTTTTTTGAAAATCAGTCTTCTTTTTATAATGATTATTTTATTTTTCTCCAGCGTATGCAGTGCAAAAAATCGCTTCGATCTCTAGGACCTCCACTTTGAGAAAAGTTTTAGTAAAAAATATGAGAAAACGACTGCAATATTCATCATTTCTGAATGAATTAATTGACAGCAAAGACGATTGTGATCTCATGAACTTGCTTTAAGACGAACAGAAACATAGAAATTCTTTCGCTCACCGCTGACAGATAGAAGATATCACCACGAGAAGAAGTGTAATGAATTTAGAAGTTTCAACGTTTGTACTGTATCAGACATAGACTGTGTGAATAAAATATGCTTATTAATCTTGTGGACAAGTTGTCAACGTTGTAGAAAGTTTGATTTATCCAGTTGCTGAGTCTTTGGGTGCTGATTAATTCATAAATTATTTTATGGATATCTTTTTAAGTGCACAGATGAAGACAATATTTAAATTGTCTCACCATATTTACCCTGTGAAAGAGTGCGTTTTAAGAGTAACGGCTATATAATTATGTAAGAGTTTGACTGAAAGTGCTTTATGGAATTTAAAAATTTCAACTGAACTGTTAAACATTTGTAAACTTTTTAAAGTTTTGTCTCTTTTACACGCTTTGAAGAATCCTGCGTCAAATTATAGTGAATACAATTTGAACGATTTGAAAGTAAGTCACATGTCTTTTCCTATTCCTATCCGTCTATATTTACCTTCTCCAAAAATAGTGGTTGACTGTCAGTTCTCGTAAAACGTCTGTCTTGATGGTATATTATGAGTAATATCGTCACCGTACCAGCAAAAGTATGTAAGTAACAAAATTGAAAAATTTAAAGTAACAACAATAAGATTCTTGAATACATATTTTTTTGTCTGGGATAACTCAGTTTGTGCATTTATTATACTAGTTTGGCAAAAACAAAAAAAAATATATCGGTCATTATTATCATGCAAAGTTTAAGGGACTGTCACTGTTTATAATTTTCTAACTTTATTTGTGCCAGAATCACATAAATACATTTATATTTTGACATATAATATCCAGGCCAGAAGCAATATCCTGAAAGCTCATTTTTTCATTTACCATTTACTTAGAATAATTAATGTGTTATTTTTAAACTTATACAAGATCGGTTACATGACAGTTTATTTCAAATAAGCAAGATTTTTTTATTATTAAATAGGTCTTGACCCGATTAATTTACACCAAACTGTTCTATGTTTAGTTTTATTTTTTAAATCCTATTTAAACAAACCAGTATGCGAAAGCATCAATGTAAGATAAATAAACGGTTTACAAAAATATTATTCTGTTCATTTGTTTATATTTTTATTTATCCTTATAGTCTAAATAAAGTTTGGCCTAAATTCGTTTTTTCCATCTCCACTTTATATAATTTTCTCCATGGCCGCGATTACGGTAAAGATTTATATGTTTTAACCGTCAGCAAAATTCTTTAGAAAACCGTATGATTTATTAACGTGGCAAAATAATATGCGACACTGTTGGTAGAGTATTAGCCTTAAATACGAAAGTGTGCGAAGATATGATATTTAGAAAATGTTCAAGTGAGTATGAAAATCTGGCAAAACGAGTGAAGTTGTCACTATAAGATTTCTCGCATTACATCATTCATCATCACGTCAAAGGACTGTTTTCACAAGAGACGGGCGCTTTGGGATACTGTCGGAAGATTCTGTCAGTGAAAGAGGCTCTTTCAAACGCCTCTTCAGAAACTAGTTCCGTCCGAGTAAATGAACTAAAGTAAGCAATGGGAAATGGAAGATTTTCTCAGTACTATGAACGGAAACAGAAACTTAGAAGTATTTCCATTATTTAAAAATATCATTAATTTTGTCGCATCCATTTTGACTCGTAATTAAAATAATCTTTAGGAAATTTTATATTAATTTTGGATGAAGATATTATAATAATACTAAAGACTAAAAGAATAAATAGTAAAAAGTAAAGGTTGATTATCCGACCACCAACCGTAATATGTTGCAGACTCAGAGAGACTCAGATTGCAACATTCATCCTCAATCTGATTCCTACAAGCACACATTAAAAAATGTTTTCTTTATCATTTGACAGTTGGTTTTAACACTCAAGGGGCTGTGACAAATTTATTGAAAAGTTAGTTGTTGATTATCCCACCACCAAGCGTATATATATCACGGCCGCCTTCCATAGCTCAAAACAATTAAGAAAATAAACGAATTTATTCTTGGCTCGATACAGAGCGGGACTTATTTTTTAACCATACAATGTTGTGTTTAAAGAATAAATATGGAAAAAAGAGAACGTTACTTGCTCAGCCATTTAATTTAAGTGATATTAAATATTCTGTGTATCCTTATACTGTGAATCCACCGTGGTAGAAGAGTTTAATCTACTCCGCGCTGAAATTTAAGAGGAATCAAGAATATCCTGTTTCTCATATGATGTTACAAATTTATCGAATGCCTCAAAGTTGGCCTTGGTTGTGATCATGTCAGCGTGACCTATTGTGCCCGTATTAGGGAGGACCACAGCTCTGCTCGTTCGGTATTCATCTCAGGGCATTCCTGCAGTACGTGATTGGTGTCCTGATGGTTGTGTCCACTGTGATGGAAGTGTAATCCAGCCGTTCAACCAACTTGCCCAGCCCAAATAATTTACTGTTGAATTTGCCATGGCCATATATAAATTGGCAAACCCAGTGTCCATGTATAATAAAATATAAACGAAAGTTTGTATTATAAAAACGACAAACTTTAAAATTGATTAAAACAATGGTCGATCGATATACGAAGACATACTATTATCTTAAGCTAACTTATATTAAAATAAAATTAACTTGTAATAGTGAAGCTCATTTTTAGTCATGTTTGATCCAACTGCCGGACATATAAACTCATATTGAAGACACCTTAACATAAATTGATTTATTATTTATGTAACCGAAACATATATAAGTCATAAATGACAAAAAGACCCACTTTTTGATTTAACACCTTAGTCTGAAATCTTTTTTTTTTACGTATTTGCTTTGTTTCTTGATTCATATAACAAGTATAAATAAAATAATATTACCAGCGAATGAAACGGCGATTAAGATGTATTGCTGTAGAAGAGTAAATGGAAACGTATTCTATCTTTATAATCCCGCTTTGATATATATGTGAGCACTAGTATACACATGTGGCATATTAAGTACTTATAATACATATAATATATAATTATGTATAATCGAAGAATGTTATATTAGATTCGAGCTAGGGCCTCCAATCCCGGGATTTAGAGATCACAGAATTAGACGGGTGACAGTACTAATCCCGGGATTAGTAAAAAAATATGTTCAAAATCTTGGAAGAAAGGAAAGGTAAAAAAAATAAAAGGTTCCAAACTTTTTTTCCAAAGTTCCAAAGTTTATTTTGGGTATTCCGTAAATTTTCGGGTTTTTCAAATTGCAAATCCTGGAAGAACTAAAAAAATGTCACATCGTTTCATTTTGGGAAATCCGTAAATTCCTGGGTTTTTGAAATCGGAAAAAAAATGTTTGAAAACTCCCAAGATTTTTAAATCGTACAGCCCGGGATGACAAAAAAGGTCCGGGATTGTATGCTCTCATTTGAGCTATGTTGGATAATACGGAATGTTCATATTTACAATTTAGCAACCTTACATTTCAAGCAAACTCAATAGTTATCAATGAAATAATAATTTGATCAATTGGCAGTAAGTAGTACCTATTAAATTGAAAAAAATCAATGACTCATAGCTTACTGTTCTATCGAAATATTTGAGTAACTTTCTTCATATAAATTTGTTTCAAATTATTGAAACGTTCCATCAAATTTTCAATATGTAATTAGTTTGGAAAATTATTTTGTCGGGTCCTATAACACAGTGGTTAGCGTGTTGGGCTTCCGTGCTGGACTTCACAAGTTCGAGTCCCAGTACAAACAGCATTTTTTCAATCGATTTATCAATTTCTGTTTGAAGGCATGGGTGTTTGTGATATCTGAAAATTCCCTCCCACCCTATCCGATCCTTCAATAATCGGTTGTAGCGAGAGTGATTAGTTAACCACTAGTCCTGTCCTAGTCTTATCCTTCTATCCCTATTACTCTCTTTGAGTTAGAGAAATTGGGCGACTGAGTAACAAACATTTCTCGTAGAAAAAATCTGTTGAAATACTTCCATTATGATGCCATACTACAAAGATTAAAAAGAAATTGGAGCTAATGATTTTTTTTTTTAAGAAGCTAACCTATTTTATTAGTAGCCATGTTTAGAAATTTCAACGTTTTTGATGCCAATTGTTTTTTGATCACGAAATCTTTTATTTAAAGTAACGGTAGAAAGTTTACTGCGGACGAGTATGCACAATGTGCAGTCTCCAAGATTTGTCAGTGCGTATTAGGGTCTCAAATCCCGGGATCACAAAAATCACAAAAAGGCTTTGGAATTGGATACCCTAGTGCGTATACAAGTTAAACAAAAAACTTGCATCAGGCCACACACGGAATTTGAAGAGCGTTAAATAGAGTCTTTTGAATGAGTTCTAACTGTATATAAATTCATTATATTAAAAAATGCTTATTTTGCGTCGTAGATTAATGTTACTATAAAAACAACACAAAGTTCCAATGAGAAATTACTATCAAAATTTAAAGTAACTTTGGATTTCTGCGATATATTTTTACAAAATAAAGTATTATTGTCAAACTGCATTTTCTCGAAAGCTAATTTACAAGATGACATGTAATTGCAACACGTACCTCTTTCCTATCTAGTCAATAAAAGAGAAAATATTTTTTTCAAGATTGGATGTATAATAACAATTCATTCTTGTCGTATACTTTTTGATGTGATTGCTAGAGTTTTTTTCAATATCCATTAGATATTTTACACAGATTAAAATATATTTTACAAGATACTAAAATATTTATACTTGCTACGTTCAACTGAAATGAAGACTTAAGTGTTTTCAAAAAATAACTAAATTGGTGATTTTTTAAATTTGTTTTAATCTTCTTTTTTTTCTTTTAAATTATCGTCAGCATCATGAAATTTTATCCTTAAAAGACAATGTATTATAATCAAAATGGTTCCATGAATAAATAAAAGCAGCAAAATTGCTTAATATGATTCTCAAGTGGAACATTTTTGTAAAGAGAAAAACCTGATGTGCCATTATTTCTGATTTTACCTGAACGGTTGTTTCATTTTACCATTTTTATTGCATTTAGATATAAATAAATATGTATTGAAAAAGTTCTCACTCATTCATTGTCTTGGTCAAACAGGGCTGGTTAAATAAAAGTTTCGTATTCAAATCCCTCTTACGTATGTGTCACGTGATCTGTTGAATCAACCAAATTGGTAGAGGTAAAGTACATTTAAAATGCACCTGAAATTGGGTGGTGACATATATTTTACATTTTATTGAACGTATTTACTAAAAATAAATGATAAAACGTATGTTTTATTTTTCACATGTAATTCAATAAAAAATATTATATAAGTAATGTTTCGGGTATCTAATCTATGGAGTTTTAAGTCTTAGGGTAGGTTAACATCAAAGCTCTTCGAGTATTCTTCATTACTAATGTTTTGGTAATTTACATTCTATTACCGTAGTTGCCTATGGAAGGGCGTGATTGCTGCAGTGGTTAGTGAGGCCAATTCACGGAGACGCGATATGCATTCATTTATTAATCACATTATATGTATAAATAAACCGAGTGCTTTTTCCCCATGTAACTCGGTGGAACGGCGTTCCGGCAGCTTTTGTTTTGAATCAATATTTGCAAAACTTTAATTTAATTATTTTAAACACTTTAAATTTCCAAGATTGGCTATTCGTCCCTATGTTAGTTACCTTTTGAATGTTATGTATAATGTACCGTCATAAATTAATCCATCTATTTGGTGACCAGAACCAAGGTTTGACACTTTTACATAAGTTCAACTACGTTGATCAGTCATCAATCAGAGGAAAGCCGGGCTTTCATGACGGATCTCACAGATTCGAGTTACAGTACGGACAGCATTTTCTTCAATCGATTTTTGTTCAAAGGCATGGTTATTTTTAATATATAAAATATTTCCTTTCACCCTTCTAATTCTAAAATTAACGAAGCAAAACGAGAGCGATTAGTTAACTACTAGTCCTGTTCTAGCCATATCCTTGTATCCTTACTCTCTTCGAAAAAAAGAGAGGTTGAAATAATATCTTTTTAGAAAAATTTCAAAAGCGCAAAGTATATTTTGGGCCTCCTTTAAAGTATTACTGATTTTAGACAACACCGTTTTTCTCTCACTCACAGTATTTAAAAGTAGGTTTTTCAGATATCTAAAAATTGATTGAGTTAGTTTAACTTTGACTGCCCTTGACGGATTTTGCGGGTAAAATAACAAGGTAAATAACGTTTCTTTATAAGCTAGTAAAATGTGTATTTGTATTTGGACAAAAACTACTTTTCCCTAGATGCCTTTATATTATATAAGATTTTTCCGGTGAAAGTATTCAGAGAGAGTGGGATGAAAACGTTTGTGAATGACGTCACGCTTTTCTTTGATCTTGTGACGTCACTAGGCGCGAAAGCAACCGAGTAGTAATCTAATTTAAATTACAGAAAAAAACATTTTCATGACGTGTTCATGTTTTATCGACCATGTCATTTTATTTTTTTACATGAAAAACCATACGTTGTGAATTTTCGCGGGTTATTTTCGCAGAATTTATGAGCACTGTATATAACAGAGTCGTGTTTTGAGTATTCATAAAAAAAAACGTAAAATCTGAAGTGTTTCTTTGGGAAATGTTAAAAGATTATGAATTTCAATGTGTGCATAAAAAAGTCAATAAATACACGAATATTTTTTTTAATAGGTAGGTACGCACAATATTATAAAGAGTGCTTCATTTTCGAGTAAATTATTTAAAAAATCAAATAAATTAGATCACGTCATCACTGTACTGGCAAAAGTTGCTAAGAAATAAATTGATGGTTCTGAGTAAACAGCAAAAGAAACATTTCAATTTTAGAGCTTCAAGCATTGATATTTTATGTTACATATACAATTATTATCATATCAAAATATAGATGCATTAAAGTTGATCTGATTCAAATGTGAGCTTGAAAATAATTGACAGGAAGAATTGTCTGCTTTTAAGCCAGCATTGATATTATTCGTTTTTTAACCATTTCTGCTACCAATGTGAAATATATGGCTTCTTTATGAAAGTATCTCAGTAGGTGTTTTTCTACAAAAGCTTTTTGCTACTCAGTCGCTCAAGCTCTAGCAGGGACAGAAAGGTTAAGACAGGAAAGAAACAATAGTTGGCTTATCACTCTTGCTTTACTCCGTTATTTAAGTATTAGAATGTTGAGGGGATGAGAGTATTTTTGAGATATCACACACATACATATCTTCGAGAAAAAAAATCGATTGATTAAATGCTAAATTTGAATCGTTCAAACTATGTACAATCTCACAGATTTTGTCACTAACGACCCGGGTTTCGCCTTTCGGCATCTTCATGCATTCAAGTGCACGGATGAACTTGAACTGACGTTTAGCAAATGAAAGTTTCGTGTTTATATAAGATACAAATGCATCACTGAGTCCAAAGCCATTGCTGGCGAAAAGGATGAGCTCATGGGAATGCCAACAGATTTGAGTAGTGAGTAGTTTCAAGAATTATATAATTTGTTTGTCGGCAAAGGTTTTATGATTATATGATTTTTATGATTATATAGGTATAGAAGTGGAGATGTGGGAAAGTTTGATATTTCATTTAAAATCGGAAGACTTTGCAGCTGTGCTTTGTTGATTTATAAAATTTCTTGGAAAAAGAGCTTATGACTGTCCGTATTTGGGTGTAACATTTTCACCCTTGCAATGGGAAACTGCCTATCACCGTTGTTAGCTGAGTTTTATATGAACTATTTAGAAGATACAATTTTTAGAAACAAAACAGAAGCCAAACCTATAGTCTATTGGTTCCGATATGTAGATTGTACTAGTATTACGATAGTAGTTTGAACTAGTATTTGAACCTGTGAGGTCTAGCATGAAAGGAAACGAAGTTTATTACTGTGACATGCAACCGACTAATAATAACTGCATATACAAATACAATGATATTTTTGACAAACTGGTATACCAACTGAGACGTATTCCAGACAAAAATTAAATATATCATTTTTTATGAAGAATCTATATTATACAAACATGTTTTTATGATAACAAGTTGTCAATAGCTCAATAAAAGAAAGATGAGCGAGTAAATGACGAATAGTATATTAGTGGACCTCTCCTCTAAGAATAGATATAAGGTGGGTACGTGAAAGATCTATTATCGTGAAAAAATCACTTGAAATAGCAACTAAAATTTTCCGTATTGGTATTCCAACATGCGTAAATCAAAGCTGTTGGGCACAATATTGATAACTTGAGTATAGGTAAAAGATAAATTATTTAAGATATTGAAATCAATCGTGTTTGTAATCAAAAGTATGTGCTGTATTTATTATCACTTTTTATTACATTGTATAACGTTTTGCTTATTTAAGAATGAAATCAAATTTTTGATCACAGCAAAAATATTTCAAAATTATTCCACAGTACAATCAGATTCATTATATGTTAAAGATATAAAAGATAAATATGAATAAGCGTTTAAAATTAATTGTAAGTTATTTTGTGGAAATTAAATTTGATAACTTTTTATTATTATTTGTGTTGATTGATTTTATTAATTGATTGTGACATTTTAGGATGGCTTTTTCCTTAGATTTTTGTTTATGTCGACATTTATTATTATTCCTTACATGTAAATTACGAAAATGGAGGCTAAAGAAAGGGAAAAAATTAAAAGAAAGGAACGGTAAAAAAATAATGTTAGCACAAAAGAATATATTATAATATGTTTGAATATTAATATATTTTTTTTGCTTTTAGAAACTATTTTATATGCCTTTAAGTATTATTTAATATAATGCAAGCAGTGTTTAATATAATGTTTGATTTGATAACTGTGTCATTTCACTGCTTATGTATTGAATTGTGACACTCACTTTGCCTATTTAAGAAGCATCTACACATTAATTGTCGTAATGTTATTTACAAACAAACTAATACTTGTTTCTAATTGTTAAATTACACATTACACAATAGAGGTTGGAGTTTATTTCCTTTTTACAGAAGGCAAGAAAGAGATAAGGTAAGAAAATCTCATCAAAAAATAAATTTAGCTTTGTCATGAAATTATTAAATTAAATTTTATATTTAAATTAATTCCTACAAAGCTACCGCCAAATCCACCGAATAAAAGTATTATTTTGACACGCAATAATAACATATAGAACTACCCTACTAATCATAGGATTTTGGGATTGAGGTTAAGAAGTGAAAAAAAATATTGAAAACAGGCGACCAGCCAAAATTTTATAAATCCCTGTAAAAAAATATGAAATCTGCAAAAGACTAAAAAAAAAATTAATTCCTAGTTTCTTCACGATTTTATGTTGAATGTTCATTCCCGGATTGAAAAAATTGTGAATCCCAAAATTCTGCGGTCACAAAAAGAGTCCGTGATTGGATGCCCTAGTTCAGGCGTGGGGAACCTGCGGCCTTTTGGCTACTCTGGTGCGGCCTTCTGGCAATTCTGTAATTCTGAACTTTTTTGTATATTTGTAAATTCCTGAGATTTTTATTTGAAAATACTGCGTTGCCACGCTGCTAATTAGGGAAAATTCGCAAATTTTTGAGCTTTTGAAATTGGCATGAAATTGTTTCCGGCCAAAGATTCCCTAGTCAATGTTTACTGCGGCCTAAAATCGAATCATACGTATCGAATGTATACTTACCACGTTGGGCGTGTGTACAGGCAAAAAAATCTTAGAGTAATAGTCAAATTGAGCCAAAACTGCATTTATATTCAGAAACTTTGTGTTATTGTTATAAATGAATAATTTTACAATAGCTTTGAAAGCTCTTTGTTGGAATACCGTATGCTACAAGCAATACAATTTCGGAGTGAATCGAAATAAGCACATTTCCTTACATGCTCTATATTCAGAGCATTCGCAGGTAAATTTATGTGTGGAAAATTACATTGCAGTGTGTGTGTATTTTATACTCATACACTACACGTGTGATTTATGTTCACCAGACAAGAACATTTTGATGTTGTATATATTATGTGAAAATAAGACCTCATACAATTTAACAAATCAACCCGCATTGTTGCTTTATTTATGTCACGTAATTGATATTAAGATTAACGTTTCAATAACATTAACTCAGGCCAATCTTCTTATAAGCTTTATTAGCGCTACGAACCCTCATGGATAGCGAGACAGTATTATTTATTTTAACTTTAATAATACTGTACCTCTCTGTAGCGATCACGCCCTTCCATTAAAATATTAGCGATGCAGGAGACTCAAAGAATTTTGACGATTACGCGCTCTAGTACTTACAACTACATACATTTGATATCCAAAAAAAATCCCTGGATAAAAAAAAATGTTATTATGGACTGTCTAAGAATAATATAAAATGGATTTTTTTCAACACTTGCATTATCTCAGTCCTACTTTACGGTAGCGAATCATGAAACTTGATAAAATCTTGAGAATATATGTATGAGTTGGAGATTGGAGATATGGCGTAGTCACGTGCCGCGGGTGTCTCTGGAGAGCCTCAATCTTGCCCGCCTCTCCTTCCGATTGGTAAGATTCCGAGAGACATTATCCATGACATATAATCGGTGGAATTGAGGAATATTGGAAGGAAGTAAAGACTCGCAAAAGACAGGGAATCATGGAGATGACACTTGTCGGCCATTTGCTCTATACTGGTTACTAATTTAGCTTACTTACCACCATTAAATAAAACGCATTTATTTTTATTATTTCACATATTTTTATAGGGATTGGGTTTTGCTCATCACAAGTATTAATAATAAATGATGTATGCGAAATTTTGAGTGAGAATAATTACAATGTATTTTTTAAAATTTAATGCAATAATTTTTTTCATAGTTCATAGATAATACAAAATACTAAAAATAAAATTAAACCTAAATAAAATAATATTTTCTACAGTTAAATGTAAAGAACATCTTACAGGTACATAAATAATAGTCTATTATCAAAACAATTTTGTCAAAAGAAAACGATTTTTAAATCTTCAAATTTACATACAATTTTAAGTAACTTTAATTATTTAAATAGCAATTAGGTAATAAAAATGAAACAAAACAATGAATATGTTTTTTCTGAAGATTTTTAAATACGTTTATCATATTTCATTTTTCTTCCAATCTGAAGGGTCCTTGATTTCTACAGATGATCATGTTTATATGTACCCGGCGGAGTTACGAAGCACTGAGATGACATAAAAAAAGACTGGTGGGGTACAGAAAATCTGAGAGAATCTATGTGGTATACATAAACTGTGAGTAAAAATGGTATGGCAAAAAAAACTTTTGATTTAAAAATACATTATACAGCTAATATATCACATGTTTGTATCATCGTAAGATCTAGAAGAGCGTTCTTAACTGTGCTGACCTTACTTTACTTTACTGGTTTTTTTAAACAAGAAAATTGTGCAACTTTTCTCTAATGAATGTAATTTGTAATTCATACTAAAAGCCTGTGTATGCTCACAGTTAGACACTACTGTGTTGAATAAGAAGTATGTCTGTACTCTTTTACAGAAAAATGGCTCCAACGTAAATGTTCGTTGATACTTCTCTAAGAGTTACGACAGAATTTCTAAGTTTAGTTGTTTTGAATTTTTTAAAGGAAGCATTTTTTCCAAAAATGATAAATGTTTTTTTTTATAATTTTGTTTTTGTGATGTTTACTACTGATGTCGTCCTAAAATGTAAGCGATTCTCAAGTTACACTAAACATCTAACAACTGGAAGTAATCATTCAGTTGGGGAATCTAGTTTTTGGTTCCGGTTTTGTCTGACATACAATTGAAACTGATGCTACTGAACATTGCTTAACGCGTTGATAAATTCTATTGCGGGGCCGTATTTAGTAATTCTTGTTAAAGAATCTATGTTTCCGCCTTTTCCACGTCCCAAAGCGCTTACAACACGACGTAGGTACCAAAACCGATGCCCTCCCGAGGGACGAAGCCCCCGAAGCTGACGATCCTCGTAATCAATTATGCAAAGGCATTTGATATGCTCCCCAAAGTCGTAATAGGGAAACCAACACTTGCTTGCTATAATACCACTCGAAATATTTTCAAAGTACTGTACGGCCTAGCACTCACGGTACATGTGCGGGCAATTTATATGGTAATGTGAAATTTATTTCTTCGAAATTTATTTGCATACGTATCACATACACACTGGTCGTGTGCCAAAGCGGAGCGAAAATAAATCTGTCTTTTGATTATTGCGCATAATGAACTTGTTAATATAGTCTTTAGTTTTCGTTTCGTGTGGGAATGTCGCAGTTTACTTTGGGATAGACATAATAAATAGGGCACAGGGATCTAAATCAGGGTGACCAAGGTAATATAATAAATTCACAGTGAAAGGGCGCAGCTTCAAACATTTAAGAAGACATAGTTTAAGCCCTTCCAAAACCATAGATTTTTCACAATAGATATAATTTAACCGATGTTTTTAAAGATGTTGTACACTTATCTGAGCAGTCACGTAAAGTAAGTTATATTCAATAATAAATGCTTTCGATAAGTAAAAATGGTTCTGATCTAAAAAAAGTGTATGATTAATTAAAGAAATGTCCGATTATTTAATAACATTCAACACATGAATGTTTATATTTGAAGCTAAAGTGTCATTTTGAGTAAGTCAAAAGAATTTAAAAAATACATTGAATTCTTTAAACGACTTCAGTGTCTAAAATTAATGGTTTTTATCAAAATCTTAAAGTAGATTTTACAATAATGTTCGAAGACATCGCTATATTGCAATACATTTTCACATACAATGATTATGAATACTACCAAAAATAGTGTAGAAATAATTGAATCAAAGCGTTGTTTATTTTAAGTTTACTGAATAAAAATTGGAACTTTTAAGGTATTCACTGTCAATACTTGGTGGAATGGCATTATAATAAAAATAATAAAACATTTTTAGTACTTTTTCCACATAAAATTTATTAGATCAGGACCGGTTTCGCTCATGATGAGCATTGTCAACTGATAAGAAAAACAATAAAACAGTGATATTTATACAAAAGTTAAGTGATAAAAACAAGGTATGACAAACAATTGGTATTACAACCTAGCAAAAGAATTGAAGTAAAATACAAGGAAAATAAACTATAAATAAAAAGTTGAAGACCACTTAGCAATGAAACTATTATGACAAAAAACCAATTAGGTATGAATTATCATTAACAAAGTAAAAACCAACAATTAGTGTATATAATAAATAAATCTTAATGTCTGTGAACCAAAATATCACTGTTTTATTGTTTTTCTTATCAGTTGACAATGCTCATCATGAGCGAAACCGGTCCTGATCTAATAAATTTTATGTGGAAAAAGTACTAAAAATGTTTTATTATTTTTATTAAAAATTGGAATTCAGTCATAAAAAAGTATAGCTTACCAAATATGTGGTGAAATATTTGTTACAATATACATTACAATATATTACTAAACGAGTAAGCTGGTACTGTGGATCCTGAAGCTGATACTATTATTATAGTTATCATTTCCAAACCATTATTATTATTTTAACGCTAATTTAAATAAAATTAGACATATTCTCCATTTAGATACCGACCTACACAAAAAGCTTATTTTAAAAAAGGGGAATGTAGGTTTATTTAATAGTGCCAATGTATAACATATATATTTATCTGAACAAACAAGTTGACAAACTTATGAATTATAATATCAAAAGTCTGTTATGTTTATAAGTTTTACTAAAACACTTTTATATGTTGGTTTAATTTTATTCTGATAACAATAATAATATAACACTTTATAAAATCAATCTTAATAATCAAGAAGAAAAATAGTGAGATGACAGGTTGCAAATGTTTTCTTTTAAACTGCAATAGTTTCATACTTAAATTGTTTCATTCTAGAATGAAACAATTTTAAAATAGAATCTCGTAGAGAATAAACATTGTATGCTATGGTG
Source organism: Himalopsyche tibetana (assembly GCA_030503985.1). Lineage (NCBI taxonomy): Eukaryota > Metazoa > Arthropoda > Insecta > Trichoptera > Rhyacophilidae > Himalopsyche > Himalopsyche tibetana. The sequence goes on along the minus strand of JAPJYX010000015.1, from coordinate 14,493,618 downwards.
TTGAGTATACATAACAAGTCTAATATTTACAGCTCATATAGTTATTTTTTAACTAACAGATATCGTCTGATAGCTATATTTGACTTAACTTTATACTCAAAATATATTTGAAAAGTTCCTCGCAGTTCTGTAACTGTAATTTTTTACACAAAAATACTTTATTTTTATTTTCAATTAATATTTTTCTTGTTTTAATAAACAAGAATCAAAATTTAAGATTTCGACTAAAGGTGCTTGGTGGAATTTCAATATTAAATTTGAATCGTTCAAATTATGTGCATTCACACACATTTTGTCACTAACGACCCGGGATTCACCTTTCGGTATCTTCAGGTGTTAAAGTACACGGATAAACTTGAACTAAGCGAAAGGCGAAGCCCGGGACGTTGGTGACAAAACTTGTGTGAATGTATATAATTTGAACGATTCAAATTTAAAAGTCAAAATGTCAGTTACAAGTTGTCAATAGTCTAGTGAGCACGAATGTTGTAATCGCTTTTGCTGAAATAATAAAATATTACATTCATTGTTTAATTAAAATATATTACTTATGCAAATGCCTGTTTTCGTTTCTCTTTTTTGAATAAAACATACTCATATTTCTTTTTTTTATTATTTTTTGTTGTATTTTTTCCGCTGTAAGAAGTATATAATACCAAATATTTGTTAATTCGTGTTAGGCTAAATTTATATGAATTTTACCTACATAGATAATATATATTACTGTAAAAAAATGTATAATATATCTACAGAATTTGTATTTGATTTAATACGTCTATGTATGTAACCACAATAAAAAAAAAAGTAAACAATCTTAATATAAATGAGGAGCAAACATTCAAAAAGTGTTTTGTCACAAAATTTGAAAAATGGCGTTTTATATCAATTCTGATAGCCCATAATAAAACCTATGAATGGAAATCAAAATAACTGTTCAAAAAGGTTTTTTTTATTATTAAAATGAAATCATAAAGTTGACACATTCATACAAACCGTCATTTTTGCAACACTTAAATCATCATTTTCCAAGCTTTGTATTTGTGTGACAAAACACTTTTTGAATGTTTGTTTGCTCCTCAAATAATCAGAATGGTAATGTTTCAAAATAATAATAATTATTTCATTTATAATCTTTTGCTGTTATAGAATTCGAAAGGACAAGATATGTTTGGTATCAAAATCACATTTTTTGATCAGCTTTGATGTAAGTCAACATAAATCAAATTCTCATAAGAATTGGTAATAACCATGTAAAAACATTGTAAATTTCTTAAAACAATGTGTATTATATTTCACATCAAAAATTGACATTAAAACAATAGGGTACAAAATACTATATTAGTTCTTAAAATATTATTGTATATATCTATAGTTGATAGCTATTTCAGCTTACACCCTAATCATATACTTTTTTAAACTGACATCCACTTAGCTATATTTGTTGGCTTAGAAGAGATACCAAATATTATAAGTTGTAACTTAATGAACTTTTACATGCTTTTATCACAACTCAAAACTATAACCACAAGTATAGTGAGTACCGTTTAAACAATGCTAAATTTAACATAATGATGTTTTTTTTAATCGAGTAAAACTGTAATGACTAACTTATGTTTCTAAATACGACGTTTTTATTTTATTTAAAAATTATCTTTTTTCCTACCATTAAATATGTTACCAACGCTCTGTCATTACTAAACATTTTTTTAAATGACAAATAATGCTCGAAGACTTATCGAATGAAGTCGCCAAAGACAGCGAGCTTTTCGTAGACGCCAGTCGCAAGAAATGTTTCCCCTCCTGTCTACAAAGAAATTCGTCGAAATGGAAAAATATATTATTAAGCAGGGTCTCATGTGCTTCGGGAGCTTTATGTGGCCTCAGTTGAGGAATAGCTACACCATCAACCGGCATACGTCTTGCAGGCTTCGCGGCTCTCTCCTGCCACGTCCGAAATGACCCATAAATTGAATACCTTCTTACCCACAGAATTTTCCTCGCTATAAATTGACCTAAATCCTGGCATATTTTGATATTTCTGTGATACGCAAACGTAAAGCGTAAACTTAATATAAGGAGAAGGTAACTATGAAACAGAATGCGATGTAATATAGTCAGCAACATCTCAAAATACTTGAAAGCACACATGGAATGCTTTTAGTGTGCAATTTCATGAGATAAAAGAATTGTTCGTAGATTATTTTAAGCAATAAATAATATATTTTTTACTCAATGAGAACTATAAATAAAGTTATAAATAAATGTTTTCACATAGCTATATAATTAATAAACGCAAGTTCTAGAAACACTACAGTCAATAGGGTAACTTTGGCCATCGGTATAACATTAGCTCACTACAAGATAAAATGTTAAAATTTCAAAAAATATTAATTATAATCCACCATATTTGCTATATTGTAGAATTTTGTTAGCTCTCAGTTAGGTTGTTTATCATATTTTAAAATCTTGGGTTGTCAATATTTTCAATTTGTATTCCTACTCTATAAAAAATGCGTTCTGTTTTTTTGGCTACGATTGTGTACAAAATACACGAAATCGTGTAGAAAAGTTACAAAGTCCTTAAAATTCTAGAAATAATAGTAATAATTATGAATATTTTTGACATGGGCCAAAGTTACCCGATATAGGGTTCAAAATTTGGCCCACACTGTTTTATCTGTTTATATATAGCGAAGATAGAAATAGTTGCATAAAAAATTGTAAACTGAATATTAAAACACTGATACTCATCTGTATAAAATAAAAGTAACGGCGATTTATAAACATACAAAAATACTTCAGAGGTGCGCCAAAGTTACCATCATTGTCGGTACTGATTTTCAATTGAAAACATAGCTTCTGAACAAACTTGGTAGATGCATGACGATCTGTCAAAGAAGAGCATAGAGAATGCATAATTATGGATGAACGGATTTTCCGAACAATAATCTTCCGTCCACAGACACTTTTGTACACAAAATACTCCAAACACATAATAAATTTACTGTTTGATTTTATATTTATAATTTTATCTCACGGATGCCAAATATTTTTCATTTTAGGAGCATGAAGTTAAATTAAAAAAAGACTTTTCATGTATTGAGAATTTAAGAAAAGTACTTTTGTCTGAAATTGAAAAAATAATTCTTTTCTAATACGTTTGCGACATGTTTCAATAAATATTCAATTACATTTTTAGTTAGAGCAAGTAATGTTGCATAAATGTAACATGAATAAATTTTAATATTAAGCAGACGTAATTCATTTCGTATTCAATTGAAAACTTATTTGAAATTAATACATACAAAGTAAGCACACAGCAATACTAAAAAGAAAAAAATACCTTTATTTTTCCGTTGAAATTTTGTTTCTTGAAAAAGTCTGTTTGGATTATTGAACCATAAATTGCAATACAAGACGTCTGTCTTTATTTAATTAACTTAAGATGGGTGGGAGAGTAAATTGTATACGACATGTTGCACAGGAATGACTTTGTACATTTATTATTATTCGCCCACATGGCTACCAAGAACGGCTTTATTTTTCACACAAATTAACTGCCCAAGGCAGTTCTTATTTACTGTCAAGGCTATATTTGAGCAATACCAAATTGATAGAATGAAGACTATGCAAAAAATATTTAGAAAAATAAAAGTGAATTGTTTAACACAATAGAAAGCAACACATAGACTTTCGTCATTCAATATCTTTTACAACTGTATTGTCTTGTTTAGTTTTATTAAATACAACAATGATAAAAAAAACCTAGTCCAAATAATAACTCTAGCTTTCATAAGAGAAAATATGAGGGCTCTGGAAACAAAGATATGTACAATAGTCACCGTGTAGAGCTGGCAATTTCGTTTAAAAAATGGTTTGAATTAAAATCGCGTTTGTAACAAATGTGGCATTTTACATAGTCTTGTGTTTTAAATTTCACAAAACAATGTAAATTAAATATAATTACCAAGATAATACTAACAAGGATGTTTAACATTACCTTTTTTCAGACGTTTTATCTATAAAAAGTTTTCGTATCTTTGTTTCTTGAGCCTTCATATGAACGAATAAAGAAAACTGTGTAATTATGGAGTTGCACATGTACATAATTAACGTAGTTAATAGAAATATTAAAATTGTTGTGTGTAATATTCAAAAGTAACGATCAAACGTTGATTTGAAATTTTATAGCAACATATTATACTAGCTGTGTTTACAGCAGTTTTAGGTCACTGTAATTAATGTCGAATACGCAATTTAAATTCTATATCATTAAAGCCATTATGAGATGGCCGAGTTACTTTAACGGTTTACGTAATTATTTACTAAACGGTTGCCTAAGTAATAAATGAAAATCTCAAGTGAAGATTGACAGTTAAGTTTAATGAGTCTGCCAATAAACAGGGCATGTTAAAATTTATCAAGATTTTCCAGAGTAAAGTGTTGTTATATGTCTAGCCGTAAAACAAATTTATGTGACGCTTTTGTTAAATCTCTGTAAGCACTCGAGCTTCATAATATAAAGCTATAATGTATGTTGTATAGTGATACGTAATGAACAGTCGTAACACGGTATTACGTGGCATAGTCACGTATGCATAAATAATATTTTTTCCAGTTAGCGCCGCTTGATAGCGAAGTGTTGATGGCAAATATTGTTTCATAATGACATTATCTGGTTAAGGCTCATTAGTAATAGAGTTTTAGAACCATACATTTTTGATTATGTTTCGAAAACTGGAGTGCTCTGTCTTTACTCACGGAAGGAGAGTTTTTCACGATAACTACTGGTAGAAGAAATGAGTATCATACACAATTTAAAAACTTAAATAGTTTTTATTTATAAAACATTTTTATTTTACAAGAATTGACCAAAACATATTTATATGGGTTATTTAGTGATCCTACCAAGAGTCTTTAGAGAGCTTTATTTTTAATAGAATATGTTTTTAAACTTTAGTTTTAACCTATATCTTACTGCCAATGTGGATTTAACGATCTACAAATAAAGGAATTTTAATAAAAATTAGTCTAATGGATAACTGATAATCTTGTTATTTTTCGGATAGTGTAAAAAAGAAGAACGGGCTGAAAAAACAAAAATTATGACCGTGGTTATAGGTATCAGTACACTATGTTTTTAGGATTTAAGAATAAAAGCTACTAACATCTACGTCTTTCCATTTTTTTTAAATGAAGTATTTCGTATTCAAATTTGAACCAGCGGACGCTGAAACTAAATTATATAAACGTTTACTTTCGTTATAAATTATATAAAATGTTAACAAATATTATATATTTATTTTCAAGTGGTGTAAATTTATTTACCGATGTTTTTTTGGTAGAAATAATCTATCTATGGCATTCTAGGTTTCTTCCCACTGACAGAAGCAATTTCGTTACAATTCTGTGGGAACATTACTCAGTAAAGTCATAGCGGTTGTCCGAGCGCTCTTGTTTCCGCAAGCAATTTGAAATTTTACAATTGTTTCCTACACAATAATGGAGAGATAATTCCAAGCCCTAGGGATGCATTCTATATTCATAACGGTGTCTAATGAGAAACAGTGATATTTTATTTTTTCAAAAACTTTGGAAACTTCTACTTACACTTTGATGTTGATATGAAGCAATCAGTTTTTCATTAACCCCAATCTTTAAACAGCCGAGAATTTGAGTTTGTAATGAGCGAAATTGATCCTCATCATATTAAATGTGAAATTAGTACAAAAGAATGTTTTATTTTACAAAGAAAATCTTAACAAAAGTAATTTTACAAAGTTTTTTACTGATTGTAATTAAATTGTTAAACGTTTCTTTTTTATGATGATTATAACACACCAACAGTTCGCAAAAAACTGAAAACTACGAGGTTGTATTTGTAAATTGTTAGTGTAACAGAAATAGCAATGAAGCAGTAGTATTACTAGTATTATTTGTACCTTTTGTTTCCCTAAAAATCTACACTTAGAACCTTGTAGTTCTCGGGTCACGAGATAATTATTTTGTTAGTAATCTGACGGCACTGCTCTATACTGATAAACGTTTTTGTTTGTTTAAGCTATACTCTTGTGGAGGCAACAGAGTTAATTAGTTAAATTAACACATTAATTGTTTTTTTTCAATTGTTCAATTTTATCAGTGATGGTAAAAGTCCCATTCATCTGATCCTTTAAGTAAGACGTAAGAAGAGCAATTAGCGAATACCACATTTAACATTAACCTATAAAAAATTAGGCTGGGCAAAAGGATTAAAAGCTCTATGACTAGTATGCTTAAGTCTGACAGATTTATAAAAAAGGAATACGGCAAATTTTTAGCATAAAAACACATTTTGGAAATCAAATATATTTTAATGAACTTTACACAACTTTTTCAATCTAAGCTTGACTTCTTCAATTCAACATTTGATATTATATTACTATATTTATATTTTTTATTGTGATAATATTGAGACTATTGCACTCATTTGTCTACTATGCTTTAACAATAAAAAAACACTCTCTGTGTTTGTATTATACGCATCAATGCGAATAAATAGCTAGAAAGTATAAATAATTGTATTTTTTGTCTATCAACAATGGAGAACAAATTGTGTTTTTCTCGACTTCAATTGGTCATTTTTTAATATTGATTTAACACGTACTTAATTTTTTTATTTTCCTAAATCAGATAATATATTATATATACAAGACAATAACTTGAAAACGGGACATTTAACTGTCACGCCGGTCTTTATCGGAACAGTGGGACATACAAAAAACAGGACATGCTCAGTTGATACAGAACGTCTGACCACATTTAGGTACTACTATATATATATATATAAGCAAACAATATAAAGTAATTTTCTTCACGCTTCGTTTCATACGTGCATAGAATGGTGTTGAAGGAGGAAAACTGAAAACAATTTTATAATATCAAAAACTCGGCTGAGCACGAGCTAATGTACAAATGTGTGCGTTATAGGACATAAACAGGTGAACCTGCAGTCTAATATAACATAAACCCACGATTCATACCATCTCAATACTATACAATCAATACTAAAATTGTATTTTTTACACTCACAAGTGTTACAGTACTTTGAAAACCATCTTCATACTTAATTGACCGTCAAAATATGTTTAACGAAGGCATTGACTATAATCCATTCATAATAACTTTTGAGTGGGGAGATATACCGTCGGAGCAGCGTGGGGAGTATGAGACCCTTAAATACCGTTTTTAATTACTTTTGTGAGTCGAAGAAATCTCAAGGGAACCAAATTTTAAAATGGACCAGTCCTGTTTGTTTGTCACTATGAAGATTTTTGGTTTATGTAAATCGTCACATTAAACAGCCACGATTTTAACAAAAAAATATTATTTATGAATACTAATGGCGTGTTAAATTTGAATAATATGAAAGACTGAATATTTTGAAATGGAATTCATCAATAATCGCATTAACGTGTGAATTTCAATACATTTTTTTTCATGAGTGGACATCAATTCCAAAAAAGCATTAACGTTTCACAACACTTTTAATTTTACATTTTGGGACGTTATATCCATATTGAAAATAAAATGATTCATAAATAGTATCCAGCCATAAATGATGTCGTATTTTTATGTAAACCATGATTTCTTTCAACTAAAAGTTGTTTTTTTTATTATATAAAAGAAGGTTTAATGTTATGAATTCTTTAGTACGCTTCCCGAGTACTACAATGTTCTATGTGAAAATTTTTGACGAAACAAAAGTAACAATGCGGCGGTCTTAAAATTACCATTATTGGTATACATTGTTATTTTTGTTTCGTCAAAATTTTTCACATAGAACCTTGTAGTACTCGGCTCGCGAGTAGTTTACCTAAACAGAGGCCCTGTTAATTTCATATAGTCAGAAAAATTCATGAGAGTCATTAGTTGATAATGCTCGTCATGAACGAAACCGATTCTGATCATATTTTATAAAAAATGGAATTAGTACAAATGAGTATTTTATTAGTTGAATAAAATGCCTTCCCGACAATGTTTAAAAAAGGCCAAAATGCAACACTGACAGCCACTAAAATTTGTAATATGTACGGTAGAGGTATATTATACATATGCTGAACAATGATTGTTAACATTCATGTTACAGAGAAGCAACACTGTGCAATGTCGGGAGAAATCCATCAACTACCGTCAATGCTGAATGAATAATATAAAAAATGCAACTTCATGAATAAATAAAATTCATCCTGAGAGATTGGCACATGTAAAATAATTATTCACACTGATGAATCGCAAGGGTCTTGCTTTTAATGATGTAATAATAAAGGCATAACACAAGCTAATGAAGCTCAACTGAGACTTGAATCTCTATTTTTCTACTTGATTTTATCGAATTTTCAACATTTTTATCATTACAAAATTATTTAGATAAAAAAAAAATATGTCAAATACAGCATTGAAAACGTTGAGATTCTTTTTGCGTCGATATAGGATTTTTTTAATCCAGTGGACTAAAAAAATAACTGAAAAATGGGAGACAGTCATAAATAGTAATAATGTAATAATACCACCTTTTGGGTGTTCGCTGTCAATACGCGGTGGAAAGGCATTATATTAGGACAAACACAATATTTTTTTGTACTGATTTAATTTTTTATTTACCAATATAAGGACCGGTTTCGCTCATGATGAGCATGATCAGCTAATAAAAAATATAATTTAACAGTGTTATTTATAAAATGATGCGTGCATGAGTGAAACCGTTCTTGATCTTGGTAAATAACAGTGGAAATACGTACAAAGGAATATTGTGTTTTTATTAAATAAAATAATAATATATATGTATTATGATATGTCGCCTGCTGTGGCCCAGTTGGTTAGAGCTTGTTCTACCGATGACGAAAGTTTGTTTTCGATTTTCGGTCAGATCACATTGAATTTGAGAATTATTCAATTCAAAGTTGTGATCGAAGACTGGGTGTTTGTGATGTTAATTCACGTTATTTCCTCACCTTCCATCCTTTAAATCCTTTTATAACTGGGTATAGCAATAGCGATTAGTCAACCACTAGTCCTGTTCTAGCCTTATCCTTCTTTCCCTACTACTCACTTTGAAAAAAAAGTGAGGTTGAGCGACTGAGTAACAAACAATTCTCGTAGAAAAACTTCTGTTGAGACACCTCCGTTAGTAGGCCATATGTTCCACATTGGGAGCTGACATGGATAAAATAAATATATAATATAATGAATATTGTGAAAAAATACACGAATTGACTAATAAAAATAGATAAAACTATATTTATTGCCTAAAAGACGAAGTAGAAAATTTTATGAAAGTAAATGCACATTCAACATAAAAGTTTATTACGCAAATTTATGATTATGGCCCAGTGGACTTAGCGGTCTCATAAATATCATGAAATATTATAAAGCCTACAAAAGCTTCTATTTCAACATTATCCATTGTAACTGCCGATTTTGTATTAAACTGACCAAAGCACATAAATATCGATGAAAATCTCAAAAGCCATTTGTCAATTAAGTAAATATTTAACATCAGTTCAACTTTTTGTTTTATGTGAAGTAGAATGTGAATTTATTTACGACCTCGCTAATTTACAAGTCATGTCATGCAGTTATGTCACTCCCTTATGGAGTTAAATTGCATGTTAGTATCTTGACTGATCGTTGGCGATGGAACAAACACAAAATTGATTAGGCTGTAAAAAACTTGTTGTCTCCTAATTGCTCTCACAACGGATTGTTTGCAAAAGATTTTTTAGGTGAGAAACAACTAACAAGTAAGCCGGCTGCGTGTTTGAGTGGTCAACACCGTTGGCATCTGTTACGTAGGTCACAAGTTCAAATACCAGGACTGACAGTTATTATAAATTGATTTTAATCGATTTATGAATTTGTCGCCTGCTGTGGCCCAGTTGGTTCAAGCTTACTCTACCGATCACACAGGTCTGGATTCGATTCCCAGTCAGATCACAGTGAATTTGAAAATAATTAAATTCAAAATTGCGATCGAAGACTGGGTGTTTGTGATGTCGATTAACATCATTTCCTCTCCTCCAATCCTTCTGATCCTATAATAACTTGGTGCAGTAATAGCGATTAGCCAACCACTAGTCCTGTTCTAGCCTTATTCTTCTTCCCCTACTACTCACTTTGAAAAAAGTGATATTGAGCGACTAAGTAACAAACTTTTCTCGTAGAAAAAACTTCTGTTAAGATACCTCCATTAGGAGGCCATATGATCCACATTGGGAGTGGAAGTGGATTAAAAAAAATGTATTTATATTCGATGTAAAGAAAGTGTGCGATACCTTGAATTCCCACCTCCTATCCAGCACACCATAAAACCGGGCGCAGCGAGACTGAGTAGCTGAACACTACTTTTGTCTTGACCCTTTTCTTCTATAAAACGTGAAGTTGAGCAACTGAGTAACAAGCTGTTTTTTTATGCACATTTCTGTTGAGACAAACTCAAATAGAAGTCAGCATGTTTCACATAGGGAGCAGAAATAATAAAAAAGGAAAACGTCGTTCATGCATATTGTATATTTGTAAATATAAAGTTAATACACAAAAATATAAGCAATGTAATATTTACATTTAAAAAATAAAAAAACTCTTAATAATGGTCATGTTTTTACATTTTTTAAATAAAAAGTTTAAGGATCATGCTTCATGGATGCATTCAATAAATGCATCCATTTAAAGTGTTAACTAGATTAAAAATAGCGATAATGCTATTTTTTTCATATTTATTTGTTTCTCGTACCTTTAAAATTCACCTTAAAATTGTGATTTTTTCCATAAAATTTGTCTAAATATTTGAATAAAATATTGTATACGCACGCTTTGCCAACAAATAATTATTATCAAGGGTGTAATTAGGCAGCTCTGTGAAGGGTTTCTTTTGTTTCGAAAATCTATAAATAATAATTTAAATCTGCAAATCGTTTTAATGTAAACAATTTCTCATGAGCTTTTGTTATTTAAAGCTACTAAAAAGTTATGTTTACATTACAGCGTATTATTGTCTGCCTCTCTGTAAGCAAAAAGCTTTAGGGATTACTGTCTTTTTTAAATCATACACAGTCTGAAAATCATGTTTATAGGCGAACCGAAAATATTTTTTTAAGTAACATAAAAAGTCTAGAAACCATTTTAAGCATATGTATTTTTTCTCACTCTTACGTGTTCCTTGAGGAACATTTTTATTTAGTATTAACTGTTAATGTATAATGAATGAAATGTTTTATGTTAAAATTAAAGTAACTGACATTTATCTTAAGAGAGCTTGTCGACAGCAGATATTTTTTCAAGCCATATCACATAATTGCATAAAGTGTGTAGACAAATTTACAATTAGTCTTGATCAAAGAATATGGTTTTGCGTATCAGAATGTTTTTTGTTTGTATGTTAAACCGTAAATACAAATTGAATACTTTTTGCAAGCATAGAAGTTTTACTTGGATTCTCAGGGCATAGAAAAGGCTTAATCATTCAAAAACCATGTGGACCTAACCAATGCATTTATGAGATGGTTGCGGTGCTTACAAACAGTTTTATTATTGATTTATCGATTCAGCTTGACATGAATGGTCGTCTGAAATATCTGCGTACCCTCAGATTATTTAAAATGTTTTCAAATGTTAACTTTCTCATGCTCTGATTTTTAAAAGTGAATTCATTTCCCTCGCTTCTTTCATTTTTTTTTTTAACATTAATTGTCATTTTCAAATAATCACCTACTTCTGAAAATCTCTTCCACTTAGTCGTTGCTAATCTAAAAGTAAAAGTCATTTTTTGATCGAATTTAGTAGAATGAGTATTAAATGTTCATTTAATTTTCATTCATGTTCATTTAATTTAATTAAACATTCATTTTTTATTATACTATAACTTATTTGAAACAAATATTAAAAAACGTACTAATAAGAAACAATTCAAATCTCAGACAATCAAAAGTTATTTACACAACGAACGCTCTCTGTTTTGAGCTCTGAGGAGGTGAAATGAGCCAAGAAGGTGGAACCTTTCTATTGGAATTTTAAGAACAATCTAAGCTTAATTTGGTGTTTTGGTGGATTAATTATTTTAGATAAAACACTATTCCAGTGTGTACTTTTACGATATATTACGACACATAGAATATTATAACGCATCCAATTATTTATTTAACTAAAATACAAGTTGGCTCACTTCACTTCTCATGGGCTTAATATTGTTTATATAAAATTACGCTATCCTATGTAAAAATAATACTCATATAAAGTCTGATTAATGAATTTATAAAACTAGATGCAGACTACTTATAAATAAACAAAATAAACAGATCTTTATGCTTAAGCTTTGTCCGTTTTTTTGTTTGAATAATATAAATCTAAATCAATTATTTCAAATTTGCTTTTCAGTAGTGATGTTCAACCGAGAACTTGAGAACGCTTTATGGCCAGCAGAGCTGTTAAAAGACGTCGGCGATCAAAACATTCTTTAGCTCTAATTCAGAAAACAACCCCCAAAAGAATTCGTATACTTTAATTCAATAGACGCTACCAGAAATAGTGAGATTTTACTGAAATTTATTATATCGGTGTTATCCATTTCTACCATTTCATAGAAGAAGCTAGTTTCCGATTGAAACACTTGTTCAATAAAAATATTGATACTTTAATCTGTAGATAAAACGCTTGTTCATCCAAAACTTTTTGTCTGTGTTATATTTAGTAACACTTTGGTCATATTTTTAATTTCGTCAAGTGGATTACGTCATAGTTTCAACACATCTTGTCGTTGACAAATTATTTAATGTTTTATATTACAGATCGAAACTGATAAAAAAGAAGTCCAAACAGGATTGGTCTTATAATGTTGAGTACAAATAATTATGTCATGGTATCGAAAACAATATTGGTCACATAAAATTAAATTGTCTACAGCGAAAATGTAAATGACCTTTTACAAATAAAACCTCTTATTTTTTCAATGCATATCTGTTTTCAATTAAGATTACATATATGGCTTCTTAGTGGAAGTATCTAAACAGAAAATTTTCTACGATGACTGTTTGTTACTCAGTTACTCAAAATTTATTTTTCGAAAAGAGTCTTAGAGAATTTGTGTTTGAATTTTTCTATTTTAAACTCAGCTATCAATAACTCATTTGTTGTCAGCATTTGCCTTAGTAAACTGGTCATCTGACGTCATCCAAAAACACATTTTTATTTTATTATTTAGTCTCAGTAGAAAAAGCATTTTTTCAATTGTGTTTTTGATATATAAAAAACTACCTCTCACTCCTTTCTGGTGAACTCAGTGATTAGTTTACTTCTATTCCTGTTCTAATCCTGTCCTACCTTTTTATATCATTCTTTCTTTAAAAAAAGAGAGGTTGAGCAACTGAGTAACAAAAAGTTCTCGTAAAAAAACTTCTACACTATTTTGCTACATACGTAAAGGCCATACGATCAACATTGGGAGCGGACATGTATTAAAAAAAAGTTTTCCCAATAGTACTAATGGACCTTTTTGCAAAGAAATTTGTTTTAAAATTTTTGAGAGTAAAACATGGTTTGAAAATGACATTTTCCATTTAAAAACTTTTATAAAATACTGTCAATCAGAATTTGACGTTGCTGTTGTGGTAATTTTTCGATTTATTAGAAAATGACATGCGTGTCAAAATACTTTACGTTGCATATCGACTGTGGAAAGGAAAAAGGACTTAACCCACAGTTTTTCAAAACAGGTTTTTTTTCGATAATCACAATGTATCAAACTTGATACACGTTCTATCACAAGGATGCAAGCTGCAAATGCCGAATGAGTATTTAAATTTAGCTTTTAAGATTGAAAAAATGACCTTGTAAAAAATTAAAACGAAGAAAAAAGATTGAAATAAAGGTTTTCCCTAGACAATATCTTTAATTAATATTAGATTATGTCTATTAAACACCAGTTTAGAAGTCTCCGTGCACTTCAGGGTTGTGTATAATTCATAATTTGCATATGTCACAAAATCATCAAAACACGTTTTTAGCGCCTCCTGTAAAATTTGATATGTGTGGGTTACGTCCTTTTTCCTTTCCACAGTCGATATGTAACGTAAAGTATAATATTTTGCTGAATAAATTTTCATTTGTTGGAATATTCTATAAATATTTAAATGTTTAACAAACAAAATCGTTTTTACAGTTCCGTCAATTGGCCGCTTATTTGACTTAAAGTGTAAAAAAAAACTAATTAATTACATGGTCGAGTATTGACAGCCGGATGACAAGGTGTCCAATCACTGCTCTAGGCTCAGCAAAACATTATTCGTATTATTATTCAGTTTTGTTCTGTATAAATAAATGTACTTATTTTAGAAATTTTGAAGTCGTTATGTGCGCGATAAGAACCGAAATTTCTGAAAGATACAAGAGATAGGATAGAATTTTGCCAGAGACTCGCTAACGGCAATTTATAGATATTGCAGGCTGGTTAAATATTCACATAGTCAGGCCCGTGGGGCGCGATGAGGATTACACTGTATTCACAATACCCAATGATAACATTTTCGCGTAGAGGTGACTTCGCGAAGGCATGGATTAATACTATTGAAAATAAGATCTAATCTTTGATTTAAAAAAATGTACAGAATCTAAGGTTTGCTATTTTAAAAAAATAGCAAAACGTTTTTTATGATTGAGATATTTGTAGATATATCACATTTCGGCATAACATGTGGTATAATAATTTAGAATTCTTACAATTAGAGCATACAATCCTACTCGCTTTTTGAAATCTGAGGATTGAATATTTAAGTGTTAATTTTTACTTTTCTATGAGTTTTGTCTCTAAAAAGACGGGTTTTGCCTTTCGGCATCTTCAGGCTTTTCAAGTGCTCGAATGAACTTGAACTGACGCGTAGTAAACAGTTTGTATTAGGGCTTATCGGTATAAAAAAAACCCAGTTTTAAAAACCGTTTTTTTTGCTAAATTTGTGATATTCGAAAACCGGTTTTTCAACTTCGTAACCGGTTGTGGCAATTTTTCGATAAACGAGTCTATAAACAAAAGGACAGACAATTTGGATCTTTTATTTAATGGCTTAAAGACCATATGCCCCACATCATTACCCAGCGAAAGAGTATAAAAAATTGAACTTTTTCTCGCTATTTTAATTGAACTATCCATTTTTTGTAAAATTTCGAAAACCGGATAAAACCGGTTTTCGAACAATATTGACATTCGAAAACCGGTTTTTTCAAAAGTCGGTTTTTGTATAAGCCCTAGTTTGTATCGTTTATAAACAAAAATAAAAGTGGATCGCTCAGTTTAATTGCTATTATCGTAATCTATATAACCTAGCAAAAATTTCAAGTACATTTAATAATATATTGCAGTCTGAATTACTTCGAAAATAGTATATCTTTGAATTAATTGTTAAAATATTTGATTAAACTGTTATTCGTAAAAGAATGACTGGCAAACAAAAAAAAATAGGAAATAAATTAGAGTAAATACATAATGTTGTTAGTTTCTTGAATATGTGACATGATATTAATACTGTGACTAAGCTATTGTTGTGCTTAAGAAAACGCTATGAAAGTATCAATAATTTTCATGTTAAAATTACACAAACGTACTATACAGAAAACTCGATAATACTCGATGATTTCTGAATACAAGATGAATGGAGGTCGTGATCGGGATATTCTTTGAAAAAAATTTGCAAAGTTTGAGCTTTGGAGATGAAAATTTGTAAGAAATATCGATTATTTATATTTTCAACACGTGCCTGTTCTCAGACCACTAAGCGTTTGACGAAGACAAAAGAATTTTTGTACAACCGGCCAGATTGTAAAATGTTAAGTCTTCGAAAAAATTCAATAGTTTTTAAGAATTTTGGTTTGAGATGTTAAACAAAAAAAACCGACCTTTATCGACTGAAAATTTGTCTTCATATTGATTTTAATTAGTATTAAACAAAGTAACACGCCTCTCAATAAATAACCAACCGAAATATTTTTATAGTATATTATTTTTTCAAAGTTTATTTTACTATTTATAATCAAGCGAGAAAGTCACCAATTTTATGCAAGAAATTATTTATTTAATTTTATCTCTAAGTTTATTCTACCTTAACAAATTCTCACTTAAACTTATAAGTGTCTACAAAGTGTACTATAAGTTAAATTGCTATTTTTCCTTATTATAAGTATTTTATTACTTTGCTTTGGTTTAAGTATTTATATTCCGCCCTTAAAACTGGTTGAGCTTTTAATCAATTGTAAGCCTTAACGTTCTGTCAACTTACAGATATAATTTAAAATTTCGACTGAAGGTGATTTGTAGATTAAATGGAGGCAATCGCTTTAAGCTAAGTAATGTATTTGTTTATTATAAAAACACGATACATTCATTTACTAAGCGTCAGTCATTCGTGCACTTGAACGCATGAAGATGCGGAAAGGCGAAACCCGGGTCGTTTGTGACAAAAATTGTGTGAATGTACATAATTCAAATTATTTTAGTTTACAGATATAATTTATACGTAGGCAATGTTTTTTAATTTGAATCCTTTACGAATACTGATTGTATATGCCTGCTTTTTATCAATAAATAAATCTCTGAAGTTTACCGTAAAGAACTATTTTTCTAGAGAACTATATCTTTCTAAAGAACTATATCTCCTCTCCTATACCCTATATAAATATAATCATAAAACCTTTTCCGACAAACAAATTAATATAATTCTTAAAACCACTCACTACTCCAATCTGTGGGCATTCCCATGGGCCTATCTTTTTTGGCTTTAAATTCGTTGATATATTTACTTATTATATAAACACGAAACATTCATTTATTAAGCGTCAGTTCAAGTTCATCCGTGAACTTGAACGCCTGAAGATGCCGAAAGGCGAAACCTGGGTCGTTAGCGACAAAATCTGTGTGAATGTACATTATTTGAGCGATTCAAATTGAACCATTTTTTTTTTTCAAAAACATCCGCTGTATGAGTTTCAAAACGTGAACTGGAAAGACAGGCCCAGTTTCATGGATTTCTGTGGGTTTTAAGCGGATACTTGGTGAAAAAATACTTTTCTACATTCTCAAACGATGTCATTCGACAAAAATTTCTCTCACATTATTTAGTGTGTAAAAATTTAAAACAAATAGTAACGTATATAAATAATATTTAGTTATCATATAAAGTTTTTTTGGGAACCGTTTACGATTCAAAATTGATCGCAATTAGTTTATTTTAATGCAATATTTAAAAAAAAACATGTCGGTATATTCTTCTGCATCAAAATCGTGTACTGGCTATATATTATTTTTATTATTGTAATATATCTGCAGGCGTTGTCTTATATTATATGAACTTAAGAAAATTAGGTATACTGGACGGCATCTCAGCTCACCGATAGAGGTGAACCATCGGCATATAAAACGGCTCTGTTATTAAGTCTGCGCTCTCCTGCCTTCGAAATACTTTCATCTCTGACACCCGTAGGGAGCAGTTGATTAGCAGAAACGGACAGGGACTTGTCTAAGTGATATTTGTAAGGAATTACAATAGCCGATGATTGGAATTCTCGAGATGCTAGAATTTTTGGCATTTCGAAAATTGCCAAGTGGAAAAATAACGGATGAAAAATTTTTCAAGACTCTTGAAAATTTCAATATGAAAATTCTTTTATGTTCAAGTGTAAATTGTAAAAGTAATATATCTGATTGAATAAGTATTTCAACAAGATGAATATTTGCTTCACAGTAAAAAAAGTATCGAGTGATTTTTCAAGATTTAAAAAACTACACATAATCTTTATTGTTAAAAAAGTTACAGTTCACTCAAGTAAATAAGAGATAAATTTAATAACATTGAAACGTGCAATTTCAAAATATATTATTGTTTACTGTCAATTGAAGCGCTTAGTATATATTTTTTAATATTTTGCACTGAAGACGCAAAGTTGTTGAATTAATTCAGAAGTGAAAAAGAAATATGCATTATATGTTTGTTTATTATTCACCTTGTTTGTAGCTTTATTCTGATGTTCTGTAAAAAAGAAGACGATGACGGTGAATCTTACCATTAGTATCAGAACTTCAGATGAAATCACAAGTAAGCTAATAACAAAACAAAAAACTGTTCAAAAACACTATATGAACTCAATTTTTCATTACAAACAAGCACATATCAATATATAATATTGATAAAATTTAATCGATTTCCCTGACTTGAGTTTAATTATTATAGTAGAAAATAATGGGAAGAGTAGTTATTTTCAATAACTCTTTAATTAATTATTATTATTTTAATGTCTCTTGCGTTTAAATAATTTATTTCAGCGGTCCCCAAACATGTTTAGTTTTCGGCACCCTAATATAATATATCAGAATTTTTCCGTGACGCCCCAAGTCAAAACATTCGACTATCTCAGAGCAAAAACGCATTGATATATCTATACCTCTTATTTCATTATTTTATCAATTTAAGTACCGGCCATTACAGTAAAAAAAATATTTTCACACTCTTTTTTGACACTATCAATTGTACTTTTTCTACAATTATTTATTCTGATCAGTAAGTAACGCCTTCTTAACGAACATTTTAAACTGATAAAATAAAAAAATTGACACAGAAATATTTATTACAAAAACCAAGAAATAAGTGCCTCCTCTTTAACGCATGTATTTTGACAGTGCTGCTTTACGGTTGTGAGTAATGACACATTACACAAGCACAGAGTAACCGTTTACTGTGTTTTGAAAACAGATCCCTGCGCCGAATACTGGGAGTGTGGTGGTTTGACTTGAAACTTGACACCAGAAACACGGAGATAAGAGAACGGATTAAGCAGCCGTCAATTACGTCCAAAATAAAAAAGCAACGATGCACTTGGCTTGGACATGTGCTGCGGATACCACAAGAAAGCCTAAATTCTGCTTGTATCTTCTACCAACCTGATGGATTCCACCGTCGTGGAAGGCTACTGATGACCATCTATAAGATGTACTCGGTGGAGCTACGGAACGCTAGAATGACATGGGAAAAAGCAAGAAGGCTGGAGGAGGACAGAGAATCTGGAAGGAATCATGTGGTGGCCATATGCTCCGACTATGGAGCGGGTGTAGAGAAAAAAACCAATAATATGAGTGTGAAAATAGTTTATGGATATATAAAGATACAAAATGTACACTTAGTATAACAAATAAATAAATAAATAAAATCATTAAAGAGATCTTACAAATAGTAACTACAAAGTTGAAACGAAATTTTAAGCATTGTAAAATGGTCTGTATTAATATATTATTTTTGTAACGTAAAAAATTAAAACCAAATCAAAAAACAATTACGTAAAACAAATCTAGAATCTTTATTTATCATTAAAAAACTATGTTGATAATGCTTGCTAAGAGTGAAACCAGTCTTGATCTTGAAATAAATAACGTGTGATTTGCACAAAACGTTGTTTTATTTTTTAATGATAATGCTATAAAAATCTTAATAAAAGTAACTGACTCAAGAGCTACAATAAAGAACCACTTCCGTTACTTCTGAGAAATGGTTCACGTAGCGTTTACAGCAATTATTGATGTACTAGAAGAAATAACAGTTTTTTTTACAACAAAACCATCTCGAGCTGAGCGAAATAGTATTGAATGGAATGGAGCATTCTTGTAGGAAGAACAAAAGAAACTAAGAATTCCATCGTATAAAAAGTGACGCCTGAGATAGATTGCACGCCTCTCGTCGACGACGCCCTAACGGCTAAAAACGACGTCTCGAAATACGCAGTTTTATTTTTTTATTCACTGGATTTAATACTCATTTGGTGAAGTATTTTAAACTGTAATATATTAAACAGATTAATGACCTAGGTTTAAGTAATGTGTGTGGTGTATTTCTTTACTGTTATATTACGCAATTAGTAGTAAATTCGAAGTTCAAAGAACCCATAAAAACCGCCACTTACTAAGATGTTTATAATATACGTCGTTTCGCGAAAATAAGAGCTTTTGGTAAATCGATTAACTCGTTAACCATTGAATTTTAAATACATGTAACAAAAATAATAATTTTAGAACAGAAGATATATAAAATGTATGCTTGAATTTTTAAATGTTAATAAAAAAAGCATATTTCAATTTAAATGCAATCATTTGTTTATTTCAAAAATAGTACATGAAACGGAGAAAAAATATTAAAAATACAGTATATTCACAATAGCAAATATAAAAAAAGGAAACACCAATAGGTACAATCAGCTGAGGTAAAATGGAAATAAATATAAATTTGCCGTTCGTGTTGTCGACAACAACGATATAACACTCCAAACAGGTATTGAAAAATAGCCCCTGAGGGTAAATATTTTATTCGATAATTAATATGCATAAAGTAATAATAAATTTCAATTAAAGGCAAACTCATAAACCGTTGAAATAATTAAAAAAAATAACTTTTCCAGAAATAAATATTTTGACTCTGCCGTATACAATTATGATTCCCAGAGTGTAAAACGTCCAATGATTCATTTGATAAATAAATATATTGAAAGCATCTATGAATTCTTCTCTTAATTTGATGATGATGGTTAAATTTGCTCCCACTGTAAAAAGCGTGTACTTCAAATAGAGTAATAAAACAAACTGCTTTATTTCGTTTTAATAAAAGTAATAATAATGATTTAAACTTAATTGAAAGATCAAAATAATCATTTAATCTAATAAGTCTGATATATTCAATTGATACTTTAATTTTCATAAAACATTGTTTTATTCATTCATAAATAGCCAAAGAAACATTGATGCAAAAAAAATATTTTTATACGGAATAATTTGAATGAGGGATATTGTAGTTATTTATTTTTATAAAACTATTGACTTTACTTAGGAGTGTGTTTCAATTTAATTATAATAAACAGGAAAAAGACATGTTCGCAACAGTCATTATTCGAACATTGACAGAATATTTCTGAGCATATATGTGCTTCTCAACAAAATCGATACAAGGCAGGAAAATATTTTTTTTTCTTAAATCTCATAAAAGTGTCTCTAGCAGAAATATAACAGATTTATAGCTCCAATTGACGTCGTAATGGTTATAAAAGAATAATGCGTTGTTAGTTTCTTACTCTGTTGTTTTTTTCCATACAGTCCTGGCATGCTCTGCAACGACTCTTTGAATAAAACATTTTAGTTTCGTACGACTCGGCAGCAAACAAGCGGTACAGGGTTTTGCGTAATGTGAATTGATTTAAATAAATGAATATTTGAAAATTTTTTAAAATTGTTATTGTTAAATGTTTGTATAATCAATCATTTAGAAAGATTTTTTTTCCAGCAATCTTCGCTTCCAATATAAAACTCATGTTGTATGAACTCCTAATTAAGTGTCAAAGAAAAGTTGTTTTACGACGACTGGGCTTAATTCAGTCAATCTACGTCTACGTTTTTGTGATGTTTTTTTAAATATCAATTTTATGGAGCTGTATGTACAAGGGCGCGTCAGCGTCAAAGTTCTTCGAGTACCCTTCATCGAAAATGTTCTGGTATTTTGTACTCCCTTACCATTGTTGCAAACGGAAGAGCGTGATTGCTTCAGAGGTGAGAAATTCTTAGTATAGTAGAGTCAGTACACGGGACATTATATATTCATTTAAAAATCACATTATATAGACCTTTCTACATAATATATCCATACATGTACACACACACGCGCAAACCTACATAAACACATAGAGTATATGAGGAAGTCAGTCAAAGACAGTCATTTTCATGATGCTTAGGCTCGTTTTTATAGTGTGTCGTCGAGCAGAATCGCTCTTGGTCTAAAACGATTCTTAGACATCGTTTCGTCATAGCTGTGAAGATAAGAGATCGTTGGGCTATAATTTTTTCTTACCTCAATGTGAAACTTTTGAGATGTTTCACAAACGAGCTCACGGATGGTAAGTATTTTCAAATATCTATAATGGAGCGAGTTAAACACGTACCAGAGGGTGTCACATATCTGTCTCAGTGATTTATTTCAAACAATCTAAGATGAATCTAGAAAATTCCTAGCTGTTAGCCAATATCTCACTCTACGCCACATTTTTAGATTCAAAAAGATAGGAGGGGATGTAATCATAAAAATCCGTAATTTTGAACACAAATCAATTAATAGATCTGTGAAGTTTTCTGCAAAATGACACAGTCTGAATCAGTATTTTATCTATTTGTTAATCTCAATAAATCCTAAATTTGAATCGTTCAAATTATGTACATTCATACAGATTTTGTCACCCACCCGGGTTTCGCCTTTCGGCATCTTCATGCGTTCAAGTGCACGGATGAACTTGAACTGACGCTTAGCAAATGAATGTTTCGTGATTATATAAGAAATAAATGCATCACTGAGTTTAAGGCCATTGCTGGCGAAAAGGATAAGCCCATGGGAATGCCCAAATATTTGAGTAGTGAGTAGTTTTAAGAATTATATTTATTTTGTTTGTCGGACAAGGTTTTATGATTATAGTTATATAGCGTATAAAAGCGGCGATCCAGGCATGTTTAATATTTCATTTAAAATCGGAAGACTGTTCAATTGCGCTCTGTTTATTTCTACAGTTTCCTGGAAAAAGAGCTTATGGGCGTCCGTATTTGTGTGCAACATTTTTATCCCTTGTTTCTGATTATATCAAACAAACCTAGTTATTTTTTGGAGGAACTTGATTGAAAAGGTCATTATGTTTATTTAAATTGCATAATAATGGTGATGTAAATAAATTTGAAATATATTGGTATCTGTGATTACTAACTTAAAAAACGCTATAACATAAAAAAAAATTCACTTTAACTTTGATATAACAGAAAAATGCGGATCAGGGTTTATCTTTTAAAGTTTAATGTCCTTAATACCACAATGCAGGCTTATTGAATGCATTTAAATATTTATTGAAATAAATAATAAAGTTAATATAAAATTTTGCGTGACTTAAAATAAAGTCTGCGAAAATTCTGTGGCGTATTGCAAATCAAATCATCGACTGGCATACATTAAATCTGAAAAGCAATATAACTATCATGTGCTATTTATTTTCAGTTCTTGGATTTAAACATTAATACTTTAACCAAAACTTTATAACAATCTTTTAAATTTACCAAAAGTAAAGAGGTTTTAATTTTATATAACGAATTATCGATTAAATAATAGTTTAAACAAAAAAAAAATGAGAGTAAAAATAATTAGAATTTAGAATTATTTTATATTCCTTTTTTGTAACATTATTTGGACTCTAGTTATAGTTAAAAGTAAAAAACATAGTTTGAATTAGAAATTGTTTAAAATTATCCCATTACGGAAGTGCTTGTCGTGAAGAGCATTAAAAACTTTAGTTATAAGCCTTGAGTGGACCCAAGGCATTCATTAAAAGCAATAAAACTAATTAAATTTATGATGCGTAGCGAAGAACTGCTACATAGTTATTCTTTTTGTTGATTTATATAATTATGAAATTAAGATATTAGTAAAAATATTTAATAACTAAAATAATTGAAAATTTATTCACATTGAATAAATTACAGCCTAAATTACTCCATCCGTCTGTGATTCCCAAACTATTTCAAACCACTCACGCCAAAATCTGAAAAAATAGTATTCGGTCTCCGAAAAATATTTTTTTTATAAAAAAGATTTATTTGCCACTCAAATATTTAGGAATAAATATTGATTATTACATACTCAGATATCATATAATTTTATGCTTATTTAATAAGGAAAAACAAATTTATTGATAAATATTTTAGTTCTACTGAAATATTTCACGACTGTTCTAGGAAAGAAGTTTTAATACTAAAACTCATCAAATTTGAATTGTTTGAATTTTGTACTTTTCCATGAGTTTTGTCGCTAAAGACCCGGGTTTCGCCTTTCGGCATCTTCAGGCATTCCAAGTGCACGGATGTACTTGAACTGACGCGTAGTAAACAGTTTGTATCGTTTATAAACACAAATATAAGTAGATCACTATGTTATAAGGCTATTAAAATGTAAATTAGCGAAAATTGAATGTATACAATTTTCAATGGATTAAGTGGGTATGTTATAATTATGGGGATTTTTCGAAAATATTAATGACCAGATAATAAAATAGGAATGTTTAAAATAAATCTAGGGTTTTATCCGACCTATTATTAATGAGTTGATTTGTTTTTAAGCCTTTGAATTAATATTTAATGATAGCAAGTGCTTGAATTATTAATAAACTCGGATAAAACCCTAGATTCAAACAATTCAAATTTGATATTGAAATTCCATCAAGCACCCTCAGTCGAAATACTTAATTAATAAGACTCATCAAGTTTGGTATGAACTCCTACATAATTATCAAATATCACTACGATGACAGCGTCCACGTACTATTGCGTATCACAGACAACCAAGGAGTTGTCGCGGTTGAAGTTCGAATTAAAGATCGCTTCCAAGCTGAAGGTTGAGACATAAGAAGAATTTGTATCACTAGGGGTTCACTTTTCAATATATGTAGTTCTTTATCAGAAAGTGATTTTAAATATTTAAAAAAAATAGTACTACAACTTGAAATAATAACCAATACGACAAATATGTTAATATTGAGATAAATTTGTTGACATTTGTTATCACTTAGATAAGAAGATAAGTGAAATCATAAGACGTATATTGTAAAACATTTCCCGAATCAAATTTCAATATTGAGCTTGCGAGACTAAGCCTAGATGAATACCACAGCTTAAGTAAAAGTTCTATCCACTTTAAAACAGAGAGCAATATTTTGACTACACATAAAGGAATTCTAATTGGCTTCTACATATATGTTTACATTAAGATCGATTGATATTCCCGTTAACATAATGCAAGGAATAAACAATTTGAAGTAAATTAATAAACGAACGTAGGATAATTAACACCAACTGATAATTTTTCATGCTTAAAACATCATGATGTAAAATATTTATTCATTAAAAAGGAAAAAAGAAGTTCACTCCATTTTGAGTTATATTGTTCTGAGAAAAAGAAGCGGTTACATCGTTTTTCTAAAAAAAGGGCTCTCATTTGATTTAGATCGAAACGATTTCGATTCAAAACCATTTGTTTACCCATGTCCGCTCCCAATGCGAAGCATGTGGATTCCAAAAGAAGTATATCTCTGTAGAACTTTTCTTACGAGTGCAGCTTGTTGCTCAATTACTTAACCTCTCCTTTTCGAAAGAACGAAGGATAAAAGGATAGAGCTAAAACAGGATTAGTGATTATCTATTTGTTTTTACTACGTTACATGCTTAGGAAGTAGATGCGTTGAATGTAAATTAAAACAATAAAAATAATAAAAGATTTTTAGTACTTTTTCCACATAAAATTTATTAGATCAGGACCGGTTTCGCTCATCGCGAGCATTATAATGTAATAATTATAATGTAATTTGCTAATCCTTTAAATTGTTAATAGTTGCTTACACCTTTTTATTTCAATTTAAATTTGTATAAATATCACTGTTTATATATTTTTCTTATCAGTTGATAATGCTCGCGATGAGCGAAACCGGTCCTGATCTAATAAATTTTATGTGGAAAAAGTACTAAAAATCTTTTATTATATTTATTATAATGCTTTTCCACCAAGTATTGACAGTAAACACCTTAAAAGTGGTTAATTAAAACAATAAAAATATTCATGCCTTAAAACAAACATCCAATTTTTGATTAAAAATTTAAGTTGCTTGTACTGAAAAATCAAGCCGAAGAATACTGAATAGAATCCAATGACGCTTACCACTAGACCACTTAAGTAAAAACCAATCATATATTTTTAAAAAAGTTTAAATGTTTATTTGATTCTATGGTTGAATAAATTCAACATAAAATATACACGCACTGCTTTTTTTACAATTAAACCGTAGTAGTTGTAATTTTTTTTCAGCAGAGTATTTAAAATAATTAAAATAAAATACTGAAAAAAATATCAAACAAAGCTATCACAAAAAACTATCGACTTACAATTGAAAAGGAAACGTTTACTTTGTGTTGTATGTATTTAATATGAGGTCTACCTTGAATGTTTCGTGCTTCATGGTCGTATTGTGGCGTAATTAATTAGCAAGAAGGATATACGAAGCTTAAAATCCATGTAGTAATATTACAAGGTTGAATATTTTACGGAGTGCGTCAAAGCTCTATGTCAAACTGTCGTAGTGTACATTTCAACTACACAGTGTCTACGAAGTGCTACGCCGTAGAAGTGGATTTACCAAGATTTTCATTAAAATCATATACATAGTTAATATTGTTATTCTGATTATACCTTCTGTCAAGCTCTTCGAAATTCGCAATTCCAAGAAAAGTACTTGTTTGTTTTAAAGTGGAGAAATTTACCGAATTCTAATACTATGGCGTATGATATCTACAAGAAAAGAAAAATATTTATTTATTGTTAAAAATTAAAATTACATTACATGACATAACAGCTGACGCCAATTCGCAATGCACTTGAAAAATATAATAAGACAAAATATAAAATAAAAATACACAGTACATCAAATTCAACATAAAAAATCAAGAAATACAAAAGAAAAAAATCACTAAAAATGTCCACTTCTCTAGGCAATGCGTTGATTAATCGAACGGCCCTTGGAACTGGTGACTCATACCTCCTAAGCGAGGTATAAGTTTTTAGAAATAAAAGTTTTTACTCATTGTTTCGCCCACGTAAGAATAAATTGGGAGCATGTAAATTAATAGTCATGAGAATTTCAGGATTATTAACTCGGCCCCGAAGAAGAAGAGAAAAATGCTTTAAGCTTGAAAACGATCTTCGAGCTTCAAGTGAGTGAAATGATAACATTCCTTAAAGAAATTTGGTGGGGTAGTATTCCTTTAAAGAATTATCAAAGGGGAAGAATTTAAATTTTTTGAAATAATAATATCTTAGAAATTTCTTATGGATTCTCTCCAATTTCAGCTTGTATGAACTTTCATATGGGCTCCAAATGATGGATCCATATTCAAGCTTACTTAAGACCAACGAAACATAAAGCGTCCGAAACACAGTTGGGTTTTCAAATGGTTTGCTTTGTCTAACAATAAACCCAACAAGTTTGCTTGCACGCAGTGCAATAGAAGATTATTACGTGCTCTTCAATACGATTGTCGCTTAAAGTTGTTTTATTTTAACCTTTATTTTCTTCTTGGTTTTTTTTTATACATAAACAAATTACACGAATAAAACTGTTGCACGTATTTAGAAAAAAATTTGAAGATTCTAACGGATTTTGATTTATTTATTAAACGTGTAATTTTATAAAATACGTTTTTTTATATTTTTTGATGTTGATATTTTATGTTATAGTCACAATAAGTACCTATAGTTCGGCACTGTTTTTCATCGATTATTAAAAAAAATGTATTTGTATACATCGTCTCAATACATGTATGTATTATTATGAAGCGGGAATAACCTAAATACGAAGTAAGGGCATATATTATGTATTGAAAAATATTTACAAGAAAGTACTTTATAACCTTTTTTTTGGATTATTATTATTTCATCTAATTTTTTTTATACATATATATAGCTTAAAAAGCACCGTTTCAAAAATTTTGTAAAATATTTAAATAAACATAGTAGGTAGTATTTAAAAAAAATGGTTTGAAAAGAAAATTAATTTGTTATAATTTTTAGGTACCATCCAATTATTGTACTATTGAAAGATTCTTAATATTATGAAGTAATAAAACATAATATAATTCGTCATGCATACACATCGATACATATCATGGAACACATTGAATAAAATATATGGTAGAATTATTATATAATTAAATAATGTTTATTTTTTGAATCACGCTCAACAGACACAGCCCAAATCAAAGGATAAGCAAGAACATTAATTTTAGACATATAATAGCATCTCGTATTTTCTAATCACTCTCATTATAACATAAACACTGTCATATTAATATACATGACTGTTTTTAGTTTCACTATAAAACACTCTCTAGACCGCAATGTTTCATCATGCATGCAAATTGATAAATGTTTCCAAAACACTTAAAATATAATATAATCTAACATACCACTTTCATCTAACAAGACAAACAGTTAATTTTAATCGTAAAACTAGAGGAGTATCGTAAAAGCGCTTCCGGAAGTTCACTTAAAATATTTGCTATACAGCATGTATATAAAAGCTTAGATTTATTGAATAAATTTATTCGCTTATACAGTCATAATCTACACCGAAGCAACTTTTCTAGTAATGTTCAACGGGAATTTTGCGTTTTGTACTTGTAAGTATTTAAGAACTATTATGTAGTTATGTATCTTCTAAGTAGAATGTACTATTAATACTACTAGTACTATGTGGTCGAGTGGTCAACGTCGTTGGCTACCGCTACGGAAGTCACGGGTACGAATCCCAGTACAGGCAGTTTTATAAATTGATTTTTCAATCGATTTATGAATTTCTGTTCAACGGCATGGATGTATGTGTCGTCTTGAATTTCCTCCTACCACCCAACCTATCCTATGAACGAGGCGTATCGAGAGCGATTAGCTAACCACTATTCCTGTTCCTATCCTTCTACTCCTACTATCTTTGGAAAAAGAGAGGTTGAGCAACTGAGTAACAAGCAGTTCTTGTAGAAACACTTCTGTTGAGATAAAATCCACTAGGAGTCCATATGCTCCACATTTGGGAGCAGATATGGTAAAAAAAAAGTATAAAGAGTTATTATTTTTAATTATGTTCTCCAAGGTGTTCTCTCTCACGTCAATCTCTTAACCTCAAATTAAATCATGCCAACATTCTCTATTCCCTAGAGTACATGCTGAAGATTGGTATTGCTATATTAAAGGAAACCGCCTGGTTGGAAAACCGAATCGTGGCATGCATGAGCGAAACTGGAACGGAGCTCGTAGCTGGAGCACGGAGCACAGAGCAGTAGAGGAACGGGATTTTTCCCGGAGCATTAAGGGAGTTAATCACGAAAAAAACACTCCGAATGTTTTATGAAAATATTTTTCTTCTACTACATACTTACATATCGTCTAAAGTTAGATAAAAAGGTGTAACCTACGTAGACAAAATATTACAGGAGGGATTGTTTTTTTTTTAATGAATTTGTGCCAAAGTCAAAATATTATTTAAATACATCCTTGGAGTGCACGAAAACTTATAGACTGTTTTTTTTATTTATTCAGTCTTATATTTTTAAAATAAAACCCTTTGTGGAGGTCTTTTCACCTGGTCGCAATTTTCAGATACTCTAAAATTAAAAGTTAAATTAAGATACAAACTCGAAATTTGCATGATACATCCTTTTGATTTAATGTGTATTAAGCTGTATACATTGTGACTGTTTTCTGTGTTTAAGTTAATTTTAAGTGTAACGTGACAAAAATTGTCTTTTCGCACTTTATTCTACTTTTATAAAGAAAAATTACATGACGTTTGTATGAATACTACTCTAAAGGAAACTTTTTGCCCGGCGCTTGGACCGAAGCAAGTACTTTGATACCGGAGTGCAGCTGACACGGAGCAATTAAAAATATTACCCGCTTCATGTCTTGCAGACTCAGAGAGTTTAACAATTCGTAGCCTATAAACAATTTATATTTTTTTGCTTTCTCTTAAAAGTCAAAGAACACAGTAATTTGATATAATTATGAAGGAAATATGAGTTGTGCAACTAACTAAACAATGCGCTCTAAAAATTGCTGGCGTTGTTAAAACTGGAAATTATCAGTTCAAATTCACCCGTACATCTGAACGCATGAAGATGCCGAAGGGCAAAACCCGAGTCGTTTGTGTCAAAACTTGCAGAAAAACTTGAATGTACATAATTTGAACTATTTAAATTTGAAGTTATATTTTTTCATTTAATATTGAAAATGATTACCAGCATCATTAAAAAACAGAAAAAAGGCACATTTCATATAAATTATATATTTTTTTGACACTCTGTTTTGTAGTGAACATCAATTTCATATTTGATTTTCGGTAAAATATTACTGTAAATGAATTAAAAACAAATTTGTTTGACCCAGCTACTGACTGACCTTTTGAACGTTTACAAATAGTGTAAAATGTCGTGTGTTTATACAATATGAAAAATAACAAAATTTACATAGGTGGCATTAAAATACGGTTTATAACATAAATTTTATACGAAAATTCTAAAACTGAATAAATATTTGATTTCGAAAATTATGGCGCGTCTAATGGAAAACTAGTTATGTTTTCGCATCAACCAAAAAATAATCCTTTTACACTTGGAAAGTATGCAACGATTCAAGTCTGTTTTAGGATTACGCTGTGTGAAAAATACTGAAGAGTAATATTAGAAACCTCTTCAAGTAACGTTCTAGTAACTATTCACGTAAAAGCTTTATGAAATAGGACACCGTGAAGGATCTCGTGGTTTGTTATAATGAAATGGCTTACTTCCCGTTCACGTTTCTCATGTTGCGGTCTGTTGGTATATCCTGCGACATAGGTTTGTAAATACTGTCAAGTGTAAGCTACGTTAAGAACAATGAGTTGTGACTGCATTTATTTTTTTTATGATTAATTGAATACGTTTTTTTTTCGATAATGCCATTTATTATTGATTGTAAATTTTTAAAGTAATTATTACAGAAAATTTAAAATCAAAGTTATTGAATAATAATCAATTCGAATGCCTAATGTTAACATCATGTTATATGACCCTTCAAAATAAGAAGTGAACCTACTAATAAAATGGTTAACTTCTTTCTTGGGATTTTAAGTACAATCACGTTTTTACTTGGTGATTCATTAAGAGGTACTTTTTTCAAAAGACAAAAAAACGTTTATAAAAAAAATGATTGCATAGTCTTTAATATTATAAATAGACCCATTTTCAACATTTATTTTTTAAATATTATTTCTTTTAAATGTTGGCCGTAACTTTGCCTAACATGGTCCATTTGAAAGTTCCAATTTCGGATGACGCGTTCGAGCATTTCAACTGGTATTTGGGTAATGATGCGAGCAATGTTGGCCTCCAATTCCTCAATCGTAGGCACCAAATAGTCCGTTATCATGGAACGATAACGGGCGCCAATCACGGTTACGTTCTGACCAGCCTCATTTTTAAAAAAATATGGACCGATTATTCCACCAGCCCATAAACCACACCAAACCATTGTTTTTTGTGGATGTAGTGGCAGTTCTTGAACTTCTTCGGGTTGATCTTCAAACCAAATACGGCAATTTTGTTTATTGACATATCCATTAAGCCAGAAATGGGCCTCATTGCTAAAAAAAACGAAAACATTCCTCGCAGAACGCTGATTTGCGTAATACAGCTAAATAATTTGCAGGCGCTGTGCCGGCGCAAGTCTTTCCATTATGCATTGTAAAACAATACTGAACAAAAATAAAATAACACTTGGGCACAACTCACGTGTTATCTATTATCAAATCCCAATAAGAAAAAGTACCTCTAAATGAATCACCCTTTATTATGGTGGATTTCATATTTTAATTTTACGTGGATATCACTATTGCAATGTGTATTGTTACTTCAATTTTATGAGACTTTAAGATGCATGTTTAATATATAATATGTATAACAGTACAACGTATCTAACAATTTTTTTTCTAAAATACTACCTAGCTTACTTCACTTATAATGGACCAATATCTTGGGATTGAAATACCGAACGAATATATCATTACGAGTTTCAACAAAAAAAAATATTCAACGAAGTTGTTTAAACAAAAATATTGTAAATAGATAAGCCGTAGTAATTCTAAAATACATCATAATAAAGGAATGATTTTTTTAAACGTTTTTTTTTTCTTAAATTATTAAAAGGTTTCTAAAAATAAAAAAAAAACATTATTTAAAAGATCATCAATTTTGTCTGATTTTTTGATATTGGATATTTTTTTTATATCCACCAAAATTCCTGTATTTTTTATATTCAATACTGAATATTGAAAAAAAACATGCACACTTAGGACCGTGGTTTCAGTAATACCGGTATTGAAATATCATCTTATATTACACGTTATATTTATATCAAGTTAAATGGCTGATAAAGTTTTATATTTCCTTAAATATCGTGGTGATTGTTGTACATACCTAATACTGTGAGATTATATTATATTATATCCTAAAGTAAAGTAGCAGGATACTCTTTTCCCCGAGATACAGTGACTCGTGGTGTGTTTGTGTTAAATAAATAAACATGTATTTAAAAATAATAATAAATGTCCTAAAATTCAAGATTTACAATGAAAAAATTGTGGAGTTTAAAAAACTGTCACCATCGACGCTAACCACGTTTAATTCTATTCTTGGACTTAATTTGATTTCATAATCAATTTTCAGTAAAAATAAAATAAAGTAAAAAAAAATGATCCGTATTGTATTCAGTAACATATACAAAAAACTCACTAAGATACCATTTTTTTTTAATTTGAATATAATAACTCTTTCAGTAACATGGGCATTTTATACTAAAAATAATTGGTCGATTGTATCTGACAAAAACTGACTGAACCAGTTCTTGATGTAAGTAACAATTTTTCACCGGAGCTTAACAGAAAATAATGTTAAGCAATTATACTAAAAAATTATCTACATTCATCGTTTATATATTCTTAAATAGAAAAATGAAGAATAGTTTTGATTTGGATATATTTTGTATTTTTATATTTGAAAAAATCAGTTGGTTGCTGTTGTTTCGTAAATTAGACTTTACCTAAGACAGGCCTGGTGAAAATTTTCTGGCCTGCCTAATAATCTCAGCTGCCTAGTGGATATGCGTATAAAATAATCCGCTCTTAGGGGTATTTATAATGTTAACACGAGGGCCTGAATATACAGTTCCACTGATTGAATTCAAAACGAGGCTGTTAGCGATATAATAATACTTATCTTATGTTATGAACGTATGAAATCTGAATTAAACATCATTCAAAAAGTTCTCGTAATGATAATTTAAAAAGACAACGCAAAAAAAATCATCAATATTTAAATTTTGATTTGTTAATTTATAGTCACAAAGTTGTAACTGTCCATATATTTTGACAATGCAGGAAACAAATGTTATTTATAAATATGATTACTATCGCTATAAAGCTTCTCAAGTAACGCATAAATATGCATTTCTATGCAATAACCATTTTCTTAGTCACGCAGTTTTCTTTAATTGAAAAATCAAATTTTACATTTGTAAGGAACAGAAATGTTTTAAGCAAGTCTAGTTTCACCCGTCAGATCTGTAGTACAGTCGTCATTTTAGTTGGCTACCACGACATATCTCACGTCTCAGAATATAAAGCATTTTTTCCAATCTTCCTATCGATCTCTGTTTAAATAAATGCGTGTTTGTAATATCTTACAATTTCCTTCCACTTTTCCAATCATAAAATGACAAGGTATAGCGAGAGCAATAAGTCAACCACTTGTTTTGTCCTAGATATACCCTTTTTATATCTACTCACTTCAAACAAATTTAGCTTCAACAGAGATTAAAATTTGAAAGAAAATTTGTTATTACAGCTAATACCAATGCGCCAAATATTTTAATGTTGAAAGACCATACGAGAAAAATCAATGAACATTTATTGTAAGTCACTCGAGATCAACTTGTGGTAAATTGACATCATTAACACCCACATATTAGGTCTCAAATTAAATTAAATTGAAAAATCTAAATTTGACATTGACCTTACTGGGAATCAAACCCACACCTACCTGGTCTACAGCGGACGACTGAGTGCCAATTAGTATTAAGCAAATGAATACCAAGCAATCTTTGTAGAGTAAAATATTTTGAGATGTCTCCATTGATGTTCAAATGCACCACATTAAAAGCGAACATGGCATAAAAAAACTCTCTTATATCGTGCATTTTGTTTAAAATTACAGAACTTTAAACGTGTTTTATTACATTCAATTGAAAAAAATATTTATAAATAATATAATCAATATTTCAAATGGTTCAATGCTGGGCAGATACAAGTTTAAAGTAATAAAAGAAATAAACGTCAAGTGCTTTCACGAATAATTTAAGCAACATTTTATTTTCAAAGTTTTGTTTACCTTGTAAAAATGTTTAAAAAATACTTCAAAGCCGTATTTGGTGAAAAAAGAAAGAAAAAATATACAATTTGATGGAATTTTAAACGTCAGGTACAGTGGCATGTAAATATTAGCAGTAAATTGAATTTTTATTTTCTTCGAAAAAGGAAGCAAAATTTAGCGCATTATTCAATGTCCCCCAATGCTCCAAATCACTTATACAGTAGTAATACGAATGTGCCGTGTTTGAAGTCATTATAAAGAGCTTAGTATTTAAAGACAACCTGCCTCCCACGTAATGAAATCCGGAAATGTGTGGGAATGAAAAGTCGGTGAAAGTTTATTTGGCGGAACGGGGAAGTAAACACTTCGTAAATTGGATTTACCTTCAAAAAACTTACTCAAAACTATTATTTTAACGTTTTCATTTTGAACCAAATTGTATTTAGTTAATCCTTTAGAGGCTGAAACTAAGGTAAAATAATCAACTCTAAGATTTGAACCAGGCAAAAAATGGTATTTATAGTTAAAAGGGTTGATGATGGGGATATATTTATATCGACTCTGGAAAGAAAAAAAGACGTAACCCACACACAGCAAATTTCACAGGAGGCAAAAAAACGTCTTTTGATGATTTTGGGCCATATGTAAATTATGAAATATACACACCCTGGAAGTGAACGGACACTTTTAAACTGGTGTTTAATTGACATAATGTAATATTTATTTAAGAAACTGTTTAAAAAAAAACCCTTTTCCTTGGTTTCAATTTTCACAAGCTCATCTTTTTCCAAAGTTAAAAGCTAAATTTAGATACTGATTCAGCATTTGCAGCTTAATTCCTTTTGACAAAACGTTTATCAAGTTTGAAGCATTGTGATTATCTAAAAAAGTCTGTTGAAAAAACTGTGGGTTCTATCTTTTTTCCTTTCCACAGTCGATATGTAATAAGTATATTTTTCGCTTCTTTAATATAATTTATTTCATTTTAAAAATACTACGATATTATGTGTTTATAATTAACACTTAAAGTTCTTTGTTATTTTAAAGTTCACAGTTGACATCCTAAGTGACGATTTTTTGTTTAATAATTTACTTATGAAATGAATTAATCTAATCTTTGTATTTATTATTTTTCATGATTATTATTATCACTCTAAAATTTACAATAAATTCAATAATGATTGAATATTTCTATTTCAGATATCAGAGCATGGCTACTAAGCAAAGTGAAAAAAAACTTACAGTTTTGACCACGTTTTATAAATTGACATATTCTGAAAGTAAATAAATGAAATATGCTTTTTTAAAAATATATTTAATATCGTTTTATTATTGTAGTTCTATTTTTTCTAAGTAACGCGAAAATTTTCCTTATTCGTGCATTAAATAAGAGTATATTAAAAAAACGCATCGTTCTCTTTCTAAGAAAAATGCCACACTCTTGTTACTTTTTTTCATCAAAAAATATTTTAGTACCGATGTGTGAAAGAAAAAAAGCATAGGTGTTTGCATTATAAATTACACCAGGCTGCAGATATAAAGCAAAATTTGGTATCCTTTAATATTGCAAGTCACTTCGGAGAATAATATCCAATTCGCGTATGATATACGAACATTCACAGCCTGAGGGATTTAAGAATGCATCAGTGAAAGCCAACACTTTAGAAGAAAACACACACACATCACATTATCATGGGAGCCGGTAAATTGCTCGAATTACAAATTATTCAGATTGCTTGGTTATTTAAACGATTTTTCACGACTTTTTCTACGAATTTCATTTTTATCTTGTGCGACACTTGTTTAGAGAGTGAAATATAAAAATAATTTTCGTAAGTATTTATTTTAACCGTGTTCGCTCCAAATGCGGAACATATGATCTTTTAATGGAGTTTATCTCAACAGACGTGTTTTGACGAGAACTGCTTATTAATTAGTTACTCAAACTGTTTCTATATATTTCCAGAAAACATAGAAGACTAGGGCTAAGAAAGAACAACTGGAAACTAATTGATTATCTTGTTATTCGAGCAATTTCCATTCGAGCAATTTACCGGGAACCCTTGAAAACGCTTAGTCATTTTAGAATTTCAAGAACGGAAAGGAATTGAGTTGAGAATTAGAATTTAGTTTGAGTTTGGAATCGCTTGGGAATTGCGGAAGCCAACGACGTTGACCACTGCACCACGGATCCGAAATTTGTTAAAAAGAAAAAGCCGAAGTAAAAATTACAAGATGTTTTATTAATTTAAACAAACTCACACACAAGGTTTTGAATGAAATGACGTAGGTATTCGGAAACCAATATTTGATTTATTAAACTAAAAATTATTGAACTAAAAACTTTTTGATTACTGAGTGGTCCTTTTGACGCATTATATGAGAAATACATTTTGCCAAAGATGTTACACATTAAATAAATATATTAGCTCGCCATCACATCTATATGAACGATTTTAAATAAAAAAGCTCTTATGTTGTTAAAATATAAATTCTAATCTATGTTTTTTTTACTTAAAAGATAGAACGTATGCGTCAGATAAAAAAGAAAAACATGTATTTTTCAAGAGATTTAATCTTTTTGACCCAGTAGCTAAACGGCTTACAATTTTGAGCTATAATCTCCGATGAGGAACGACTGAAATATATTTTTCAATCGATTTGTTTATTTATTGTTTGTTTTTTTCAACGTTACTTCTGTATAATCCTACCATCCTACTGTACATAGCAATAAAGTGAATAAATATCAAAGAATTTTTGTTCTGCTAATATTATTTTATATATAGTTGATAACTGTTTCGGCTAGCGCCTTCATTGCTTAGTTTTAATGAAAACGTAAGTCGGAAAAGCTTTCAACATCAAAAACTGCTATATTTTTTTAAACAAATAATAATAGAGATTTATCAATTAATAGCCGAATAAATCAATCTGTTAATAACCTATATTCTTGTGAATAAACTTTTGTTGACATGATAATTAATTATAAAACTTTATTTTGACAATGAAAATCGAAGAAATTCTATTTTTTACTGGATGCTGTAATAATAATTGTAAGATTAAGTAAAGTTTTATAAAAAGAATATTATTTTTCTGCTGTACAAATATAATCGTGGGTTGGTATTCACTAGTGTATACTATCTTTCAATAGCTTTCGAAGATTCTACAGCCGACGCGTTTTACTCTGCAAGGAAATTACCATCCCACTAGGGATTCCTCCAATTTTAGCATTTGAAAATCGGGGCATAGAAGGGAGTTCTAAAGTTCTGAAGATTAAGCATTTAAATCGCAGAGTATCTTTTTGTGTTTGTAATGGAATTAAAAGGACTAATTAGGCATTTGAGTTAAAGTTAAATTGATGTTTAGCGCAATATTAAACATGATAACTTGTTGCCTGACTTCCGTAATGGTTTTTCTTTTGATATTTTATAATGGATCGATCGATTAATAACCGACGAAATAATAATAAAATTAAAAATAAACGTTTTCCTTGGCGATAGCTTTTAATAAACTTGTTTTTACTTGGCATGGTCGAAAGCTAGTCATTCATTTTCTTATTTCAGACAGGATTAGAAAACGGACTATTAGTTTATAAAATAATGAGGGTACTAACATAAAGCGTAAAAAACATTTTCTTTAACCGAAAATAAAGGCCAACGATGATGTGATAAAAATATCATTTATCATCTATTTTAAAAAACTGGGTAAAATTATCACAAAATATCTGCAAGATCCTTAACCAAGCCGGTATCAAACACACATTATACAATATTTTAGGTTCCGATGTTGAAGCTGAAATACTTAATTTTGATATAAGTAGACTACAATTTGAGACGAAATATCGTTCTATAAAAAAATATGATAACATATAATATTATTTAGAATATGTTTTGTTTTTCTATTTCGAACCTCCTATTTTGACGCCTAATTTTGACTTTTATGTACGCCACTGGTCTAAACGGCTAGAAAGAGACATATAAGCAAACCACGTCATTAAATTTAACGACCACTCAAAATTATAAAACAATATTTTTATTG
Source organism: Himalopsyche tibetana (assembly GCA_030503985.1). NCBI lineage: Eukaryota > Metazoa > Arthropoda > Insecta > Trichoptera > Rhyacophilidae > Himalopsyche > Himalopsyche tibetana. The sequence continues at coordinate 14,455,514 of JAPJYX010000015.1, read as the reverse complement.
ATGACTGTAAACCAGGGCATCCAATCCCGGAGCCTTTTTTCAATTCCGGGATTTCGGGATTGATTAATTTTGAATTCCGGAATCTCGGGATTAAGATTTTCTCACCGAGGAATTTGAAATTCCCGATTCGGTATACTTTTTCCCCGATTCTCACAGAAACTCGTTTTTTTTTTAGCTCACCGAGGAATTTGAAATCTTGAATTTGCCAATTTTGTGTCAATTTTCGGGTTTTGCTCAAAATTTCTCAATCCCGAAATTCCGGGATCGCGGCCATCTCAATCCCGGAATTTCGGGATCAGAAAATTGAACGGGATTCCGGGATTGGATGCCCTAATGTGGACTCATAACATCGGCTAAAGATTTAAAGCACGACTATCTTGTTGTGTATGTATATGAAAAAAAATATTCGATTTTTCTTTTTCTTTTAAATTTACAATAAAAACATTGGTTTGACTTTACAATATTTCAAAATAATGAAAACAAAATAAATTGTTCGATTTTTCTTACAGCTTAATATTAAGTAAAACAATTGAACAGAATTCTGTAAAAAAATTTTGACTATTCAAAATGTTAGAGTTTACCTTCGTTAATTCTATATAATATCTATACATTAATAGTCGATAATGTCCGTATGTTTGTACGTCCGCGATTTCGCCTTTTCGATGACGTCAAGAAAGATGGTCCTCTCCCCCTCCCTCTCCTACCCGCTGTCGTCGTTTTTTATTCATACTAAAGACATATTTTATTGTTTGTTTGTATTGTCGCGATTTCACCTTTTCGATGAGGTCAAGAAAGTCGCATTGGATATAGCAGCTCAGCAGGGCAGCTCAATTATGATTTTTATGAATATATTTTATTATAAACGCTCTTTGCATATTTTGTTTTACAGCCCCGGTGTATTTTAATTCTTTTAGAGAATTGGGTGTATTCCTTAAAAAAATCCATTAAGAGAATTAATAACGTTTATATTTTCTGGCTTATTCAATACATAGGTTTGTAATTTATTTTTCACGCCAGTAAATTTTCTGACTTCTAAAAAATGCAAGAAAAATCCCCCCGGGGTTGAGGTCAACGTTGGACTTACAGCTATTAGTATTTAAATGTGTCAAAAATGTCACATTCACAGCTGGGAATGTAATAAAGTTGTATTTGATAATTTAGAATATTATAAATATGTTTTTCATCAATGCAATGATGAAGCTTTTTCCATCGGTAGAAATGTAATTTATATTGACAGTCTTATTTGTTATTTTTCTAGTATTATTTTTCTTTGCGTAAAAAATATGTTTGCTAATACAAGTGCTTCATATCAGTAATTTTTCTTATTAAGATTAAGTGTGAAACATAACAATGTAGATTCTGCAACCGGGAAGACAGATCAATGTCGTTGATTAAAATACCCGAATGATCATATTTATTTTTCAATCGATCAATGAATTTGCGTTTAACTGTGTGTGATATTTAAATCCCCTTCAGTTCATTGGATCCTTAAAACGGTCGTTGTAAAAGCGATAAGGTATTTAGTACTTTCCAATACCTATCTTTTCGTCCTAACCTTCTCTGAAAAAAAATAGATTTACAGGCGGAATAAGAAACAGTTCTCGTAAAAACAAATTCTATTTTATAAAAAAGATCCACATTCTAGAAATTGTGCTAGAAAACAGTTTTTTTTTTAATAAAACTTAATAACTAACCACTTTTAAGGTAGTTCAATATCAATACTTTCTGAAAAAGAATTATATTCAAATAATAAAACATTCGTTTGTATTCTACAATTATTTTCAATTATCAGGACTGATTTCGCTTATAATAAGCATGTAAAAATTCTTAGATTTCGAAATATTTCGAATTTACTGTTAGTGACCATTTTAACTTAATTTTTCTTTGATGCGATTGGATATGAGTATATTTTTTTTGTAAAACGTGTTCAAATATTTTAATTAAAGTCAATTAATTGTCACATTTGTATCGTTATCTGTTGATTCCTTTCATATTTCTCTTACCAATTTTTAGCTACACTTTTTATAGATTCACTTGGTTCATTTCAAATAGAACAATGTTAATTATCAGTTGAAAATGATTGTAACAAGCGAAACTAGTTGTGATTATTTAAAATTTATTTAAAATAAATATAAAAGAGTGTTTAATTTTTAGAAAATAAAACTAACTTTGGCATTCAATTTTTATACGATTATCTTGCACGAAAGAATTTGCTTGCCGAAAATGAGACATCAACAAACAAGATATAAAACTACGCACGTTTTATAAAAATACTATGAATTTTTCCACAGTTATTTTTATTGTATGCAAAGTAGTTCAATTTGATGTTTTTAATTTGAAAAAATCCGTAAATTCAGTACGTTCTTTGAAATTATAAAGCATAACTACAAAGAGGATTTCTCAAAGAAGTGAGCCAAGTGATAACAGTGTGTAAAATATTGTACATTGAAATATCCAAGAAGTATTTTAATGCGAAAATTTAATTTAAATGCGGAAAATTCGAATCTAAAAGCTTTAGCATTCGAGCGTTTTGGCTTAGAGATTAAATTCATTGTGATGTTATCATAAAAAGAAATGAAAACGTTATGGCAAGGTTGGAATGCATTATTAACGTGAATAATATGATTCAGAAAGGTTATATAATTCCGTTTTTTGTGATTTTTTTTTTCAAATACATTTATTATTTCATTCAGTTTTTTTTTGTGGAAAATATCTTTTTTATTTTTGTCTTGGGGAGATTAAAAAATATATTTAGAAAAGATTTATTTTACTAATACTGTGTGTTACCTGTAGAGATAGAAACACTTGAGAACGGAAAGCATCGAAATAATAGCTAGGATACAAAAATAATACACATTATGTGACGCAGCTGGAAATGTCAACATGCGTTTACATTCATGTAAAGACAATGTAAGTTAAGATAGACAACGCATTGTTTCTTTATCTTATATGATTAAGCACATTGCGGGCCTTTAAAATATACTGTACAATTATTCAGATTTATATTAATCAAATTAAGATAAGAGTCGATAAACAACCTTTTGCTTGGGCCAGTTTTACTCAGTGATTCAGCATTATCTATTGAAATCACTAAGCAAAACTGAGTTTTAAATATTAAAAAAAACTTTATACGTACCAGAAAAATTCACTGTACTTGGTCAAAGCTGTTGACTGCGGTTAAGATTATTACAGCTCGTCTTCCAATAAAAACAGTTTCCTTAATTGACTTTTTAACCAATGTATGGGTTTGTATTGAAAGCTGTGAATGTCTGTACTGTATAGAATTCTCTCTAACTCATCTCAAATAAATATCGGCTAAGAAGGACATTCACTATTTAGACATACACTATTCCAATCCTTCTATGTAAAACAGTTTTCATAAAAATCTTCAGTTGTGATAACTTCCATATGGGATATGTAGATATGTAAAACAACAATATTTAATATCATTGCGTTATTATCCGTTTCTTATAACCGTCAGATTTCTTGTATTGTTGTTATTGACTATATAACAAAAACAAAAAAATATAGCAAAAACAATTTTTTTTTACAGGTACCTTCTTCAGTTTATAAAACATTAGTAGTATAAGGTTTTCAACAAAGCCTTAAATCGATTAAATAAAAAAACTCACTTGCATCACTCAAACTATTATTTTACTTATAAGAGATACATTTTTATTTAAAAAAAGCTGTGAATATTTTACTTTTATGTTCAGATGTTTAACAAATTGTTTTACTTTTAAGGGAAATATTGTGTTTAATCCGATACAAAGTTGACAATGTGCTGTTGGTAAACTCGTTTGGAGACCCAACGGTGTGATCTACGAGGGGATGTGACCCTGAGGTCCTGTCATGTGAGACCCATGCCCACAAGTCCAGTCATTATCAATCTTTTGCACAAGTTAAGTAAAAATAAAACAGATTATTTCGCTGAAATCTTACTACTTTTCATTTTAACATACCGTCGGAGTTTTTACTGTTTTTTTTAAAAAGTAAATATATATTTTTCAATCATGAAACGTTGAGAATAATTATATAAAAAAAACCTTTAAACATGGCTTAAATGAATATAAAAAAAAACTTATTTATCAAATTTGAATCATTAAGTATTTCGACTGAGGGTGCTTGATGGAATTTAAATATCAAATTTGAATTGTTTGAATTTGTACTTTTCCATGAGTTTTGTCGCTAACGACCCGGGTTTCGCCTTCAAACAATTCGCCTTCAAACAATTCAAATTTAAATTCAAATTTGAACCATTCAAATTATGTACATACACACAGAGTTTGTCATTAATGACCCGGGTTTCGCCTTTCGGCATCTTCAGGCGTTCAAGTGCACGAATGAACTTGAACCGACGCTTAGTAAATGAATATTTCGTATTTATTCCCATGGGCTAATCTCTTAGGTATGGCTTTAAGCTCAATGATACATTTATTTCTTATATAAACACGAAACTTTCATTGAAATTCCACCAAGCACTTTCAGTTGAATTCAGTTAGGAATTTAGAATTATGTGGCGATATAATGTTACACAAAATCTCAATGTTTTTTTTATATTTCATTTGAAGTTTTTTTTGAAGTATGAAAGTACTTCATATTTATATGACTATATTGGATAACTATGTAAAGCATATGGCCGCCACGTGACACCGTCGTGATTCTCTGTCTCGCCAATTGCTTTGTTTCCTCCTATGGCATGCCAGCGTCATTCAGTGCCACTAAGTACATACTATGAATAATTCCCAGCATTTGTCCAGGACGTCAGAATCCCACCGTTCAGAAGAAGAGGATTGAGGCTTGTTAAAGGTTACCGCAGTTCGGGACCCAACCAGTTAAAAATCTCCCCAAGACCACCAACGTAACAGGGCGCTGTTCTAAGCTTTCTATCATCTCAGAGTTTTACACGAAAATAATCTACCGAAAACAAACACAACTCTGTTTGTATTTAATATGATGTTTTGCAAAGTGTAATGATTCGCTACCGTAAAGCAGCATTGGCATAATGCAAGCGTTGAACAAACGGCGCTTGATTTCAGCATGCACATCTGTGTGTCCAAGACATTCCGTATCGTGTTAAGTGTAGCTCCAACTATTCGTAAGTAAATATCTGTTATAAACACTAAAGTATCTATCTGAAGCTTGTCAAAATTCTTCGATTTACAAAGCTCAAATGGTGTGTTTTTTTTTGATACATTTGTAAGTTTTGTATAATAGAAGTTTGAAGTTTTATTTACATTTACTGAGAACTTCTGACAGTTCTGTTTGAATTACTCGTTAAAAAAATAATCTTAAAAGGCGTTTTGTAAAAAAATGCACATTTTCAAATTATGACATCATGTGTCATTCACACATGACGCTCGCGTGACACGGCTGTCGCAAGTTACAACCACATGCTGATCGCACATTTCTGCTTCGCCTGACTGCACCTGCCAATTCTGTGTTGTCCTGTACTGCGTTGCCTGCATCTCAGCATACGCTTAGCCTTAGAGTTGAGTTTGAACAGAGAACAGGTTTGGTTAGTACGGTCGTAACATCGAAGCCAATTACATCAATCACAAAATAGTTCAAAAACATACCACACTTAACATTGACTAAAAGTTATAATTGAACTGTATTGGCTGTGATAATTACTCATTTTACAAATATGGCTTGTTGAGAAAAAGTCATTTCCCAACCCCATGGTTGTACCATTTATTTCTGAAAGTACAAATGGGCCCATTAAACGTGAAGTGAGTAAGGTGGTATTTTAGAAAAAAATAAGTTAGATGAGTTGTAATATTCTGCACGTCGTAAAGCATCGTGAAAGTGAAGTAGCCTCGGTTAATACACACTGCAATAGTGTTATCTCCGTAAAATAAAAATATGAAATCTTAAATGTACATTTTTTTTACCATTTTACTAGTTGGCTTACTTCACCTCTTATGGGCTCAATTAAACCATTGACAAAAGGTAGCTTTTTTAAAATCAACTTTCCAACGAAAACGGTTTGAAAATATCAGGTCAGCAGTTGAATTTTGTTATCACACATAAAATTTTGATTGTTAGAAAAAAATCGTATACAATATTTTACACTGTGTGTTTATATCAAGGCTGTGGATTTATGAAAAAAAGACGACTTCGAATCCGACTCCAAAGATTTAATTTTAACTTGTATATTTGTATGTATTCCATCAGATCAGCTTTTATCAGCCAAGCATGCAATGAAAACACTATGGATTATTGTGGTTTGAATACACATCTTTATTATTATTTTTTAAAATGGGTCGGAGTCACTTGTTTTTCACGTCTACGACTCCGAGCCCACAGCCCTGGTTTACATGCGTAAAATATTGTTGATTTTGTTATGTATACTCAACACCATAGCATACAATTTTTATTCTCTACAAAATTCTATTTTCAAATTGTTTCATTCTAGAATGAAACAATTGAAGTATAAAACTAAAGCAGTTTAAAGAAAACAATTGCAACCTGTCATCTCACTATTTTTCTTCTTGATTATTGAGATTGATTTTATAAAGTGTAATATTATTATTGTTATCAGAATAAAATTGAACCAATATTTAAAAGTGTTTTAGTAAAACTTATAAACATAACAATTTTATGGCCGAAAACGTCATTTATAGTCGAAAAAAAACTGATTTGCGGCAGCAAAGTGATATTATTGAAAAAATATTTCAGTGTGCCGAGGATCTATATCATGGCAAGAAAAAGTAAGGAAGCGTTCGGCAATCAGTTGATTCCAAGTGGTTGAAAAAATTGGGACAAAAAAGTCGTAGGCTGGTAATAAAAAAAATGCGAAAATCTATCAGAAATTCAAGATGCGAATTGAGATTCGGTTGGTATCAATATTATCAATAATAGGTGTAAGTATGTTTATTATGATGCATTAGTTGAAAATTTTTAGTTTTCGAAAACAATTTGAGAAACTATTTCCGTATATTTTATCAATAGAGAAAAGAGTTTTGGATATGCGAATACACAGTTAACAAATTGAAAATTAGTACTGAACGCTTATTTGTTGTTGAAAGGTTGTTACGAACGTGATTGCCGTTATTTTGTTTTGTATAAATAATATCTAATTAATTTGAATACATAAGCCTTATTTACCTGCTTAACGAGGCTGTTAGTTAAATATTCATTGAATTTATAATTGATACAAAACGGAAGTATTTATTTAATTATTACCTAGTACAATTTGGATATAAAAAAGCTCTTTTTAAGCAACCATTTTAATGATTTATGCCTCACTAGGTATTTTCATAATATTGATATAAAACTAGAAATAGTTTCCAGCGCGGTTCAGTCTCAACGTAGTTGACTTAACGCTGAGGTCAATGGTTTGAATCTTAGATTAGATAGTTTTATAAATTGATTTTTCATTCGATTTATGCATTTCTGTCTGTGATGTCTTGAACTCCCTCCCACTCATCTTATCCGAAAACGGGCGCAACGAAACCGATTAGCTAACCACTAGTCCTGTCCTTATCGTATGCTCTCATTGAAATAGAGATGTTGAGCAACTGAGTAACAAACAGTTCTTTCAGGAAATTATTTAAAAAATATATTTATTTTTAGTTAGGATTAAAAATAACTTCAGAAGATATTTTAGTATCACGTCATGGTCTTGACTTTACTTATGGATATTTTCTTGTTTATGATATAAACTTACTATAAAATGGTTGAAAATAAACTTGTTAAATACTTTTTTACTAAATAAATACATAACTTTTTTAAATTTGTAAATTTATGCAATGTTCCTTTCCGATGTCATGAATAATAAACTCTAAATGGAATATCTTAACAGAACATTTATTTTGAAAACTGCTTCTAATGTAGTCACCCAGCCTGTGTTCAGAGACGACGAAGAAAGGAAGACTAAGCCAGAAAAGAAAAAAAAAACAGATAGCATCCGGAACTGAAAGAAGGTGAGTCCAAACATCACAGGCATACTTACCCGTGGATGTCTTGAAACGAAATCTTGTATTTTTACATTCAAGGATTCGAGTCCATGACTTACCAATCGAGAAGAATACATAGCTAATATTAAGACTTGAATATCAATACACTATGTTTTTTGCCCATGTCCACTCCCAATGTGGAGCATATGGCCTCTTAATTGAGATACCTCAACAGAAGTTTTTTTCCACGAGAACTGTTTGAAACTCATTCGCTCAACCACTATTTTTCAAATAGAGTAGTAGTGATATAAGAAAAAGGCTATGACAGAGCTAGTGGTTAACTAGTCGCTCTCGCTACGCCAAGTTGTAGAATGATCATATGTGGAGCGAAAAATACAAAAACCTATGCCTTCAAATGGAAAACGGATAAATCAATCGAAAAAATGCTGTTCGTACTGGGACTAGAACCAGTAAGGTCTTGCATGAAAGCTCACAACGCTAACCGCTGCGCCATAGAACCCGACAATATCTACAATAGCTTAAAACTGTGAAAAATTATTAGTTATTATACAATTAAGAAATTGTTATAATGTCAAATTAAATGCATTGCTATTTTTACCGTTTCCAGTATTGTTAAAAACACGTTTAATCACAAGGCATTTAAATTGTGTCAACATGTTAATTCTAATTCGAAATTCTAATGTGTAATGCAAATCGAAACAATTTGTGTGCATGCAGGTATTCTCATGCAACGGACAGGTACCGATTGCACACCGGTAATTGTCAAAGTTTGGATATACATATATCACGCCAACGGCAAACACGGCTGTCACTCAAGACGCGATGCGGTGGACACAGCCTGTCCGCGCCAAATCTGACATTTTTACGTGTTTCATCATGACGAGAAAATTAACAGGGATACATACATTTGAGCTTTGTGTATTGTAAAAAGAATGTGTTTACAACAAGGAATGCTCATTGATTTTTCCGTAATATAGCAAAAAATAATGACGGTATGGTTATGAATAGAGATTCCAATCTGGATATTCGAATATTTGATATCCGAATATATTCGGCCCTTTTTCAACTATTCGATATTCGGATATTTGGAGAAATATCCGAATAGTATTCGTCATCATTTTTAATGAAATATGTTACAAAATCCACGAAAGATCACATCACAATTTCTTCACATTTAAAGAATAATTATGAATTCCCCAGGTAGTGGTGTATTCGCCTTCACCCAACTCGGGTGTTATCAATATCTTATCATAATACTTGAGTTTGACGAATCGGCTCGAATTCGGGGCTATAAAAAACCTTCAATGTCGTAATTTGATTCATTAAAAAAATACCGCTGGAGTAATCCGATGCAGCTGCAAATTTTAAATATGTAATACAATGGAACGATATTGAAATTTGTATTTATATGTTTTATCTTTATATAATACAGAAATTTGCAAATATTTAGTCTTAAATTATTATAAAATGTATATCAGAGAACAAAGAAACTTTGATCTTGCCAAATCTCTTTTAGCGTGCGAGTTATACGATTATTTAGTAAAAACTTGAAAATCGAGACCACTGTCTATTAGCAAAAACAGCCGGTTATTCCTTGTTTATTAAAATATGTTTTTTAAATCATAGTTGTAAAAATATTTTGTATATATATGATGTATTTGGATCAATTAAAAAAAAAACAGAAAAGTTAGACGTGCTGCTTAAAACACTTCTTCTAACAATAAAGCCAACGTCAACTGCTTCTAAGCGAGTATTTTCAACGGCAGGAACAATTAAAAACTTAGTTGGAAACATATTTAAAATATGAAAAACTATTTTTATCCGAATACATCCAAATAGTTTTAGTTTTACTATTCGATATTCGAATAGTTGATAATGACGAATAGTTGGAATCCCTAGTTATGAACACTTGACTTATCTGTAAGATTGTTTTATTTACTTTTAACGGAAACTATACCACAAAAATAAACGACATATCGGCTTTTTAACAGTTGACAATCCTGTCGAGAAACGTCATAAATAAAATCTATTTTTAAGATCTCAAGTGGTATGTTAAAAAAGTTCACCTGATCACAAGGGTGACGGTTTTGTTATGAGACCGCAGAAACCAACTTGCATGTAAAGTTTGTTTATTTGTGTGAAGCTATTTATCCAGGTCTATAGTCAAATCATCAGTGTTGTCTTCTTCGTTCGCAATGTTCACGTGTTTGAATTACAGTACAAGCACTCATTTTTCAATAGATGTATGGATTTGTTTCATAAGTAGTAGATGTGGCTGTGATATATCAGAAAAATTTAAGCCCATCCGATTTAAAAAATGTAAATTATAGAAAATGATAAGCTAATAAGTCAAGTCCTGGTTTTTTTTTTAAATTGACACTCAATTTACTTGGACTTGTTGATTATTAAAAGTTTCATGAAATAAAAGATTGCTGTTGATTTTTTAATATGTATATCAAAAACCATTGAACCTCTAGTTTAAATGGTTCAATGATTTAATTGGTTGATGTAATGTCAGTACGTATATCGTATAAGCCATCTCAAGGTGGCCATGCTTTTCATTCTTTTTTTATTTCATTTATTCTAAACAATGTTTTTCACTAGAAACCAACCAATAGAATAACTTTATTTTTTGTCAACATCTATTTAAATAATTCATACATTATTCAAGTTCTTATTATTAAATACAACGTATTTCTTATCTGACCATATTTGCTCCCTATGTGCATATGGCCGTAAAACCTAGAATTTCGGAGAACAAGGTCGCATTTAGATTAAAAAAAGACACGTTGACATTCACCTGTTTTTTGAGAACCACTCTTTTAACGAGGACGAAGAGATTAACATATAACACCCAAACACAGATGGGCATAAGCTATTCTTCCAGGAAGTTTTATAAATAAATAGGGAACAGTTAAATAGCTTACCAATTTTAAATGAGCAGGTAAATCTGTCAAATACCCCACCCTTATATCCTATATATAAGTAAATGTAATTATAAATCTTCCAGCAAACAAAATAAATATAATTCTTGAAATTACTCACCATTAAAATCCGTAAGCATTCCCATGGGTTAATCAATTTTGCCAGCGATGGCTTTGAACATAATGATTTATTTACTAAATGTCAGTTTAAGTTTATCCGTGCAATTGAACGCCCGAAGATGCCGAAAGGCGAAACCAGAGTCTTTAATTAACATAATTTGAACGATTAAAATTCAAACTAGTAAACTTTGCGTTTTGTTAAAGTTATATTATTACAATGATGTTTGTATACTAAAATAAATGGCTATTCTTGGTATTATCTTAACGACGATTATAAACTTAAATATCTTATTTTTGGTGTGTGTTGAATACTTTTATTGTTATGGACATAATATAGGAACCACCTAGTCATTTGATTATAATCCAAACTAGGTCATTGAGTGAAATTATTGTCCCAGCTATATAGCCAGTGAGCCATCTGCTAGTACAAGGCGGGTGAAAACAACGTGTTCTATTAAAAAGGTATTGGAATATAATCATTTGAAAAGACTGAGAACTGACTATTTAATTAAAATATTGTAATAGCAGCTACAAATAAAATCGAAACATTATACGCCATCTAATTTAATTACTACTGAAACAATTTTAAAAATAAAACAATGGATAAACAATTTTGATAGTGCGTACAAAAATATAAAACTGAATCATGAAGTTTTTGAAATCTAGATTGTTGTTCGTGTCATTGAAAGTATTATATTATGCTTTTATAAATTTGTTTTTTGTTAAAATATAGAAAAATATTAAAAGAATGGACTGCCATTTCAAATATATGCATTTAAACATATTTTCGAATATTAATTGAACTGAAATTTAAAAAAACCTAATCTTATTTTCACGATGCATTTAAAAGAATAAATCCTGTTTATTTTCTTATTAACACAGTGATAATATTCGATTGGTGTTCTTTTAAAATAATGCTCTTCAACGTATGTATGTATATAAGTTATCCGCAAAAAAATAGTCTAAGTTATTGCAAGAGCCACACGAGTCGAAATCAAAAAAACTTTAACGTTAAAAAAGTAAACATAACAAATAAATATTTTTTTTGCAAGGGTTTACAAAATTAGACAATTATGGATATTAATATGATTTCAAAACAAATCCAATAATGACTAATTGTATGATATGTCTGATTTAGTAAAATTGGTGTAAAATTTCGTCTTTATTGAATATGATTGTCTGTTGATTGATGAAGCATATTTCGATTAAAATAGTGATTCAAATACCTCTGTAGCAAATGAATTGTTCACTCTATTCTAAGATCTCACACTATTTACATCTCTTATAAGATTCATTGATTTAAGATACTTAATTGCATTGTTATTATGTGTGCATTTAAAATAAGGGCTTTGTAATCAGATTCGGAATTGTCATATATCGGGTGATTCCAGCTTCTTATTTTAAATTAAATTTAAATAACAAAAGCAATACATTTTAAAAGAATATAATAAAAAGTAAGCAAAGACAATTTGTACAGTTTTGACTATTTTAAACTGTCGGAGTCTGACTCATAAACTATTATACTTTAGTCTGACTTCACGGTTATGATTTGAACACTTATTCGGGATGTTTAATCTGTTACTATTTCAGTATTTGATTTATTTTACTTAATACCAGTAAATTATTCCAATACACTGAAGAATTATTATGCTAAATACAATGTGATGTAATTATTATGTAGTATTGAAAAACTTGTTGTTCTATACCTAAAGTTTTGGGGGTTAATAGAACATCAGATGCTAATTTTGACTAGAATATGGTAAATTTACTTCAGTTGTGAAAGCGATGTGATTTTAGTTTTATAATCACGTTGTATCCATGAGGTTATTGGCTTAGTTGTTTGTCTGATTATGGGAAGCCATCCAACAATAGCTATTGCATGAATGCCCACTTTGCAATAATTATTAATGTTAATTCGGGGATTAGTAGCATTAAAGGCAATCGTAACACATTTCAACCTAACAAATCGTTTATTATATAGCAAATACTTTCATACGATTGCAGGGTTTTTGGATTACGTGGCTATGTAATAAATACACGATCAATCGGATATGCGGCTTCATTTAATAAAAAGAAAATCTATTCATATATTCTTGGTTTTTTCAATCAAAAATTTAATTTGATTAATTCTTTGTGGTATTGAATAGGTTGGCGTGACACGTGTTTTACATATCTTTTCAGACAGAAACGAATGTCACAGTTGGTAATTTAAAAATAAAAAGGAAAATCGGCATCGATACTACCAAATTCATCAAGCATTTAACTGTTTATACAGCCTGCATGATAAATGTATTGGTAGAGAGTATCGAAAAGCTATCGTTATCATTCCATTAACGCATGTATTTAAAATATTACAGCAGTAAATAAATAACATGACCCGCTTACAAATATTGATTATGTTAGTTTTTTTGTTATTTTTTATTGAAATTTTAATTATTTAAAAAAAAAAAAAATTTGACATTACAGCTTACGTCAATGTGTCAATGTTGAAAGATCATACGAGATTAACTCAAGGAAAATTAATTGACTTCACAAACACCCATGACTTAGATCTCAAATTAAAATTGAAAACAAATCCAATTTTACAATGACCTTACCGGGAATCGAACCCAGACCCACTTGATCGGTAGAGCAAGCTCAAACAACTAGACCACAGCGGGCGACATGTTATATCCTAATATTTAACTGGTTTCAGATGGTGACGTATAAAATCTTCTGGAACGTCATCAAGCGATCAAATTCTTGGGGTTTTTTTAGTTAATCACAGGTAAGCAACGAATCATTTAAGTTTTTTTTAACCTATGTATATTCTATTTGAGATGGATAATTGTCATACCTTTAAATCAAATAGTAGTATTAATTCAAGCAAACTTTGAATAATTATGTTGACATTAAATCGTTTTCTTGCACTCTATTGAGCTTGAAATACATGTTCTAACATCCAGTGAGATACAATGAGAATGATTTGAAATATGGTTATACGTATTTTTTAACAGGTTGGTATATATATATTCAAAACAATACTCATTGTTAAAACTATGAAAAATTAACAAAAAAACAAACTAACCACTATGCACAAAGTTTTTGTTTTCCAACCGTGTGATTTCGGTAGATATATCTAAATGTAAATGATAATAAACATTTGTTACATTGTTGGTTCAGCTAAAAACCTGTTTTTTCCATTAAGAAATGAAACATAAAATGTTTTTTTTAAATGCAATTGATATATTTAAGAAGAATTAAAAAAATGAAAAACCTATTACTTTATTAATCATAAAATGAGAATGATTGAATTACTAAACTATAAAGACACTAATATAAAGTATTTCACAGGCACTCAAAGCATTTCCCGGATTGTAAAACGTCAGATGAATAAGATGGATCACAATAATTCCTTTCGGAATTTCAATCAATATTACTTTCATTCATATTTCCATTAGAAGAAAAATGTTTGCAAAAAGGTAACAAAATTCTTTGTCAAGATATCTTTTACTTTTTTTTACACAATAAGAAATCCATTCAATTCACAGTGGTAACATAAAAAATAAAGACGCACGGTCAATAACCTACATACTTAAACCTTTTTCGGAAAATATCTTCCCTCATTATAACATTTGTATTATGAATTGCATTATCATCTAGTATTACAAGAAATATTATGACGAATTCCTATTTGTTATCCATGTCCGCTCCCGATATGGAGAATATGACCTTCTACTGGAGGATCTCAACAGAATTTTTTCTTCGAGAATTGTTTGTTAATCCGTCTCTCAACCTCTCTTTTCCTAAAAGAGTAGTAGATATAGAAGGCTAAGGCTAAGGCAGGACAAGTGGCTAACTAATCGTTGTCACTACACCCAGTTATTAGAGGATCGGAAGAGTGGGAGAGAATTTTTAGACATAACAAACACCTATGCCTTCGAACAGAAATCGATAAATCTATCGGAAAAATTCCGTTCGTACTGGCACTTAAGTCCGTGAGATCCATCACAGAAGCCAACAACTTTAACCGCTGTACTATATACATTAAAAAATCTTTCAGTTATCTAACGATAGCTGCCCATCATTTTGTATATCATGAAATTATATTTTTTTATTTCTATAAAATTTCAATTTAACATTACTATGCAGTCCAAAATTGTAGCAAAAAATAAAATAAATCTGTCAATTGTTTAATTTGATCAAACAAAATAGATTCTATAAAATATTCCTATAAGAGGTGATGACGCAATGTTTAACAAAGTACTTTTTGATCGTTTGTGTTTATCTTTTGTATTTATACGCCAGCACATTAAATTTAAAGAAAATTCTGTTTCTCTGCTGTCCGCAAAAAGGCTGCCTAGTTCATAGATTATAACTTTATCGCAGGAAAAGCTTGGATCGGAAATAAGAATAAAAGTTTTAAGGCCAGGCACAGTAAAACTTGCACCGTTCGGCACATCGGCATCGCTTAAAGCTCCTTAAGCGGGGCGAAGTTCCGGTTTTGGCGGACAAGGCGCTAGTAATTAAAACTAAGAGGAAACGTGGAAAAACTTTCGAGAGCTTGCGAGTGGTGCGGGCGTTGCAAAAAGTCTTTGAGATCAGCTGTAACATTGTTTTGTATCTTGGAAAATAAGGAAAATACTTTGCAATTTGGTGCATGCCAATTGGCCTAGTTTGGAAAATTAAGAAATTTGAGGCTTAATGCCTGCTATTTCTATATATGTATATTACTTTACTTTATTAAAAAGTTTCAAAGCTTTTTTGCAAATAGCAACGTATTTGCTTTTATTTTTTTAATTGAATACAGTGCTTCAAATCCATTCATTTTTAAACATTTAAATGAGGTTATTTAAAATATTTTTAGTATCAACCAAAAACCAATTTCCGCTTAATAAATTTTGAAACTTAATAAGTGTCGAATAATGTCTGATATAAAAAATAACTTATTTGATACTTTGAAAAATATATGTATTTTTTTTCGTTACATGTAGAGAAAAGTATTTTAATATTGTTTATAGGTAAAATAATTGTCAAAAATACTCTGAAACGTCCAATTTCATTAAATTTGTCATTTATTTTAATTTTTAATACACATGCAATATTAAAATGTTTAAGACTATTTCGCAATCAATACAAAAATATATATATTTACAAGATAAATTTTACTGTTAAAAAATTAATAAGCTCAAGATTAAAATAAAGTCAATCGAAGAATCTTCAACTTCAAATTGATTTTTGATAGCGGTATTATCACTTAACTACACATAAATCCACTAAAAACATTTTTACTGACGTTATTTTATGCAAACTGTTATTTGGATGTTGATCGCTTATTTCGTTTTATTTTACCTAAATGTAATTGTTTGCTTATATTTAATTTAAAGACCGGGTGGATGACCTTTCATTAAATTTTCACTTTCATCGTTAAATCCGGGAATATGTTTTAAAACTAACTATCCGGGCAAGGAATCAAACAATATTGAAAGCCTTAAAGCGCTAATATGAAATTGATTTTAGCGAACGCTGTCAGTAGCTATTTTAGTATATTTGTAAACTGATCTGGTTAAGATTTTAGATTCCTCGTTGAAAGACATCCACATTTCGCATTGTATTTGGTGTACATGGGAACACTATTCTGATCTCTATAGAAAACGTAAATTTACAATGCACTCATAGACATTTAATTCAGCAACAAGAATCGGATTAAATATTTTAGAGAGAAAACATACATTATAAATTTTCATGTATATGAAAAGTAACTTCATGTCTAATTTATGTTATTATTTGATTGGTTATAATATATGATAATTTACTAAAAGCGAGTTCTCAATATGTTTCTCTGCGTCTTTGATAACTATATTGATTTGTAAACGCCATGTTTTTATGGTTAATAGCGTAAGAACTGAAACCTTATTTTGATTTAAAAAGCTGAGTGCAAATATTGGATTTTAATAAAAGTACCATTAAATATTACAAACGTCCATGTTCTTCAGCAAAATGAAGGACACTGTCAAAATAATCTTCGTCGTTATTAATACAACCAATTCGTTAACCGACCAAAGCATGGTATATTCTTAAGTATGCTCAAACAACAGTGACGCCCTGGGATTCGAACGGATACCTACATCTACCCATTGATAGCGTCAGCGTCGAATAATCCGCTTATCATTCCGCTGGCTGTAAATTCATAATCCAGGGGAAAGCTTCGCTGCCGTATCACTGTGCTACCCGTAGAGGATTTCAGAAATAAACAACTATTTTATACTACTATGACCAATCTGTTATTTATTAAAACATTACTAGTTGCATGAAAAAGATGTCCCGTCTATTTTTGAAAACAGTCATATCAACTATATGTATCGGTGTTAATATTTTTTTTTGTGACGTTTGCATTCTTTGAAACCAGTTAAATTGAAACAGTACACATGATCAAAAGATGTTAGAGTTTTTTTGTTGATTGCATTTTGAGACACTAATAAATTCGCAATTAATACGCTATTTCTCAAAAAATTTAAAGACATTATCTTCACTGTAAGCTTACATAAGTAATAGTCAAAATTGTCACTTTTTAAGTTTAAATGATTTATATTGTATTGCGTCAGTAATTTTATATAACCTCGTACCACAAAAAGTACAAGTATTCAGAAGACAACAATGTTTTTTACTATACGGCTATTGCCGTCTATCGATATAAAACACCCCTGGAATGGTTTGTTCTTCAATATCTCTGAGAAAATGAATAAGAAAGAAATCAAGAACCTTTCCATCCATGCTATCCTCTCCTTCAAACGGAATGTAGCACATCACCATATTATTTGCCAAATATCTTTTTGTCATCGGTTTTGTATGAGGATAAATAAAGCATGAATTTTTTTTGGGGTTCCGGAATTTTTAATTCAGTACATCAAAAAACTCAAATCTGACAAAATTTGAGCTAAGAATTTTGTAGAAAATGAATGACTATTGGTTATAAAGAGGACCGTTTGCGGGAGAGGTCAATTATATCTGAATTTTGTCAACTGATCCCATACCTTCTTGAAGATTTTGACTTTAAATTTTTTAAGATGTATTAATATTATATGATGTCAACGTAATAAAAGAAAATTTGCACACCATCATGAATTTTCTTAAAGTTTTCAGGATGAGAAAAGCGATGGCAGTTACCTATAAAACTGGTTTTCGAATGTCACTAATTAAGCCAAAAAACGGTTTTTAAAACTGGTTTTTGAAAACCAACAAGTCTTAATAGGCACCATTCATAAAACACTTGCAAGATAATACAAAGTAAATTATATCTGTTACTATAGTCTTAAATCAAGAACATACACCAATAATAAACTTTAAAGGAATCTTTAGGCCGAATAATAATTTTTTCGTTTTTTGGTAATTGTGTTGGCTCTTTCACCACTGGTTTATAAGTGACGTATTCACCCCCATTGCTTGCAACGAGTACAAAACGATACGGAGTAGATTAGTTTGAAAACAAGCGTCCCAGCTACCCTTCCGCTGAGCGGGTAAAATGATTTATGTCTCCTCATTGAGATTAAATTTATACATTTTTTATACAAATAAACACAGTACTAACCTCAAACAAATATAGCAAGTTTTTGAAAATCTTTGTTGATTGTATTGATATTTAGAAAACAATTTTATAGTAAAGTATTTAAAACTAAAAATAAAAGTGAGTTATAGCGATGTTCTTTGTTGTAAAACTATAATAAAAATGTCTTTTTTTATTAAGTAAATGACCAAGTAGTATACTATTAGTTTTTTTTAGTAATTTGATCCAATTGAACATACATAGTTGCAAAGTTAGTATTATAAGAAAGAATAATGGTTATTTTTCAACAAATTTGTACTCTACATGTAGAACATAATATGTACTTATTTATAATGAAGTATTAAGGTTAAATTTGTTTTGTGGGAAATGTCGAATATAAGGAGCTCATATTTTCCTATTGGACAGGGAAATGATATTGGAGTTGAAGAAGATTTTCTATTCAAATACACGCTCTCTCTAAATCTTGATTTCAGTATCGGATAAGGGTGAGTGGGCAAGAATGAATGCATGCCAGATAACAAGAGATTCGATCCTATGACCAATCACCTATATTTAAAGAAAACAAAATTACGCTGATTGATAAAAGACTTGTTTAGGTACAGGACAACAAAGTTAAACATTTTTTTAGGAATGCTCATTTATATTGGGATTGCTGGCTACGCGTTTAGCGTGTGGCATCATATGACTAACATCAGTTTGTCAAGGAGACCTTAGTTAGTAGACAATGGCTTGCACTAATATCACTAACAAAAGCCTACAAGACAACGTGTACAGATGCGCTTCCGATCCTAGCTGAAGTGCTACCACTGAATTCGCACATTCAGTTAAGCAGAGTAATTACCCTTCTAATGAAGGCAATCAATATACCTATAGAAGGCGTCCAGATATCTGCCCCTTTTCGCCAGGATACGGCTGAGAGCCACATATATTACTTGTTTGATGAAAAGCTGGTACTGACAGTTGTCGTCGCAATATAGCAGACCAGATAGGCGGCATCTTTTTAGAGATTTCAAACGCATCAGTTCTTCCTTGCATCGGCCAAAGGTTCAATGCAAAAATATTTGCGCTATGTAAGTTGGCTTTAAGGCCGGATTGCTCTTGGTATGCCAATAAGGACGTTTATTATGTTCTGTGGAACTGCCCTGAGATATAATCCGATCGAACAGAACTGTTTGCTGTGGTCCGTCCTCACACGTGCCTAATAGGCCACGCTGACTTGATTGCAACCAAAACCACACGGCATTTGAAAAGTTTGGTAATTTATTTGGGGATCGTTATATCCTTGATTCCTCACTAGAGTCAATACACTGTTCAGTCAGTATACTGATTATACACGGGATTCTTAGTGTCAACTTAATTAATGTCATATAGACTTGAGATAATCACATTTTTATTATAGTATTATACTTTTATTTTAAATATAATATTTTATTTTTTTCAAGTACACCAGTGCATGGCTTAAAACCATTCTCGTGCAGCTCTGATCAGGTTATGAATGTGAGGGGTAGACTTTTTTTTCAATATACGGCGTTTTAGAAGGCGACCTTAAAACGTTGGCTGCATATATGTACACAACGGGTGGTGTTGGAAAACCAACTTGAATGATAAAATATATGGTGCTTCGAACTATAGAAATCGTAGACGACCATTTGAGTTTGAAATTGTACTGATCTGCAGTGACTTAATAATAACTTTTTTAAACAATATTTGTTTACACTTAAATAAAAATAAATCAATTTAATAATATGTAGAATTACTCTTTACGTTAGATTGTTCATTTTTGTATTTTAAATGTAAAGTTTATACTTCAATGGAATATAATGTGAGGTCACCTACATACGTTTACTTAATTACGACACAAAAAGGCAACATAGGTAATGGCTGAAATTTCAACCTACTTGAGACGAGGTCAGAAATCAAGTACAGACCTCTGTCTGAATCCTTTGCAAAGCTTTAACCAAAGAATGCTATCAGCCCTCATACCTATGTGGCCTTAAATGAACATTTCTTCTAATTATGTGAATACTTAGTGAATGCTAAAAGGAATTCTTTGTGAAATTGACCGTTAAGAAAAACCCCTTTGTTAGCCCGGGAGGTATGCAGGGAAGGAAAATGTTGCACGGAAATATTGTTATGTTGTGAGCTAAATTGAAACGTTGCTTAGAACTTGTATTTATTTTTGAAAAATCAACGAATGATCAAATAAAAGATAACGAGAAAAAATATGTGAAGGATTTAACGGGATATTTAATTCTTATCGTTTAAAACTATGAGAAATTGAATTAACACATCGTTTATAGACTTTTATTAAGGTCTCTAATCCCGAGATCTTAGATCTCAAAATCTTGAGATTTTGACAGAGCTAATTCTGGGATTTCGGGATTGAGAAAATTTGAGAAAATTGAGCGAGGAGTAAAAAAAAATGGTTGCACATTTTGGTTTATTTTGAGTATTCCGTAAATTCCTGGATTTTTGAAATTGTAAATTTCGGAAGAGCTAAAAAAAGAGCTGTTATAAAGAGAAAATTTATTGAAATATGTTCTCGATAACAAGGTGATAGCAAAATCACTGTTGATTACTTTACTTTAACATTATTGTATTTTCTTTCACGTCAATGACTTTGACATAAATCATGTTCGAAAGGGATTTTTTTTAAACAGCAAACACTGCGATTATAATTGCCATTAAAGTATTCTTCTTCAGTTTTCAAATTCAATTATCTGTTTTAATTTGTCATCTTTCGAATAAGTTTTGCTTAATGTTTTTTGAAAATTTTGTATTGCAGCAATAAAAAATGTAAAATTCGTAGTAATACATAAAGGTTTTTTAATTTTAAATCATTAAAATTCTAAAAAAATAAGCAATTAAAAGATTGATGAATATGCGATACTTATAGGAGATAGCTCTAAAATAATCTTAAGCATATATTTTTTTAAACTAATACAAAATAATACAAAGTACATTGCATAGAAAAAAAAATATTATTATATTAACTCAGTTTTTGATAAACACAAAAATATTTGATTCAAATATTTTTTATACCCAGAAAACAAAGCAATAACTGCTTCACATCAATTTAACATAAACATGTATAAATTTGAATTCCTAATTATGGGTCATTAAAACTTTGTTTCTCCTTATCCTTAACAGTCACCCTAAAAATATTTTATGAATATTAAATAGTTGTCGTTTATTATTGTATGATGACAGAAATAAAACCATTTGGGGAAAAAATATTTATATAATGGTTTTCATTGGTAAAAAATAGAATAATCAATATATATTTTCTACAAATTTAGAGAAATAATGAAAAGAAACGTGCATAATTATTTGATAAAAATAAATGCAATAAACAATGTCAAGTTTTTTTTTGTCATACAACATTTTATATTTACTGAAATATTATACGTTTGAAATAAAAATAAGTGTCTGATATAGTATTCTATCCAAGTTCAAATATTTTTTTATTAATTGATAAATCCATTTTTACCCAGTGTTCCAATATTGGAACATTTAGTGTTCATGACATAATAAAAGTTTAGATTGTATCAATCTCGATCAGTCCACAGCTAGCAAGTGTTTGGATCGTTTCGTGTAGTATTTTTTCAGATTTGAACCTGTCGGAGTGAGCAGTGATTTTTATTTGCATCAATTACGGACAAATTCGGGCAATAATGGGTTAATGAATTTTTGCCCAAAGGCAAGGATGTCCATCAAGCACCTTCAGTCGAAACTCTAAATTAAGGATGTATATGTTGTCTTAAATTAATGACCACCTATTCTATCTTTAAAAGAGACAGCGAGACCGATTATCTATTCACTAATTCTTTCTTAGAACTATCCTTCTATTCCTACTCTCGTTAAAAAAACGATAGGATGAGCAACTGAGTAACAATTATTTTTTCGTAGAACACTTCTGCTCATATAAACACTTTTTGAAGTTCATCTGCTCGACATTATAAGCGGACGAACATTTTCGGTCTTATATCAGATACTTTTTTCTAACACACTTTCTTGTAAGTAAATAGCTTAAAAATATATTTTTTGTTACAATTAAGGTATAATTGATCAAATTTTAGTAACAAAGAGTTATTTCAATTGATTTGACTCTCTTAAGAGAGGGTATGAAAAAAATGATAACAAAAGAGGGTTTTAAACTTTTAAATTTCAATAAATCATCACAATATAACAAATGCCCAATGATTTGACAACGAGGAGACATAAGCAAACCTTCATTTTATGTAACAATTTTAAAGCTATTTTGTAAAATATAAAAAAGAAAAAAAACAACGATGTTCGCACTAATTATCTGTTACAATAAATTTGCCATCATTAAAAATTTATGTATTTTATGAAGTAAAACTTTATCGAAACTTTAGTACTAAATGAGAATATTCCGTGTTATAATTTTTAAGGCTAGTTTCTTACAAAAGTTTTTTCATGTCTGAAAGACTGTCACTCTTTCCTTTCAAGTTTTTCAATGGCCTTGCACATAATTACGACTTCAAACTTTACCAAAGTTTCGACGCGACTTCGATTAGTGAATTTCGTCTCAAACGAAAATTATTTTGAATTTAATACATGGCAATAATCTACATATAAAACGTGCATTAGATTTTTTTTATTATTATTATTTATGATTTAAGTTATGAATTTAAAGATGAAATGCGAAATTAATATGTATCTTAAAAAAATAAATTTTAGTAAATACAAGTAAAGTTATTGTAAACTTATGTTAAAAAAAGCTTTCTTGTTGTTGACATGCTCCATTAAATATTTGTTCAAACGCGCTTCTATTGAGTGCAAAAATGTTGAATAAAATAATAATAATACAATAAATATTATATATTATTTCTCACGTACAATAAAATGTCACTTTTTGCAATACCTTTAGTAATAATCCCTGTCAACGTACTCCCAACGAGACCCGTACTCACCCCAACATAAAAGACGCCACCCTTTCAAGCTCCTCAGCCCAAGCAGAAAGATTGATGGGTTTTGAATATTTGAATAAAAGCTTCGATCGTAGAGGGTTTGCCCAATTTGATGGGAAACGTCGTGTAAAAATATACAGTGAAACATATGCTCAAGGAAAATTAACATATATTATCTTAGCTGTTTTACTGTGCCTGAATAGATGGGGTATTTAACATTGAAAAATATTTAAATTTGGCAAAACATATTGAATATTAAATTCGATCATCGTATGTATCGCTAAGGTAACACATATTTTAAAACGAGCAATTTATCAAGCAACGTTGTAGAAGTATCGTCAATATTTTTTGTAAAACTTCTTAATTTAATGTCCAAATCCAGTTTTGACAAAAAATCACATATTACCATAATATAGAAATATTTATTCAAATGAAGAGAATTTACCATTTTTTTTTAGAATTTAGTTTTTAACATTGATAAAAACCTATAAGTTCTTAGCATTTATGTGTAATCAAAACTGTTTAAGTTTTTAAAAGGAATGTGCGTTAATTGTGTGTTCAGATTTGATAATATTGGGTCCCAAGCTTCTTAAATATTTTTCTTTTTTTTTAACCATGTCCGCTCCCAATGTGGAGCATATGGACTCCTAATGGAGTTTATCTCAACAGAAGTGTTTCTACGAGAACTGCTTGTTACTCAGTTGCTCAACCTCTCTTTTTCCAAAGAGAGTAGGGATAGAAGGATTGGGCTAGGACAGGATTAGTGGTAAGCTAATCGCTGTCGATACGCCCCGTTCATAGGATAGGAAAGGCGAGAGGGAGGAATTCAAGACACCACATACATCCATGCCTTTGAACAGAAATTCATAAATCGATTAAAAAATCAATTTATAAAACTGTCCGTACCGGGATTTGAGCCCGGGCCCTCTATAGCCGAAGCCAACACTGTTGACCACTCGACCACACAGGCGACATTAAACAGGATGACGTTTGTTATTTTTTCCCTAAATTTTGGCATTATATACATCTGTTGTTATGCCAATATTTTTGTTTTGTTTATTCTTTTAGTAGACAAAAAATAAGTGACTCTCTTTCAAAAAAAGCCAATCTGAAGTAAGAAGTTCACACCTAAAACTGATATTGTCAATAAAAAAAAGCTCAAGTGAAGTAAAAAGTTAAAAAAAATGTTATTTAAATAAGTAATACATTAAGCATATACATCTTTTTTTTGTTCTGATTTTGACAAAACGTCTATGGAGTGATTATTATTTAAAACATTATATCGTAGAGCATAAGGAAGCTTAAAATCGTATAACTCCACTTTTAAAGACAACAAGCAAGAATTAACACAAGTTTTTTTTTTATCATAGGCGGTTTACTGGTCGTATTTGCCTAAAATCATATTTTTATTTGCACAGACAGCAAATGCTCCAAATCCATACATTAGTGAGAATATTTTTCACGTATTCTGTTAATTATACCAATACTACGAAAGAAGCAGTTTATTCGTTTATTAAAAACAGTCTTCAATTTTTTAAATTAAAAACTTTGACAAAAAATTCCAATTCAATATTTTTTGTTATGACCTTCCAACAATGATTGACAGTTTGATTATGTTTACCAAAGTCAAATTTGTCAATCTATATTTAAATTTGATAAAAAATAAATTAAGAGAGGTTTTTATTAATAGATTCAACCCCTTTAAGTGATTGAATATCTCACTCCTGAAAAGCAATGTTTTTCATTAATTAATCGGAAACATATTTTAAGACCGAGAATGATTATCATTTTTAATTATTTTCCGTACAGCTCAACCCTCAAATTCGCGTTTAGAAATCATTTTATTATTGGAAGAGATGGCTGTTAATAGATTATTCTGAAGCTATTATTAAACAAGAGCTGTTTTAAATCAGTTACCTAAATTTGTATTATTTAAGTTGAGTAATTTTACGCAAAATAGCTATTTCCCTCTTGTATGAGAGGGTTTTTAAAAGTGACGACCAAAATACATTCCATGTATTTTTTACACTCGGTCAGAAGTGGTCGCTAGTCCAAACGATCCAAACCTTACTTGAAATAATAAATATAAAACAATTTTTACTTATTAATTTCAAAGATTAACTTAAAGATGACAGACTGAAGCTGACCATCATTCAATCAAGAATCTTAATCATACATAATTTTAACGATTGATATGTATATACAATTTTTCAACCAAAAAAGTCGTCACAACATCAATGCATTATCTTTCCCGTTACTTTTAATGTTATGTTGAATTAACTTACATGCATATTTCGTTAGGCACATTATGTTAATATGATTATTCGTCAAAATTTTCCACACAGAAAATGGGCATAAATGAGATGTTCTTTTAGCCTGAAAAATATTCCACCGCGTAGAATTGATAGTTTTTTTTTTTATACAGAGGTAAAATAATATTTACCATTTTACTTTACAGCCTTAACCTTACCATAAAACCTTAACAGCCTCTACGATGTTTGTGTAAGCCTCCTCCTTTTTTTATCATTAATTTTTTTTAAATTCTGTTCATATAAAATTTTAGCTTGAATTCTAATGAAATTAATAATACAACAAAACGTCGTGTCAAATTGTGAAATACGCTAAAAGCAGTCCATTGTTACGTAAAAGATATCATTTATTCACTAAATAAGGTTTAAATGTGCAGAATATTTTTTTTATCCATGTCCGCACCAAATATGAAGCACATAGCCAGAGATATCTTAACATAAGTTTTTCTACGAGAACTGTTTTTTATTCAGTCGTTCAACCTTTTTTTTCCAAAGAGAGTAGTAGGGATCGAAAGACAAGGCTAGGATAGAACTAGTGATTAACTAATCACTCTCACTACGCCCAGTTATTGAGGGTTTGAAGAGTGGGAAGGAATTTTTAGACATCACAAAGACCCATGCCTACGAACAGATATCGATCGAAAAATGCTGTTCGTACTGCAACTCAAACTCGTGAGGTCCGGCACGGTAACTAACAACGCTAGCCTCTGCGCCACAGGACCCGACATGAGTTCAATAATTAATCCTGAAAAAATACGTTTTGATGTTGATAAAAAAAACATTTCAAATTCATGTGCTTCCCATTTCGATCACTGTGTTATAAAACATTACTGGTTATCGTTACTTACTGAATTATAATAATTGTAAGCATTTTAATGGTTTTATATAATATTTTTTACCATGAAAATACAGTGCAGCCATTCCAAAAATAAATAATACAGAATAAGCTGATACTGAAAGTTTCTTGGAAGGTCAAAGTGTTTCCAAACTCATCTCAACTCGGTATCATTAATAAAACACCCTTGACCAAAGGTTAAGCGAAATTTTGAAAAGTTTTCCGTATATTTTATAACTCTTAACTTATTTCAATAAAGTTTGGGACGTTTAATATTTAAGTATGGACTTAATATTTTACAATCAATGAGACTTAGGCTCTAAAGTTAGATACCTAATTGACGACATTCCATCGACGCTTTTAGTCCCATTTTTTTATATATATACATAAAAGTTGCTGTGTCCGCATTAAATGAAATTGTTAATTTTGTAAAGTTACTAGGGATTCTGAAGAATTTTTCGTTCGGGCCTCGCTAGATAAAATTGTAATGTCTCGGGAAATTTTCTTGAGACGGTAGTACTGTAGTAACCTTTATGAAAAAATATTGAAACCATTATTTCCATGCGCGAACACTGTTTGTTATAAATAACATAATAGATTTTTAAAAATCAGCTTTATAATTTCAAAAATTCAGAAATTATATCGACGCTCTTGAATGTTTACTCTTTCAAGATGTGGTGTCCAGATATTCATATCCCCGTATGGGTAATATTTTTACCACTTGAATACCAAGCGGGCACAGGTGTCCGGAACATATGAAAGCAAACACGGATGTCCAAGACATTTAAAAAATCAAATACTTGGTATTATTATAAGAATATAAGCAATATTTTGATGAATATATGTAGTGCCATCTATACTGAGTCAATATACGTTTTTAAATATCAAATTCGAGTGTATATTAGGCAAAATTATTTTTCTCAAAAACACGCAGTATCTCTAGGACATATTAATGATTTATTTGCGCGGTATTCAAACGGTTAAATTGGTTTTTCAATTGATTTATCAAATTTTCTTCAATTAGATGGACAAGTAATGTTCAAATCTTTTTCTATCTGCATTAGCATAAAAAAAACTAGGTGGTATACCGACAGTGAATGACAAACTACTCATCGTTTCCTGGCTTCATCCTTCCTGAAAAGAGAGGTTTAGCATTTTAGATTCTTGTTAAGAGTTTATAATATGATATTCTACATCAGGAACGTTCCTAGTTCAGGAAAGTTTCGGTAGTTGATACAATTTTGCAGAAGCAATGACTAAGGCAGCAATTTTCGTATTGCTGATGTCATTTCAATTCAATCATCTCATTCAAAAAAGTGTACCCAAGTTGAGAAAAAATGATGTAGCAATAACAAAGAAAGATTTATGTTTTATTTACTTGCTCTCTTCACAAAAATATACCCCACAGAATAAAGTTTTGCATGCCGGAGGGCAACTATTGTTCATCATCTTCTGGGAGGAAAGAAAACGAGATTTTTGTAGGTCCCTTGTTACATTATACAGGCTGTGGTATATTTAAATCCTAGAATATTATATTGAAACTATCGTTATGGAGTATTTGGTAGAACTATAATATGTGATCTGACAGCTTAGATAAAAAAATATCTGACGATTTGTACTCAGCACAGTTATTCGATAACTTGAGAAATTGTTTGAGACGATGTTGAATAATGAAGAAAAGCGTAGAGTTGAAGAAACTTTCACCTGAATTGAAGTGTTCTTTGTTATATAACATGAAATAAAATGTTTTATGAAAAAATATAGCATAATAAGTTTCTAACATATTTTCTATATGTACCATTTTGAAAAAAAAAACGAATTTTACTGCGAAGTGCTTTTTTCTACACCTACTGAGTAAAATGTATTGAAACTATTTTCATTCCCATGCACTTAAATATATAGAGCTCACGTTTTTAATCTCATCGTTGTTAGTAACATTAAAATAGTGATATAATATTTTGGATCTTTTGTTATACAACTAAAGCAATGAAAAAAGTTATAACGGTGATATTTGAAAGCGCCCTGTATAATTTACCAACTTACCCTTAAAGTGGGCGCAACTTTTCCGGATGCAATTTAAATGTCGGCGCAGAAAATGAAATATCACTGTAATTTTTTCATACGTCTCGCTACATTTGCCGCGGTTTTGTCAATTTGAATTTCTTGTAAGCTTCAACACAAATTTGTAACATATCTATATTTTTACATTCAGTATGTCTCATGCGAAGAAGAATTATGTGAATGTATTTTTACATTGCATTGTACCAAATCGCAAACTACATAACATTTAATAGTTATTTTTCAAAACACATTTCAAACAACAGGAATGAGTCTTTTTCTTCTTCTTTGACCATATTCGCTCCCTATGTGGATCGTATGGCTGTGTTTCTCACCTCAATGTTTTCCTATATCCCGCCAATTCCGCCGAGTACATCCTATGGATAGGACCTAACGGTCGTTCAAGAAGCCAGAATCCTACCCGTTTGAAGAAGAGGCAGGATAAATTAAAGATTTCCGGAAGCATCTGCAGCATTTGACCCAACCAGTTCCAACGTCTCTTCGTAACCACTGACGTGGCAAGGAGCTGTCTTGTATGTTCCACAATCTCACAAAATTACATACAAAATCAAACTAACTTACCCCTATTATTCGACGCAAGCATCTGTTCTTGAAGCTCAGCATACGGTTTTTTTTGAGTCTTCGTCATTTAGAAAACTTATTTCAGATTAGATTCAATGTATAAAAGGTATTGTGTGATATCAGTAAAATTATTATATATATTATATTATTATAAATGAAATTATCTCTTTTTACTCTCGAAAATTATATCGGCTGTAGTAGAACTGATGTTTTTGTGATAAACATTTTTTCTAATTAATTTATTCAAATAGTATATTCGCGCAAATAAAAATACATACGTTATTATTTGACATTATTAAACCAAAACCCTGCACGTCTAGTACCTTTTAAATCTAAGGGTAGGTGTGCGTCTACGAATTTGGTAGACCTTCTTTATATTCAAGCCGTTCTTGACACCCATCACATTACCAATATTTTGATTAATCATAAGTCGGGCAATTTTGCATCACGCACAATGTCGTGCCGACCTAGATCTATTTTAAACGTATGAATAAGTTATTATTTTTCTTTTATGCATGAATACAAACATACACACTTATAATAGGCATAGTGAAAGAGAAAATGCCCAGTCAGCGTAAAAGCTTATTGAAATATCCAGGTAGAGCTTTTTCGTTCGTGTTTGGAAGGCCGTTTTTAAAAGCCTGTTTTGTATTCAAATTTCATTGTTTGGCTGACATCGCATTTTTTGTACAGTCAAATGGCTGATGAAACACGAACAATGATTTCTTAAATATAACGTTTTTGGTATATTGTATAAACTTTGTAAAAAAATGCTGTTTTTATACGAAAAACGCGTTCGAACTTCAAGGCTGTGATAAGAGTGATAAGATTTTCGGTTGGATGAGTTGAGTGTCGTATACGAAATTTAAATTTAGTATTTTCAAAAAAACTATCAGAAATTTGTTTAATGTGGATATATCACGTAACTCAAATTGATGTTGAAAAAATATGCATTATAATTGTTGTAATTATATAAATATATATAAAGAAAAGTGGTCATCGCCGTTGGCTTTTGTCATGTTGTAAGACGAACAGCATTTTTGTCAATTGTCTTTGCTTGTGGTGTATGTATACGAATGCCCTCCCGCCCTTCTTTGTCTAAAAAACGGGGCGCATTGAGAGCGTTTAGCTAACTCTGTCCTAGTCCCTACTCGTATATCCCTCTGTATTGAAAAAAAAAGATAAAAAAATACAATTTGTTAGTTATAGAACTATAAAACTAAGCTGTTGACGCAAACTTCTACAAAGTTACTGCCGAATCTATCGAGTTTCAAAAAAAAAACTTAAAAGTGTCTACTATTTTTTTTTAACAAGTTTTATAAATATGCTAAAAATCCTTTTTTTTGGAAATGTATTTACGTCTGCAAAAGTAGTGAAGCTTTGTCAATCCCATTTTTTTTTCATTCCTTGAAACTCAACAACGAAATAATGAAAATTTTATCATTTTATATTCACCATGGTAATATTAAAGTAGGTTATTTCAATAATTGAATAGATTTAATATTAAAATACGAAGAAGCCTTTATACACATTAGCACTTTGAATTTTGTAAGTCTTGCCAAATCAAATATTTGATAAAACAGTTTTGAGTAAAACAAAGAACCTGATTAAACAGTTAGTAATACTAATAATTTTAATGTCGTCATTTCTAGACAATTAGAGAGTCCCTAAGCTTACTAACTTTATTTAATTAACTAATGAAGCTGAGTCTAAGATTTATCGTTTGGGGGAGCTCTTTGAATATACTTAATTGATTGACTGCCTTGATAATACGAAATAGGTATATATTATATTATTCATTTTCAAAATTGAGCCTCGTTTCAATTAAGAATATCATCAGGATATTTTAAGCACTTGTAGGAATCAAATTCTTCACCAATTATATTGGACGAGTAGATACAGTTAAGTCTTATTTTATTCGATCGAATAATCATCTTCAAGATTGTTCGATCAATGATTTATAAATTTTCACCCTTTAATAATATCATTTTAACAAAATCGTGAGCATTGAATTAATTAAAAAAAAATCTTGCTTAAAAACAACTTTTATTTGTTGTATGTATTCTGACACGAAATTGATGCAAAACAGGTAATTATAAAAATAAAAAAGTATGGCGGGCTTTGTAATGATAATATTATAGACTCGACAATTTGACTTGGCTTAAAATGTCAGTTATCACTTAAAAATAAATTGTTGAATCCTTCTGTAAGATTGGATGTTTCAACTGAAAGTATGGACACATTTATTATTATAACAGCACCCAAAAATTTAAAACTAGTAGTATTAATATTGATAAAAGCTTTTTTTTAAAATTTAGTGCCTTTTGCATGTGGAACGATAAAAACTAAAATGTTTTGGTTCTGTTTTTAAATGACGTTTTCAATTGATTGTCAAACTAGCCGTTACTTATATAACATGCTGAATAACTGAAACTATGTTATTAGTATTATCATAATTGCAGGTAGCGTTTTTTGACAAAAGAATCTTACCCTGTCTATGTATCTAGTAAATCAAAAAATACATACAGTTTGACATTCTCGATTGAAGTAAAATTTTAACTTTAACGTCGTATAATCAAAAGAAACATGTAGACAGCTAAATTTCTCTTTACGTGATTAAATTTTAGACTGAAAATCAATATTCATTAACTTATTGGCCCAGCCGGGAGTTGAATAATTGCTTTACTGGTTGATAATTATTATTGAACGTGTAGCTTTAAGGTTAGTGAAGTTTTACTTTTACAATTAATTATATAATAGTCAAGCCTAAATACATTGATGTGCTTAAATTGTCATAGGGTTACATATTGATTATCGATATCACATATGAACTTAAAACATATTTATTATAATAATTTATTGACTCAACATCCAAACCTTCCAAGAAGTTTTTACTTCTTAATTTTGCTAGTGACCTAATCGAAAATAATTAATTTTGTGTTTAATAGCTATCGAAATAGTGGAATATTGAAATTAGCTTTCTAGTGAAATAAACTTTAAAAATTTGATAGCCAATTAAAGGCGTAAAGCAGTGGTTTCAAATCTTCATGCTACTGCGCTTCCCATAAAAAGAAAAAAATATATTCGCGCCTCCCCATCCTTTATTTCATATATTTAGTAATAAAGACACGTTTAAAAAGGTAAATAAATATTTTGAACTGTTCTCGCCTCTTTTTACAATAGTCCTCGCTTTCTCAGGGAGCTGCGCCTTCCAGGTTGAAGATCGCTGGTGTAACGTATACTTAGTGTCTTTTTTCGCTCCCAATCTAGCGCGTAAATAGACTTTTAGTAATTCGTCAACACAAAGGTGTTAAATAATATCTTCCAGAAAAAATAGTTATTTAGTCGCTCAAACGCCCATTTCGACGGCTAGTTTAAAACGAGTTGTTCTCGATATGCCCGTTGTTATGACGAGATGAAAGGAAAGAAATTGAATTCACATGAATTCATGCAGCTTTTGAATGGTAAATATTTCATTTTGTACTAGGATTTCTTTCCGTGGTCACCGACTGCTACATAATAAAAACATTGACGATTCAGCGATAAATATGGGGATTATACCATTTTTTCTAACATATTATTCATTTCTAATAGAGATTTATCTCACAATCATTTTTCTACAAGAACTGGTATTTACTTACGCTACGTCTTACCTAGGCGAAGTCACTGCGAACGCGATTGAAACACGGTTTAAAGCGAATCAAAATATTAAGCAAACTGATCGCGGCGTACGTTTTATCACATGGGCACTCTATAGCGGTGGAGACCAAGTTACTTTGCATTCGCTATGATTTTGTCCACTTAATACATACTTTTAGTTACTGAACCTCAATGTAAGACAAAGATTAGACTATATGAATATTATCAGGATAAGACTAATAGTAAACTTATCACTCTCGTTATATACCGTTTTGTAGAATTGTATAGATGAAAAGAAATTTAAAAACATCACAGACATATCTTTGAACGGAAATTCACATAACAGAAAAAAACAGAACCTGTGAGAACAGTAACTCAAGCCAACAACTTTAAGGACTCGTCTATGGTACCAAATTATATATCTATGTTTAAATTGAAATAAATACATGGATTGTTGAACGAAAAAAAATGCATTACCTAAAGTGCCTAAAGAATGTAAGCTTAATGATGGAAGTTGCAAATAAATACAAACAATGTCTTTGTGATTGTGATTATCACTAAATTCTTATCAATACATATAATCAAACATGCTCTTATGTACTCAAAGGAAATGTTACATTTTTAATCATTTTAAGCCCTTATTGTTAAATAACTGTTATTGTTAAATATTTTCATTATAGAAATAAAAATAAAAACAACGTGCACATCAACGTGAGATACTTGGTATCTATGATCTACCGTCGATGACCAACTCTGGTTTTGCAAAGCAAAATTGAAAATGACATTTGTGTCGTCGTCATCTTGTGTTCCAAATAATTCATGTTTGGAGAAATGTCACAAACGTCGTTTGAGCTGAACGGCCTTGATATGTGCCGATGGCGCATGAAAATTTATTGTGTCGCAGTTCCGACACTTTCCTAAAATAACTCTTCGGCTAGAAATTTAATTAGGGATTCTGAAGTCTCTAATTAAAATCAGCTTTTTTTATGTCTCGAGACAGAATTTCCCGAAGCCCTGGTACTGTAGTAGTTGTTATACAAAATATTTCAACCGATAATTCTATGCTTAGACACTGTTGGTAAGTCAAAACGCAGATAAAATATTTTTTTAGACAGCAAAATATGACAATATTAAAACTGTTATTTACTACACATCATTTGAGGGATTTGTTTGATTTTGCCAATGATACCATTTCCTTTAAAAAATAATACATTGAGTCAGTAATTTTTGTTTATTATTGAAAACTATCTAACACATGTACGAACTAGGGCATCCAATCCCGGGATTCCGTCCAATTTTCTGATCCCGAAATCCTGGGATCGCGATCATATCAATCGCGAATGAGAAATTTTGAGCAAATCCTGAAAATTGACAGGATTTTGGAATTGGAAGAGCTAATCTGGATAGTATGGGAAAAAAGTATAGAAAATTGAAGATTTCAAATTCCTCGGTGAGCTAAAAAAAAGGAGTGCCCATCCGATTGAAAATTAACCAATCCCGGGATTAGAAAAAGGCTAAGGGATCGGATACCCTAGTACGTACTACATACAGTGGAAAAGATTTTTAAAAAAAATCACCTTTATTTTACTGCCTTTCAAAATGTATAAAGGTTCTTAAAGTATAAAAAATTTCAATCTATATTTGTATTAAACGAACAAAAGTTACTTTATTCGCAATCTTATAATCAATAAGAAAGTTTCCAGTCTCAGGTTATTTTATTCAAATGTTCCGGGAATCAAACAAAAAGCGTCGATTTCCCGTGAATCTATTCTTGGGTAGTCTCAACACAGAATTTCTAGAAGTTTTATGTTTTTCTATACTGACGAAAAATAAAAATACCAATGAGTAATATTTAATACCATAGAATAAGAGTAAACAGCGTCTTATTATCATCTTTATCGCCATCGTCTTTAAAATGTACTATAATAAAAACAAAAAGGTTTTTAAGGGTATGTAAAATATACATTAACATACAAAGATGTTTGTGACACAAAAACAAGAGATTAATTAAAGATATTTTGTATGATCAAAATATCTTAAATGGTAAATATTTACAAATTTGCCGATATTGTAATCAAGTCGTCATTGATCTTAGATATATTTATTATTCGCTTACGGTGTTCACTTGTTCGAATACATCTTATTAGATAACTGTACGTTTCTTCATACTAGTTCATTTTTTCCTTAGAAAAAAGATTTACAAAACAACTTATGTTTAAATGCTTCAAAGGTAAACAAGAAAACATTAGAAACAGATCGAAAAAAACATAAATAAACTATTATACTTTTTATTACAAAGTAACTAGACCAGGGGTGGGGAACCTTTTCTTCTCTAAAAGCCACATTCTTTTTTCTGATTCGACATAAGGCTGCAGTAAACATTGACTAAGGAAATATTGGCCGGGAACAGGAATTTACGGTCAGAATATGTCAGAAATTAACAAATTTACATACATTTACAGAATTGGCCAGAAGGCCACACCAGAGTAGCCAAAAGGCCGCAAGTTGTCCACGCCTGAACTAGACGAAAACTTTAGAAAACTAGATATAGCAAAAACTTAAAAATCACGCACTTTCTTAAGAAAGTTTCAACCATTAATCAGATTAAAATAAAATGTTACAACGTTTTCAATATAAAAGGTTCATAAATAATATTTTTGAAATAAAATCATCAACAAAAATATATATTTTTTAATATAATTTATTTCTCAGAGGTCAGAAATTTTATGTCATTCATTTATGATATAAAATTGAATATGGTAGTTTTATTTTTCTACTAATTATAGACCAAACACTATATTTATATATTCCTTTTATCGAAACTGATTCCATGTAATGTAATGATTGTATAATTGTATCTCAAGTTTTATATTATTGTGTTATTGTTGTAACAAAGATTCAACACTTGTTTTTAAACTGTTCAAATGTTTTGATAGATATTGAAACATTTTTACTAAACCTTGGCAAATTTATGCAAACGCCGAATCAATAAAAAAAGGATGCCCATAGAGTCTGTTTACATTATCGCTAAGGGTGATGGGTTTTTCAGAATCTTGGCACCCGGGAATCGGTTTTGTAATTAAAAACTTCAAAGGCCACTTCAGCAAATTGGAGTCACTTTGTAATTGGTTGATACTTTTTGTAATGAAAGGTACGCGTGTAGTAATAGGACCAAAGAAAATATTTCACATAATGGTTTCCAAGGGATACCCTTTGATCAGCATGGCCGCTAATCGTACTTTGATGACTTAATTAAATGCTCTGGTGTATTTATATTCCCGAGAATACCATTCCAAATGTAATTTAGGTGTATAGGCCAGGCCTGGGCAATGTTTTTGGCTAAAAGTCCACATCAACAATTTCAAATCAACCACAAGCCGTGACGAAAAATATTATTAATGTAAAGCAAAGATTCTCAAAGTGGTCTATATGAACTTCTAAGAGTCGATTTCAATTTGGAGGAAGTATATCTCAACGAAAGAGAAAAATGAGGATGAACGAGCAGAAGCGAAGGTCCAAATAAACGGATCCCATTTAAGCAGAAAATCATCAATATTTGGGCGTTACGTAAATGTACACATTAAACAGATTGTGTGTACATAATAATTGTAATAGACATATAATAATTGTAATAGATATATAAATTAATTAAATATCAGATTTTATAAACTTGTTCAACTCTATTTCTTTCAAGGATTTTCAAAAATCATATGACAAAGCGTTGTTGTAAAAAAATAGAAGTATTACAGATAGCTTATTTATAATAAAATATTTACATATTCTTTGAAAAAAAAATCAATAAATAAATGTTTATTTCTTCTTCTTTCCCAGCCTCATTTTTATTACTTAACATTCTTAAAAAAATGTTGAGTAAGTACATATTATTTAGCTTAATTAGAAAACAAACTTTGTTGAGATGTCAAATCAGTAGACTGTACATTTTACAGATGTATTGAGTAGCAACGATAAATATATTTATTTACTTTGATTATAAAGTTTTAACTAGTGAGACGCATATAAATACGTGACATACCGTTAGTTTTAATTCTAGGCTAGTATACATTTAAATATATCTGATTATGACAAACGAAGTTCCGTTTGAGTGATGTCGCTACGTTTGGGATACTGAATTATCCCCGTGCTAGGAAGCACACCTATTTGAATATTTCAATTGTTTCTTAATCAAGTTTACAGGTACTTTTGGCCACTTTACCCATCATGAAAGCTTTAGCAACTAAGCATTCTGAGGAGAGAGTCTGAAATTACTGCTAGAACACATTTATGATTTACGATATTTATACGTTCATTTTTACAATCGTATTATGAAAGGTAAAGATTCAGTAAATTCGTAAATCGAGATTAAATAACACCTATTGCAACAAAGAAATATGGCCTAAAAAAGTCTTAAGCTTTAAGATATTCCAGACAATAATAAAATACATTTATTTGAACAACATTTGGCTTAAGAGAACAATGTGAGAGTTTTTTATTGAAATTTCTTCTAAAACAAAATTTAAATCATTCTTTCTTCGTCTGGACCAGCAGACGTACGTATTTTACTATTGAAATAAGTATGAAATATAACGTATTTGAAAAATTTAAGTCAAAAAGAAAAATTACGACTCGTCAATGTCAGTCTGCTATGCTTAAACTCTACTGGAATGCTGGATCATGGTTTAGAATTTCCGATGAAAACTTTAAGCTTTTGACTTTTTAAAAATATATTTATGGGTTTGTATTAGGGCATCCAATCCCGGGATCCCGTTCAATTTTCTGATCCCGAAATTCCGGGATTGAGATGGCCGCGATCCCGGGATTTCGGGATTGAGAAATTTTGAGAGAAAACCCGATAATTTACACGAAATTGGTAAATCGGTGAGCTAAAAAAAAACGAGGTTTTGCGAGATTCTGGGAAAATTATACCAAATTGGAGATT
The DNA here is from genome assembly GCA_030503985.1 of Himalopsyche tibetana. Taxonomy (NCBI): domain Eukaryota; kingdom Metazoa; phylum Arthropoda; class Insecta; order Trichoptera; family Rhyacophilidae; genus Himalopsyche; species Himalopsyche tibetana. The sequence continues at coordinate 14,417,712 of JAPJYX010000015.1, read as the reverse complement.
TCAAATTCCTCGGTGAGCTAAAAAAAAAAACGAGGTTCTGTGAGAATCTGGGAAAAAGTATAACGAATTGAGGATTTCAAATTTCTCGGTAAGAAAATCACAATCCCGGGATCCCGAAAAATAGCGGATCAATCCCGAAATCCCGGGATTGGAAAAAGGCTCTGGGATTGGATACCCTAGTTTGTATCTGTTGCTTTAAATATTTGTCTTTTTATAATGCTACTTCGTTTACTTTTATTTGAACCTGAAGGTAGAGAGTTCGTTTAAGTGCTTTTATATTTGGTGTAAAAACAGAAAAATAATACTTATAAACAATAGTCAATACATCAGAAGAATAAGGCGTAACTCAAATTATATTTTCACTTTGATAATCAAAATTGACTTGGGTATAAAACATATCAACACAAGTGTGTAATTATTGACTGTTGTCAAAAAGCTTTTATGTTTTAAGTAAAGTTTTTTTTATAGTTTGTACTGAATAAAAACAACTGTACGTTGAGAATGTCTATTTTACATCCGGCACTTTGAAATTTTGATAGATGAAACATTTTAGCGCTCGCATCGATAAACACTACGATCATTAGTATTATATACAGATAACATAAAAAAGAGATGAGAAAATTTACAATTTATTTCTAATATTTTCGAACTTTTAAGCTCAGCTATCTTTTACTGACGATGTTAAAATGCGTAAGGCGTTGAATAATGAAAAGAGATTTTTCTTACATGTTTTGTTATTAATTTATATTCAAATATCTTAAATAGAATGAATGTGTTGACAGGATACGTTTTTTTCTAATTTAACCACTTATCGGTCCAATTGATTTATACAAATGTTCCAAAAAGGATCACATATTTTTTATTATGTTAATAAAAACACAATAATCCTTTGTACTTCATTCCACTTTATTTAATATGTCAGGACCGGTTTCGCTCATTGCGAGCATTGTCAACTGATAAGAAATATAATTTAACAATGCTATTTATACAAAATTGAAAAGTTATACACAACAATTGGCATTGAAAAGAATTTGCCAATTACATTAAAGTGATTCTAAAATAACACAAAATTAAAATTTTCAACACATCTTACATGTTTGTAATTACTTTCAATCGCCATTCTGAATTTATTAATCTGGGATGACTTTTTAATTATATGTTAGATGTGTTGAACATTTTAATTTTGTGTTATTTTAGAATCACTTTAATGTAATTGGCAATTTCTTTTCAATGCCAATTGTTGTGTATAACTTTTCAATTTTGTATAAATAGCATTGTTAAATTATATTTCTTATCAGTTGACAATGCTCGCAATGAGCGAAACCGGTCCTGACATATTAAATAAAGTGGAATGAAGTACAAAGGATTATTGTGTTTTTATTAATATAATGCCTTTTCACCAAGTATTGACAGTGAACACCCTAAAAGTTTTTTATTATGCTCGAATATCAAATACAAGTGTTATCTATATATTAATAGCCGATAATGTCCGTCTGAGTGTAAGGACGTCCTCGACCTTCCAGTCTCCACTTTTTTAAATAAAATAAAATCTATAATAATCACTTTTTACTTTTCACTTTTCACAAATGTGTGCGTACTGATGTCATCGGGTCTTTTTCTTCTTTTACGAAATTTATTTGTTAGCGTATTTGAAAATTATTTGAATAAAATATATATACTACGAAAAATGATTGTTAGCAAACGTGAACATTATTCCAAAAATTCAATAATTTGCAATTTAAAAACTGCAGGGCTGTCGATATATGCGCCGAGGTCGATTTATGGTACTATGAAAAATGATTGTTAGCAAACTTGAACATTATTCCAAAGATTTAATAATTTACGAAATTTCTGCTACTACGAAAAATGGTTGTTAGCAAACTTCAACATTATTCCAAAAATTAAATAATTTACGAAATTTCTGCTACTACGAAAAATGGTTGTTAGCAAACTTGAACATTATTCCAAATATTAAATAATTTACAATTAAAAAACTGCAGGGCTGTCGATATATGCGCAAAATTAAATAATTTACGAAATTTCTGCTCCTACGAAAAATGGTTGTTAGCAAACTTGGACATTATTCCAAATATTAAATAATTTACGAAATTTCTGCTCCAACGAAAAATGGTTGTTAGCAAACTTGAACATTATTCCAAAAATTCAATAATTTACGAAATTTCTGCTACTACGAAAAATGGTTGTTAGCAAACTTCAACATTATTCCAAAAATTCAATAATTTACGAAATTTCTGCTACTACGAAAAATGGTTGTTAGCAAACTTGGACATTATTCCGAAAATTCAATAATTTACGAAATTTCTGCTACTACGAAAAATGGTTGTTAAACTTTATTCCAAAAATTGAATATTTTACGAAATTTATGCTACTACGAAAAATGGTTGTTAGCAAACTTGAACATTATTCCAAATATTGAATAATTTACGAAATTTATGCTACTACGAAAAATGGTTGTTAGCAAACTTAAACATTATTCTAAAAATTAAATATTTTACGAAATTTCTGCTACTACGAAAAATGGTTGTTAGCAAACTTGAACATTATTCCAAATATTAAATAATTTACGAAATTTCTGCTCCTACGAAAAATGGTTGTTAGCAAACTTGAACTTTATTCCAAAAATTCAATAATTTACGAAATTTCGGCTACTACGAAAAATGGTTGTTAGCAAACTTAAACTTTATACCAAAAATTGAATATTTTACGAAATTTATGCTACTACGAAAAATGGTTGTTAGCAAACTTAAAAATTATTCCAAAAATTAAATATTTTACGAAATTTCTGCTCCTACGAAAAATGGTTGTTAGCAAACTTGAACATTATTCCAAAAATTCAATAATTTACGAAATTCCTGCTACTACGAAAAATGGTTGTTAGCAAACTTGAACATTATTCCAAAAATTCAATAATTTACGAAATTTCTGCTACTACGAAAAATGGTTGTTAGCAAACTTAAACTTTATTCCAAAAATTCAATAATTTACGAAATTTCGGCTACTACGAAAAATGGTTGTTAGCAAACTTAAACTTTATTCCAAAAATTGAATATTTTACGAAATTTATGCTACTACGAAAAATGGTTGTTAGCAAACTTGAACATTATTCCAAATATTAAATAATTTACGAAATTTCTGCTCCTACGAAAAATGGTTGTTAGCAAACTTGAACATTATTCCAAAAATTCAATAATTTACGAAATTTCTGCTACTACGAAAAATGGTTATTAGCAAACTTAAACTTTATTCCAAAAATTCAATAATTTACGAAATTTCGGCTACTACGAAAAATGGTTGTTAGCAAACTTAAACTTTATTCCAAAAATTCAATATTTTACGAAATTTATGCTACTACGAAAAATGGTTGTTAGCAAACTTAAAAATTATTCCAAAAATTAAATATTTTACGAAATTTATGCTACTACGAAAAATGGTTGTTAGCAAACTTTTTTTTTATTCCAAAAATTCAATAATTCACGAAATTTCTGCTCCTACGAAAAATGGTTGTTAGCAAACTTGAAAATTATTCCAAAAATTAAATATTTTACGAAATTTATGCTACTACGAAAAATGGTTGTTAGCAAACTTGAACATTATTTCAAATATTACATAATTTACGAAATTTCTGCTCCTACGAAAAATGGTTGTCAGCAAACTTGAACATTATTCCAAAAATTCAATAATTTACGAAATTTCTGCTACTACGAAAAATGGTTGTTAGCAAACTTAAACTTTATTCCAAAAAATCAATAATTTGCAATTTAAAAACTGCAGGGCTGTCGATATATGCGCCGAGGTCGATTTATGGTACTATGAAAAATGATTGTTAGCAAACTTGAACATTATTCCAAAGATTTAATAATTTACGAAATTTCTGCTACTACGAAAAATGGTTGTTAGCAAACTTCAACATTATTCCAAAAATTAAATAATTTACGAAATTTCTGCTACTACGAAAAATGGTTGTTAGCAAACTTGAACATTATTCCAAATATTAAATAATTTACGAAATTTCTGCTCCTACGAAAAATGGTTGTTAGCAAACTTAAACTTTATTCCAAAAATTCAATAATTTACGAAATTTCGGCTACTACGAAAAATGGTTGTTAGCAAACTTGAACATTATTTCAAATATTACATAATTTACGAAATTTCTGCTCCTACGAAAAATGGTTGTCAGCAAACTTGAACATTATTCCAAAAATTCAATAATTTACGAAATTTCTGCTCCTACGAAAAATGGTTGTTAGCAAACATGAAAATTATTCCAAAAATTAAATATTTTACGAAATTTATGCTACTACGAAAAATGGTTGTTAGCAAACTTGAACATTATTTCAAATATTACATAATTTACGAAATTTCTGCTCCTACGAAAAATGGTTGTCAGCAAACTTGAACATTATTCCAAAAATTCAATAATTTACGAAATTTCTGCTACTACGAAAAATGGTTGTTAGCAAACTTAAACTTTATTCCAAAAAATCAATAATTTACGAAATTTCTGCTAACTATAAAAATAAAATAATTTAAAATAAAATAAAATAAAATAAAATAAAATAAAATAAAATAAAATAAAATAAAATAAAATAAAATAAAATAAAATAAAATAAAATAAAATAAAATAACATAAAATAAAATAAAATAAAATAAAATTAAATTAAATTAAATTAAAACAAAATAAAATAAAATAAAATAAAATAAAATAAAATAAAATAAAATAAAATAAAATAAAATAAAATAACATAAAATAAAATAAAATTAAATTAAATTAAATTAAATATAATAAAATAAAATAAAATAACATAAAATAAAATAAAATAAAATAAAATAAAATTAAATTAAATACCATAAAATAAAATAACATAAAATTAAATTAAATTAAATACTTTGCAACAAAAATCTCACGTTGCTGGGCAACGGGCTTACAGCTAGTACTTATTAAACATGCATATTTAGTGAAAGAATTCATTGTTTTTTTTAAATGGAATTTTCCGAGTTATATCGTGTGTCCGTTTTGACGACATTCAATGCCCGAGTATAATCGGACGTGACCGGGAAGGGGTTAAGCAAGCCTTATGAGGTAGATTGAAATCGCGTTTGGATTTTTTTACTGTAAATTATTAAACATTTAACGGTATATTATTGTTGTATATCTTATTCAAAATTGGGTTTTCAGCAGAGAAATAAATTGATATTCTATATACGCTAAAATGTTAAAAGAAACCAAGGAATAATCAGAAAAAAATCTTTGCATTTTTAAGAAACTTTGTCGGAATTGCTAAGGTTGCGTTATATATTATAAAATAAGTGGCTTAACTTCATAACGAGGAAGCTGATGGCGAGAATTTAGGAGTTGCTTTGTGTTGGTCATATGCTTAAAATCAAATATATTCCACGAAAGAAATACGTAGACTTTAATACACCTATATATTTATTTTACATGCTATCAACGAAGATTCTACTTAATATATTATAATGCAACAGTAGCTTTTTGAATTTAAGATTAAACAACTTAATCAAAACAATTTGTTGGCTAGGAACGGAAAGACAGCTAAGTAATTTTTTACTTAAAGCTAACTTGATACATAGTAAAATTAAATTCACGCTAGAAGTAAAGATAGAAAAAAGCATCAATTTTCTAGACCTTACGATAACTAGAGTAGATAAAAATCATTAGGATGTTAGAGTGAATAACTTGATGCATTGTGTATCTCTTCAGAGCCAGTATATATAGCTGAGCAAAATATACGAAAAAACATAGTTCTGACGATGGCGAAAGCCGAAACAGCTATCAACTCATAAAAAATATTAAAAACTGTAGAACTAAAATACTTTAATATTTTTACTCTCTGATAATGAAGTTCTACCAAGTAAATGCCAAATCAATTAATAAATATAAGGCAATTTTACTTAGTGGCGTAATGATATATTAATGATTTAAAATAAATTGTTTATGCTGTTCTGATACATATTATGTTTTGTCTTTCTATCAACAATTGACAGATAAACAATTCAAGTAAGTTATTATTTTATTATAGTGTGCAATTAGCGTCCTATTTTGTATTTCAAGGTAAAATTGTACAAATAAAATGAAAAAAAGAACTAAAACGAAACGTTCGTGGCCTGAAAACATAGAATTATTTTATTTAAATAACAAATCTGGAACCAGTGAGCTTTTTTCTTTCGTGAAAAAAAGCCTTAACGGCCGAGAGTCTAAATCCTTTAAAAGCGTTCCATTTTTAAGAAGCCTCTGTATTTTTATCGTGCCTTACGCGCAAAGACAAAAAAAGCTTGGATTTAATTAAAATAGAGTGATATTTGAGGTGAAGACATACCGCGTCTCCGAGTTCATCTAGTGAAGTTTTATAGGCGGTTTCCCTTCCTCGAGCCCGCCTTAGTTCCGCCCACTTGGCCCGCCCTAGCCGAGATTAATTGCGAGCAATTTTTTAATTCGTTTCCGAAAAGGTGTGAATTATTCCCGTGTTTCGAAAAATAATGTTATAATCCTATTACAGCGTTAAGCGTACAAGTGTTATTTGCGAGCTGAGAACGATGAAAATATTATAATTACTTGGTCCAAAGTAATTTTATTAAATATAGTAATAAAATTATTTAAGCGGAATATTCAATTAACTTACCCTCATTAATAATGATTTGACTAATGATCTTGTTAAAAGTGATTCTGTAAAATATAGTGAAATTTCGATATAGTAGAGTTTTGATGTAACGGAAAAAATCTGGTAAGAATATGAGACGTGTTTATCCAAAAACCGCAGCTCGCTATGTTTTACAAAATATGTTCATCCCATGAGTGCAAAGCTGAATCAGTTTTTACGCGTGCAAGCAGATGATTTTATGTCTAAAATCACACACGGATATATCATATTATGAAAAGTAAAAATTATTAGTTTCAACGTGTACTTCTAAATTTTTCATTACAATATGTAAGTATTGGATATATAGCTGACATTTGATTACTTTCGATGGTTTCGGCGGTATCTTTGTGGAAGTTCATTTTAATAGAAAATTTAAATTAACCTTGATTATTCCACGTATTGTGTTACTAACTGTGACACGTGTTTCGCCTCTTTCAGAGGCATCTTCAGATTTACTATCGCAAAGTTTGCTTAAGTAATGAAGCAAGATTGATTCTAACATTTTAAAATTATGAAATTACAAAATGGAGTTTTGGGTTTTTTTCCTTTTAAGAGGAGCAAGGAGGGGGGTGTAGAATCTAAATAAAGCAAACAAATAATGATACTAATGAGTTGCAATCAATCAGATTGGGATTTTTCCTTTTTAAGGGAAGCAAAGAGGGGATTATAAAATCGAAACAGAGCAAAAAAAATAATCATACTACTAATGACGTTAAACATTACAAACTATTAAACTAATGAGCTGCAATCAATCAGTTAGGTTGGTGATTACTCTATTAATTGGAAACAATTTAAGTAATGGGGAACCACCTGTGCTATTAATAATATTATTTAATAATATTTCTTTTTTTTTAAGAGTTTTATAAAAAACTTAATTAATTTTACTAAAAACTCTAAACTATTCATCTTTAAACCCTTTTTATTTACTCGGTGGAGTATTTCTAAATTACAAATCTGATTAAAATTATGATTATTTTCTATTAAATGATTGGCAAACTCAGATAATCAGTTATTCGTTAAAAGTTAATAAACTATAAAAATGTGCAGTATTTTTAATCCTTCATCCACGTTGAATAATTGGTTTTCTTATATGATGTAGTTGGCAATAGATGACGAATTTTTTAAGCTTAAAACTGTTATATGATCTGCATATGTTATATATTATGTATGCATGGTTTTTACCACGTAAAAATGCTGACTGTCACTACTATGTTTGAATCAATAAAAACCAAAAAACTGTCTGATTGTCTTACACTATCGACTGACACTATCACTATTTTTTCAATTCAAAAAGTCTTCAAAACTTTTTGTTACTGATGCAATGATTAAAAATGTGACGTATAACGATCGGATAACAAAAAATATGAGTTATCTTTTTTAAAAGTAAAATGCAATTTATTACAATGGATTAATATTATGAAAGAGCAAAAGTAATAAATAACTCGAAGGATTGTGTTTAGAAATTAAATACGTCTTATAATAGCTTTATTGACATTCAGATAATAAACAAACGATATATGGCTCTTGAGAAAAGCACCAGACTGACATTATAATTTATTTGAAATTCTCCAAGAGGCAAGTGAGACGTAAATTTTTTTTATTATGCTTTTAAAGTGTTTGTTTAAGTGCCTTTTTTATTTTTGGCATTAAGAATAAGGCAAAGGTTTTTCTTAAATTACCATTGTGTTGCTCGCGAATTTGGTAGGCATATAAACATAAAACGTAAAATCATTTTAAAATTAAATCTTCATATTTTTTTAAATTTCATAATATGAATAGTTAACATGTGCAGACAGCTTAATCTTACTAAATGATAACTAAAATGAAGGTGAACTTAATGAATAAAAAACCTGTGTTAACAAATATTCATGGAGAATTTTTAACATGAAAAGAGGTTTGTGTTGAATTCAAGAAAAATCATATTCAATTTAAATAAGTGATTAAAAAATCAATTTTTGTATACATCGCTACGGGGGGGGGGCTTGAACCTTAATTGCAAAACATAATAAAATAAACAACTTTTGTACAATGTACACAAGAAAACTTTGTCTCATCACAGTAAACATTAAAAATATAATTATTGTAAAAATCCAAAGAGAATAACCATGCCACACACATATTTTATATTAAGCTAGGTATCTCCTAGTTTAAGAAAAACTGCGATTCGTATTCAGGTGGTTTTGGACTCAATTTTTGATAAGGTTAATAAACTATTAAGATTTAACATTCGAGGCCTGTGGTACGATTAAATAAAGTGAAGTAAAGACATTTAACAATGGAAATGTTGCTTGCAACTTTTATTTCAATTTAATTTTGTATAACTAGCTCTGTTTATATATTTTTCTTATCAGTTGACAATGCTTGCAATGAGCAAAACCGGCTTTAACCTATTAAATAAAGTGGAATAAAGTACAAAGAAATATTTGTAGTATGTAGTTTCTGCACGTACTTTACTAGATTGGCATAAACAGAAAATTTTCTTATAAGTAATTATTGTTAAAGCAGATTTAAAGGAAAATGACTGTCACTGACTATTAATTTCTTACTTTATTTGTGTCAGATCAGTATACAATTATTTATCACTTTAAGGGTGTTCACTGTCAATACTTGGTAGAATGGCTTTGTATCTATAAAAAATAAAATATTCATTTGTACTACTTCCACTTTTATAGAAAAAAAAATCGGAACCGGTTTAGTTCTTGGAGAGCATTATCAACTGAAGAAGTTAAACTAATCATTTGATAATGCTTGTCATGCAAAAAACTGGTCCTGATGTTTTTAAATAAAAGTGGAAGTAGTGCAAATAAATATTGTACTTTTTTGAATACGACTATCTGTTTTTAAATATGATAGTTACCTATATATTACACAGAATATCAAGGTAAAGGCATTTTTTTTACTTTGGATTTTACTCAGAACTATTGATGTGTTACTTATTTCGTTTGAAATGTACATACAATGAAGATACATCAATAAAATATCGTTTTAAGTTAACAAAAGAAAAATTGAGATTTAAACTACGCAGGTTATCAATCACAATGAGCTTATTGCAAAGCACAAGCGTCGATGTAATAATACATTTAAATCACGTAGATACAATATCATTTTGTTGACAGAGATTTTTCTTATTCACTGCATGTCATAAGAGGCGAGAAAAACTCTAAACACGATATCAAATCTACCAACTCTTGTAATAATTTTGGTAATCCAAGCTAAACTATCAGGGGATTTGCAAAGACTGGGTGAGCAAATCATAAAACTATTTTTGCTAACTATAACTTTGTGTGTGAGGGATGTTTCAAGCTATCAGAAAGCTATTATGGGTGAAACAATCTTCCAAGTTTTACTGTTTCTCGATGCTATCACAAATACTTACCATTACGAAGTAAACTCATGAAAGGCTGAGGTCTTTCAGTTCGACTAAGTATGAAAATAGTTGGCTATAACTAATTTCCTTATAAACATTCCTTTGGAAGCCATGAACCGAAAATAATTTGACATATTGCATAGATAAGTATATTAATTTAGTAAACTAGCTGCAAATAATTTTATTTGTATACTTTGCCACTATTTTTTAAACGAAACTGTTGTTTAATTTACTTAATAATATTATTTGGTTAATAACGATGTAAAAATAACTTTAATTACTATGAAAAACAAAATATTGGTGTATAGTTAGTATGATATATGGCTAAAAGTTTAACCATTTACATTAAAATCAAACTGAAAATTAAATTAGGTTCTGAGCAAATCGAAGAAAACTCTTCATGATGAAAATTACATGACAAATAATTATTGATAATAATTCTGCACTAATTATTAGTATTTGTAGGACATATATTTTACGATGATACTTCAACATAATATTATAATATAGGATAGAATAAAACAAAAAAAAACTTGTCCAGAAGAAAAGACGTTAGAAAACTGAACATCATGTTTATTTTTCATTATTAATTAAAAATATTGTAAGTCAACAAGATATGAATTTTCAAAAAATCTTATACACAAAATCGTTGCTTGAAAAGTTATACGGTAGTTGCCATTTTAGTCATTGAGGCTTGGTCAATATTTGGCTTGATTTATACGTCAGAAGATTATGAAATATTCATGCAAATTATAGTATACAATCAAAAGTTATAAAATTTACAAAATAACTGGATAAATAAAAATATTTTAAATATTTACAAAACCTTGTTTCCATCTCTGCGTTAACGTTTTTTATGCAAAATTTGGTATTTAATATTAATTTCACTCAATAGATATTGCTTACGAATATTAATTAAGAGTTATTTGAAAACAAATTCTTAATTGGCAGATGAAATGAATCAAATTTATCCCAGAAATGGAAGACTTAAAGAAAATGGAAGAGAGAAAAAGATATTAAAAATAATTCATAAACGTGTTGCAGATATTGTGGTAATCAAGAAGTGTAAGCCATCAAAAATGCCCTTATTATTGTTTTTATATTTTAACTATTGTTTTTAACTTTTATTTTTACTAGGCACTTACAATTTAATTGTATAACCTTAAAGAAATCACTAAAACATACAAGTATTTTTTTACCGACAGATTTAATTTTGAAGTTGTTGGTTACATTTCATATTATCTTAAGTTTAAAATTAAAATAATAAGAATTGAGATTAGTTTTAATAAACATTAAACTGAAAAGTGATTTATTAAAGCATAAATAATAATGGTTAAGTACTTGTAAACTCAAGAAGGTTATGAGAAATGTCTAGACTTTAGACAGGACTGAATTTCTATTAGATGAGACAAAATATGATACAAAATGAAATTTTCAATTCCCAGGCCTGTATTGTTTGTATCCCCATTGTTAAATATAATCTATACACGTAGTATTCAGTATTGTTCTACAGCTAACTCTCAAAAAATGAATATTCATGTATTATTAAACTCACTAATTATAGAATACGATATTTTAATATTGAGGCAATAAGAATGAGTTACAAAGAAAAATGTTTAAAAAAATAACTAATAAATTTCAGAAAATTATTTATTCTTATTTAGTATAAAATGAGAAAAAGTATTTGAAGCTAAATTTGTATCGATTTCTTGATAAACTTATGCAAATATATATGTTTTTTTACATATTTTTGGTATGAGGACAGGTATACTTTATATTAGTACTAGCTGGTTCCCGGCAAGCGTTGCAATGCCACTCAAAGAAAAAAAGTGTTTGTGTTTTAATTGTGTTTATTGTTTAAGTGCTCGTTTTCTGAAGTTTGCTGCAAATAACACACGCGTCACCTACTGTAAGTTAATTGTACTATAATCTTCACCTAAGAGCAAGCATACGTCGTCAAAATGAAATGCATAGCAGACATACAAACATTGATTTTTTATATATAAAACTTACTGTATGATAATTTTACTATGCCTATAACCTTTTCTAAAGTGCAAACAAAAAGTTTGTCAATGTTGTATTGCAATTGGATGAGCGGTGTGGCAACGCATACATTACGAACAAACAAACATTCATTTTTATATATTAGATTGTTGAGATGGGAAAAGATCTTATATTGTAAAAAAAAAACCTATTACAAGGCGATTCATAGGTCTCATTTAATGACCCTTTATAAATGTTTACATACAACGCGAGAACTCATTGTAGCCATTATGTTGAAGAAATAGTCTGACAAGAGGCTGCATTATGTAATGGTCAAACGAAAGCTTGCCAAAAACGGATAACGAAGTGAGATGCCTTTGATGTATTGTGTGTAATAGCCATTATATGGAGGAATAAGCTATGACAGCAGTTTTACAATACGGAAGCCTGTAAACGGATATCGCCCGAGGTAAAGCCATCATTAATGTCCTCAGGTACATGTTTAGAGCAACTGGGCTAAAGATAAAAGGATTAGATGAGGCTCGACGTTCATGTGTTGGAATTAACTTTGACACACTCACAAAACGTAGAGCGTGTTCGGAAATCATTATTGTAATCAAGCTTATTAAATTATGAAAGACTTTTTTTTTTGAAAAGTAAATTCATATTTTGTTTCATCTTTTTTACGTTGTTACACATTGTTATTTTTTTAAGGACCGCAATAAAAAGATACGTGTCAATCACAACCGTTGAAAACATACATTATCTACAACACGTTTAAAATGTCAGGCAGTTATCACCAGTTTGTAAAAACATATTTTCGTCACAGAATAATAATAGCTTTGTTATCTCTTGACCGTGGAGGGTAGTCAATTTGTAGATTAATATAAACCACACGTTACAAAGAGAACGTTTAAAAATAATAAACTGTTAATATTACTCCTAAAAATCATGTAAAATTGAAAAAAAAAACAAGAAGTTATGTAAAACGGAAGTAGTACCATCACAAAGCAAATTATTGCGAATTTTTTAATAAATAAAAACTTTCGTTTTTCAAAAAATTGCAAAAGTTGTACACGAATATAAGTCACTGTATATTTACATACCCGTGAAGGTATTGATTGACATGTAATACATACTCTGATATTTCTGAAAGTAATAAGTACTTAATATTTGCAATGTTTACATCGTTTTTTTTACTACTTGGATCTATGAGGTCACTACTAGGTTATACAAATGCATAACTGAGATCTTAGTTACTTTTTCATAAAAAAACCAAGCACCCGATTCGTTTCCGGGTAATATTTGTTAATTAAAAATCACATACTGATCCAGAGTTAAAATTTATAATATTCTGAACTTATGTATAATATATATATATACACAAAACTATTTGATAACAATATTTATCTTCAATAGTATTTCATAACAGTAGTGACTTAATCAGTGTTCAATAAAATAATGTTTTAAAAATTTTTAACCCTCAATTTTCCAAAACAGCTTTTTTTCGATAATCACAATGTTTACAACTTGACACACATTCTATCAAAAGGATGGAAGCTGAAAATGCCGAATAATTATCTAAATTTAGCTTTAAGTTTGAAAAAGATGTCCTTGTAAAAAATTAAAACCAAGAAAAAACACCGAAATAAAGGTTTTTCCAAGACAAGATTCTTTAATTTATATTAGGTTATGTCAATTAAACACCAGTTTAAAAGTATCCGTGCACTTCAAGGTTGTGTATAATTCATAATTTGCATATGTCACAAAATCATCAAAATACGTTTTTAGCGCCTCCTGTAAAATTTGATATGTGTGGGTTACGTCCTTTTTCCTTTCCACAGTCGATATGTGTATATGTATTTTTATATAAATTTTTGATTTCTTATAGCTATACTATTTTTTGCGTAAAAGAACTATATCCGGAGAATTTCGCATATTGTATAATATATATTTAATATGCAGCAATCCAATATTATAATTAAATTAAAAAGACCCGTAAACTATCCGTTTTTCGGATATTCGGTTTGTCATACCAAAGTATTGATTTTTTGTCTTAATAGTCCCGTAATCAAAATATGTTGCTGTGCCGATCTCTAGGTTTAACCTTGACTAAAAGTTATCGTAAAATTTAAATTATTCAACATTCTAAGAAATAAGGCTCAGTAAATGAATAATATTTTAATAACAAGACTTCATTGAAATCCATTTATATGCAATGTTTAATAAAACAGCCTATATCAAGAGAATATCATCACGTATTATCGTATGATCATGGATACCTACATTTTAAAATATATTCACGTAGATTAACATCGATCGAAAGCTTATCGGCGCCAGCGAAGGCTTCGAAGAAAGAGGGTTTTAGCAATTATATTTAAATGCAGTGTCAATATAATTTGTGGGCGAATTATTTATTTATGCAATTAGTAAAAAGCTTATATCTTCTTTTGACCATTGAATAACAAATATATTTTATTTAGAAATCCATCATATGTATAATATACTTGATTTTGAAAAAAAAACTAATTTTCATGAAGGCATACACCGACATAGCTATCGAATGTTAAAAAAAAGGTTGAGGGTATTACTTGCAAACACGGCTTATTCCCAAAATGGTTACAAAATGAAACTTGAATTTCATTTTGAACAACTATGTACATTTTAAAACTAGTTTTAGTCTAACACTACTTTGGAATGATATTTTTAATGTTTTCAAGCCATGTTTGAGACTGATTTCTAAAATTACTTTCAAAATTTATTTTTATTCACTAAATTACATTCATGGTTCATGTTTCAACAACTTTGGAATAAGCCGGGTTTGCTAGTAATATCTTCATTTGTAGAAATAAATACTTTGTTAGTTTTAACCTTATTAAAATGGAGTTCTACCAAGTAAATGCTAATTCAATCAATAGTGTTTTTATTGTCCTGAATTATGCTTGTGTTTATTCAAAATATTAAATGTCTTTAAATAATTAGGTATTTTTTTAACATTAAAATTATTTTAGATTTTTATAATATATCAACCCTTGTAAGAGCTTATAAATAAATGCGTAGACAACTTCAAAATGCATGTAGTGAAGCTGGGTATAAACGCTGGGAAGGAAAAGACATAAGACAGGGATATCCGCAGGACAATAATTGTGAAGTCAAACTAACAACTGACAACAAACAACTTAATTGTATTATTACAAATATAAATAAATACACGTAATCATTTCACTTGAAATCCAATAATCTGACGATTGACTCACGAATGCAATAATTTTTGACACCCTTTATCGAATTATTATTAAATAAATAGAAAGTAATAATTAAAAGTCAGACATGCAGGAATATTAACCCTCGTTTGTGAAACCATAAGAAAATGATCCTTTAGACTTTTCCACCACAGCAGAACAAAAAATCGAGTGCAAAGAAAATAAATATTCAGTTATTTTAGTTTATTTTGTTGGCTTATTTATTTATGGAAACAAATTAAATGGTCAGAATTAAAATCAATTTTTGGTCTGAATAAAAATATGAACAGTCAGAGTAAAAATATTATACGGTCAGAATATTTAATAACAATTTTGGTTAGTAGGTTAGATAAGGTTAGGTTTTTTTTTGAAATTTCATCTATTTATTCTGACCATTTGATATAAATTCTGACCAAAAAAATACTATCCTTTATTTATTGAAATACTTCTGCAAACAAAATGTAAACTTGTGTAACATTTAAAAAAAATATCAATGTATGCAAACGGCGTACTGATATCCCATCGCCTCGAGCAATTTTTTCCTTTTATTATTACCAATCAATCAGCCAACATTTCACCATCAAAATCCGTTCGATGAGACCAGTCCGGATTCCGATATCAAAGTTTTCGCCCGCGTGGAAAAAAAACATGCGGAATTCATCTTCCTTCACAAATGATTTGCTGGCAGAGTGAGAGCCTTTTTCATTCGCCAAGGGTCTGGCAGTCTCTTCATCAAATTGACACACCGCATTTTCTCAACATTTCTTGTTACCGCCTTTGCATGTAAGTACCATTCTCTCGTGATGCTGTGGAACAAGAAATACAGTCGAACTCAGATATTACGATCACAGAAATATCGAGATCTCGGATGTTATGTAGAAAAATTCGTTGAAATGTTAGTTTATGGTTTTCTCCAAACATTTATTCACTTTTATTACGAGTTACTTCTCGGGCATAACGAGCAAAAACAACGTCAACAATTTGAAACAATGAGAGTGAAAACAATGAAACAAGCACACATTTTAAATTTTATAAGACAAGTGGATCGACAGAAATGTTCTATATGCGTAACGGGTGTGCAAATAAATTTTAATTGTGTATTTTTGTTTGAATTGCGACTTTTTGTATTATGTGACCGCTCCAGATACTTCATGTCTTCGTGTGATGGGTATGTTTTAAAGCATTTAAAAATACCCATTCTCTGATATAGTAAGTAATGTTTATAACGAGCAAATTCAGTCGTTCTCATCTTCCTCGTAGTAACCAAGTTCGACTGTAATTAAAAAAGACAAGCTTAACCAATATTTTAAATTAAAGTTGTATTGATATTTTTGTACAAAAATTTGAATAATTTATTTTATTCTGACAAAGAACAGTTGAAAATATGAAATGAACAAGCAAGCAAAAGATATTTTTTAAAATTAAATTTAAGCAGAATATGGGTGTTTCATTATTAAAACTAACCAAGTCCACTCCAATATGAAGCATACGGACTACAAATGGAGTTTATATCAACATAAATGTTTCTAAAAGAACTGCTTGTTACTCAGTTGCTCAACCTTTTTTTCCAATATATAAAGATAAGACTAGAACAAGGCTAGTGGTTAGCTAATCAATCTCTTAACAACCGATTTAAAAATAGGAAAGATGGCATGAAATTTCAGATATGACAGACATCCATGTTTTCGGACAAAAATTCATAAATTAATTTATAAAAAACTGTACAGACTGGGATTCAAATCCGTGACTTTTTTAACCGAATAAAACAATGTTAACTACTCGACCACGCTGTCAGATAATAACGATTTGATAATCATGTCTCTAAAGTAGTCTGCTACCCTCAGATTTGTTGTTAACAGAAGGATTGTTTATAATGGTAAATTAATTTAATGAATGATACCTAAAACTGAGTTTGAATACAGATAGAAAAACTTAAAAATATTTTTTTTATTTTTGTGGGAAAAGAAATAGAATGACGTCAACACTTCCCTATGTTGTCCGTACAAACACATTAAAATGAGGATCGATTTCCACAGCACTGAGCAATATGTATAATAAAGGTGGAATTAAATACGCTACTGCAATATGTGGGCAGTAGTTTCATAATTATTGACAGTGATTACGTATTTAATCATCGCAATATGAAAATGAATCAATGTTTAATTTCTAATTTGATTTTGTTCCATTTTCTGAAAAATGTGTTGGTCTTCCTATCTGTAATGCGGTTTGGTTGTACGATATACAGTGGCGTCACTGCCCCCGTTGTGAGGATTCCTGAATATAAATCTGACGTCTGTAATATTACCTTCAATCAATTCGAAATCCCAGTATGTATGTACCAAAGCCACTGTTACCGAACACCGCTGTACGAAATACCCATACAACGAGCATTGTTTGCGGTTACCGTGCCATGAACAACGTGACTTTGCATATTCATATAATGTGAAATAAAACCAAATTTAATTATTTTATCAAGGTTTTGAGATTTTTATCTTTTAAAAAAAATTTAGAGTTGATTATTTTACTAGTAGTAATTTTTCACAACGTTCTTACAAATAAATTTTCTTCATCAACGATTCAAATACTAATTCAAATTCGATTTTTCAATTGATTAAAGATTATAAAAAATATTCAAAAGCTTGATTAACTGAACTGAAAAATACATCTAAAATACCCACTGTTAAAGTGCTATAATACATCTCCTTTCAATATCAATACATTTAGTGAATTCATGGATCATTTATTCAAACTTTTTTGATCATTGATTTATTTATGAAGTAAAAACTAAAATTGTATTGCCTTTTAGTTTTCAGTTAATATTTAGAGTAGCTGTTAACTACATGCTGTCCAAATGAAAATTCTATAAAAATTACGTAATTTAAATGTAATTTTTACTAAAATAAATTTGTTTTAAAAAAAAGTTTTAATGAATTCAAACAAAGAGTGCGTGAATGACGCCGGAAACCTTAATAATATTTTCTTCATAATTAGTTGTCAAGCCGAGATAAGGTTGCGTGTATAAATTCCAGTTTTTCTTGTAAATCATCTAGCTAACGTGAGTTATTGACCTTAGTAGAGGTCAGAGCTTTGTTATCACGCCGAGCTTTCAAAAGAAAATTCTACCGTAACGGATGTTTATTAATTTCTAAATATAATAATACGCAATGCTTTTTTGTTGTCTTGTAATTAACGTTTTTTTTTCAAGGATTTACTCCAAATATGCTTATAAACACATTTACACAAACTTTTATTTTTATACAATCAATTAAATCAGAGAAAAAAATATTTTTTTAACACGTAAATATATTTTGATAGAAATGGATTTGACGTATACTAAAATACAGAAACAGTAAGATTGAAATAGATTATAATAAAAACATATTTTAAATAATTCAGAAGGAATCACAATTAGATTAAACGTGACTATTATATAAAGTGTAATTGAATTTTCTTTAATTTATGGAATATAGACCATACAATTTATCGTACATTTTTTTTTTCAGGATTTGGCTTAGCAGAAAAGATTACGGTTTTACAAAAGGTTCTCGGCCAATAAGGAATGATGGTCTAACAAGCACCAGATTTAATTATTTTGACAACTTTTTCCCAATTTAACTTTGTTAAATTTAAGTAAAACTTAAAATGAAGGTTGACTTTTAATGAAAATTAAATGATTTAAGTATTTAAAAAAAAATACAAAACATCATAACATCATAATCTGTGTAAATGTGAAACAGTTTGTAAAAAAAAATGTAATGAGACGCAGTACAGAATATAAAAGCCTTTAGCGTCGAGTAGACATACCACATAAGTACGCTTCTATTGGGGAGGTCTTAAAATATTTGACAGAGTGAGCTTTTTTTCAGCTTTCATTTCACGAATCAAACGATTTGAAAGTCTACGTATGCTTTCGCAAACGATTTTTTGCGGCTCAAATACTTGCGAGCGTAATCAAGTTTCTAATATTGCTACAAATTTTACGATGGCTGAGTTTGCATAATACTTATATCGTCAAAAGGATTTAGCAATCCGAAAGTTGTTGTGTTTTAAATAAAATATTTTTTCTTTATCCAAAAACAACAAATTTTGTAGATACTTTTTTGTAATCTCAAGATATCATTAAAAAAGTTTCGTCTGATTTAAAAGTTGTGAAGTTGCTCAATATACTTAATTGTCAGAAGCTAGTTTAATTAAAATCAACACATGTACAACTTATTTCACAGTGATGTAATAAGCGCATGTTTTTTATATTAGCAAAAGAGCATTTTCAATCGGTCTTAGTTTGTGTAAAATTATTTTGGAGGCGATTTTGTTTAAAAATCACACAAGTCTTCGAGAATTGTTGAGATTTGTTGCTTTGGACTTAGAGTAATGTAGTTGTTGTTGAAATAGCTATATGAATTGTAATGGTTTGTCAATATTAATTTTAAAAACATTACTAAATTTATGGATGAATATCAAAATTACCCTATAACTGTGCAATCAGTTATCAGGATCTCTTCAGGAATGCTTCATTGAATTGGACAATCAAAAGTCAACAAAAAATATGATTTGGCCTTGTTCAACACTCAATTTCTTTCTGAATTATCAATCATACTTCTTTCTTTATTCAATTTTTTTTGTTCGTTTTATTCAGTAATAATTTCTTATTGCATTGAAAATACACACTGTAATAGAAGAAATATCGAATGCATTTGAAATAATTGTCGTGGTCAAGCTAAAACGCCTCTTTACATTTTTGATGATCTTCCATGTAAGTTTATGGGTTCAAATAATTTGCCTCTCCTGTCTTTAAAAAAGGTTTTTTTTAAAGTGAGCAAGGTACAACACACACATGGGAATGGCAGGCTCCATCTTTTTAGAGTTGCATGTAGGTCAACTTTACATCTTCCAAGTATTACACTTTTTTTCTTCATTGCGTGTGTTCTGCAAGTGTCTTGTAATGATAAATAAATATAAAGAATCTTCCGTTTTTTTATATTGGACATATACAATTGACTCTTTTCAAAGCCATATTTATTTAAAAAGTACTGCTATAAATACATAATTGATGTAAATAGCAAATGTGAGTGATACATAACTACAATAAGTCACAAAATTAAATGTTTTCAGTTCTACAATAATAATGGCGAAAAATTGTTTTTTTATTATAACGTTAAATTGAATCTTTTTTATTACATGCTTAAAAACGTAGAAGTTGGACTTTTTAAAGCGAAGTTTTTGTTTCTTATGAAAATAGTCTATGACGGTATTAAAATACGCAGAAAATAGAACGAAAGTAATTTTATTGATCCAATAAAATTCTAATACAAAAATAAACGTATTCGGTTCGTAACATGTGTCGCATATTATGCCTCAGTGGCTACGAAATCTATCTGTGCTTTAACGAAACTAGGTGTGATATTAAGCTGCCACTACCTTCTACATTCTGGTCGGCCTCACACAAACATCATAAAGTGCGTGATATAAAAAAGCTAGCCAAAGTTGACACAGCTAACGCCTACTCGGCGAGGAGAACAGTGAGAGAAATTACGTCAGCACTGGGTGCCTGAAAGATCTTGCCGTAGCTTAGTCGGGCATCTACGCAGAGCTTCGGGAGAGCTCGGGCCCCAGCTTTCCCAGTCCGGCGTAGAACTCCAGTTTGCTCCGAGCTACGACAGGGCAAAGTCGTATTCGTTTCGATCTCGTTTTACCCTGCATGTATATTATTTATACATATTATTTTGAGTGCGGTCAATGCGAGAGTGTGGCAGAAATATTTCGGTTATCTTGATATAATAATGTATCATTAACAATAGTTAGAAGTTGGACCATATTTTTTTGTATATCAAAGCGGTTCAAGGAATGCTGTCGGATTTCTTAAGATGTCGGTTGATATAATTTAAACGTAAAATGTGATTGGTTAGGTTAATGTTCGGGAATTTAATATGCAATATGAAAGTATTTTACAGTTTTATTTAAACGGACGATTAATGAACACTTTCAGATACGCAATTGTCAATACAATTGTGTGGATTTGAAGAAGTATAATAATGTAAGTTTTTTTTTACGTAATCTTAATTCTATTTTCCCTTTTGTAGATTTCTAAGCAAATTTATTAAAATAAAACATTTTTTCTCAATTTTTATTTGTAAAATACTAGTTTTTATTCATTAAAATGACACAAATTTTATTGTGATGTTTGAATAAAATAAGCATTTGATTTTTTTGCCATGAGAGTGTTTAACGTTATTTATTATTTGGCGATTTTTTAAAATATAACCTACGATAAAAACAAATAAAAAAATAGCGCAAATAAGTAGTTTAATATTCATAGTTTCATGTAAAGTTAAAAGAAAAAAGAATAATTGATACAATAATGAATATTTAAACATTTGCGGAATTGCTTTAATAAACTATTGCTTATATACTTAAATTTGCGTTAAAATTTCAACCATGTTTTGTGATTCTTTATGTAGAATTGTTTCTTTAAACAACTGCTGAAAGATGAATTTATCATTATATTTTATACGTTTATAATGACAGTACTAAAACACCGGCACGCCGATCAAAGCATTTCCTAGAAAATTTAAATTAACTTTGATTATTCCACGTATTGTGTTACTAACTGTGACACGTGTTTCGCCTCTTTCAGAGGCATCTTCAGACTTACTATCGCAAAGTTTGCTTAAGTAATGAAGCAAGATTGATTCTAACATTTTAAAATTATAAAATTACAAAATGGAGGTTTGGGTTTTTTTCGTTTTAAAAGCATTTCCTTGTTTCAATGTTAATAGATCGACATTTGAATAATTTACATTTCATAGTTTAAATGTTAATTTTTGTGTTTTAAGCGATATTTTTATTCAAAAAAAATAAACCTTACTTTTAAGTGTCTTCAAGCTTTCAAAACATGTATGGTATCGCGATAAATCAAAATTAAGCGACAATGAATTTAGAACAGTTTTTTATAATGCCAGAAGTCTTAAGTAAATTTACATACCTAGCAATGAAAAGAATATCTTTTGTTGGTATGTTTAGAGTTATTCTGATTTTTTTCAATGAATATCAGCTTTGGTATGACCAAACATAAATTTGAGTGGATGTATGCTTCTTAAAACAAAAAATCCTATCGCTGAATGGTTGATGATGCCAGTCTATCGTCGGGTACAGAGCTGTGGGTTTGTAGCTTGTATACTGGTAAATTAATTATCAAACATTGATATCTAATCGATTTATGGATTAGTATCTAAAATATATGGACGTTTGTAATACTTAATTTCTCTTCATACGCCCTATATCGAGGCGTTAAGATGTTGCTTAGATAATTGTTAGTCATATCATTTGATAACTTTTTCAATGGAGAAACTGAGCAAGATAATTTATGTTAATTAATCAGATCTTATAAACACAACGTTTTCCATAAATATGCCCAACATTCAGAAGATATGTAATATTTATAAAAATAAATTATAT
This sequence comes from Himalopsyche tibetana, assembly GCA_030503985.1. Classification (NCBI taxonomy): domain Eukaryota; kingdom Metazoa; phylum Arthropoda; class Insecta; order Trichoptera; family Rhyacophilidae; genus Himalopsyche; species Himalopsyche tibetana. The sequence goes on along the minus strand of JAPJYX010000015.1, from coordinate 14,394,988 downwards.
GTCGCATAATTGAATTCTGTGGTGGAACTCGTAGGCTTAAATCTTAGTATTAAAAGCATTTTTTCAATTGAATTATTGATGATTTCTATTAATGTATGAATGTTTGTGATGTCTCGAATTCTCTCCCACAATTACAATTAAAATAACGAGGGTCTTCAAATAAAATATAGGTTGATAACAAACAGTTTCAAGACACCATATGCTCAACATTGAGATTGGAGATGAATTAAAAAAAATATAAAAATAATCAAAGAAGATTAAATATTCTTGGGGAGTCAACATTCTACAAGAGTATTTATGAATATTGAGAATTATGCTGTTACCTTGTAATAATCACGACATTATTATTAAAGCGTAGAATGAATCATGAATATTTCAAATCATTTATTTTGACAAAAAGAACTTGTCGCACAGTATAACTATGGAATAGAATTTCGAGTATGGCGTTATTAAAAACGATAAAAAGCCCTTGCATGCATTATTGTGGCATTTCCTTCCCTTGACCTAGTTCAAACATCAGCTTGATTTATGGTATTAGTCAAATTAAATCCCTGTATATACAGGTGGGATCAAATAAAATTACGATCAATCATAGCGTACAACAAAAGGTTTCAAAGTATACGGGATTAGGGAAAGTAAATACCAGTTAAAAATGTGAGATCAATCATTCAATTCGAGCGTGCGGTTGTCAGAAAAAAGTTTTACTCAGATCTGTTTAATTGGTTTTTTTAATCAAAAGTAAATATTTGCTCTCTATTTCACACGTACAGGATAAAACAAATAATGGATTTTTACATGTTTATTTTACTACTGCCATTTCACAAACCAATATTTACGCCTTTGACGTTAAAAACTACAGCTAGATGATTGCAAAATAACGAAGCTTTAAGACAGTTTATAAAGACTTACATTGTGTAAAATATATATACACCTATCCCTCGATTTACACGGTACCTTTTTTACACGTTTTCGCTTTTACACGGTTTAAAAAAGTTAACTTAAAATTTTTAATTCTTCATATTCGTAAGTAAAAAACGAGAACATAATTTTTAATTACGTGTTATATATCTTGAATAATATTTGTAGCCTTATTATGTCGAAAGAAGTAAAAAGAAAAGTTATTTCGTTAGCAAAAAAATAAAAATTTTGGATCTTTTACAAAACGGAGAAAGAGTAATAGATGTTGCTAGATTATTATAGCATGAATGAAGCTACAATAAGAACCATTAGAAAAAATGAAAACTCAATTAGAAAGAGTGTATCAGCTGGCACTACGAGTACGAACACAACTTCATATATCAGAGATATTGCAATGGAAAACATGGAGAAAGCATTAATGATTTAGATAGAGGACTGAACTCAAAAACGGATGCCAATTGATACCAATGCTATTACAAATAAAGCATTGCGGATTTATGAAAAAATAGAAAATACCATCCTCTTCTTCATCTGAAAAGAAGCATACTTTCACAGCAAGTCATCAAGTCAAGTCACAGTGATTTGTGATAGTGATGAATGATAAAAACTCCACCAACCGTTGCAATATTTTTTTAATGAATCTTTTGGATTTCATTTTTTTGTTACTCTATAAGCTTTACCTGTATTTAATTAATAAAAGAATACGTATGTTTATAATTTTGTTTTTTATGTATCTTAGAAAACACCCAAATTATGCGTTTTTCATGTACTTTTCGATTTACACGGTTTTACATTAAAAAATATACAATTTCGATTTACACGTTTTTCTCAGGAACCTATCTACCGTGTAAATCGAGGGATAGGTGTATTTTTAAATGTGATAATTTTATTATTGTTTTGCTTTTTGCTAGCATTTTAAGTTGAGTTTCTTTTCATCTATTGAAAATGGGCGCGATGTGCAAAACAGTACATAATTGTTTCTTTTAAGTCAGGAAACTTATACAAAAAAAAGTATTGTTTAAATTGAGGTGATAGTATTTTTTAGTAGTATCAATTTCAGCTCCCAATATAGATTATATGGCCTCTCAGCATAATAGATATCTCAACATAAGTTTTTCTACGAGAAATGCTTGTTACTCAGTCGCCCAAACTCACTTTTTCCAAAGAGAGTAGTAGGGATAGAAGAATAAGGCTATGAGGAATAATGCAGGACTAGTGGTTAACTAATCACTCTCGCTACGCCCAGTTATTAAAGGAAAGGAAGTGTGTGAGGGAAATTAAGACATCATAAACACCCATCCCTTTGAAAAGAAAAATTCTGTTTGTATTGGGACTCAACAACGTAACCGCTGCGCCATAAGTCCCGAAAAATACAGCTACTTAAAACAATTAATTTTTGAAAAACAGCGAGGAAAACGGAAATTAAGAAAAAGTACTACTTTTTGAGTCGTATTTTCATAAAAAGATATGTATGGATAACGATAGAATATTGCAACATTAAAGACATCTATGATTTTTTTTAAATCGATACAAAAATTTATGAACGCAATAATTGTCATTTGCAAAAACGCAAACACCTAATAGAGATAAGTATTCCCGCAAATACGAACAGAAAGTAGCTTAAAACCATCCTTATCTTAAAACGCCTTTTCGTTGTCTTTGTATTCGGCGCCTTGAAAAAAACAGTCACCCGAATAATCCCCTTGAAAAATTAATAAAATATTTCATTAATTTTACGGTTTATTTCACATTTAAAATAGAGCAAAAATGAAATTTGTATGTTATTGAACTGAAAAAAATTAAAGCGGATACTCAACGCCCATTTTTCAAAATACTATGAGGAAAATATTTTAACAAAGACACCCACGCTTTTAGAAACTTATATTTAACATTAACGTAGAAATTATTTCTTATTCATAGTGTTTAACTTTTAAAATGAAAAGTGGAAGAGAATTTTCTTTTCTCTTTATATCTAGGAGGATTTTAGCACAAACAATAACACTACTAATTACTCCTATGGGAAAATCCCATGTGAATTCAATTTGATAACTGGTAGTCACCCTTTTGAAAAATTCTAGCATCTGTCTAGTTTTCAACAATAAATAAGTAATTATTTTTTTATAAAACAATATTGTTTTTTAATCACATTTAAAAAAAGTCACTTTCGTAATTGTTTATTTAAAATGAATATAATAGTACGATTCATATTTTTTTTCATTTAACCCGTGACATGCCATCCTAGAAAATCACGTTTCCTGCCACGATGGCATCTCAGTTTCACTCTTTACTGACAGTATTTAAACCTATTTTAGGAGCTAAAAATAATTTAAAAAATGTATTTTGTGCAAAAGACGTAATATTTTTGAATTTATTTATTTATATTTGGATGTAAAACTATTTTTTCTAGAAATACCTAAAATGATAAATAATTATTGACAATATTAAGAGAAATATTGAATGTTTTAATGACTCGACTAGCAATGCCTATACCATGGGCACGGAGGTGTTAATCAAACAATTTTATTTACCAATAGTTAAATTTATTTAGCTGAGTTCATGATCGAGTAACTAACGCTGGTGACTACATTTGCGATGATCACAGATTTAATTATTAATGCAGACTGCTTTATGAATTTATTTCTGTTCATAGACATGTATGCTTAAGTATCCCAGCCATCTGATAACCTTACCAATAGTTTTGTTCTAGCCCTATCCTTATGTCACTCTTTTTTTTTTAAATGTACAATTAATTGAGATAAACTCTGTTAAGAGTCCGTATTGTGTATACTTAACATTGGAAGCTGCATGATTCAAACAGTAAATGAGAAAATCGAAAGTACAAAAGATACTGTTTATAATGAGTATCACTAAAATATATAAAAAACGCTAAGCTTCAAGAGAAAGTTTTCAAAAATTTACAAACATGTTTTTTTTTTCTTATTAAAAATTTTCATTTGACATAAGCTATTTCACTAGTTCTTAAACTAGAAATGTCTAATGAGAACAAAAAATATCCTATTTGATAAAGAATCAGTTTTTTTAAATTTAAGTAGTTAAAATGAAAATATATGTAATTTAAAAATAAACAGTTTACTGTAAAAAACAAATTTCACAAAGGCTACAAAGGAAAGATTTTTTATTTAAAAAATAAGAAAAACAATTTATAAATGTATGTATTTAAAATGAAATGATCTTAAATTCAATACTTAGAACACAAGTTGCTTATTCTGTCTTATGATTTAGTGTTGTTTATATTCCCTAGAATTTCAAAACTGGTTTCAAATAATGAATGAAGTTTAAAACCGCAGCTGAACCAACAAGTTTTTCCCTCTGCTTTAGTTCAAAGCTTTATGGAGGTGGAAAACAAGAAAATATATAATATTTTTAAATCCCTTAAAAATAAATCGCAAAATTTTAAATCTTCTGGCAAAGAAATTTTTATCCTAGTTAAATATCATATAATGCATCATTATACATGTTTCTTCGTGTCTTTTTTTTCACATTAGTTTTAGCTAAAAACAACCATACTCAACGTTATATTAAATCATGAAAATTTTATCCGTTGGTTGGTATTTAATATATATTGGTATAATAAAATTAAAAGCAGTTTAAATCATTATAATAATAATTTCTAATTGAGTGAAACCGACCCTGATCTCAATAAATAAATGTAAAATAATGACACAGGAGTGTTTTTTTTTATAATGATGCATTTCTATCAAGCATTGACAATTGACAGTTTAGAAGATATATATAACAGTGTTATATATTGTTGGCTATTTTTTTATACTATCTCGTACGGTTTTCGTAAGGAAATGATGGTTATTACATACTCGAAAGCAAATTATTATATAGTATAATCTAAAGCATATTCAATAGAAGAATTTTCGAAGAAAAATTACTTGAAAACAGGATTAAAAACAATGTTACTTCAAAAACAAGAAAATAATACGATGGATATATCAACTCTATAAGAAACCAAAAACTTACCTTATTTGCGATGAATTGAGCAGCAACTTTGTGAAAATTCATTTTTCATGTTATATTTGAATTGATTACTTTGTTATTCTACGGTTTGTATTACTTCCGTCAACCTGACGTTCTGATGTTTCTTCTCAAAGAAGCGAAAAACAAATTGCAGGTAATGAAACGACCAGTTGTTTAGTAAAATTAAAAAATGAAATCTATATTATTATAAAATTAAATAAATATTTTATTAAATAGTTATCACATAATTTATTTTTTAATATACATACAATAATATCTCATATAAAATTAACAATGCTTTTTAGTATAGTGAACAATACAACTGTATGTTGTATGCTTCTTTTTAATTTCTATATATTTTTTATTATAAAACTTAGTGCTTCATTAAAAAAGGTTTTTTCAACTTCTATCTCAGACGAGTCAAACTCGATAACGTACGAGGCTACATTTGTTATTTAATGTAACACCGAGGGAATTTTGTAAAAAAAATACGTCCCGACATCCAAAATATTTTTATTTTCTTTTAATTTATCAGATATACAAAATATCAATTTTATGATTTCAAAAAAAATTACAATCGAATTTTAAACGTTTTTTATTTGTCTACTCAGTTGAATAAATAAAATGATAGTACATTTTTTGGACTTATATTCATTCATATATTCAAAGAAACTGTTTTTGTTTTATATATTAAAGGATTTATTCAACATATTTTCGTTATTTTTTAGGTCACAAAAAAAGGTTTACAATATTTATATGATGTCAAGCACTTTAATCGTATTACAAAACAATCTTTCAAAATGTTGAGAAAGTGGGAGTGACTATAAATAATTTATTGTATTGAGTAATAATTATGTTATATGAAAACAGATAGTTTTATCTAATATTTTGTTTGAAATATTACCTAACCTGTCGATAGAAACAAGAGTTGAGGCACTAAATCATACTGAAATAAGCGGCTCGTAAAGGTTTATGAAAGCTAAACTAAGTAAGTACTAATTTTTATTTAATAAAAAGAGGCCATAAACAAAATATCGCTCAACGGCTTGCGTGACTTTGTTCGATAAAATGTTAACTTTCTCAATTGATAGCATCTAGTAAAAAAAATCAAAGACCGCGTTTTTCTGAAAGCGAATTCTTGTAAAAATACCGTTTTAATATAAACTCTCCCAACATAATTGGCTTACACACGACTTTGTGAATTAAATACATGTAAAATAATATGAAATTGGTATGGTAATTCATATAAAAACGTATTAAAATCCAGTTAAATTATTTACGAAGAGAAAACAATTAGTATCAGTGGTTATGAAAAAATTGTTTGTTTTCTATTTTATGAATAATGGTTTTTTTCATAAAAAATGGCCATTAGAGAATGTGAGAATAATTGGTTTGTAAAAACTATATGACTCAATTTAATAAGGGACTTAATTGGAATTGATGGCTTTTTGTAAAAGTAAACAAACTTAAAAATATATAAAATAAGTACAACGACAATATGTTATACGACGACAGATTATTGCAAGAGATTTTTAATTTTTTCTCTACTTCTCAATGGTCAATAAATTGAAAAGTGTAATTCCAAACATACACTGTTGACAATACTTTAAAGTTAAATTTTAATTTCCATTATTATCAATCAGTTATAGATCGTTATATCGAACACGCTGAATTTAAAACATTTGTTACGAATATCTTAAATTAGAATTAGGCTTACAAATTAACAAATATCAGCAAAATCTTACCATGCATGTTATTTTGTACTATATTGATTATAATGAGTATTAAAACGGTTAGATAAGGTTAAGTTAACCTTTTAAAGGGTTTCTTTAAATAAAATTATTGTTTTTTATAATCAATAATGTTTTTAATAACACACATACAAATAGTGGAACAAGCGAAAAAAACAATGATAACTTTATATAATGTTTTTGCACCAGGAACCAATTTAACAGCTTTATCAATTAGCTGATGTTGAATTTATATCGTAGCATTACCAATAATTGGTATAAACGTTGAACTTTCTTTATTTTATTATGTTACAAAATATGACACACGTCTCACCTCTTTGAGAAGCACCATCAGACATTTTTTTTTTTATTTAATTAATTAACATTGTACAAGGTTGACAAATTATAAATTTAAAACTTTTACAATGGAGAAAAATAATAGTATAATTTAATATTAAAAGCAGTAAAAAAAAAAGTGGCAAGGAAGTCAACTGAGTAAGATCCGACGAACTCTACTTAAATACATAAAAAATAGTATTCGTCGGAACTCACCCACGTCTACGTGGAATATGTCGACATCCGAAGCAATATTATTGAACACCGTTAAAGCTCTCCCCAGTGGTATCCCCATTGGCAGGCTGCTTCTACACCTTGGGAGAACAAACAATTCATGTCCACGATTTCTCAAAAAATAATCAGGAACATTTAGACATTAACACAACAAGTGGAATAAAAGAGCCGATATACTTAAAACATCCTATTATATGAAAAGATCACTCAAGTTTTTAACGTGATCTTTTATATAATACGTAACACGATATCTGTCTGGGCGACAAAAACGAATTTATTATGCTGTTTTGATTTGTTTTTGTTTGCAATATGAATATTTGTAATACACGAGAGACTTATCTATGTCTTAATCATAATTGCATAAAATATCACATTACACAAAGTCAAATTTCAGCTTCATTATCTTATTTATAACATAAATAGAAGTCTAGAAATTTGAAAAAATCGATCCTTTTATACATTTTTCTAAAGTTTAGACATTTAAAAGTAAGTCTTCAAATGGATTTTTCAAAATTTTAATTATTTACCGAGTTACAAAGATTTTGGTGACGCAGCAACTAAGCTGGTCCAACCGGAACAAATCGAAACTCAAAACTTGAAACGCGTTTTTCTCGAAACTACTTTTTTTTAGCTGGCGTACATAATATCTCAAGTTTTATCAGAACAATTTATTTGAAATTTTGTGTGAACCTTATCTATACATCCCTCTATAGCTTGTAGTAGATTAAAGTAAAAATTGTTAACTTTTTTTTAAAAATTTGAAACTGTTCAAAAAACGTGATTTTTTTTTTAGATAAGGGCAATAGCGACATTTTTATTTATTAAAAATACGTTAAATTTTTATTTAAATGACCAGAAGAGTTGGAATCATGTACGCCAGAACACCACTTTTCTTTGGACCCCTCCCTTAACTAGCCGATGGCTTTTCGAGTTTTGAATTAATTTATTGTTTGAAATTTTTTATTTATTTTTATAATATAAATAAACGAATGGTAAAAAAATGGATACCAAAATTTTTCTTTTTTACAGAGCTCGAAAAAACACCCAAAATTCGTTCCTCTAGACTAGAATACCCCCTTCAGCGTACCAAAATGTTAAATAATATTCAGGAAGCTTAACTAGAAATAAATTAAAATAAAAATACATAATATTCAATTCTTTTCAACAATAAGTTATATCATGAAGTTCAAGATTTCAATTCGAATAATCAATTACGTTTTGGAAAGAAAACGTGTTGTGAACAAATATGGCTTCGATTCATTGGGGATTTTCATATATAATACAAACCTTAATAAAGGTAAAAATTTGGCAACAGCAAAAAAAAAGGAAAAACCATTTTCTTGTAACAAAAAGAAGTATAAAAAAACAATAATATGTATAAAAATTATGGATGGACTGCAAATTAATAATGCTGGTTCTCATGTAGAATGATCTTGCAATAGAAATGACATTCCTTTAATTGAAAAAATGGTGATTTTCTTATCATAACAAGTTATTCTGTTTTAAATGAAGAATTTTACAGTTTTTTTACACAATACAATAAAAGATCATCGATCACCAATGTTTTAATTGTTTCGTACTCAAAAAATTAATAAGCATTATTCAGTAAACTGTTTCAATTCGCATAAAATTATTTATTTCTTATGATCACTAAGCATTAGAAAAAGAAATATGATAGCCAAAGAATGTCTATTATTCAAGAAGAAAGTGGTACATTTTTATGGTGGATCCTTGTTAAACACACTGCGTTCCATAATGCCAAAATCTTTCGTTGATGTTTTCACTTATATTGTTTCTACTGTTTTTTGGTCACATACACAAATCAAAACTGTCAAAAAATCTCGCATTCAAATTATTGTATTTAATCATTCTTAATTTAAAATTTCGTTTAAATTTTTAAAAAATATTTAAAACAAATGATAATCATACAATGATTTTTTTTTGATAATATTCATAATCAAAATCTGAATTTTTGATGAACATAATGACAGATGGTAATATTATTGTTTATGGAGTAGAGTTAGATTTCAAAAAATAAAGATAAATAATATTAGCGACATACACAATAAATCTCAACGTAAACAAATATAGTAAGTCTGCAAAACCGTTTAATATAAATAAACAGATGGTAAAAAAGAAATTTCATTAGAAATAAAGGCATTGTCACACGGATTCTGCTTCTCGAATATTTTGACATATTCGTTCGACTGTATTTCGAGGTTTGCCAGACGCTTTTTTCTCCTTACTCGTGTTATTGATTTAATTTATATAATTCGTGAATAGAAACATTTTCTCTGGGAGGTTTTGTAATTTTCACTTGAATTTTGAGTAAGCTTTCTGGTGTTTTTACCTTTTTAGAATATTAAAAAAAATATATTATTATAGACACAATCCAAAAAAACTTTGCGGGTAGTATATTGAAAGTAACATATTGATGCAAAATTACAACTAAGGTTTTTTAAATTTCAATTTAAATATAATTATAAAATACTTAAACTTTTTATGAAGCTTTGCTCATTGATTTAATTTATATTTTAAAATGTTTAGGATTTTTAAATGATGTTTTCTTTTTTCAATATATCAGTATGCGATAAAAGTGCCTTTGATGCTATTAAAAGAGAATCAAAATTCTTAAAATTGATTGCTTTAATTATTATTGAAGAGTTTAAATAATTACCCAAATAAATGGTGATGTGATGAATTACTGACAACTTTATAATAAATCGACAGTTTTTTAGCTGTTGCAAATAATTAATTGTATTTCGAGCGTTATTTAAAAGCCAATAACGTCAATATTCTACAGAGAAAAAAAAACTATAAAAATAGTATCGTAAATTCAATTTAATATAAAAATATATTCCAAGGTCATTTTTATTACAAGAAAACATAAAACGTAAGTAACATAAATAAAAAAATCAACACAAAATATCATGTGAAATATACAGGGATACGAAATATTATTGCCGTTGTATTTTGCTCGAAGGTCGGTCGTGTAGTTTTTCTGGAGATGGACTGGGTCCTAAAAGCTCTTCAGAATTCACTCGTGTAAACTTGACACCATCTGTTGAAGTTCTACCATTCACACATTGAAAATATTACGAAAGCTTGGATATTATTGTACGTTTAAGTGGGTAAGATATAAACTCTGCGAAATCGTATACAGACAAAGTTTTATTGGTAAACAATACCCATGCTATTCTGTTAGCTAAAGATTTTTGCAAAAGTTAGATTAAAATACATAATATTTGAGCTTAGTTTCTTCATTAAACTTTCATTAAATACAACATGTTTTATTCGTGTAACAATATTTTTAAAGAATAAAAAAATGGGCACTTAAAATATACCACCATTTTATAAACTAACGTAGATTTGTTATGAAATATTTGCTGTAGCTTTAAGCATGTGTTTGATATGTAATATTTGTAATTTTCACGAGATTATTTTAATTCTTATTTCAAGTAGTAAAATAATACTTAAAAAACATTATATAACAATAAATATGTTGTTTTACGACATTAAGATCGATATATATTTAGAAATATTTATTATGCCAAGTGTATTTTTTATAGAATACGTAAAAAAATAAGATTCATATTAGCATTCAAATCTCAAATACGAGTTTTGAAATGTTGGGTCAGACTTTATGATATTTGGACACTTTTAATTGCACAAAGAAAATTATATATTTAAACATATTTCTCTCATTAATTGATTTGACATTTACTTGGTAGAACTCCATTTATAACAGATTCAAAATAACAAAGTATTTAAGTTCTACAGTTTTTAATAATTTTATTCGTTGATAGCTATTTCGGCTTGCGCCATCGTCAGAACTATGTTTAAACTAATATTATGCTCAGCTATATATACTGGCTCTGAAGAGATACACAATGCATCAAGTTATTCACTCTAATATCCTAATTATAATGACAATATTACACTTATCAAATGTGATTCTAGTTTTTCAAAGAACGATTAACAATCTGGGTTTATTTCTTAAAACATTAATTAGGATAAAATTAAAATGATATTTATTATTAATGACATTAAATAAAATTGATTAACTATGGCTTTATTGTTTCGAACAACAATAAGCAATATGGGATTTTTCAAAGTAAATTAGGATAAATTATACTAATATTTATTATTTATTACAATAGGGGTTTTAACAACGGTGATGGATTAATAATCGTTTGTTCGTTTAAGATGTTTTGTTTATGCCTATTAATCTCAAGTTGTTCTAATAAAAGTGAGAGTGAATAACTTGATGCATTGTGTATCTCTTCAGAGCCAGTATATATAGCTGAGCATAATATTAGTTTAAACATAGTTCTGACGATGGCGCAAGCCGAAATAGCTATCAACGAATAAAATTATTAACAACTGTAGAACTTAAATACTTTGTTATTTTGAATCTGTTATATTTCTCTCATGCGTCAAATCAATTATTTTCACCTTTATTCGATGTTCTGTTTGAAATGACTCGTACTTATCAGAATTCTTTTTCTAGCAAATACACACTATTGGCACTATAATATTTTCAAAACCAATTCTTCAGTGACCTTTTCTTGAGTTATATTTTATATATACATATGTAATACAAATAGTATCTATATACAAATACTATATAAAGCGTAATGTCGTAAAGATAAGCTGTCATTAGTTTTTTGTTTTACTTTTTTAAATTTAAAAACTTCAATATTTTTATCCTCGAGACGTTTTACATTTTTAAGATTTGATAAAGTAAGGCGTTAAATATATTACGTGCGCAAGAAAAACATACTATAAGCAACTTTTATATTTTCCCTAGTGTAAGAGTGAAATTTAGCGTACATTTTGATAGTTTATTATACTCAACCTTTTGTGTGTTTTATGTCGAGTAGATAAATATGAAGTATTATAAATTTGAACTTCTTTACGCCTCGCGTCAAAATATCATTCAGTCTGAATTAAACATAGTTTTGTTTTTCACTTTTTATTTTTGAAAAAGTAATTCTAAAACAAGTTCTATCGTTCCATCAAAGTGAAAGTACATAATTCCATACACTAATAAGCATTTATGTTTTATTTATGCGAATAAAATCTATATGTTTTAAAAGTATAATTTAATTATAACTTTGAAATTTGTTTGTATTTAATAAACATTATTATAATTAAATAGCGCTAGACTGTAATGGATTCACAAATGATATCGAACATTATCATATTTTAAGTTGTGCAATTAGTAGCACCTATTGTATTTTGTTTATATTTTTTTAAACGTGTCGTGTAAATATTTATTGATGAACATTTTATAATTTAATGAACGTGTACAGAAGAAATATTTTGTTTTGGATATTTTGCATTAAAAACTGTTATGTTTGAAGAAAAAAAATTGTGTATGATGTTATTTTTTAAAATTGCCTTTGTTTGATATTTAAAAAGTTTTTAGATTTTACTGACAAATATGAACTGAGAAAAGCGACCATTTTTTTTGATGCTTCATGATTCCCATTGTTTGTATAGAACATTAAAAAAAATCATATTGCTAGTGAAAATGAATTTTAATGAAATTTTAGACTTTTTTCGTGCATATTATAGGTAGTAAATGAATATATGTAATTCCTTTGTTGATTCTATTTTTTTAAGAAATAGCTCGTAAAAAATCGCTTTCAATAAATGATACATCATTTGTTGTTGGTGTCTTACACTTGGTTGTAGGGCCTTATGGATTACTCTAATTGCCCTTTTGTTTGATGTTGGGGTTTCCCCTCCTTTTAGTGTTGGTTCCTTATATATTTTTTTTTATTTTATTTTTTTGATCCCATATATTTTTTTTTACATCATTTACATGACACTATCAATTATAAATGAAATGTTTTCTATCGGAATGAACAAACAAGATGATTAAGTAGTGCAAGGTAGGCAAGATAGCAGTATTGAACAAACTTTTTTCCCGTCACTTATCTAATAAATATAATATAACAACGTGTAATCAACATGAAAATTTATTACTGAACGTAACATGAAAAAAATTATATACCAATTAAATTAAAATGGTTTTGATAAATACTCATGCCATCACCTATGTTCTTAAAGTTTTAAACAATATTTTACTATTTTTTTTGACAAGTACTAAAAAGATTGAACGATTTTAAGTAATCAATATTATGTTGATGGCTGCATTGAAATCATCACTACGCTTAAACAGTTAAACGAAATCATAGGATAAAAACATCACATAAGTTAAGCTATTTTTCGGTGTCTCGTTAGGGAAAGAATAATTTCTCTATAATCTATGCTTTGTGTGCTTTGTAAAACTTCACGAAGTAAATCGATTAGATTGATAAGTCACCTGTATGTTATTTACCTATAATGACTTATCATTAAGAGTTAGCTTTTCGAAGAAATGGCGGTGGCGTTAACCTCTGATTTGGCTTTTTGACTTTCTGTCCAAATGATGTATGACAATGTTGCTTTTATATCAAAAAGCCGGGGATAATCACTTTGTTTGACAGGCGACTCTTTGGCAAAATGATTGATGACCGTGATAAAATAGAATAAAATGAGCATTATGGGGTTATTTCAAAAAATGCTTTTATTTATGCCATGCGTTCTTTGTACAAAATATTTACGTCAGTCGTTTTCCATTAAAGTAATGACCCATATTCGTTTTTTTGCCATTGCTACAAAAACTGGTAAATCCTAGTATTGTATAATATTTTCATCGTTCCGGTAAAAAGTAAAAATATTTGTATATATTTAGGTAAACCGATGGTGGAAAATTGTGTGGCGTTTGTATGTAAATAAATAATATTATTTAAAAATACATGTCAGCATTAATAATACAATAATTATTCTTTGTTTCTAGACAATTGAAATCAATAAAAGAAAAATCCTGCTTTTGCCAAACTATTGCAATAAATACACTGACCGATTTTTTACTGACGATGGAGTTAATATCAAAGAATTAAACTGTAAATGTAAAACAATTTTGTAAATTTTCTTACTTACTTCTTTTTGTCAAAACGGTTAAAAATACAATTATTTTTTTATTATATCACATTTTTACTTACAATACAAGTAAAAATAAATATGTAAGATTTTTTTTCACTAATTTTTTATGGGAATGCAAAGAATGTAAAGATAATAAACTTATTTTAACATTTTGACCAATTATAATAAGCAATTAAGTATCATAATTTTACTAAAACATGAAGATATAAAATAAATACGTTGAAGTAATAGCTATAAAAAAAGTTGACAAAGCATCACGTTTATATTCAAATTGAGAATAGGAAACCCTTCAAAAATGAAGCTTAAGTGACAATCCCTTAATATGCAAATTCGTGAATATTACGCAGAGTAATGCTGAAATATAAAACCAATTGCCTGTCATCGAGAAATAGAAGATAATGTTTCTTGAATGCTTTGGTATTATTAAGCAGTCGTAGATTTTTAAAAATTTAACTGTCACTAAATAAATGTAAAAACATATTCTTACTTACTTGAAAAATGTATGAGATATTGATGTTTACTTAATATTCAACTCATATTAAAAAATGAAAATTTACTAAACTCAATAACGGCAATCAATTAACGTATTCGAGATTTGTGTATTACGATATTACGTTTATAAAAGTGGACGATTAAAATAGTAAGACAGATCTCCAAAGATTATTTAAAAAATAGTACATTCAAACGGTTCTAATATTTATTAAAATGATTTTTGTGAAACATTGTATACGTTTTTTACTGTAAACTTACTATCTTTTGTCAGAAATACGTCGTTTTGACGCTGGAAAAGTTTTCACGTGACATATTTCTTTGTGAGAGAAGGCATGTGCTTAAAATATAAAAATATGATTTATTTATTTTTATAAAGCTTATCTTTGTTACTTTTCATATAATATTTTCTATTTGCAACTTGGTATATGACCTTTCAAAATATTAAGTGATAGTAAGCTTTGATTCCTTTGCTTCATTTCCAAAATATCGTAGGACAGCGTATTTCTTGGGACTGAGAAGTTCTCATTAAAAACGATTTATATTTTACCAATAACATTTTTCAGGTTAATTGTGAATTTTGGAAATGCACTGCTACACATTATATGTTTTTTTTTTTGGAATTCATTAGACTGCTTTTATCAGTTTCTTTGGAAAAAATAATTATTTTTATACGTTACTTCTGTTTGAAAAATCATCAATTAGACTCTTAATTAACTTTAAATTGTATTGACATTGTAATGACATAAGAAAATTACAATAATGGAGTGTTGTGAGTAGGGCATCCAATCCCGTAATCCCGGGATCTCGTTCAATTTTCTGATCCCGAAATCCCGGGATTGATACGGCTGCGATCCCGGGATTTGGGATTGAGAAATTCTTAGCGAATCCCGAAAATTGACACGAAGTTGGCAAATCGAGAATTTCCGATTCCTCGGTGAGCTAAAAAAAACAACGAAGTTTTGTGACAATCTGGGAAAAAGTTTACCAATCAAAGATTTCAAATTCCTCGGTGAGCTAAAAAAAAGCAAGGTTCTCTGACAATCCAGGAAAAAGTATAGCGAATTGAGGATTTTAAATTCCTCGGTGAACCCCTCGGTGAAGTCGGATCACGGGATTGAAAATTTATCAATCCCGAAATCCCAGGATTGGAAAAAGGCTTCGGGATTGAATACCCTAGTTGTGAGCGATGAATGTTTTAGTGGAGAACTCATAATTAGTAGTCAAATTGAAAAAACGGCTAAATTACTTAATTTATTGACTTTCTAAATGAAATCATCTCTAATGTACTTTTTTCTGTATTTCAGAGTAACAGAGGCGGCGCGTAAAGGGCGCCGCAATAAGTGCAAGGGCGGCATGGGGCCCTTAGCACTTTTGTTGCTCTGCTTGCCGCCCGCATTGCTGACACCACCTACACAGCCCAGTGGTAAGACAATTGATAATATCAGATTTTATTCGATACGTTATAAGCAGACAGCAAATTTATGGATATTTAAATTGTTAAACTGACAAATTACGTTTAGATTTATTATAAACTGCTTTTAAACATGTACAAATAATAAAAAAATAGTTTTTTGATTTGGTCTTGTTAAATAAAAATAAATCGCTTGGTAAATACTGCATACGTTGTCAAAAAAAATAAGCATACATACAATCTAAGTCATATAAGTAATTAAATCGATTTTTTTTTCTATATAATCACATTTTAAAACAGAAACTAAATCTTAATTAGTTAACATCTAAGAATACCTCTACAGTTATTTAATGAAACCTTTTTTAAAGAGTGTATGTTATCATTGAACAATTGAACTATTTCAGTAAACTATTAAATGATTCACTGGAAGTTAACATTAGATATTGACATAGATCCTTTTGTAATTATACCATTCTTGAAATGCAAGAATAAAGTTGTACAAAAAGGTACTTGTAAATTTGGCGTAAGACAACATATTGTTTTTGTATTTGTCAAATGTAATAATGTATTTCGACAAAATATTTTAAATTTGTTAATTTAGTTGTAGGATGTTTGTATGCGAATCGATAGAGACGTTTTGCGTGTAAAACGCACACTTTGAAGTTAAAAAGTTGGTTAGTTTAAATGGCATCCTTTAAAAATTAGTCGCTTCTGTACCTGAAAGATGTCCATCTTTAATACGTTAGATTCCAGAGCCGTGCTTTCACGTGATTAACTAGCCAAGAGTTGAGACCCGGAACCGTGTTTTCAAAAAAGAGTCATAATTGTGGTATTTAGCAACATTTTTTATAAAAACTTTTTAAATCAGTCTTTAAATTATTACATTTAAAAAAAAATACTTGTTTTGTCAAGAAAATTTATGGATATTATAATGCATTTGATGCGTCCTTTTGTCCTTTTGAAGATCAGATGATGGAGCAGTCACCAAGCTAATTTTCAATTGTAAATTTAAATATTCCGTGAAAAAAGATGTCAAAAAGCATTTCTAAAAAATATTTTGCTACTAATAGTAGCAGCAAAAAATAAATAAACACAATTGAGCCTGCAAGGTGTGCGTCAAGAAAAAAAAGGAGTGACACTCATGTGTAAAGATTGTTATACCGCTTTCTATAGCAGAAAATTCAACCACAATACCACATATAATCGAATATTTACAGTCTTAATCAACCACAAAAGCTTTTATTTGATTTGATATTGTTGTTTCATATTTACGGAACTTTTAGTAAGTCATTAAGAAAAAATACAATTCTTCAAAAATAAGATGGACACACGTGATAGTTTTACCTGATTTGTACTGGGGACGAATGTGTTCATTGTGTCTAAGCGGGGCAGTTCTGATAACATGTAAATAGATATTGATATTATTATAACTGCAACATATTAGAAAGACGACAAAAATAATAATAAAAAAAACATGACACATATTATTACTACACGCGTAAAATCAAAACAATAAAATAGCAAGAGATCAACTGATTTTTCTCCAAAGTTCAAGTAAAATATCTTAACTCTGCACTTAATATATAGTTTTCAGTACAATTAATTAAAACAACCAGTTCAAATAAAAACGAATTATGTTGAGATGCTCTATAAAAAAAATCATACGCTTCAATCAATGTAGGCATGGTCAAAAAAAGTGATTTTATTGTTAGTCAAGCAAAAGTTTACAGTTTAATTATAATAAATATAAATAATAGTGTCGGTACTAAAAACTCCTATAAACATGATCCAATAAAAACTTAAATACAAATCGTAAAAAAAAAACTAACAAAACAACTGTACTGTCAGATAATAAATTGTCATATGAAAACCTTTCGCTTTAAACATATCTTATATTCCAAGTACAAAATCGTTCCAGATATTTTATACGAGTAAATGATTGAAAAAGAAACCCAAAACACATAAAGACATATCCTCTTTTATGGAACAAAAGCCATACGTAACCTTTTACCGCCAAAATGGAAGCTTTTCGTTTGCCACTAAATTCCATTTATCGTTGACAGCTATTGGACGTCCTGTTCGAAAGGAAATTTAACATCGGATGAAACGTCCCGTTCAAATTGCTTTAACTAATAATCCATGTAGTCAGCTAAATTTGTTTTCATTCAAGTTCGTAAATTGCATCGCTTCCTTTTACGATGGCTAAATGCAAATTTTCTACAATCTGTTTATTGACGATTTCCCAATAGTTTTACTTTTAAAGCTTTCTTACAGTGTGTTTTATAGAGTAAATTATCTTCCAATGCTGCTTATAACACAAAAAATGTGATAAAAATGTCAATTAGTTTAATTTAAAAACATAAAACATGTTTTCGTACCAAATCTGACGCAAAACAATAATGAAATTTGCTGTCATTGAAGTTTGGTAATTATTTCTGGTTATTTTAAAAAAAAATCTCTTTATACCGTTGTGGGTTTCCGTGCTAGACCTCACGGGTTCCAGTCTCGGTACGAAGAGATTTTCCGATCGATTTATCGATTTCTATTCGAAAGCATGGGTGTTTGTGATGTCCCTCCCACCATTTCCGATCCTTGAATAACTGGAATTAGTGATAGCGTTTAGTTAACAACTATTACTATCCTAGCCTTATACTTCTATCTATACTACTTCTCTTGGGAAAAAAGAGGTTGATCGACTGAGAAACAAATTGTTATCGTAGAAAAACCACTCTTAAGATAACTCCATAAAAAGGTCATATACTCCAGGTCGATAAAAAATAAATGTTCTAAGCAATGGTTTCAGTAAAATTTTAATTAATGATGCATATTTAACTATGCGGAATGTTAGTGAAGAAAATATTTCTCTGTCAAATTAAAAATGAAAATTCAATGGTACTTTTTGAAACGTCTGAAATTTAATGCTAGAATACAAATGAGCGTAAGTTAATTAAACAACTTTTCTCTACCTACGTACCCATGGGAGCCTCAGCGCGAACTTAATTAATTTACGAAATATAATTAACAGCGTAATAGGAACGGAGAAGCCTCATATTATCTTTAGCGGGCAGAAATAACATCAGTGTGATATGAGACGCGGAGCTATCACTAAATACACTATTCGGAAAACTCGTCAAAAATCATTTGCATGCACAATATATACGGACGCGTTGAGTTTGAAGAAACGATTGAAGTTTCCAACGGTAGAGTATTTACTTATGAACTCGGGCCCTCTCTACGTAGAATGACGAGTCTATGGCAGTGGTGCACAGTGAACTTTTACATCAACTATTTTGATTTCATAACTGCTAAAAAAATAGAAATAAACAAAGTGAATAAATATATCAATGCCTTGCTCATTCCAAATAAGCTTTTTGAGAAGTATCTCCGTACATTGAGGTATTTTGACATCTTTCATCTTCTGCCATTTTCATGGTTTTGATTGAATTATTGTTATATCTTTAGATATGGATACTACACACATTTATCAGTGATTTTTGGTAGTCACATTACTTCTATTGGTTGTTTTAAATGCACAATATTTGTAAACAAGTCAGTAGTCATACAATAATGAACTTAAAAATCCACTTCGTGTCGATTCACTTCAAGGGCTCGTCATCCGTAAAGCGTCACAAGCTTACAGATGAAAGTAAAAAAGATCTAATCCCGAATTTGAAGTAATAGCTTCTAGAAAATTATTAAAAAGTAAGAATGAATTACTTAACTTTACATGAGTTTAAAAACTTAAAAATGTACTTCTTGTAATAATAAGTAATATTCTACCCGGACTGACCTGTATAAAAAAAATGTTTTTAAATTTTGTGTATAGCAATAGAACAAATAATCAAAATTAACGAAAAAGCCTTATTTAGTAAAAAATAACTCATCACTCAAAAAGTAAAATCGTCGACTTAAATTCTTAAAAGTGATATATTATGGAATCAGTTAAATTATTGGTATTGCTAAAAAAAAGAAAGTAAAATGAGCAATAGTACGGTGCACTTTCGAATTTCAGTTACGCACAAATAATTGAAGAAGAAAATCTTATTTATAATCATTCCTGAAAATATGTGAACACTTTTTTTAGAAATTTTACAGTCGGTAATTGTTAGGGGTTTGTTTCATCGTTTTAAAAAATGTAAAGTTTTCTTTAATTATCATAAAACGTACAGAAATATATAGAAAGTCACACTTTGGCGTAGATATCTCATCTGTAGCTATGTGGCCAGTAAACTCTGTTTTATTGCTTTATTAAATTGCAGTTGTTGGGTAAAAAGATTTATGATAAAACCTTAAATACTATTAGTTCCACAAAGCCATACATGACCATGCATCTTTTCAATAACGCAAAGTATTGTAAGATGAAATTTATCCAAAAGCGTGAAATATATTATGTTATATTAACGAAAGTTGTGGCAATTTTGCGATGTTGAAAAAGCAATCAACTGTGTTAAGTAACTCTTGTGAACATAAATAAAATGCTAGCTTTACTTTATTATTGAATAATTTTCATAAAGTCATTGCCAGCTTTGTCAAGGCATAAGGTATAAAAATAATAATATTTAGCAATATCTAAAATGCATATCGTCTGTAGAAAGAAAACATAATGTAGCTCTAAAGAACAAAATTTACAGGAGGCACAAACTACTCTAAATATTAAATATACACAAAATTAAATTGCACTAAAACTAATTATCTAGTGTTGTTTGTATTTACTCAATCAATAAATTATTTAAGAAAAGTCTTTGTACAAGTGTTTTTTCTTGTTCGCAATATTCAAATGCTCTCTTTTCTTCATACATAAAAGCTAAATTTAGATATTCGGCATTTGCAGCTTACATCCTTTTAAAAGAACGTGTATTCAGTTGTATACATTGTGATGATCAAAAATAAACTATTTTGAAAAAATGCGTAGACGATCTTTTTTCATTCAATAGTCGATATGTAAACATTTTTGAATTTTAGTTTTCATCTCACCTTTTTATTTTAATTTCGAATTTCTCTCAAAAAATAAGTAATGTATGGATCTCGGAAACCGAATTCATTTTTTAGATACATTCATGCAGAATTGCTAGTATTTTATAAAAACTTAAAAACTATAATATCATTTAACTAAAAATAAGGAACAAAGTAACGTTTAATAATTGTTCAATGGATACTTCATATTGAATTTAAAAAATAAATTTATTATATTTAAGCATTTGCCGTGTTTTATTTTTTTCGTTTGGCACGCCATTTTCTGAGCTTGACTTACTAGAAAGTACGTATTTGTTGTACTTTTTGAACCCTTTGCAACGAAGCGAAGTATGACGGAGCTCACTGAAGTCTGTCTTTGCGATGAGCTTCTCTATTTGTAAAATGAAAAGTTTTCCTATGCAAACACAGGAAGGAGGCTGCAGTGAACTTGGTTAATTAATGAAAAGAGGGCGGACGGTCTCTTTGTAGTTATACATATTTGTAGACTTTTGTCATGGAATGCCTTTAAATTGTCTAAGAAATCTTTTTCTCTTTACAGTTTTCAAGTGACAAACTGTAATTTTGCAGTTCAAATGCTAAAACCGTAAATTACTTCACTTAAACTACGAATTTTATTAATTATTATACAATAGGCGTTATGATGCTTTTGCATCTTATCTTTACATTTTTTATCCATGTCCGCTATGGCCATGAGCATATGGCCTCCTAATGAAGGTACCTCAACAGAAGTTTTTTTCTACGAGGACTGTTTGTTACTCAGTCGCTCAACCTTAATTTTTTCAAAGTGAGTAGTAGGGAAAGAAGGATAAGGCTAGAACAAGACTAGTGGTTGGCTAATCGCTATTGCTACAGCCAGTTATTAAAGTTTGAGAAATATGAGAGGAAAAGAAATTATGTGAATTGACATTACAAGCACCTAGTATTCGAGTTACGTTACATTTAGTTACAAGTTTCTGATTTTTTTAAAAAAAGTACTTAATATATTTTTTGAGATTTTTATATTATGAGCACATTTTTGTATTAAAAATATCTTTATTTTCAATGAAAAAAGTGTTGATTTGTTATTGCAATACCAAGCGTAAGTAAAAAACTTTTTATTTTTGCAGTAATATTGTTTTTTGTCTCTCCTGTCAAGTTGTCAAAACTTTAAAAGTTTTCTTGCAGTATTTGAAACGTATGTACCACAATTTTCTGTACTTACCTACAAAAATAAGCTGTTTTTTAAGATTTTATATTATTTAAAACGTAAAGACCACGCGTCTACAAAAATATCATGTTTCCAACTGTGCAGCATGGCTTGTTCACTGTAGGAGGCTTTAGTTTGACCCATAAACCAGAAAAAGATTAATATTAGCAACATGTATCCACTGAATACAATAAAAATCTCATTATAAAATTAAGTCCAACAATAGCGATAGTTGAAGCCGTCTGTTTACTCTAAATGTCAAAAATATTTGTTAAATTTACTTTTTTTTTAAAAATAATGTACTTTACATAATAAAATTCATTTCAAGTCATTTAGGCTTAGTATAATTTTGTTAATCACTGACAATAAATGTATTTTTTTAAATATAAAAATGCGTTACATGCCAATGTTGGATGACTATTTTTCTAACTTAATATTAATACAATATTTACTAAAATTTTAATAATAATAAAAAAATTACATTGATGGAGAACGTTGTATTTTGTTTCGTCAAACCCTGGTTGAACTTTTTCACATCGTTAATATTTTTATTTTTGTTTATCGAAAAGTTCATTTGTACTTTAATTCACATATACGTAAATATCAAATTTTGAACAATTTTTCCGATATGCTCGTTTCGACTTTTTATTTTGAAAAAAAATATGTATGTAAAGCTGAAGCACACTGTTTCATAGTACGTTCACCAGATAGTTAAAAAGTTATTTTCAATTCACAGCCCTATAACAAAATAAAATTACTTTTTGTCATTGCAAAAAATCTTCATTTTTATTTTCAATAATATGGGCATCTATATTTCACGTGTAATATACTACTACAAAAAAAAATATAGCTTGTTTGTTGCATCACAACTGTCAGAAGGTTACAATCTAAAAATAAATAATAATTTACTTAATATTTTCTTAAAGTCAATAAAATTATCAACGTTATTTGGATTAAAGTTGTTTTGCGTGTTAATAATCAATTTTAAATAACATTGAACGTTCTGATTCACTTATTGTTTATTATAAACAAAAAAATATTTCCAATATTTATTTGCTTATTTTTTTCCAAAATGCAACAGACTACAGGTATATTGGTTTTAAATTATTTTTCATTTTGACTGTCCCATAGCCGAATCACTAATGTAAGGGAATGTTGAATAAAGGCGGTTGTCTTTTATCACTACCAATAAGAGTTTTCCTTTGAATTTAACAAATTGGACTTCAAACAAATATCATGAAACTAGGGCCTTGAATTCCAGAATTTCATTCAATTTTCTGACCCCGAAATCCTAAAATTATGATATTACTAATCTGGAGATTTCGGGACTGAAGACAAAAACTGCTATAAAAATTCTCGAAACATTGTTGAAAATATTGAACTAGAGGGAATTGTTGAAACTCGCGTAAGAGCTAAAGATTTCAAATTTTAAAATTTTGGAAACTCCGTACATTCCCGGGTTTTTGGATTTGAAAATTCTGGGAAGATCTAAAAAAGGTTTGCGTCTTTTAAATTTGTTTATTCAAAAAATTCTCAATCCCGAATTTTCTGAAATCCCAGAATCACAAAAAGTGTCTGGCATTGAATGGCTTTATAAGAACACATGAATTTGTTAAAATTTTGCCCCCGTTATAATGTATCATTACCCGGCTTTACTATGAATAGATGAAAGGTATTGTTGGAACTCGAAAGTTGACCCATGAAAGTCACCTTCATTCTACTTCACGTAACACTCACAAATTACAGTTCTTTAATTGAAAATTATGACCAAAGCAGAAATTAGCACAATTGACAACCAAAATGACACAAGAGTATTATTGCATTATAAATGTTATTGTAGTAACTAATACAATTAATATTTTGCCATGTATGCCGTGATATATAGTTTATATGCCACGTTATAAATTTAGAAACATTGTAGAATTATACTTATACAGAAATTTGTACCCGACAACCCTAATTTTGCACAAGTATTTTAAGTCATCGAACATATACAAAGAAATTCTTCTAATATGATTTAGTTTATGTAAGTAAATTATTATGATCATTCATAAAGCTTCATCAAAACATTTCGTACTCAAACAAGCTTTTAGCACGACATTAGATTGTTATAATACAAAAACAAATGATGAATAAGTAAGCGTAAAAAATAGCATATAAACTAGTTGGTACGCATTAAAAAAAACACATTTGTACGGTAAGTTTTACGGTTTACGATTTTAAATCAAATCTTTTCGACTGTATAGTACAAAAGTATTGATTAGATGCACTACCATCTGGAACAATATAAATAAAAAAATACTAAATCAAAAACTTTATTGAGAAATTTCTTATACTTAAATGAAAAAACTACGTGATGTTTTGAGAGTACTATTCATGGAATTTTAAATGATTTGTTTTGTTTGACAGATGACGCAGGGCGTCGCGACGGCGATTGGCAACAGCTGTGGTACAACGGCTTTGACGAATTTCAACGTCTTGAGCCGGCGCTGGACAACAACACTGTCACCAATGTAACAGTTCAACTGGGATCGACAGCCTTTCTTCACTGCCCCGTCAGACACAAGGCTGATAGAGGGGTGAGAATATTATGTTATTTGTTCGTACGGTGCAGCTTTTGTTTGTATAATCAATGTATTTAAATACAATCAATGTGTGATAATACATTTTTATTATTTTTTTTAACCTGACGAAGCTCTCGTAATCTTATGAAAATCGTTAAATTTTTACTGTGATTCTTCTTTTACAATAACCTTAAAAGGACTTTATGTTTTATTTACGCTACTGCCTTTTCAGGAAATATCATTTAACGGCTTACCGACGTACAGTGTGATTCATTTTTTTGTCGGTAGAACTTGAGGAAATTCCTAGCTAGATTTACTTTAATTTGCATTAGTAAGAGTTAATGAATGAATGCACTTACTTAATGTATAGAGTGTTTATTTGAGCAATTCACAGTGTGCTCGAGTGCAAAAATGTGTACGCGAACTACACAAACGTACTTAAATTGTTCACAGCAATCAAAATAATCACACTTTCATTCACAGTGTTGCCAGTCACTCTCCACTGCTGTGCGTGTGCAATCACGCGGTTGGTGTGCTTAACTGTCATCTGAAATTTTACGTAACCTCAAAAAATTCAATGTCTTGTTGTCATTCTTGCCCTCTTACTTTTAAACATATCTAATTTAATTTTAACAAAAAATAATATCTTTTTTACCCTGTTTAGCGCTCGTCGGCGAGTTTATACACGAGTAATCTCATATATTGACTAGTCAAAGTAAAAATATATTTCTGTATTTATTTAGGCACATCTTCATTATAAATAATTCTTTTGAATACCAATCGAATGTTTTTTCGATCGCCTGCCTGACTATGATTTCAACTATTTTCAACGGAAAAATGTTGCATCCATTTTACTTACGTACTGCATAATATTTTAATACTACACTTTGCTATTAACAACGAGATTACAACAGCCCATATATAAAATTAACGCATTAAAACTTTTAATGACATGCATGCCTTCGCAATATTTGGTTAAACAAGTTATTAATCTTAATTTTAAATATTATTTAGTGATTTAGTGACTCATTAAGTAAAATTTTATGACTTGCGTGTAATTCACGTAAATGGCTCTTTCACGACTTGCGAAGGAAGATTTTGAATGAAACGATTTTATTATTACAACTCTTTGGTCTATCTACGTACGTAATGCTCGCTTTGGCAATTATCGGCGATTTATTACGGCACTTTTAAAATAAGTAATTTTTCACATAGCGCTATGAATTTTATTTAAATTAAAAGTTTTCTAATTTAGCGCTCATGTGATTATAATCATGATTTATTAATTTTAGTCTTGTAATGCATAGTGATTGTATAATATTATGTAAAAAGATCGCACCGTTTCCGTGAAAAAACGTTTCGTTGAAAATTTTGCACTTTAAGTTGTTTGTTCTTTTTTAAGCTGTATCATCTGGCAAATTTTCCACGTTTATGAATATGCGATATTTGAAGAAAATCGAAGACTCTATAATGTAAAACGTTGCATAATATGTTAAATAAAAAAATTAACTTCCTAAAATACTTTAGCGTCTAAATTGCATAAGCTCGTGACATCTAATATCCACAAACCATAAGTTTTCTAAGTAAAGCAAGAATAAATTACTAACGGACTTTGAGATAAAAATGTTTCCCTTGTAGATGTTTGTACAATAAATTAAAGTTTACGAATTTATCTGAAAGATAAAAAAATATCACAATTACCCGCCGCGCCGCTTTTTCAAAATGTTTGTCATAATTAAAAAATAACTATTACCCAAAGCGCAGCAACACGAAGAAGATCTGTTAATTAAGTGGCTCCCCACAACTGATATTTTCTCTCTGGCCCCCTTGAAACTTGCCGTGTCCCCCGGTTGGGAAAGGCTGCTGGCTTATGAAATCTGTAGCGATAACGCCATTCCATCTGCAACGATGGTAAGGGAATACAATACTTTCGATGGTTTCGGCGGTAACTTTGTGGAAGTTCATTTTAATAGAAAATTTAAATTAACTTTGATTATTCCACGTATTGTGTAACTAACTGTGACACGTGTTTCGCCTCTTTCAGAGGCATCTTCAGACTTACTATCGCAAAGTTTGCTTAAGTAATGAAGCAAGATTGATTCTAACATTTTAAAATTATAAAATTACAAAATGGATTGGGTTTTTTTTTCCTTTTAAGAGGAGCAAGGAGGGGGGTGTAGAATCGAAATAAAGCAAACAGATAATGATACTAATTTTACTAATGAGTTGTAAACAATCAGAATGGGATTTTTCCTTTTTAATGGAAGCAAAGAGGGGATTATAAAATGCAAACAAATTTAATCATACTACTAATGACGTTAAACATTACAAACTATTAAAACTAATGAGCTACCATCAATCATCTAGGTTTGTGATTACTCTATTAATTGGAAACAATTTTAGTAACGGGGAACCGCCTGTGCTATTAAGAATATTATTTAATAATATTTCTTTTTTGTTAAGAGTTTTATTAATTTCTAAAAATTCTAAGCTATTCATCTTTAAACCCTTTTTATTTACTCGGTGGAGTATTTCTAAATTACAAATCTGATTAAAATTATGATTATTTTCTATTAAATGATTGGCAAACTCAGAGAAATTGTTACTTTTTAGACATCTTATATGTTCTTTAATTCTAATATTAAAGTTTCTACCTGTCTGTCCAACATAAGACGCTTGACAGTCTCCACAAGAGAGTCGATAGATACCACTCTGTGACGATGAATCTACGCGATCTTTACTGTTCAATAAAATTTTACCTAAATTATTTACTGTATAAAACGCGGGTTCTATATTGTCTGGCAAAAATTTAACTATCTTTGACGAGATGTCTCCTAAATAAATAATTCTACGCCAGTTTTTAATATTATCGTTTGCTTTCTTCTCTCCTGAAAAAATATTATTTACTATGAGTTGTTTAACTTGCTTACGTTTAAGTAAGTTAACTACTACGTCTGTGTTGTAACCATTATTTACAGCTATCTGTTTAATAATGTTTAACTCTAATTCAAAGTTGACTTTAGTGAGAGGGATGTTAACTAATCTATTAATCATTGCATGGAATGATGAGAGTTTTTGCGACCACGGGTGAATTGATTGATGGTGAATGACGACATCTGTATAAGTAGGCTTTCTGTAAATGGCAAATTCTAATCTGTTGCTATTATTTTTCTTTATTGTTATGTCAAGAAAATTTAAGGTTTTTTGTTGCTCGATTTCTAGTGTGAATTTAATATTTGTATGCAATGAATTTAAATGACGTAAAAAGGTATCTAACTGTCTATCTGTTCCTGTCCAAATGCAAAAGATATCGTCTACATAACGATACCAAGTTTTTACATTTTTAAGTAACGTGTGATTTGACTTAAAGAGATTATTCTCAAAATAATCCATAAAAATATCCGCGAGCAAAGGTGAAATAGGACCACCCATAGGTAATCCTACCGATTGTTTGTAAAAATTTTTATTAAACAAAAAATAGTTTTGTTCAATACAAATATTAAAAAGTCTAAGCATTTCTTTAACGACGTTGCTATTAATATCCGAAAAAGTTAAAATTTCGCTGACTATATTTTTGCACTCTTCCGTTGGTACGTTAGTAAATAAATTTGTTACGTCGAATGATACTAATTTACAATTACTAGTTAATTGTATGTCTTTGATTTTTTCTGTGAAGTCTATGCTATTCTTAACTGTATACTTCGGTTTAAACACGTTGTAAGAATTAAAAACGTCATTTAATTCACGGGCGATTTTGTAAGATGGAGAACTACAAAACTCATTAGTAAAATTAGTATCATTATCTGTTTGCTTTATTTCGATTCTACACCCCCCTCCTTGCTCCTCTTAAAAGGAAAAAAAAACCCAATCCATTTTGTAATTTTATAATTTTAAAATGTTAGAATCAATCTTGCTTCATTACTTAAGCAAACTTTGCGATAGTAAGTCTGAAGATGCCTCTGAAAGAGGCGAAACACGTGTCACAGTTAGTTACACAATACGTGGAATAATCAAAGTTAATTTAAATTTTCTATTAAGGGAATACAACTTTTCAAAACATCAGCGATGAAGGAGACTCGAAGAACTTTGACACAAACGTGTCCTGGTACTCAAAGCTCCAAAAATTTTATATAAATAAAAAAACAGCCTAATAATATATTACAAAAATCAAGATCGTAATATTATTGTTTTTTTATCTCGATGAAATTGCAAAAAATATTTTGTGAATAACTCATGGGTCAAAAATTCATGAATAACTCACAATTCGATTGGGGTGTTTCATATGAATACGCGAAAAAAAATAGTTTTACCTCGGTGCGCAAACCGCTTCAAAACAACAAAATGTTACTTCCACTTAACCCGTTCTTTATCCTCCAGTAATAAATTGTATCTGAGACCACCACATTATTTTCAGCAGTTAGTCTACCCACAAGCCTTAAAATGTCACTTTATTTAGTTAATGTGAACTAAACAATAAAGTTCCTTGTTTTAATCTTGATATCTAATGTTTTGTGTTTTTTTGTTCCAGCAAATATCATGGGTGCGCAGAAGGGACTGGCACATACTCTCCTCTGGGATGTTTACATTTACCAACGACGAGCGCTTCCAGGTATGGGAATTAACTAAACTAGTTCTGTACGAAACCTTAAGCATAAACCCTTCACGCTTAACCGTATAAACTTTTGTCCCACGGCGGTTGTCGTTAATGGGAAGTTATGGTGACTTGTGATGTGAAATGTACCAGACTCGAGAGATAGCTTCTGTATCACTGGCGTACAAACTCTATTTCACATACGAGATTTAGAAAGTATACCATGATAAACAAATTGATATGATTTTTTTAAAAAAAAGACAGTATATTGGTTTATATACCGATCATTTTCAGTTGAAAAAAATAGTGCCTTTTGTTTATTCTGTTATTATTTATTAGCTCAATCTATATGCGGTTTTAAAAGTGAGCTCTCTGCTTATTTTGGCATTTATTATTTCGAATGTTGATGTATATATAGTGTGTGTATATATTAGGTCTTTATAACACAATTTTAAATAATTTCATAATCAAAACAAATAGTACACGCGAACTATGCACTCTTCTTAAAAAATGTAGACTGTTTTCAATATTCATTCAGTATCAGATAATGACAGTGATTTGGTGAATATAAATAAGTTGTTTTGATTTTTCAACCCTGTACAAATTTAAAAAAAAGTCCATTTACGATATGGTATGTTACTTGAATTAAAACTTGGATAAAATGCAAATTTGTCGATGATGTTGCTCTGCGTGAACTTGAAACCACTTTTACGTAGCGTGGTAGAATACATTATTAATGGTGGTATTTTGTAAATAATTTAATTCATAGTATTATAAAAATATACTACGCAGCAGTGTCATCTGGAAAAATTTGCTCAATGGTAAAAAATAAAACAGATACATCAACACATGCTGCTTTTCATCTTAAGCTTATAATATAACACAAATATCTGTATTTATTAGGCTTTTATTTGTATTTCTTCGTACACCAATGATATGAGTAAGAATGGTAGAGGAAATTCTTGGCACTTTGCACGTGCGTGCCGTGAAAAAGTTATTACTGAACTTTCCTTTCGTCAAGTATGTCGAGGCGCAAATAAATGGTGCATTAATGGGTCTTGGTTTTAAGGAAACGTTCTACATAACTGAATGAACTTTCTATTATGACTTCGGTCAAATAATATTAATAAAAATTGTACAAGACTTCGTACTCAGGAAGTATTGCCGTGATGGTAATGTTACTTAGACGATAAAGTTTTACATAAGTCACTTCGGCACGTTCTTCAAATCCATCTTACACGCGTTTGTTTTTGTTTTTTGCTTTCGAAAAACAAATTATAAAATGTAAATTTATTTGAAGCATTGCCGGTAATACGCAAAAGATTCTTAATTTAAAGTTATGTTATGAAATAGATTCACTTTTTCAATGTATAATAATAATAAAATCCCAATACATACACACAATGGTTTCTACAAAAATATTTGCTTTTTTCGAAAACATGTACACAGAAATAAATAGACATATGTGTAGTATTATGAAACAGCATTAGAAAAATACCTTCATTTATATGATCAATTACGTATCGTAAATTAATGATATTAATAAAAAGTACACAAATAAAGCATTCAGATAATTATTCATAATTCAAAATCAATGATAACGAAACAGTTAGAACTAAATAAAATATTATTGTAAAAACATCAAGTCATTTTAACATTTTGGAGAAGAAAAAAATCGTTAGTCCTATCTTTTAAATTTGTAGGAGACATATTTAAACATTATTTATTGATTCAGCGGTTAAATAATTTGATTGGTTTATTTGTGGTTCCATTGATTTTTATTGTAAATTGTAACACACATTGTCAAAAATCAAATTTTTAATGGACAAACTATTGTCTTATTTTTTTTAATTATATGAAATTGGACATGATTTCTAACGATTTATTTTTATATGCGATGGTTTTCTCTAACACAATTTGTGTTAAGTATATAAATTTATTTTACATAACTAGAATAAAAAATAAAGAATCTTAGTATATTTTTAGCTTAATGACAAAAATTTCAGACTGGAGGTGGTATTTGTAAAACTTTAGCAAGTCTCAAAACTTCTTAATTAAGTTTGAATGTTTTTATATTGAAAAACCAATGAGTTTTAACAATGATATCAATTTTGTCATTTTGAATCGGAGTGAACGATAAAGAAAACAATATAAAAACACTCTAAAACTGAAACATCAATAAAACTACTGAAGAGCTTTTGAAATGATATCCGATGGATGTTGAAAGCATGAAACGGAAGTCTATCGGTTTTCATTTCCGATACAATATGTAACTCACTTTTCTCACAAAATTCACTTGTTTACAGATACTTCACGGGGAGAGTTCGGATGACTGGACTCTACAAATCAAATATGTCCAAAAGAGAGATAACGGAACTTACGAGTGTCAGGTACGTGAGATTTCGTCTTGGATACCTTCAGTGAAATATCGAGCATTTTGTTTGAAAAAATATATTTTGTACGTTTGTGTTATGGTTTTTCCCCGTAACGTTGTTTGTGACTGAAATAATAACCGTGCGCTAACAAGGTGTTTTTATTCGTATTTTTTTGTATCATTTTTCATACCTTAATATGTACTTCTTGATATAAGTTGTATGACATATATTTTATGAACTACATAAAAAAAAATATTATAAGATATTATAGAAAAAAATGAGTTGATGCTTTAAATTACTTAACTAGTAATTAACGAGTAAATACACTGCCGCTTTTGTGGTCGAGTGGTCAACGTCGTTGGCTTCGGTTACGGAGGTCCCGGGCTAGAATCCCGTTACGGGCAGTATAATAAATTGATTATTCAATCGATTTATGAATTTCTGTTCAAAGGCATGGGGATATATGTGATGAGTTGATATGTCTTGAATTCCCTCTTCCCACCAAGATTAGCTAACCATTAGTTCTGTCCTAGCCCCATCCTTCTATTCCTACTCTCTTTGGGAAAAGGAGAGGTTGAGCAACTGAGTAACAGGCAGCTCTCGTAGAAAAACATCTGTTGAGATAAACTCCATTGTGAGTCCATATACTCCACATTGGGAGCGGACATGGTTAAAAAAATACACATAGCAACAGTGTTATACTTTTAAAATAAATTCTGTAATCCACTAAAACACCAAGTGAAAACACGATCGCATTTAAAAGTCCAATGGAAAATTGACTATTTTAAAACTTGGCTTTACTTCTATTCTTAAAAGCACAAATGTCGGTTATATAATAAAGTAATATTTTTAAATCATTTTTTTATAAATGTTCTTATTTACTGTATTGTTTAACATTATTTTATACGGAATTGCCAGCTTTACACGATGTCATATCTTACCATATCTAAGTAATTTTTGACAAAACATGGAAATCACCGTCTTTGTTTCCTGAGACTCTGTGTGCTTCATATTTAGATTTTTAACTAACTATTTTTTATAAAAACTGAAAATTAGTCAGTCACTTGAATAATTTCTTATAATATCGTACGTATCTAAGTATACAATGTAGAAAGAAGAGTTTTCTCTGATACCTCTATCTACATTTTGTTTCCATAATTGTTTTGAATTAGTTGAGAGGAATAGAAATATGTATTAAAAACGTCATTGCCTGACATGTTTCCTCTAAATAAACAGTTCAATGTTATTGTTAAGCGAAAATTAATGGATTTTGAAATTCAATTGCCTTGGAAATGCTTTGAAAACAAAAGATTTAAAATAGCAGTTATTTCTTAATAAACGGCTTATTACAGAAATAGCTCACAATATATTTACTTACCGGTAAGCTTAATTTTTGGGACATTAACGGAGGTTTCTGAGACTTCAGGAAGACAGGGTTTTAAATCAATACAAACAATGAAAAATACTTCTCAAACGATCAAAAACCAAACTTCGTTACGAATTTGAACTAGCTTAATTTTAGGAATTCGATGGAATTAATATTCCAATTTCATTTTCTTTGAACCATGAATTAGAAATTAAAAAACTTTGAATGTTGTCCATACTCTTACAAAAGAGAATAAAAATCATTTCATAATGATTGAAACGTGTAAAACCGGATCTCTTTTGAAAGTGTGAAATTAGTTATAAGTAATCTAGTTTAGAATAAAGATTTAATCTTTTTAAATACTTGTGCGACGGACAACTAAAAATATCTTTTATTTTATTTTAAACTGAAAATTATTTTCAAGCTTTAATAAATATTTCTAAGTCGTAAAAGTACAAAATTTTCTTTTGACAAATTTAATGAAAAAACAACAAAGCTAGTAAAAGTCATAAAAAATGTCATACGAAGGCGAACACACTCGGTCTGCAAGTCAAGTGCGATGAGGGATGGCTTTGAGAATCAATTTTAATGATGTACGCTTCGTCAGTAATCGTAACGCGTCATCATATTTCAGATAATGTTTTCCAACCGGAAAAATAATAAACAAACAAATTCAGGTATTTCCAATAATTTCCCAAAGGATGTGAATTGCTATCACAACTTTTAAATATCTGAGGCTCGGTGTATCGATATAACTTCTTTATCACTCTCAAACGAAGTAGCTTCGTAAATAGGCTTTGTTAACGTATTTTTTTAACTTTTAAGGTGTTTACTGTCAATACTTGGTGGAAAGGCATTATAATAAAAATAATAAAAGATTTTTAGTACTTTTTCCAGTTTTCCACTTTTTAGTACTAAAAATCTTTTATTATTTTTATTATTTTTTAACTATTTGATTCGCAATATTTACAAAAAAATGACATCAAGTTGTTACAATTATTTAAGCTGTCAATTTCAGATAAAGTCGTAACCGATTGTCACTCAAAAATCTGTCTTAAATTCAAGAAAAAAAAACACTTTCAAATAATTGTTTTTTATTTCGTATTCAAACGATATTAAAAAAATAATCTAAATAGATCTAACGCCGTGGTTTTTTGGAAGTAATTTTTAAATATTACCAACTATCACCAATGATTTCATTGTATATAATTTTCGTTATAAACATATGTTTTTAGAGGCTACTAAAAAAAGCAAAAAAAAATTGTCAGGAATAGTTATTAAATACAGCAATTAAAAACTATCGATAATAAATCATCTTAATAAAGAAAAGCTTAAAAACAATTTTTATATTTCTTTAACCGCTTAAATACCGCGCAAATAAATCATTAATATGTCCCAGAGATACTACGTGTTTTTGAGAAAAATAATTTTACCTAATATACACTCGAGTTCGATATTTTAAAAACCTATATTGGCTAAGTATAGATAGCACTACACATATTCATCAAAATATTGCTTATATTCTATTGGAATACCAAGTATTTGATTTTTTGAATGACTTGGACATCCGTGTTCGCTTGCATATGTTCCGGACACCAGTGTACGCTTGGTATTCAAGTGGTTAAAAGTGTATTTTATATTTGATGTCACTTTTGTTAGATTGATCAATTTGGCTTCACTCATTGAAAGTTGAAAACAATCACTTTTTTATCCACAGTTTAAAAAAGTTTAATGCAGTTGAAGGAAAGAAAAAAACCGTCAAATTTCCCGTAAAAAATGAAAGTTGTTACGAAAACTGTACAATATTATAAAAAAAAAACATATGCATAGCAAATATCGCTCGACAAACAACATTTAGATTTTTTTTGGGATTTGAATAAATAACGTAGTACGCACACACCCGTGCCAAATTTTTGATAAATAATTTTCTTTTGAATCAAGAAAATCAAATTACTATACTCATACATAACACGTTATGTTCGATTGAGAGCCGGCTTGTTATATTGAACCATTAAAATCGTGAATATTGAAATAAAAATATATTAAAAACAGACTTTGAAAATAATTGCATTATAAAACGATCGTTTAGACGAAATTCTAATGTATTAAAACAGAAAAATTGAACGTGAGTAAATGTTGTATAAGTACTGATAAAGTACACGCTACTACGGAAACTAATCACTAAACACACGTAGAATGTTTGCTCAAAGGGCTTCGTGACGTACATTATATCTTCCGTAAATCATGTATCGGATAATATGTACCGCCACGGTTAGGAATTGAGGCAAACTTGGTGATATTTGATAGTCGAGGAAAGTTTACCCACCTTTTCAGCAGACTATTTATAGTTCCGTTCGGGTTTGGATATTTGTATTGATCTGCTGAGTTATGTTCTATTGAGCATTTGAAACTACGAATAATTTGTCTTAAATCGAAGTATATTAGTCATTGAGGTGTGTAGGCTTTTTGTCACGATGTCATGCTTGTTAGATATCATTTTAAAGAGCATTTTTTTATCCAGGCCCGCTCCCAATGTGAAGCAAATGACCTCCTAATGGAGGTATCTTAACAGAAACTTTTCTACAAGAACTGTTTTTCACTCAGTCGCTCATCCTCTCTTGTGTTAAAAAAAGTATTAGGGATAAAAGGATAAGACAAGGCTAGTGGTAAACTATTCGCATTCGCTACGTCCAGTTGTTGAAGGATCGGAAATGGTGGGAAGGACATTGCAAACATCCAGGCCTTCGAACAGAATTGGATAAATCAATAAAAAAAATGTTGTTCGTACTGGGACTTGAACCCGTGAGGTCTATCATAATTATCTTTTGTAAAGTAACAATTAATTTTCAAGCGTTAAAAGTTATACGACATTTTAAAAATGCCCACCGCTTAGATCAGAAGGCATTACCAATCAACGTTCCTTCTAAACTGAAGAGTTAGCTGCGCGGGAATTTCAAAGACTGCGCGGACCGATCAAATATTATTTGAATATCTGTCTTGTAGTGCGTGCCAACCCAGAACGAGTGCGCGGGGGCTTTCCAACTGCTGCGCGATCGCGCACGCGCGCAGCTTAGAGGGAACTTTGATTCCTATGTTATGACTTTTCAAAGACACATTTTAACGTTAATCCCATATTTAAATTTCAAAAATCTACAGTATTTTTGTATGTGAATACTTTTTCAAATATTGGAAAGTCGTTAAAATTTATACATAAGTAAAATAAATCCATATTAACATCAATAGCTTTTTACTTGAGATAATAAGTTCAATAAACATTGTTATACATACAAGATACAAATATTTACTAATTGTCAGTTATTGTTTATCTTTGCTATTATATGTATAAAGTTGCCGAAAGGCAATACCTGGGTCGTAAGTGACAAAACTTGTAAAAGTGTACAAAATTTAAACGTTTCCAAAAAAACGCTTGCAGAAAGAAGAAAAATATTAGTTATTAGATTCAAGACATAGTTATTTTTTTAAATTATTGTAGTGTAATACGAGTATCCACAAAAAAAAATGAAGGTGATTTTTGAAAATAAGTAACCTATGTACAACATAAAAAAACCTTATTTTTTTTAATTGAAAGGAAAAAATAAATACGATAAATATCGCTACATATGTAGATATTTTGGCTGTAAGTTACATAATAAAAGTAGCCCCAACGTATATAAAAAAAGAATACTTCATTCCGTCCACATAAATCATTAAGTTTCTTTGTATCACATTTGTATTCAAAACAGTTTTTCCCTAAACCCCGCCTATTTCCACTGAACCTTTTTTTGAGGGATGCTTTCGACGTAAATTAATAAAATATGTTTTTTAGGTCTCCACTGGTGGCGGGCTGCTATCTCACTACGTCAACCTAAATATAGTAGTTCCAGAAGCATTTATATTGGGATCCGGGGAACACCACGTCGACACAGATAGCATCATTAACCTTGTCTGCATCATTGAGAAGGTGAGATTCTTTCGTTATTATATTAAATTGTAGGTTGTTTGAAATGAAACGTTAATATTCCTTTCAATATTCAGCTAGAAAATAAAATGATTTCGACGAAAAATATAGTTTTTTTCACATATTGTCCCACTATAAATAACTCTGTAACGACCACCATATTTTGAATTCTTAGCACGATGGTTGAAAAAGCTTACAAAGTTTTATTAGAAAAATGAACAAAAAGATGCCTTTTATTGAAATTTAAATTTTGTAACATGCTTATGTTATTTTTAAATCTCTGCGAAATAAAATGGTTTATTTTCGTTTATCAGTTTTAAGTTTGAAGTTTTAACTAAGTTTTATCGAATGCATGTTAAAGGGCATAAAAACCCAAGTTTATTATGCAATAGAACTTATTTTTTAGGTCGAATAATTTTGATAGTGAAATTATATGTTATAAAATTACTTATTGTTAATTGATTATTTATTTTTAAAATATGTTACCAGAAAATATAAGTAAATAAATAACCCTCTAAATGATGCAAAATCTTCATATGTACATAAATATTTGACGTTTTAAACATCAGTAGAGATTTACATTCACTCGATTGTTGACTCGATGACGTAGAAGATGCTTAAATGTGTTGTAGCTAGACTTTCCAATCCCGGGATCCCGAATCTTCTATAACATCATATATAACCAACCTCTTATATATATGAAATCGAATTGGTTACATTTTTTCTAGATTTATCTCACTTATTTTAAATGAAGTTTTGGTAACTTAATTGTGTTTAAAATGCTTGTTACATGGGTAATCTTCCAACAATTTTTTGAATAATACAATGTGAATAAAATAGTCTTCTGGTTTTTTTTGTATGCCTTTTAATAAATCATCGAACATAAAGTTCTCGAGTGCTAAAACATCCATTGAAATCTATCTCAAGGGTCACAAAGACATCTTTGTTCCTCAAAAGAAACAATTTAAAGTAATGGATCAGCGAAGCGTACTTTCAGTTACTAAAATAGAGTGGTTTTGTAAAGAAAATACGTCATATACAATAAATAAATTCCTCTATCTTTGAATGAATAGAGATAATCGACAACAATTTACATATAAATCCACTTTGAATTTTGATGAATGTGAATAGTAAGAGTTTCAAGATTTCCAAACTGTCCAGTTTGTTATCAAAACTACTTTTTTTATAAAACTGTTTCGCGATTTAAATCATTTTCATATAATAATAATAATATCATATAATGTACCAATGTACCTTAAAAAAAAGCACAATATATTTGAAAAAATAGGTGTTGGTATTTGTGATTGAGAAATAGTGTCATAACGTTTTAGAAGGTTGATCAAAATTACCTAAAAACTATTGTTGAAAACTATCACAGAGGGTAGCTAACGATCTCCGTTATTGAGTATCTGTTGATAAAGCTCGACTACACTAGTTGATTTATTTTGTGGACCTTTTTTTGTCCATTTTACCTTCCAATATGAAGCATATGGCCTTCTTATAAAAGTATCTTAACAGAAGTTTGTTTACGAGAAATGTTTGTTACTCAGTCGCTCAAAATTATAATGCTAGGATAGGAGTAGTGATTAACTAATCACTCTCGCTACATCCAGTTATTAACCTTCTCACCGCGTATGACCGCTATGCATGTTTTAGCAAACCTGCCCTCAGCTCGCGTGACACGTATAGACGTCATGGGAAACCCTATATAAGAGCTATATATTGTGTTAAAATTGTATAACTTGGTTGAAAATATTATTAAATGTATATTTTACCAAATTCAATAGATGACAATAGTCGAAAATGATTCAATATAGACTAAAATAATTTAGTTCTGGAACACGCCGTGAAAATACGTCACCAATGCAAGATTTTGGATAATGTAAATAAGCGATCGAGTTCGGGTGAAATTGAAATTGTTCCGAGAATTTAATATTATAAGCTTGGTATGGTGGTGGCGCAGTGTTCTCGGTCGCGCGTGGCGGTATTTTTCAATATGACGACGTCACGCCGCAATTGTATGAAGAATGATTATTGTTAAATTAAACCGAAAATACAAGAAATATATTGTATTTTATTTTTGAAAAAGTTACTTGGATGGGAATTAACATATTTGATTAGTTGAAAAAATATTACAACCTATATTTATAGTCGAAAACGCGATAACAAAATCCGCAAAAAAGCAACCGCGTACAGGGCATGCTCGCAAAATTTGGTAACGCGGGCAAAGGGTTAAAAGATCGGTATAGTGGGAAAGATTTTTTAGGCATCACA
Source organism: Himalopsyche tibetana (assembly GCA_030503985.1). NCBI lineage: Eukaryota > Metazoa > Arthropoda > Insecta > Trichoptera > Rhyacophilidae > Himalopsyche > Himalopsyche tibetana. The sequence continues at coordinate 14,355,596 of JAPJYX010000015.1, read as the reverse complement.
AACACTCATGCCATCGAACAGAAATCGACAAATCGGTCGAAAAAAATGCTGTTAGTACGAACCCGTGAGATCCGGCATGGAAGCCAACACCGCTAACCACTATGCCATAGGACCCGACAACCATTTAGGCTTAGGTTAAAGCCGTAATTTTAAGAAAGACAACTTGTATTTTCTGAGTTTGTTTTACAATACCACTGTGAATCAACGTAATATAAAAAATATTCATATTATAAGCATTTCCTTGTTACTTGGAAAGTTTTATAGACCCCGTTTTCATGACGTGTGATGTAATGTAATTGACTGTTTTAAAAATGATGTGCGTATGAAGTATAATTTTTATTACAAGACGTCCGAAAATTCTAACTGATTGAGATTTGTGTAGGAATACATTATGTTTAAAACACCTTTATAAACTCTTCGCTTAAAACTAAACAACACAAAGGAAAAAAAGTTTAGTTCAAATTTTTAAAAATTACCCTAGAAAAGTAAATCTTTTTAAAATGACTTCGTGCAGAGAACAGTTTAAATTAAATAAAACAGAATCTATGTTGCGGCATAAGCCGCAGTAATTTGAATTTAATGAAGCGACGCATTCTCTACTTAACCCGTGCCAAGATGATCCTTTGAACTCTGTACAACTATACTTCACAGTGTTCCTAAACAAAAGAGTAATAATAACTTTATGAAAATAATATTTGTCATATCAAAAAAAAAAAATTGCACATTACTAGACGTGATTTCAAATCGCGTGTCAGTATTTTTAGTAGATACTTGACACAACATTTTTCAAACCAACAATGTTTAATGAGTGAGTGTTATGAACTGGAAATTCATTTGAGTAAGAACAAAGGTGTACATATGCAACAAATCCATGCGATTAACAAATTGTCTATTTAAGCTGATTGTTTATTGATTTGAAAGACATATTATGATTGAAAACTTTTAATTGGTCAAAAAAGTATTATATTCATGCAATTTAAAAAAATGGTTTTCTGAAATTGTTAATTTATAGAGTTGACAATTTGTATACGTTTTAATCATGAATATATTTCTACTTTATAAAACTGTAATATTAAATAATTTTGTGTGGGTTTATAAGCAGGAGAGATTTCCTATTTTTACATTAAAATTTTTAAAACTTTCGAAAGCTACCGAGATAGATTTTCCAATATCCTTTAAAGTATTCCAAGATGGTTTCCAATAAGGTTGTTAGCACTGCAGTAGTGGCAAGCTCATCCAACGAAAGTGTCAGCAAATGGAAAAGTTTGGTAATACGCGGTGGACGTTCTGCGACGCCTTGGGGTGGAGGCGTCGGCTGGTTGGTGGCTGGCGGCGCCGCTAACTGCCTACGACGAGCATCTAGAATGCCAATGAGGAAGAGAACGTGATCACGTGTCCGGAAACTAGACGATGCTGTGGATATGAGAGAAACGGGAGACTATAAAATAGTAAAGGAAGTGTGGAGTTTTTGAGTTCACACATTGCACGCGTAAAAACAAAAGCTTTAAGATCAATACGATTTAACAAAAGATTATGTTTGCAAAATAGTGTAATTAAATTTAAAAAAAATGTATTACAGATAATACCAATGAAGAGGATTTAACTCGAGGTGAATAGAATTTACAAAAACACAAATTTTGTATCTTAGATTCAAATTATTGAAATTGGAATAAAAAACAAAATTTGACATTGGCCTTACTAAGTCTGAAAACATGACCCGCGTAATTTCGAGGGCAAAGATCCAACCAAATAAATTACATAATAAAAATTAACCAAGTTTTGAAAAAGGATACCCTGGTTCAATTAATACTCTAATTTTGTGTATATGTACGTCTAGTTTTGTAGCAGAAAAAAACAGAAAATATTGTTCTATCATTCGATAATTTCAAAAAACGGTTTGGTAGAAAATTTGGTGAACCAAAAGTTGTATATAATATTTTATGTATATTCTTTTTGGATAGACATTTTACGCAGCGATATTTATATGCATAATAATGGTTTAACTTTCTACCTTAATTGCCGTGTTTTTTGTCTAGTGGTCATCGTACTTGAATTTAGTCGCGTTGCTTACGGATTCGAATCCAGCACGAGGAGCTTATGTTTCAATAATTGATTTATGGATTTCTGTTTGAAGGCTATTAAACTACCTCCCACCCATTTTATCCTTTACTAAATGGGAGAAGAAAGCGTTATTGGTTTCATTACTAATCATGTTCTAGTCGTATGCTTTAACCCTTTTATTATCCAATAAAAGAGAGATTGAGAAACTGAGTTGGAGGCAAGTTTTGTAGAAAAGTTTTGTTGAGGTAAATTTCCGTACGCGTTCATTTGTTCGAAATTGGGAGCAGACATAATAGAAAAAATTAAAACTGTGTTGCTTGTTTGAATAAGTTTTAAGGTTTGTGCAATGCCTGTTTATTGCAAATAAAGAAGTCATTGCTGATTAAAAATCTAATACTCTTTAGCAAATTGGCATAATAATACAACATTAAAGCACATGTCAATTCTACAACTATACACGTTATAAAAAACGGTCTCTTTCAGGGATAAAACACTGTATATCGTCTAATAATTTATTACATTTGAATGATTGCAATCAAAACTTAATGTGCCTTTGATTGACAATACGATTTTCAGTTCTGTCATACAAAGTGTATTTATTTCTGAAAACCCTATATATTATTGACTGTCGAGGGAAACTGGGGTGCAAACGACACGATGTGTGAACGGAGAGGATTGGAAAAGTCAGAATGAAGATTGACACGGACGGAGCAGAAACGAGAAACGAACGAGGTCGGTCGTAGTTTTCCGACTGCCAAAGCAGAATACTAATTGAAGGGGCGATAATCTGCCAGTGCGGAAATAAATGCGACGTTTTGGTTCCGGATCAAATGCTAGAGAGAGCTTTAATTAATTTGAAATCAAAGTCTACCAGAATAGCTTTGGCTATCACAGAATTTCCATGTTAACAGTTATCTTTTCATAGATATATAATGTGCTTGAAAATTATTTAATATGCTAGTTGCTGTGTCAATCAACTGACTCTAAGTCCGCTCGTGAAATAAACTGAGTAATTTAATACAAAACGACAAAAATCATTCATCTGTATTCCAATTGGCAAATCCAATTTTTTTGTATACAATTTAGTATCACATGTTTCGCTTAGTAGACGAGCCCCATATATAAAAACAGATACTAATTATTACCAAGATTATGTATTGCAATCCTTGTTTTACGAAAACCGAGATCTCGGTAGTAAAATTTTTTTTTCAACACTAGTTTTGACAATACAAACATACTGATATTTTAAAATTTAAAAGTATGCAAACTTTTTAAATAAAATTGTTCGAGATCAATAAAAATGTTTTAGATCTGTTAAAAGTTGCATCAATATTGACTAGCTCTAAAACTAATTATTATCTATAACTATTGTTATAAGAAAATTATTTATAAAAATTACCAGTGTATAATTGAGATAAATTTTTGAATCTCAGTATATTATTACTGCCCCAGTCGAATTAAGATATATCAAAATACCAGTATTTTACTTTTCACTCAACAGATATTACGATCCCATCTAGACTATTTTCTTGTTTTATTCAAAAATATATTTATATAGTAATGGTATTGACTTATTCGTCCGATATTGCAATGTCAAACTTGGATGAAGCATTTTTTGTTTTAAATTAATTATACTCCTAAATATGATTGCTTTTAATAAATATATTGATAGTTTTGTAATTATTTTGTGTTTTATATAAAGAAGAAAAGCTAAAATGAATAAAAAAATGATTCAAACTTTTAAGTATCACGTAAAAAAAAATGAAATATCCGTTCCATCAGTGAACAACCTTTTTATTACAGATGTGGATGGAAGGATTATTTCCAATCAGTTGTTTGAAACTCATCATTAATTTTTGTTTGACTTAGTGCAGATATAATGATGAAGTACACTGAGTTTGAATTTTATTTTTAAGAAATACTACTTTAATAAAACGAAATCAATTTTTTAACTTAAAAACTGTTTTGAAGTTATTCTTCATTAAAAAAAATCAATATTGCCTAATAAATCATATAAATAAAGAAACTATCAATTTGTTCTGTGAAATTGGTTTAACCTTTTTTCAAAGGCACATATTTGAATTTTATTGTGCTGAAAAAAAACTTCTTGCAATGCCAGACAGCTAATGAAAAATGCTTCCATTAAAAAGTTTCTTGAGCGAAATAAAAGCCAGCATTTATTTTGAATTTATTCATTCCTCGCGAGGCCTGCATCCAAAGCAGAAACTTTTTTCAAAGGGTTAAGTTACAAACCAAATAGTTTATTTAGTAGGGCAGAGGGATTGGGTTGGACTTTGGGAAAATGCGAGGGGGTTTCAATTCACAGGAGATCTAATTTTTATTTTATTTGTTCCGAGCGAATTCAACTAGGTCACTGACGCCGTCTGTCTAATCCTGATAGTTCATAAAACTCGGATAAAAAATGTGTTTTGTTATTTGTAAATAAAACAAATATTTTGACGCCATAAAAGAATGTCGCGTCAACATTTTTTTTGCAGTCGCAAAATTATTTGAGAATGTTATAGGTATTATATACGTGTAATTTTTTGTCTTAGTTTTTTTATTTTAATTAAAATAGTGCTATATTTTTATCAACAAAAAAAATATTAAAATAATATGTTAAAAAAGTGTCATACATATTATTTTAAAAATAACGAAAATTATTCTTAGCTTATTTTTGTTTACTCGTAATGAATAAAATAAAAGAAAAATTATATGTTTACTTCAATCATTTATAGCTTAACTATATACAGCAATTTAATCTTATGCTGTACTTTAGAAATGATTTAATATACGTTTAAAATAGGGTTATCTTATTTATTACTGAGATAAAAAGTCAACACTTCACTAATTAAAAGCTATTTTAACATGATCTCATTAATAATTATTTTTTAGAGTTTGTAGCGATAACTTCATTTATAAAAAAATATTATTATTTTCTTTACCTACATGCATTTATTGCAATATTATTTATGTATTTTAAATAGTGAGCCTATTATACACTTAAAATATTTAACGGACTTTCCGTTAACAAATAATTAATATCAATCAATATGGAGAAATTTAATTTTAAATTTGTTTGGGTACTTTAATATTAAACCGTTTTGAAACAATAAATGAAACTAAGTTATTTACGGCAAGTCAAATTAAGACTGTTTTTTTCTTCCTAATTTCATGATCAAACGTTTATTTTTAAGCAAGACGGCGGCGGTTATTGAAATAGCAATTTAGTGAAGATGTAAATTCGTTTTTATATTGATTGGGCATATCACAATCAGGAAAGACATTTGTTGACACAATCCGCATGAATTTATTTATTACTAAATTAAGAGCTATTGATTTATATGATTATTTGATTTTAACGACGATCAATTAGTTAGGGGAATAATCATCTAAGCAATTAAAATCTCCGTAGGTCTGCGACCTACGTGAATTGTGGGTCTAGGTCTATGTGATGTGTATGTAAATTATATGCGATTATCATAATATGAAAATGCCTATTGATTTAAATGGCGAATATTTTCAATAAATTTATTTATTTATTTTTGATTGCTGGGAAGTTTATAATAATGCCATGCAATTAGGGCATCCAATCCCGGGATCCCGTTCAATTTTCTGATCCCGAAATTCCGGGATTGAGATGGCCGCGATCCCGGGATTTCGGGATTGAGAAATTTCTAGCAAATTCTCGAAATTTACACGAAATTGGCAAATCGGGGATTTCAAATTCTTCGGTGAGCTAAAAAAAAAAAAAAAACGAGTTTCTGTGAGATTCTGGGAAAAAGTATCGGGGATTTCAAATTCCTCGGTGAGCTAAAAAAAAAAAAAACGAGTTTCTTTGAGATTCTGGGAAAAAGTATACCACATCGGGGATTTCAAATTCCTCGGTGAGCTAAAAAAAAAAAAAACGAGTTTCTGTGAGATTCTGGGAAAAAGTATACCAAATCGGAGATTTCAAATTCCTCGGTGAGCTAAAAAAAAAAAAACAAGTTTCTGTGAGATTCTGGAAAAAAGTATAGCAAATTGAGGATTTCAAATTCCTCGGTGAGAAAATCTCAATCCCGGGATTCAAAATAATTCAATCCCGAAATCCCGGGATTGGAAAAAGGCTTCGGGATTGGATACCCTACATGCAATCCAATTATATTTATTTACATAAAAGATAAAGCAATGGAAAATTTGGAAGCTTCACCTATTCGCCTAAAATTGGCAAACTACTTAACTGTGTTCAATTATTTTTTAAAACTTATTGGTAAAACAGCAATAAAAAAGGCGAAGCCCGGTTCCTTAGTGGGAAAGCGTATGGTAATTAATATTGAAATTCTATCAAATACCTTCAGTCAAAATTTTAAATTTTATTGAATATTTTTTTTTTTAATAATTATTACTATTTTTAAAACTGATGTCATAAACTTTAATTAAATTAATCGTGGTGACACGACTTAAGCAAGAAAACAAAGAAATTTTATCAAGATATTTAAGATATAAGTCATTTATTAGAAATATGTATTTTAAGCCAAAGTGTGTTTATATTGAAAAAAAAAACACTATCACTGCATTTTTTGTCAAATGAAGCTTATTTGGTTTGACTTTTGTGCTCAAGTGGTAAGAAATGTGCTTTAGCGTATAAATAGATATAACTTAAAGTCCCGGTCGGATCCAATACCATTCTTTATATTTCAATTTTAGAAATCTGTGTTCATGATGTCTTTTCTTCTCTAATTGATATCAGATGACTTTCGAATTGATAAACAAATTCAAAACATCCGACGCTCCGGATATTATAAAAGTTGTACTACCAAATATTTTTCACTGAATTCTGCAATATTACATGTATGTTCATGGTTACAAAATATGCGAAAACTTATGTTTTTATTTTTGTTAATTTAGAGCCCTACTCCTCCACAATACGTATTCTGGTACCATAACGATCGAATGATCAACTACGACACGGCTCGTGGAGGAATAACAGTAGAGACTCAACCAGGTGCCAAGAGCCAGTCGAGGCTGACCATCCATGGAGCAAGAGACACTGATTCAGGAAACTACACTTGCAGCGCTAGCAATACAGAACCGGCCAGCATCTTTGTCTTCGTCACAGAAGGTAATCAATATCAGTCATTTTTTAAATTAAAATTTCAAACAAATCGTTTCAAGCGGCATGCATTATTTTATAGTTAGCAGAGACCACTCTATTTGGCCTAATGTGTTGAATTATATTTGAGCTTTTTTAAATTTTTGTGGTCTGATTATCAAAATTTAACAATTCTACTTGATTATTTATTGTTTTTTCTCGTAGAAAAACTTATGTTAAGATACCTCCATTAGGAGTACATACGCTCCACATTAGGAGCGGACATGAATATAAACAAAACAAGTTGAAATAGAGTTTGAGAATCTGAGTAAAAAAATGTATCGCAGAAAAGTTTACTAAAAGGTAGGTATTTTATTTTTTTGATTAAACAATAGCCATGTATGTTTTCTGTTATCAGGAGACAAGATGGCGGCTATATCACGAAGGAAGAGTTCGAGAGCCAGTTTCAAACAAAATAGTTTCATGTGTCTAATGGCTGTAATTGTGACAAAAGTGATAACAGTGATTGCGCGGTGACCCTTGTTACTATTTTAATTCAGACACATTTATAATTAGTTTATCATAAATAACTGTTTTTTACAGATTTTTAAACGTAAAATAAAACTATTCAATTCTCTATAGTAATATTATATAATCACGTAGGCATATTATAATTAAATAAGTAACTATATAAATCGTGGCTATGTATAAAACTGCAATTAATTATAAAATTAAAAATTAAAATAAATTTACAAGATAATATTACATCATAGTTAAAAGTTGTTTTTAATATAAATTAATACATTAATTATATGCAATATTTGTAATGTATTTTTTTTTGTAAATCTACGCAGGCCATATTATAAATGTGATAAAGTTTATGTTACTATGCAAATACTTTTTTTTTAATATCCGAATGTATTTAAAAAATTGATTATTCGCAAAAGCTAAAGATGTAAATAAATTATCATTTTTTTTAAAGATATTTAAAGAAGTCTATCAAAACTATCTTAAAATGTTACACTTTTAAATAGTTTGAATTTAAAAGAATACATTTTATTGACGAAAATGCACTAAAAAAATGCTTGATTTTCAATGCGTTTAAATATTTTGTTAAACTAATGAAAACTTTGTTACATACGTTAATCTACAATAATTTTAATATACAACATAAAAATGACATTTTTAATCTTAATTATTTTACAAGGGTGTTTGAATTTTTATTTTTGTTAATAATGGAATGGTTTTTTTCAAATATATCATTTTTAAAGAAAGCATAATTTTGATTATTTTTTATATATTTTAAGAGTGACTCGTTTTGTACTCTTGGCTGATATAAACAAACATATGAATTCGTCAGAGAAAATAAAGCTTATTCATCTTTTTAATGAAATATGTATAAAGTGATTCTGTTGTTAGACTAAGAAAATATTAGCTACTTTTTTAAACTTATAAATATTCTCAAAACAGCAACCTTAACATGGCGCAGAGGTATGTATAAACTATCTTTTTTTTCCAAATAATTCTACTATTATATTCGTTCCAAAAAGTAATTGACATTAATTTTCTTATTCCCATACGTTCTACTAAAGATATTAAGTGAAAAACAATTTTAAATATTACCAAAGTTAAGTTATGAATATGATATTAATAACATACAAAATATATAATTAATTAATGTAAATAGTGTACATAAAATTATTGTATCAGGAATAATTCTGTTTTGAAATGTAAATTGTATGTAAAAAATATACCGAATAAAATAGTCGTGCAGAATATTATTCTTTTATTTACCAACAACAGGCCAATATTAAAAAAAATAGTTTTATAAATAAAACCAACAAACTACGAATATGTTAAGTATTTATCGATTCTTTCATTTCTACGTTAACACTTTCAAAAGCTCACGAAAGAAGAAGAAGAAGATCATAGTGTGTTTAATACCAAACATTTATCATCAAAAATAGATTCAAATGACAAATCTGTTGTATATATTAGTATTATACTGTGTAGAATTCAGAATATGAAGTAGTTATTATAACTAAATTGATTCGCGTAATAGAAAATCTCAAACACCTGCTACAAGAAGAGCTTTTGTATGCAGATTTTTCATCTGATTCATTTGTAATCTTAGTGCCACTTTTTTATGCGTAGTGTTATCATATGTAATGCCAATTTATTCACTCAAATAGCACAAGGAGTTTGATTTTTTTATTTATAATATATTTTATTTATAATATATATAATAGATTTTCGTTTTTATAATATATAAAACTAAAATTTTACAATACAATACGACTCAGTCAAATCAGACACAATATAAATATGTGGCTCAGAAAATAATTCATTTCATACATCAAGTTGACACCACTACCAAACAAGCAACTGAAACTCAACAATACAACACCTTGACCACTCAGCTACGGGATATACAATATTTCGGGTTCGTGGTGCAGTAGTCAACATTGTTGGCTTCAGTAACACATCTCACGAGCTCAATTCTCAGTATAAACAGATTTTTTTCAATCATGTTTGTAATGTCTGAAAATTCCCATCCACCTTTTCAATTCTAAAATAACGCCCACCTTGTCAATTTTTCTGTCTTTGCCCAATCATTATATCCTTACTATTTCCGAAAAAAAGAAAAATTGAGCAACTGAGCAGCAAGCAGTTTTTGTTGATAAACTTCTGCTGAGAGACTTCCATTGGGAGATTAAATGGATTTATATATACGATTGTATATACAGTCACCTATCAGCAGCGCACCGTGGTTAATTCAAGTGTGAACGTTACTGCACTCGTAGCATCTTCAAAAAATTGATTCACATGTGTTGCACCTGAAAACCATAATCATAATCAAATTTGAATTGTTTGAATTTTGTACTTTTCCATGAGTTTTGTCGCTAACGACCCGGGTTTCGCCTTTCGGAATCTTCAGGCATTCCAAGTGCACGGATGTACTTAAACTGACGCGTAGTAAACAGTTTGTATCGTTTATAAACAAAAATATAAGTAGATCACTAAGTTAAAAGGATATTAAGCTGAGCTTATATTATTGAGCTGAGCTCAACAATTTGCCAATTTTAAACGAGCAATATTATTTACCAAATTCTCCATTGTTGTACCCCTTTAAAACCTTTTAAATAGTTGTCATTTTATTAATAATTCAAGCACTTGCTATCATTAAATATTAATTCAAAGGCTAAAAAACAAATCAACTCATTAATAATAGGTCGGATAAAACCCTAGATTTATTTTAAACATTCCTATGTTATTATCTGGTCATTAATATTTTCAAAAAATCCCCATAATTATAACAAACCCACTTAATCCATTGAAAATTGTATACATTCAATTTTCGCTAATTTACATTTAAATAGCCTTTTAACTTAGTGATCTACTTATATTTTTGTTTATAAACGATACAAACTGTTTACTACGCGTCAGTTCAAGTACATCCGTGCACTTGGAATGCCTGAAGATGCCGAAAGGCGAAACCCGGGTCGTTAGCGGCAAAACTCATGGAAAAGTACAACATTCAAACAATTCAAATTTGATATTGATATTCCATCAAGCACCGTCAGTCGAAATACTTAATAATCATAATTACTTGTAATACACATACTAATCAAAAAAATGTGAAAATTAAGTGCGAAATGTGGTTTAAGATTCATTACCAAGTGCTCAAACTGTTGTCTTAGAAATATAAACCTTTACACTTAGTATACTAGTCTATGGCCACTTTCTTCTGTTTGATGGTGATTTGAAAACAGAAAGATAGTTCGCGACTCGAGAACTAAAAGATTCTTAGTATTGATTTTTGACGAAACAAAAGTAACAATGAACACCGTTAATGGTACTCGGAAGAATAATTCATTGTTACCTTTGTTTCACAAAAAAGATACACTTAGAACCTTGAAGTTCTAGGGGCTCGAGTTATTGGCACGGTATTCACGTTGTTTGTTCGTATGTTGTTACAATAAACTATCGACGTTTATATAGCTACTTAAAAGTTATCGTTTCGGTAAAGTGATAACCCAGCGTTTGGTGTAAAATAACACAGTCAATAAAAACTTACCAACTGCTCTGTTAGGTACATTAATAGTTTAAGTTATTGAAAATGGCGTGAGTTAGGAAACAGGGGAGATATTCCAGATGATTATTTTCCACACGCTTACGCAGTTTTCCGTAAAGGCAGCAGGAAGTGGTTTTGAAATGGTAGTCCGCAGGTTACGTGACCCGAATAAATGTGTGGGACGTATGGGGACAGCTTCCGTATCTTGACTTATGGCCGCGTTGCCCTTTTCGGCCTTTATTTGTCTTCCGTTTTCGATACTACTACCTCATTTGTTTATGCAAACAATCTATGTTAGCATTTGTTTTACTTTTCGTACATAAAAAAATACAAATTTAATGTCGATTCTTGAACAAGGTTTAACATACATAAATTATTTATACGATGTAACAAGAATATATTCTTTCCGATACGTCTGCTTTGGTTATCAAAAGCAATTTTTATATTAAACTATAAAAATATTGAACGTACAACTAAATAAACTTTTTAAAATGTTATCATACTGTTTTTTTTTTAAATTTTAAAGTAAAAATATTTGACATTACATCTTATGGCAATGCGACAAATATTTTGAAGTTGAAAGATCATACGAGATTTACTCGATGAGATTTTTTTAAGTCACTTGTGATTAATTCAAGGATAATTGACGTCACTAACATCTATGTCTTAGATCTCAAATTTAAATTGAAAAAATCCAATTTGATATTGACCTTACCGGGAATCGAACCCAAACCCACATAATTGGTAGAGCAAGCTCTAACCAACTAGACAACAGTGGGCGAACTAACTTTTTCTATAAATATCATCAAAATACATTTTATAATTTTGTATTTGATATAATTATTATTATATGTACATATATTTAAAAAAAATGAATTGTTACAGCTAAATTTGAATCGTTCAAATTATGTTCAATTCACACAAGTTTTGTCACTAACGAAGAGTAACAAAGCATAATTTACATATACACATTCAAAATATCACATATCGACTGTGGAAAGGAAAAAGGACGTAACCCACACATATCAAATTTTACAGGAGGCGCTAAAAACGTGTTTTGATGATTTTGTGACATATGAAAATTATGAATTTTACACAATCTTGAAGTGCACGGATACTTCTAAGCTGGTGTTTAATTGACATAATCTAATATTAATTAAAGAAATTGTCCCGTAAAAACCGTTATTTCAGTGTTTTTTTCTTGGTTTTAATTTTTTACAAGGTCATCTTTTTCAAACTTAAAAGCTAAATTTAGATACTAATTCGGCATTTTCAGCTTCCATCCTTTTGATAGAATGTGTGTCAAGTTATATACATTGTGATTATCGAAAAAAAGCTGTTTTGGAAAATTGAGGGTTACGTCCTTTTTCCTTTCCACAGTCGATATACATAAATACGTATACGTAATAATGTCGATATTTGAACGATTCAAATTTAATATTGAAACTCCAACAACCACTTTCAGTCGAAATCTTAAATTCTTACAGCTAATACCAATGCGTCAAATATTGTAAAATTAAAGATCATACAAGACCACTCGAGATCAACTCAAGGAGAATTATTATTACAACACCCGGTTTTAGATTTCAAATCGAAATTGAAAAATATACAAATTTGACAGTACAGAGAATCAAACTCAGAGTCAGATGATCGATAGAACTTGCTATAACCAACTAGACTGCAGCAGACAATTATACTTTTTTTGTTCTTACTTTTCATATATACTCCATATTGAGAGTGGAAACAGCTTAAATATAGACATGTTACGAAAGGTATTAATAAGATGTTTCAATTAATATTTTCTTAAAATTATTTTCGTGTCATTATCAGTCTTCTCTACTCCACTCAGCTCTCCACCTTCTTAGTTATATCAGCTAGACTTGATTGAGTTTAAGAAAAAAATAGCATAATTTAAATTTTGATGCAATGTGCTTACAAATAATTATTTAAATAATCAAATCGGGGTCAATCTTAACAAAAGAATAGCCCATTGTATAAAATTATTGATGTTTTAATTACTAATTAAGCCAGCAATGTTTTATACAACTATTAGCCAGCCATTAAACTTTTAAAATAACCACCGTTATTCTACTTTAGTTGATGTTTCCACTGAATTTAAAAGCAGTATGAAGACTTTTATTACCCATCCTAATTATTAAGAATTCACGTGCAAGTACATGTGATAATATTTTATTTCCCATTACACATATGAAGAGCGATAAGCTAAATCTTAGACATGTCCAAATATTAGCATTTTTTTCTTAGTCTCCCAGTAAAGGAAAAGCTAAGTTATTTGATACCAGACACGGTTACGAATCAGATTGTAATCTATATATTAATAGCCGATAATGTCCGTCTGAGTGTAAGATGTCCTCTGCTACTACGAAAAATGATTGATAGCAAACTTGAATATTATTTCAAATATTAAATAATTTACGAAATTTCTGCTTCTACGAAAAATGGTTGTTAGCAAACATAAACATTATTCCAAATATTAAATAATTTACGAAATTTCTGCTACTACGAAAAATGGTTGTTAGCAAACTTAAACATTATTCCAAAAATTAAATAATTTACGAAATTTCGGCTACTACGAAAAATGGTTGTTAGCAAACTTAAACATTATTTCAAATATTAAATATTTTACGAAATTTCTACTCTTACGAAAAATGGTTGTTAGCAAACATGAACATTATTCTAAATATTAAATAATTTACGAAATTTCGGCTACTACGAAAAATGGTTGTTAGCAAACTTAAACATTATTTCAAATATTAAATATTTTACAAAATTTCTGCTACTACGAAAAATGGTTGTTAGCAAACATAAACATTATTCCAAAAATTAAATAATTTACGAAATTTCTGCTAACTATAAAGATAAAATAAAATAAATAAAAATTAAATGAAATAAAATAAAATAAAATAAAATAAAATAAAATAAAATAAAATAAAATAAAATAAAATAAAATAAAATAAAATAAAATAAAATAAAATAAAATAAAATAAAATAAAATAAAATAAAATAAAATAAAATAAAATACCATAAAATAAAATAACATAAAATAAAATTAAAATTAATACTATGCAACAAAAATCTCACGTTGCTGGGCAACGGGCTTACAGCTAGTCAAAATAAAAATTATGTTAAATAATATTATTGTCATGACAAAGTATGCATTCAATTTTAAATGAGAAACCAGAGCTATGGAGTCGGGCGTTTTGTCAAAAGTGGAGACGAAGTCGGGAAAACTGGAGATATTGTTTTTAATGATATTGTAAAATTATAAGTTTATTCATCATAATGTTTGGTGAATCTACCAGTATAATCTGATGTTATTCAGATATGATAGAGTAAAACGGAAACGTTTGAAAAAGTAAATTCTGAGTCATCTTTTTTAAGCCTACTCCACAGCCCTGTGAGAAACACGAATATTCATATACTTTTATCTTGCAAACATTTTAATTTAAAAAAATCTTTCGATTTTGAGAATAGTTCGTTCTACTAGACTTTCATGGTCAGTCATTGTGTTATTCTGATAATGAATTTACCTTAGAGGTCAGACGGGTATGGGATTAAGTCCTAGGAAAAGGAATATTAAATTTGAATTTCAGATTTTGTTCATGGGCGTTTGTGACGTCTCTTCCAATCAAATTATTTTTGAATGGATTTAAAAAACATTTGTTGCATTGGAAATTTGTGACAATAATACAAATAACGTCAAATAAAGACAATGCTGATACATTTAAAATGGTTAAAATAGATATATTATGTGCTAAGCAAGGAAGTGGATACTTGTCTAGTTTACCAAACTAACTGTAAAAATTGGATAAAAACATTTGTTTTGCCTTGATATGGTAAACAAACATTGATTTCGAAGTCTTGTGAAAGTTCAAGTTATACACGGAATGTTTTTCTCGAAAAGCTTCAAGTATATAAAATATGAAAATTTCCGCATAAACGGAAATGATTATAAACCTAATGTCTATATTATTGGCATAGAAGTACGAACTTTTCCCTCGGAAATAATCACCGCCATAAAAAAAATACACGTTACTTCGTAAATATAATATTCAGTTACATAAAAAAAATTTACGACATGAAATGTATCCAGAGATGTTTGTCGGGAAATGGGTTTCATTTTTTTGAGCTAAAGTGATCCGCAGAAAACTTCAGCCAGCTTTTATAAACTTGAGCAAAAAAAACAAATTTTCCGCAACGGATCTTAATGATGATGTTATGAAAATCACTTTGATGGCAGTCAAAGTGCTCATCTTCATCAGTGTTGTTATTTTTGCAATATGGGTTTTGTTGTGCACTATAAGTATTCATAATAAATTTGGCGTTTTGTAACGTTCTAAAGCATTTATCAAACTCAATTGAACAATAAAAGGTGTTTACATTAATGTATTATTTTTTTGTATTTGCGACTATAACGGATTATGTACTATTTGCCCCATACAAAAACACTCTTACACCTTCCATTATTACATTTTAAATAACGATAGACGGCTTGAACACTATATAAGTTTTTTATGTGATAATACACACAACTAAGAAACATAAATAATTATACTTTATATTAAAAAAAACAATACGGTTAAGACAAAAAATCAAAATATTTAAGTCACAACAGATATTTTCTTCCAAAGAAACATTGAGACTTAAATCAAAATGAATAATAATAAAGTGTTAAAAGATGATATGTAAAGGTGAAATTAAAACATTTTATTTTCATACATTAATCGTAATTAAAATTAACGTTTTCTGGCAGACTACTGACAATATTATATTTGTATATGTTATGAAACATCGTTTCCGATGAGATACGGGCTTAGAAAATTTTCTGGCGCTATATATTAACACAACACTTAGTTGTTTCAGAATGAACAATCGAATACTTTGTATTGGTTATTAAACATTATATTATAATAAAGAAATAACGGTTTAGTACTGTGGTTGTATTTTGTCACTATTCGTCCAAAACTGCAACAATACAAAATTTTACATACTGTGATATATCGTCAACAAAACTTCAACCCATCCTCAATACTATCTCAACACTTATATTCGTTGAATAAAGCAGACAAGAGGTTGCGTCACTTTATTTAAAATACAGACTGAGGATTTTTATTAGACTTCAACATCAAATTTAAATCGGTCAATTTCAAAATATACAATCAAACCGGTCGTAAGAAAAAGAATTTTATTTCTTTACTTCAATATTGAACGCCAACATTAAATAGTGAATAAAAAATGACCAGCAATCTGGTAGGGTGAAGAAAACGAAGCCTTAAAAGACCCCATTCCCGTTCACTATCATATTCATGGAACGCATAATAATTGGATAGGGGTCACGCCGGATACAGGTAGGTGGGGGGAATATTTGCATTAAATTAGGACCAACCCCTATTTATCATGCTTTAATTTACTATGGTTGCTTCTTCTTATTCATATCTTGTACCATACAATGCAAAGCATATGTAGGCACAAGTATACGCCACTTTTATAGGGTCTTGCCTGATCCAAAAAAATGACACATTTCATGGATTATTTTTACAACACATTGACAACAATTTTAAAAACTGTTGATGCAGTGTCTACACATATTTATACGCAAAAGCTTTTACTTGTTAGTCTGTTGTTTAATCTTCTTATTTTTTTTATACAACAACCAAAATAGTTTGCGTTTGCTTTTGCTATTGGCTACAAACCCATAGATCTCTGACTTTAAAATGAATACAGATTGGATAACTCAAAGGGCTACCATTTTCTATTTTTTAAAGTAAAAATGATATCATTCTTTCAAAAGTCTAAATGAATAAGTACCTGTCAAAATAGGTCCTTATTTAATTGATAGTTGTTAGTTGAAAGTAATAGAAATATGTAAATAACAATGTAAATTTATGGTCAGACAATAACAAAATAATCAAATAGCAAAGTTTTGGGAAAATAAGTAAAAAAAAAAATTATACCAAAATAACTAACGTAGCATGAAATCAAAGAATAGGTGTTTAAATTTTCAAATGAAAATATTAAAACACACCATGTTTTATTATTTATAGTTTATTTATGGAGGTGAAATATTACTCACACGATTTCCATTTTTCTCCAAACATATTATGGACTCTTGATAAAAACTAATCTCATCACAATCTTTTTGGCGAAAGCGGATTGTCACTTGGTTTCCTAGCCGTTTTTAAGATAAATGATAGCGTTTTGGAAGAACTAGTGATTGGAAGTTAGCCCTCCTGCTGAACACCATTTCTAGAATAGGATACGTGGAAGAAACTTTTAGACATAACATAAGTTCATGCTAATTAACAAAAATCTAAAAATTGGCTAAAATTCCTGACTGGGACATGAAATCTTCGCCACTATTAAAACTCGACCGCGATTTCTTCTCAGTTACAAGTTGATGAAGTTTGGTGTATAATCGTTATACTGTTGGTTAAAAAAATACTCAAATGGAAGATGTGAAGTTTTCATTTATTTAAGAATAGGTTTTTTTTTTGGTCTTTTTTCGAATTAGCAAAACTTTTTCAAGCAATAGCCAATTTGACAGTTGACAACTGACATGTGATCAGTTTGGTTTACCACTTCATTTACGAAATACGCTTGGAAAACGGTTGCAAATTGTGCAAATGTATTTATTCAAAAATAATGTCAGCCAGAACGTGACATTCAATAATGAAGAGCGCTCTAGATCCATGATCACTGAGATTTTTGTTTCTCAATTGATCACTGTGGTCTCAAAAGGATGGCGCAACATGACTTACAGCGCCCGCCGCAAATTAACTGTCGCTAAAAAGTGTTTTTATTTTGAAAAACAAACCTCTAAATAACATCTCTCTAAGCAGAGAAAATGGACTTAAATTTTTCCCTTTTTAACAGGTTTCAAAAAATAGGAAATATGTAAACATCTATCTTGAGTTAAATAACAAACAGCAAAAGTTCAATGTATACCTGGATATTAAAAATATAATTTAGACCCGTCAGAGCATTAAATTTATATATTTTTATGTTGAATTTGTTGAACCAAGAGACCTGCTACTTTTTGATTACTTTATATTCACATGTAAAATTACTCGTTCAAAGTTTTCGTGTTCGCGAGCTGAGGTGTTTTTGTATGTGTGAATTGCGGAAATCGAAAAAGTGTTGCTTTGAAAAGTTTGGAGCGTTTTCAAGTTAGCGTAGACGTGCATTGATGATTCATACAACAAAATATTGTAAAATATTTAAATTCAATATTCCTTTATCAAGAAAAACTCTATTATCGTTGTTAAAAATCACAAATAATTTTGAAAAGGTATGTGTCAGTAATTTTAATTTGTATTCAAGTAAAACGAAATTAATAATGGATTATATAGTTAATAAAATGTTTGGAACTAAGGCATTTAGTCCCCGAACGCTTTTTGTGATCCTGGGATTTACAATTTTTCCAATTCCGGATTGATCGTTCACTAAAAAATTGCGTCGCAATTGTTTGAGATTCTTGTAAAAAAATTGGGATTCCCAATTATTTAGGGATGTAGGTTTTCGGGATCCTGAGATCGATCACTAGGAAAAAGTCAGAAAGTAGGAGATTTTTAAATAGTCCTATCCTAGCCCTATTCTGATATCCTAACTCTCTTAAAAAAAGAGAGTCTTAGTAAGTGAGTTAGGATTTTGTAACTCAATTTAAAAAAAATAAAGTAGCATACCATCTAGGTTTATTGAGTCTATGTCAAAGAATGTAGATTTTTAACCCGTCCCATACATTTTTTCAATGATTATAAGGCATTTTAAGAACCATTGAACAACTTAAGTACAGACAAAAGCAAAAAAGCAGACAAGTTTGAATATCGTAATAAAGCTTAGTATATGAGGCTTTGATCATCAAAAGCTATGTTCCTAATTTGAAAGACTGTTCAACTTTTTTCTCAAAACAAAAAGCTTCTAAAACAAATACAAACTTTTTTTAACACCTCACCAGCACTAATAGGCGATAAGTTGAATGAACTCAGATAATTAAGAAATTTTATGGTAACAAGAAAGTAAGAAATTCTGCCTCTTAATAAACATAGTTTTTAGAAGAACGAAAGTTTCTGATAATAACAGAGCTGGTCTAGAAGGAGCTTGGAGGGGCTCGCACGAGCCTTTTGTAACATTTTACATTGGCTGTGTAGGCTGGTGCGCTTACCGATTAAAACAGTAAATGCTTGAAATTCGTCTGAATGTTTTATATGTAAAAGGAAAAGTTGTAATATTTATCGTAAAATACATTTATTTCTGGTGCACAATAAAGGACATATTGACGTTTTTGTTTAAAGTCTAATCATTAGACGTATGCTTAAAAATGGCAATGTAAGATATAAATTGCTTTCAGATTTTCTAAAATGTTCAATGTCACCTTTTTATGAGCAGTGCTTTGACTGATTATCCTTCATACCTAACTGGATGGCTGCCACTGACGAGATATCTCGTCAAAATTTTCGTACTCAACACGCCAGAGAAGAGTTACTTACCAAATTATGACCAGCGTGCTAGGTAAAAACCTACAGACGTACTTTTTTCTACGGTAGCCAAAAGGTTTACACAAGGACGTGTTTTGCTTTAAATTTACTTGATTTGAAATTAAGCGATTTTTTCGATAAAGTATTGGCAGTTCACTACTGTAATAATAATATGACATAAGAAGCCCTTAAAGTGAAGGAAAATTTGTTGTTTTATATGAATGTAATGGAAGATAACAGTAGATATTTTAAAGTATATAGTAGATATTAAACCTTTTGGTTCCTATGGAGTGCACTTGGATTGCATTTGTTTAATTTTTCAACCATTCACATAAAACTTATAATATCTAGCTGAAATTTATTAAAATCTACAATAAATCTGCAATTAATGCAATGTTAATATTTGTCTGACGTCACTTTGTATCCAATCGCTCTTCAATCCTATTTTCGATGCTTAGATACTTGAATGATATATAAACAAGAATGAATTTAGCGGAGGAATAGGACAGTTTGGACTATATTTTTATCATATAACTTCATCATAATGTAAAAATAGGAACTATCACAAACAGTGAGGTCTTCAAAATTCATAAAATATGTGACTTGAATTGAACGCAGATACAAAAATAAGGTCTAAAAAGTATCGATTTATTTTCAACTAATGTCTAGAACAATAATAATGAATCACCTAATTTATGCACAGAGGATAAGTTTGAGTAAATAGAGTGAGAAAATCCAAGACAGGTGAACTTGGACAGTTGCTATGGCAGACATGGTCCTTATTGAACCGCAGAGCCTAAAAAATAATTTATGCTAAAGTAATGACAAAAGAAACTCTTCAGTTTATTTATATTCAATCTGTTTTCTTTTTTTATTTTGTTATCACAGCAATTCAGTTATGCTGAAAAACCAATTAATATGAAAACAATCCTTGCTGAATCAAATATGTTGACGTCAATAATAAAATTCGGTAAATTATACAATAATTCACATACGAAAAGATCAAACACATATATCGTGAGTATGATAGAATATTAATATTGAGATCGACATATGGAAGATAAAAAATATTAGCGATATAGGTATCAGTTGAAATATATATTTAGAAATTTTCGTTATGGAAGCTAAAAGCATTTTGCCACATATCACCATTCCCGAGGTCCCTTATCTAAAATACTTCCCATGTTTATTCGTCATATCTTCCAAGTTTATCCTGAATGAAGAATCGCTTTCACAGTAAAAATACACGGTTCATGGATATTTTGGCTATAAGTTTTCCTATAATGCTTAAATATGTATTTATTTACTTGCATGCTTTTTTCATCGTTTCTTAGTGTGAGAGATGAAAGAATTTGGTGCTTCTGGCATATTTTTATTAAAAACAAAATAGAGAGCGTCATCAAATAAACCTGATGGTGAATTAATGAATTTAAAAACAGATTTAAAAACACAATATTGATTTCATATAAACGCTTCGATTAAAATAATAACCATGAGAACTTCATTTAACACCTCAGTGTTTTTCGTGGTACCCGAAACAGACCTTTGAAACTTTTTAGCGTCATAAATGACCAGCATTGAGATGATAAAGCAACGAATATTCACCAATCAAATTCATTTATTTTTGTAGTTTGTGTTTGTTTTAAAAGGTCGCAAATAATTTTGATACACAATAAGAAAAACGATAAAAACGCGAAAAAATAAAATATATATTTTAATCCTTGATGCTTTCTTTTACTTCTACATTATTTTTGTGACACAAGAAAGAATTTAAGAAGAAGAAAATTAGCACCGCCGGGAATTTTCGAAGGACGTTATTTGAGTTATGGAGGACATCCCTTGAGATAAACCACAAATATTTTAAATGGAATTTTATTTCACAGTTGAGAAGCCTATCAATATTGCCAGGGCTAAAATTTTGAGCTTCTGTGTGTAATAATACTTTACTTACTTGTTTTTGGAACTTCCGCTAAATATATAATATTGATATTTGAATCTGTGCACATTGAAGCGAAAAAATAAAGACGATTAATTAAGAGAGCGTACTTTTTGCTGATATATTTCAACCATTTTTTTCTTGCTACGGCATAAATCAAAATTGATTTTATCCGTCATTATAATCAATCGAAGAGTACGTCATGCAAAGTGTACCACACCGATACTGTTTCGGTGGATACTGTTTTTTAAATACCTATGCCAAATTTTAAACTACCTTGAATTGACATTCAATGAAAATAAGCACGTTTGATTAAAACTGTATGTTATTATTTTCTATTCTTCGTTCACTAATGCCAACCTAATGGCAGCAAAGCTGGGCTTCATGTGGTATTATCTAATTATGTTTTATGAGGCTGAATTGGTCTTCGTTTGCCTGGGATTTTGATTATTGATTTATTGTTCTCCATATCTCAGTTATTCTAAGTATAAGACATCCTTATATGTATATATATAAAGTGAAACCCCCAATTAAACTACCCCGAAATACGCGCTGGCTTTAAATATTCGCCACAAATCCCCCAATTGCACTGTCGAATTCCATTGTCGTTGCTACGAGACGGTCGTCTGTGCGGTACATACAGTAAAAATTTGACTAGCGTCTGTGTATTCAACACGTGCCAGGCTATACATGTATAGCCGGGTGACTGTCTATGTGTTGGATTTTGGCGCGCTTTGCATTTTATTACTTAGTAACTAAATATTTCGTCCATATTTATTTTTTTGCAAAATCAAGGAAAATCTTAATTTTTTATTTTTTGCGAAAAAAACCGATTGCCTAATTTTGTATGAGAGTCACTGCTCCAATTACACTAACCCGAATAACACTGTTCCGACTTTAGTGTAATTGGGGGGTTGTCTGTATGTTTATGGAAAGTTGACTTAAAACACTATCGCTAAAGAAAACAAAGTTGTTTATTCGCTTCCCGTTTGATGCGTCACTACTACATAAAACAAAACGATATAAGTAAGCCCTTTTTGTAATCCCGGAATTTCGGTTTTGATCATTAAATCAAACTTAGAATCCCGGGATTGAACACTCAATATAAAATTGTGTATAAACTCGTGATTTGGGGATGAGAAATTTTTGCCCGGCGATTTTGAAGTCTTCGCATTTTTACCAAACAAATTTTTATCGTTTTCAAAACCCCAGGAATTTGCAGATTTCCCAAAATGAATCGTGAGATATTATTTTAACCCTCACATAACTTTTTCCATTTTTTTTCAATCCCGAAACCCCGGGATAAGTACTGTCACAATCCTGGTACTGGAGGCCCTAGTTCGTTTATCATAAGTAAAGCTTGTTACTATACATTTGTCTGTATTGTGAATAGTTTCACTGATATATCTGAAGATAAAACACTGTAGATTTCATTGCGAAATTGTCCGTCATTGTTGAAGTATGTAATTTTTTCAGTCATGCACCAGATTTCCAAAAAAACCTTACAAATAAAGATTACTTAGTTGGTTTTGCCAAGACCGGGATCACAGTACTATTGCTGTTTTTTAAATACTGAATTCACTGTAAATGTAATTGATAAATGTGTACTCAATCTGAAAACGGCCGTACATAATATTAATATGATTGTTCGTCAAACGCACTTTTATTTACGCTCATTATTTACACAAATATTTAATTGGCATTGATTGACCTATCAAAAACAATTTTAATTTAAAAAAAAAACCAAAAAACTTAAAGTATTTATATCAAGTATTTATATCATGTATATGATAATGTAATATTTTTAAAACGTACAGGTACTAATTTATTTTTCCACTGTAGCAACCTCTTATAACAAATGTCTAGATAAATTCATTTACCTTATAGAAACTTCATGAGACTGAGTTGACTTATTTCGTTTCAAAATCTTCGGTTTATTTTATTTCTAACGAATGAATGAAATTTCCCTGGATACAATAAATTTCGATACAACTGATATTTTGGAAATGATTTATAGAAAAATAAGAATTCTCTCTCAATCGTAAAAAATAGTTGACAATCTATTCCCAATATCCGTTTCTCTTATATCTAAAATATTCGAAAAATCACAGAACTAAGATTACTTTATATGAAAAGATTTTTATGTGGCCAATACGTAAAATTCATGTATGTACGTAATATAGAATTTATTTTATTTAAGGCTGTGAGTATGAAGAAATAAACTCACTTCCTGTGAAATTTGAGGAATGTTAAAAGGAAAACATTGGTATTTTCAGAGCTTTGGAAGGTTGTAGGAATAAAAATGTCTAATTGGTGTTAAAGCCGACAACATTGAAAAAGCATCCACGCAAATGGTTGAAACAAGCATTAATTTTAAATTTTATAACAAAAATGGATTGACAGAAAAGTGTAATATGTGTGTAACGGGTGTGTAAATAAATTCTAATTGTATATTTTTGTTTGAATTGCGGCTCTTTGTATTATGTGACCGCTCCAAATAGTTCATGTCTTCATGTGATGGGTATGTTTGTAAGCATTTTAAAATACATATTCTCTGATATAACGAGCAAATTTAATCCGTATCACCTTCCTCGTAATAACCAAGTTCTACTGTATTTAGTCCACACATTAGTGGGGTATCTCAACGATTTTCATAAAAACAGCTCGCTAATATGATACAGTAATTTTTTTGTTTGTTGTATCAAGTGTTAAATTTCAAAAGACCGCAGAAAAAACAAAATTATCGTCTTTCAACTATTTTATAAAAGGGTTTAATGAGCAAAATCTATCAAACATACAACTGAAAATTTGATCGAGATACTTTCCAAAGTTATTGAAAAATAGTGATTAGTTCACCTTTTTCACACGTTTTTCCGTTTGCCTTCAAACATTTTATAAAGTTTGCTAAAGAGTATTTGATTTGTGGATATTTTTTTTTACATCAAAAGAAGTTTATTATAAGGATGTCAAGTTTTGTAACGCACAGTCGTAAATTTTGTAAGCAGATTGTATTGAAGTATTTGGTGTAATAAATACAGTTTTTTAGGGCTGACGAAAATAATGTGAAATGCCTCACTGCCAGGGTCACGACAAAAGCGTCTGTGTCTGTATGCTATACAATGTATTTAAAAAAATACTCCAATATATTACAACCTCATATTTTTTTATTTTATTACATTATCTTTATCTTCAAAGTATTCTTTTATATTTTGTTCTTGACGAATATTTTGTTCCAAACTGTTGTGTGTTTTAAATTTTAAGATGTTTGTTCACTGTCAATTTTTGTTGAAAAGGTATTCATTACATTAAAGAAGACACTTTTTTAATAATTCTACGTCCTTTATTAAAATCAGTGATAATTTCACTTGTTGCAAGCGTTATATACAAACCAACTGTGAAAAAGACAAAGGACGTAACCCACACACAACAAATTTTACAAGAGACACAAAAAACGTTGTTGATGATTTTGGGTTAAAAACAAATAATAAAATACACATAACTTTGAAGTGCATGGAAACTGAAAAACTGGTTTTAAATTGACTTTATCTAATAATAATCAAATAAGTTTTACAAAAAAACCTTTTTCTAATACTTTTTCTTGATCGCAACTTTCACATGCCCAGAGCCGGCGCTACCATATAGGCGAAACAGGCAATCGCCTAGGGCGCAAATCATTATTGGGCGCATAAATTGAGTTATCAAATTATTTTTTGTAATCTAATGACAAATAATAAAACGTTTTGATCCCTGTATCTTTTTGTTATAAATATGTATCGTATTACATATACTTCGAAAAAGAGTGGTTGAGCGACTGAGTAACAAATAGTTCTCGTAAAAAACTTCTGTTGAGATACCTCCATTAGAAGGCCATATGATCCACATTAAGAGCGAACATGCATATAAAAAAAATGTGCCACAGTTTGTTAGAAAGGAGCGTGCCAATAACCGTTGCCTACGGCGCCAAATAGCCTCGCGCCGGTACTGCACATGCTCGTCTTTTTTTAATTTTATGATAATAGTTTGGCGTTTTCTACTTACATTCTTTTGATATAACGTGAATCAAGTTGTATAATATGGTGATAATAGAAAAAAAATGTGAGTTACGTCCTTTTTCCTTTCCAAAGTCGAACAATACATTGTGTAAGTAACCTTGTATCAATAAAATTGGCTTTATCGTAAGTAAGTTATGCTTGCGATGAGCGAAACCGGTCTTCACCCTGTAAATAATATGAAATCAGTACCAAAGTGCTTTATTTTTTAAAAACTGTGCTTGATTCAACTAAAAATATAAAAAGCCTATAATATAATATACACCATCGATAAAAACATATTTTTTAAAAACTATTTAGCCAACTGAAGTAATAGAAAAATAATGTGCATGTTATACGTTCTTAAAGTAGATCATAAAAATATGTTTATTGCAGGGCTGTGGAGTTGTTTGAAAAAAAGACGACTCCGACTCCGAAGAAATTTTTATTTTAAATTTTATATATGTATACCATCAGATCATCTTTAGTCAGCCAAGCATGAAATGTTAACACTTTTCACTATTTTGTTTAAATACACATTATTAAATATATTTTTCAAAAAAAATCGAGCCGCTCATTTTTCACGACTTCGACTCCAACTACAGCCAAAATACCGCGACTCCATGACTCCAACTACGACTCCAACTCCGACTCCAACTCCACAGCCCTGGTTTATTGTGATTGAAAAGACATTAATAATATTGGGGAAAAATCAGATCCAAAATTTTGAAAACATAACAAACCGTATATAAATATTACTTTAAAAAAAAAATCTAAGAAATACTAGTTAATTGTTTGTTAAATGCATTTCCACTAAAAAATAATTAATATACAATTATTTATTATAATGTTGTTTTTGTATTTAATTAAGCAATGATTGTGCCTACTTGACCTGATAATCTCTGTCTGGTATCACATCACCTGGTCGTTATTTACAATTTAATCCGGAGCTTTTATTTCGTTGAAGCACTCAACTTAATTAAACCGATCAAGTTACGAAAGGCTAAATTTCTTACGAGATTAACGCTTTTCATCAAGAATATCTAGTGACTGTGGTCCTCCCGCTTCTCTTTCGCCTTTCAAACTATTTGAAGTTCACAACCTGCAGCCGTCGCCAAGGGTGAATATGGATTTTATTTGTTTGATCACACCTCCTACCCTTTGGCAACGGTTTCAATTTTATATACACATATTATATTATTATAAATTATTTTTTATTAGTAAATAATAATTTTGTTAACGTGACGAAGATATATATCGACTGTGGAAAGGAAAAAGGACGTAACCCTCAATTTTCAAAAAAAGCTTTTTTTCGATGATCACAATGTATACAACTTGACACACATTCTATCAAAAGGATGGAAGCGCTGAAAATGCCGAATTATTATCTTAATTTAGCTTTTAAGTTTGAAAAAGATGACCTTGTAAAAAATTAAAACCAAGAAAAAACACTGAAATAACGGTTTTTTCGAGACAATTTCTTTAATTAATATTAGATTATGTCAATTAAACACCAGTTTAGAAGTATCCGTGCACTTCAAGGTTGTGTATAATTCATTATTTGCATATGTCACAATATCATCAAAACACGTTTTTAGCGCCTCCTGTAAAATGTTGGTTACGTCCTTTCTCCTTTCCTCAGTCGATATAACTACTTTTTTCAGTAAATTATGATTTTACCTCTGGTAAGTGTTGGCGCGAGGGTATTTAGCGTCCTAGGTAACGGTTATGCGCGCATCCTCTTTTAAGCAAATCATTCCATTTTTTTTGTTGAAATAATGAAAAAAAAACAGTCCGAAACAATCATTACACATATTTTTCTAATGTGAAACATATGGCCTCCTAATGGAAGTCTCTCAACAGTCGCTCAACCTTTCTTTTTTAATCATTTGGAAAACGAAACATAATTATTATACAACGAACAAACACAATCAACAAAATAAAATAAAATGTACTATTATTTATCATTATTAGAGTATATGAAAATAATTTTAATACATACTACATTTATACGCCCAATAATGGTTTGGGCCCTAGGTGCTAGCCTATTTCGCTTGTATGGTGGCATCGGCACTGCCTCTGGTGTTACAAGCGGAGGTTATCGTTCAGTCTACTGGCTTTTTACTAGAGATCATGACGTTATATGTAAAATTTCAGCAATATTTTTTGGTCTACCAACCATGATTTTTAATAATTTTCAGCCAATATACGTTGTTATTTTGTTTGGCAAAATTGTTAAAAAAACGCCTGAAGTTATCATTTGTATCAAGGATAGATTGTTTATTGCCTTAAATACTCTCACGAGTATGAAGCAGCGTTGATGATATTTATTTCACTAAATGATAAAGGAAAATAATGCAAGTTCTCTTAGTTTTTTGTCAATGGATTAAACTGAAACTGGTATAGCCTTCATCCAACCGTAGATATACAAGACTGATTGTGATGACGAGTGTAACATTTCGATGGCTACGGATTCAAGATCTCCAAAGTACCGTAAAGAAATAAAAAAGGGACGTTTAATTGTAGTCTGTTTTATGGTGGCATAATAGCTATAGAAAAAGGTCTGTGACACATTATAAATCCTGTGACCGTTTGGAATCCCCTGTTTGAAAACATTTAGTAACACCAACATTGCTGTCCCGCTCTTCGCTTCCCATCACGGTCGACTGATCGCCATTTCACGGACCACTAGTCAAAAGCGTACAAAAACTAACGGAAAATTCCAAGGCAATGGGTTAATGGAATAGTCTTCCGACGAAGAAAAATACACACAAACAAATAAATTATTTAAGTAATTAATTGAAAATACTTTTTCATCTGTCATGCGGGAGATAAATGCGAGAAAAAGTTGTTTACGTGTATGGGATTGATTACTTAAGCCTAACTTTTATGATAAAGCTATTGGCGAGCAAAATAATATAACGCACGGTCACCGTCAGACTCAAGAGGGAGTGTGGTACGTACTTAAAGTAGGTAAATAAGATAAAAAAAAATACCAAAGTATTTAGTTGTACGTTATCTTTTAAAATAAGTTGATAGCTATTTCGGCGTATGCCTTCATTGGAAAAGTCGTAGTTCAAAATAGCTATCAACTAATTTTTAAAAAGTAGAACTAAATAATTTGCTAGGTTTTACCTTATTACAGTAGAGTTCTGCCAATGATATGCCAATTCATTCAATATTTATAGTATGTTAAATATAATTCTGTTATTTTATGTTCTGTTTTATCCAGTTACCTAAAAACCAATATGTATTGAATTCGTGGAGGTGCATAGAAATAATTCTAAGTAAAAATACAATAATCATAAAAAAAATGTACTTATTAAAGATCAGCAAGAATTTTCAAGTAAAAACACAGCATTATTATATTTCTAAGTGAATTTGGTTATGTAAGTTATGTTGTATTTTGATATTCTTTGTTATAGAAGACAAACCGCCATTGTACATAATGTCAAGCAATAATAATAATACAAATATGTATAATACTATACTAAAAGGTAATTGAAAATTTAATGCCTGATTCTGACTAACAACCGAGCATAGTATGACTGTATTTGATATTAGCAGGGCAGCATACTGGTACAGCAAAGTCAAATTTTAATTTATAATTGTGATGTGAATGATAACGCATTTAATAGTTTAATATGTTTTTATAAGCAATACTCTGGACTAGTGAATAGCATTGTAGATTTATTACATAAGTATAAAATTTGATATATTATTTAAATATAAACATTTTTGTATGGTTCAACTCTAAAAGGTCTAATCTAAAAATACTTATAATCTCCTGTATTTTTGTGCAATGATATGTGATGAAATTTTCCCGGCCGGCTACTCAGCCAAATGTTCAATAAACCATTTCACTATAAAAAAAGGTTTGTTATATAGTAAATTGGTTGTATTTAAGATATAAAAATACCATAAAGGAATTTTTTACGGAATTTTGAATCAATATATAATATTTCTTACATAGTTTTATTTAGGTTTTTCTTCAAGATATGGTTTTGTAATTATTTACAAAATATTTTTTCATTTTAGTTTTTATTTTTTATTAAAATATAGTATTTTAATGTATTCATTCAGTGTAAATTAATTCGAAAAAGATTATATTATATTATATGAGATAATTAAAATAATTTCTCAAAAGAAACCACCCAATTTTAAACCAGGTACCTAAACTCTTTTAATATGAAGGGATAGACACTTAATAAACTAGAAGTAAGCTAGTTTGTGCTTTAAAAAAATGTATACTTCCAGCTCAAAAGATAAAAATGAATTTTTCCATTAAGTGGTTTTCCCGGATTACAATTTAAATGGAATAAAATATTAAATGATTAGTACAATTACAGATTGAACATGAGTTAAAAATTGAAAAAGTAGTGTGGGAACATCCACGATTTATTAATGTTATAAAAATTAGTATGTTGATTTTCTGGTTTTGCTCAAAATATAGTGCATGAAGAACGTGGAGCAGTGATGCACAAAGCGCGGCCCCATGCGGCCCTTTTTGAATTTTTTGGCGGCCCTTTAATATTTTTCTCAAACATATTTTTTTCACTTAAAAAAAATATTTAATAAATGTAAACTAGCGTTTGCTTTGATGAAAGAGAATAAGTCGGTTCATAAAAACAAGCTTACAAATACTATGTCAGATTACAAAAAAATATTTAAAAATGAGCTAAGACCAATAATGCATCTTAACATTAATAGCCGATAAGGTCCGTCTGTAAGGACGTCCGCAGTAAGGTACAGACCAATGATTTTGATTTATTCTGAACAGCACATTTTTGAAATGTTGTTCTATCCAATGGGAGCGGCTTATTTTAAACCGGGCGTGAATGTTCTGATATCGCCACGTTTGAAAATTTGATATTTCTTGGTGTAGAGCTAAAGTATTGTATCACCATACATCATAATATTCGAATAATCAAAGACTTTAATTCGACTATTGCAAACTATGATTATAGGGCTATCGAAATGAATCGTCTGATCGTGTGAGTCGATGTGAGACTAATATTTTTTGGAGCGGATTTGATCAATTGAATCATAATGATGAATCTTTTCACGTCTGACCTTGAAAATCTGTTAGAATTCTTTAATCTATATATTAATAGCCGATAAGGTCTGAGTGTCAGTATGTTTGGACGTCCATTTCACACCTTCCATTTCTCCACTTTTTTATTCATACTAAATTTATATATTAAAAGTCGATAAAAAAATCACTCGCTTTTCACTTTTCACAAATGTGTGCGTACTGATGATGTCCTCGAGACATCTTCTTCTTCTACGAAATGTATTTTGTTTGCGTACATTTTCAAATTAATAGATAATGAAATGAAATAAAATATAATTCAATAATTTGCAATTTAAAAACTGCAGGGCTGTCGATATATGCGCCGTGGTCGATTTATGGTACTATGAAAAATGATTGTTAGCAAACTTGAACATTATTCTAAATATTAAATAATTTACGAAATTTCTGCTCCTACGAAAAATGGTTGTTAGCAAACTTGAACATTATTCTAAATATTAAATAATTTACGCAATTTCGGCTACTACGAAAAATGGTTGTTAGCAAACTTGAACATTATTCCAAAAATTCAATATTTTACGAAATTTCTGCTTCTACGAAAAATGGTTGTTAGCAAACTTAAACTTTATTCCAAAAATTGAATATTTTACGAAGTTTATGCTACTACGAAAAATGGTTGTTAGCAAACTTAAACATTATTCCAAATATTAAATAATTTACGAAATTTATGCTACTACGAAAAATGGTTGTTAGCAAACTTGAACTTTATTCCAAAAATTCAATAATTTACGAAATTTCTGCTACTACGAAAAATGGTTGTTAGCAAACTTAAACTTTATTCCAAAAGTTCAATAATTTACGAAATTTATGCTACTACGAAAAATGGTTGTTAGCAAACTTAAACATTATTCCAAATATTAAATAATTTACGAAATTTATGCTACTACGAAAAATGGTTGTTAGCAAACTCAAACTTTATTCCAAAAATTGAATATTTTACGAAATTTATGCTACTACGAAAAATGGTTGTTAGCAAACTTAAACTTTATTCCAAAAGTTGAATTTTTTACGAAATTTATGCTACTACGAAAAATGGTTGTTAGCAAACTTAAACATTATTCCAAATATTAAATAATTTACGAAATTTATGCTACTACGAAAAATGGTTGTTAGTAAACTTAAACATTATTCCAAAAATTCAATAATTTACAAAATTTCTGCTTCTACGAAAAATGGTTGTTAGCAAACTTGAACATTATTCCAAAAATTGAATATTTTACGAAATTTATGCTACTACGAAAAATGGTTGTTAGCAAACTTAAACATTATTCCAAATATTAAATAATTTACGAAATTTATGCTACTACGAAAAATGGTTGTTAGCAAACTTAAACATTATTCCAAAAATTAAATATTTTACGAAATTTCTGCTACTACGAAAAATGGTTGTTAGCAAACTTAAACTTTATTCCAAAAGTTCAATAATTTACGAAATTTATGCTACTACGAAAAATGGTTGTTAGCAAACTTAAACATTATTCCAAATATTAAATAATTTACGAAATTTATGCTACTACGAAAAATGGTTGTTAGTAAACTTAAACATTATTCCAAAAATTCAATAATTTACGAAATTTCTGCTTCTACGAAAAATGGTTGTTAGCAAACTTAAACTTTATTCCAAAAGTTCAATAATTTACGAAATTTATGCTACTACGAAAAATGGTTGTTAGCAAACTTAAACACTATTCCAAATATTAAATAATTTACGAAATTTATGCTACTACGAAAAATGGTTGTAAGCAAACTTGAACATTATTCCAAAAATTCAATAATTTACGAAATTTCTGCTACTACGAAAAATGGTTGTTAGCAAACTTAAACTTTATTCCAAAAATTGAATATTTTACGAAATTTATGCTACTACGAAAAATGGTTGTTAGCAAACTTAAACATTATTCCAAAAATTGAATATTTTACGAAATTTATGCTACTACGAAAAATGGTTGTTAGCAAACTTAAACTTTATTCCAAAAATTGAATATTTTACGAAATTTATGCTACTACGAAAAATGGTTGTTAGCAAACTTAAACTTTATTACAAAAGTTCAATAATTTACGAAATTTATGCTACTACGAAAAATGGTTGTTAGCAAACTTAAACATTATTCCAAATATTAAATAATTTACGAAATTTATTCTACTACGAAAAATGGTTGTTAGCAAACTCAAACTTTATTCCAAAAATTGAATATGTTACGAAATTTATGCTACTACGAAAAATGGTTGTTAGCAAACTTAAACTTTATTCCAAAAGTTGAATTTTTTACGAAATTTATGCTACTACGAAAAATGGTTGTTAGCAAACTTAAACTTTATTCCAAAAATTGAATATTTTACGAAATTTATGCTACTACGAAAAATGGTTGTTAGCAAACTTAAACATTATTCCAAAAATTAAATATTTTACGAAATTTCTGCTACTACGAAAAATGGTTGTTAGAAAACTTGAACATTATTCCAAATATTAAATAATTTACGAAATTTCTGCTCCTACGAAAAATGGTTGTAAGCAAACTTGAACATTATTCAAAATATTAAATAATTTACGAAATTTCTGCTCCTACGAAAAATGGTTGTTAGCAAACTTGAACATTATTCCAAAAATTCAATAATTTACGAAATTTCTGCTACTACGAAAAATGGTTGTTAGCAAACTTAAACATTATTCCAAATATTAAATAATTTACGAAATTTATGCTACTACGAAAAATGGTTGTTAGCAAACTTAAACTTTATTCCAAAAATTGAATATTTTACGAAATTTATGCTACTACGAAAAATGGTTGTTAGCAAACTTAAACTTTATTCCAAAAAGTCAATAATTTACGAAATTTCGGCTACTACGAAATATGGTTGTTAGCAAACTTAAACTTTATTCCAAAAATTGAATATTTTACGAAATTTATGCTACTACGAAAAATGTTTGTTAGCAAACTTAAAAATTATCCCAAAAATTAATTATTTTACGAAATTTATGCTACTACGAAAAATGGTTGTTAGCAAACTTAAACTTTATTCCAAATATTAAATAATTTACGAAATTTCTGCTTACTATAAAAATAAAATAAATTAAAATAAAATAAAATAACATAAAATAAAATAAAATAACATAAAATAAAATAAAATAAAATAAAATAAAATAAAATAAAATAAAATAAAATAAAAT
This sequence comes from Himalopsyche tibetana, assembly GCA_030503985.1. NCBI lineage: Eukaryota > Metazoa > Arthropoda > Insecta > Trichoptera > Rhyacophilidae > Himalopsyche > Himalopsyche tibetana. Next base: position 14,321,666 of record JAPJYX010000015.1, on the reverse strand, counting down.
AAAATAAAATAAAATAAAATAAAATAAAATAAAATAAAATAAAATAAAATAAAATAAAATAAAATAAAATAAAATAAAATAACACAACATAACATAACATAAAATAAAATAAAATAAAATAAAGTAAAATAAAATTAAATACAATGCAACAAAACACAATGCAACAAAAATCTCACGTTGCTGGGCAACGGGCTTACAGCTAGTTAACATATGAATTGCATATAAATGAAACATAAATATTTCACATTGAAACGATTTTTAATAAGCAAGTACTCATAATCCTTTTTTGGATGGCTTATTTATGTTCACTTTTTAGAAATAACACGATCAAAAATATATAATGGAACCTATTACTCATTTATCTAAATTCACAATCTTTTTTACCCGGTTTTAAGGCTGTTTTACATGGAACGTACATATGTTCTGTATAAAAATAGATTTAGCGTACTTTAATTTTTTTTTCTTTGCGGCCCGAACCCACAGTATTTTTTTTTATGCGGCACGCTAGAAGGTAAAGGTTGTGCATCACTGCCGTAGAATATTTATTAGACATATTACCATACTATATATATTTTTAAAATATTTGACATTACAGCTTACGTCAATGCGTCAAATATTTGAAAGTTTTTAAGTTAAAGATCATACGAGATACACTCGATGAGAATTTTTGTAAGTCACATGAGATTAACTCAAGGAGAATTGACGTCACAAACACCCATGTCTTAGATCTCAATTGAAAAATTGAAAAAATCCAATTTGACATTGACCCTACTGAGAATCGAGCCCAGACCCACCTGGTCGGTAGAGCAAGCTCTAACCAACTAAACCACAGCGGGCAACAAAATATATAATATGATATTCTTAAAAATACAAAATAGATACAGTATTTAATTACGCTGAATAATTACATGTAATTAACTTGTTCGTTTCATTGTTAAATCAACACCATAGAAATATACATTACCATCAAAGAAATATTTTCACGTAAAACTAAACGATAATAGGACTTAATTAAATAAAATGTTTTCGTTTCATTTCTCCTTGGTTCTACAAAAAACTTCTACGAACAATTATATTACTATTGTCCTTGTTTAGTCTCATAATAATTATGATGGAGATTGCTTGATAACAATAATAGCTTTTAAACGACGTAGAAAATGTATTTGGGCTGCCAAAATAATATGTTAAAAACGTTTTTCTTGTCGGTTGTAGGAAAAAAAAAATCGCCGTTTGTTTTCTATGATATTAATAAATCAATAAACCACAAGGTCAACGATTCACAAGGCCGCTATATTCGCGACAAACTAACATTCTACAATATTTATCGTATTTACACGACAACCGCAAGTCGGTCATGCTACCCAGTACAATATAGCGACTGGGAAGGCGATTAACCCATCAACGGAAGCATAAATATTTTCACAAAAAGCTTAATATTCGTATAAAAGCGTGAAAAGGCTGTATTTGTACTTCTAGTAGCAAACTAATAAAATCCTTGCGGGTTGAATTTTTGAGAACAATTAAATGAAAATTTGGTTGGATCATGTGTAGGGGAAGATACACGTTTTTTGAATTCATGTAAGAGCTTAAAAAATAATTATGATAACAAACTTAATATTTTTTGTAATCGGATTACTTTAGATTGTTTTATATTTTTTCCACAATGCGCCGCGTTGAATTCTAAAACAAATGTTTTCAATTAAAAAATGGTAGAATTATTGTTTTTTGCTACATGAAAATCAAGCATTATGACAGTGATGAACAACATTACCTTCTAGCGAGCCACATAAAACAAATTATCGTAGGTTCGGGCCGCAAAGAAAAAAAATATTTAAAGTACGCTTAATTCTTTTTTACACGGAGTATATGTACGTTCCATGTAAAACAGCCTCACAATAAAAAAAAAACTGTCTTCTATTACATTATTTTGACCGTGTTATTTCGAAAACGTTAAAAAAATAAGCCATGCAAAAAAATGATTATAAGTACATGCTTATTAAAAATCGTTTCACTGGGAAATATTTATGTTTCATTTATATGTAATTCAAAAGTTTTTGCAATCTTGGTCTTTGTTTACTATTTTTTTTTAATTTGACATAATATAATATTTATAAACCTGTTTCTATGAACCGATGTATTCTCCTTCATTGAAGAAAAAGCTTGCTTACTTTTATTAAATAAATGTGAAAAAAATATGTTTGAGAAAAAAGTTTAAGGACCGCCACAAAATTCAAAAAAGGCCGCATGCGGCTCGCAGGCCACGGTTTGTGCATCACTGCGTTATTGAAAGATTTTTTCTCGGATTTTTTGCCATTTCTTAGATATGTTAAATAAAAATACACAATACGTCATATTTTCATCTTAACTTTAATTGAAAAATACTTGCTTTTTGAAATGTAAAGCATTCTAAGCTAGAGATAATTTTATAAAAATATATTGAGTTCTCCCAAATAACTACCAATCAAATCACATCGTTTTTTATAGAAAAAAAAACAGTTATTTTTTCTGTTAATCTATTAAATTTAGCAGTTGATAATGATTCTAGTATTATTGATAAAGCTTATTCGATTTATTGTCAATTTAATGCAAGTGATAGCTTATAAATTCTAACCATAAATGAATTTCAGACGACCACCAAAATACTGTATTTATTGACTTCTATCATATATCATAAAAAGTAAATGAACATAATTTATAAACTATAACACAATATATCGAATAAAAGCGTACGATTATTATCAATAACAGGCTGTTTTATTTCCAACTTCGAAAACTATGAAAGTCTTCAAAAATATTTTTCTAATGCATATCTTCAAAAACTTAAAACCAGAAGTGAAGAAAATATAAGGATTATTTGTAGTATTTTATTAGGCAGGCAATATTCTTAATATTTCAATCAATAAACTGTACCATTTGCGTGTTCATTAAAAATATTTTAATGTTCAGGGTTTTTTTTTGTATAAATAAGTAAGAAAATAATATCGTCATAAATAAACATTTTTTTATAATTTAAAGATGTATTAATAAACTCACCTAAAACATGTTAATTCAAAATCAAATAGAAAAGATTCGCCCTCATCTCATAATTGGGAGGGTGAATAATTTGTCATGTAACAAATACCATACAAGAAAGAATTTTTCGGGGAATTTCGACAACTATATACACATACTATTTGTATAGAATTACATATAAAATATATCTTACCTACGTATAGTTCGTTTAAAAGTTTGCGCATAATACTGACACTAATGTTGATAGTTTAAAAGTTTTTTTTTTTTTTTAGTTCAAAATAAATATATTTTATATTTAAACTAACTGGTCGGTCCTTAAAAATGGTTTGCCTTTGAACAAGGGCTCTATATTTTTATTTTATAGATGGTTGCTTTTTATGAATAAAATAATTAAACTAAAAAAAGAATTAAATAATTCATATTATCTGTGAATTTTTTTGTAAACTTTTTTTTTTTAACCATGTCCGCTCCCAATGTGGAGCATATGGACTCCTAATGGAGTTTATCTCTACAGAAGTGTTTCTACGAGAACTGCTTGTTACTCAGTTGCTCAACCTCTCTTTTTCCAAAGAGAGTAGGGATAGAAGGATAGGGGCTAGGACAGGATTAGTGGTAAGCTAATCGCTCTCGATACGCCCCGTTCGTAGGAAAGGATGGGTGAGAGGGGGGAATTCAAGACATCACATACACCCATGCCTTTGAACAGAAATTCATAAATCGATTGAAAAATCAATTTATAAAACTGTCCGTACCGGGATTTGAACCCTGTGTGGTCGAGCGGTCAACGGGTTCAAACTTTATTACAGAAAACAAATATTTTTTAACTAAAATTAAGCTATAGATACAAATTGTGAGTCAATTTACATACATAAGTACTTTATTATCTTTATGTGGGATTTGGTTTTGCAAATCTTTAGTGGATTTGTCTTGTAATCTGATTTTCCTGTTAACAAACAGAAGTATATATTAATACACGAGTTCAAGACGGAAACAAATCAAAATAAGCAATATTGAGATAAGCATTACATGCATCTTCCTATAAAAAGAAGTTTAATAAAAAACAATTTGAATATAAGTCAACGATGAAATCATTATTTCATATTCTTTTATTCTATTCGTGGATATTTTAAGACGTTTTTATTCAATGACAGAGTTTTGCTACCAAATTTTGTTGTGTTACTCGCCGAAAAACTGCGAAAAAAACCTTAATTCGTAATAAGCCACAAGGCAGTATTTTTTAAAAAATTAAGTGTATATTTGTTCATTCTTTCTTTTAAACGACATCTTTATCTATCGATTTTATAGTGAGGTACTAGATACCTTCAAATATCCTTTGTGTGTGGTAGCTATTCCTTGTCTTGGAAAAACCGTCGACTCCACTTTATCAAAAATATGCAAGTCACTTTGGGACAGTAAACCTTCAGTCTTCGGAAAGACGGTCTCTATGGGAGGGCTCTTTTTGTATAATTCTATTTGATTACATCATTTGGAGTCTTGAAGATTTCAAGGATCGTCTTTCAAGATTTTCAAACGGTATCATATATTTTTTCTGATTTTTGATTGATTTGAAAGAAAAATATGTATATCAGCGATGTGAAATACGAATCTATATTATTATACATCGTATGTTTTTTTTTTAAATTTTAAGATGATCTTTGGTCAGTTTACTCTTAAGCGCATGATTTTAAACTTATAAATAATGTGTTAAACTTATATTTAAATACATTAATTGACTAGGCGTTTGAGTTATTAGTGATTAGAATCCAATTCAATCTAGCTGCCAATAGTCACATATTTTTGACATACCCAAATAAACTTATCGAAAAAAAATCACTTACATAATTGATCCTTATTTGTTTCTATCATCGTTGTCTTATTGATGTGTAAACTATAACCATACGAGATGAAAATTAAATAAATTTTACTCTACTGTGAATTTTCAAACCGGAAAATTTAATGATCCTCATGTTTTATACATCCCAACATTAAAATATCAACATAAAATTGAATTTGATTACAATGTTTTGTAAAAGTTGTGACACGTGTTTCAAATATTTAATATAATCATCAGACCAAACGAAGAAAGTTTTATGAATATTTTAGTAGTACTTGTAGTAGTCAATAATAAAAAGTTTTGAAATAGCTTGTAGTTGTTTAAAATAAATAAGGTTTTAAATAGAAATTAAACATACGTAAAAAATGGGGTGTGGCTGTGTCATGAACACGGCCGTGTGTTGTACGTAAATACGTCTCGTAATAGGTGATATTACGCCCCATTTTTACGTTCCCGGCACTGCTTGACTCGGATCATATGATGTTTTAATGGTACCATTCGATTGCTTTCGAGAAGCCCTTTCCAACCGTATACGATCTCTGTATTTCTATTTGGCTTTTTGACGCGTATGGCCTGACATTATATATTTTTGATTTATTTTTTTATATTTTAACACCTTATTATAGTCACCGTCGCAATATTACACTAATATTTTATCTATAATCGATAGATTTTGTCAAGAGCTAACGATCGAAACTTAAAGGAACATCGTCACTTCTTTGAGTCAAAAGTTATAGTAAATAGAAATCTCGGTACGCAGCAAAATGACCTCAAAATGGCGGCGCTTTCCCCTCCACTCCGCGCAATGTATCGCAGTCTTTACATAGCGCAATAAATTATTTGATTCTTTAGCTATTTAGTGGTGCAATTGAATTTTGGATAGCGATGATATGATAGATATGAAGCTGCAACACCAAACTCTGTCCTTCGATATTGTAATCATTCGTTTTCTTGGATTGCCTCCCTATGGAAGCAATTTTAAAAACGTATTCACGTCAAAAATATTTTAAATATGATAGTAGTCTCACCGTTGTAAAATATTTTTTTTTTATGATTCACTGAACCCAATAAAAATAATTAATTCGTTGTAAGTAATCATACCCCCTCCTAGTATCCAGTAGAAAGAGAAAAAACCGTGAAGTTTATTTTGTAATTAATAACAGAACAATTTCAATCAATTTTTAGTTTATTTGTAAATCTTAAGATGTTCTGTCTGACGATGCTTCTTAAACAGGTGAGGTAACAAAGTTACAAAGTTACCGTCGAATTTATCAAAAATATTAATGTATCATGTCACATACAATTTTATTTGTGTTGATACAATTCACATATTATATTTACGTGAAGTTTTAAACATAGTTTCTAACAACTCTGTTATGTGACAACTCACAACCACGAGATACGGTGTGCAGTAGATGAAAGTGACAACGCGACGTCATACTACGTCAGTTAGCTGTCCACATTTAAGAATCTTCGGTCATAAAATCACCTACAACTTACGAGATCGTTAACGGTTGTCGTTTGAAGAAAAATAGTTCCACAGACACGGATCTTATTTCTATCGAGTCTTCGTGCTTTGCTATTCGCTCGTTATTGGCCGATTTCAGCGATGTCATTACGACAAAACTAGGGACCAATTCTGCACGTAGATTCTCTGAGGTGCTAAGCGCTGTTGAGAGAAATAAAGACCCATATGAGAATATCACTCGAAATAGAAATGTCTTTAACAGGTTAGGACATAATATGGAATGTTTTATATTATTGTTACGCGAGTGGATGATTTAAATTTTTGTTATGATTTATTGCAGTATTGTAAATAGTATTCTAAGACTTTCTAAGAAGCATTAATTATATAAAAAACAATTTAAAAAGGGTTATTTTGGTATTAAAATAAAAAATAACAATGGATCTCAGTTTCGGCAATTGTGGTATTTGAATCCATAATTACGACTTTTTCTAAATGTTTCAAATGTTTACTTCTTTGTAGGTATAGAAATAACATTTTTTTTATTTAATAGTAACACAAAAAATGTGAATGAGCTGTTTTACCCGTAACATTAGAAAACAAAAATATAAGATAATAATTTTATTTACGAAAAAAGTTACATGAAGATAAATTAAGACAAAGTTTAGGTGGTTATGTGATATTATACAATCAAACTGATCACTTAAACAGGTTTTTGAAATAGTGATAAATGTATAACTAGTATTTTATCTTTAAAAGAAATGCTAAGCAACTGATTTTAAACCACTCCTTCTAATCTTTTATTTGAATATAAACAAAATAAAATAAATTATTAAAATTACAACGAATTAGTCATATATATTATAATATAAAACATAAACTATTATATGAAAATCATATTAAATAAGCATTATTATTTACATCTGATAAAATGTAACTTATTTTGGTTAAACATTACACAATCAACATTAGATATTATAGAGTCAAAACGAATTGTTTTGTAGGTATTATTGCATAATAGTAAAAAAAAAAAACATTAACTTATAAGTCATAAATATTCTGATTTATCAAAACCGTCACTCTATATTTTATCAATACCCAGTAGATTTGAGATTGTGGTAGAAGCAATTTGATCAAATATATCGATCCTCTTCCGTACATAATAACGGTGGCATGTTTTATTTTGGTCCTTAATGACCGTTTCTAGTTCATTGTTTTTTATGTCTTTGCACCAATTTTATGGGCAAGGACATAAAGAAAAACAATGGAACATATTGTCCAAGTTTTCTGCTGTAGGCTGTTGGAATTGGCTCCGTGCCAATAAAATATATATATATGTGAAAAAAAATACTTCGAAGCTAGGTGGATAAATTCTCGGTGTTTACGTTTCGCTTTGATAGATATACATATGTATGGTAATCATTTTTTTACCTTAGAAAATGGTATTTTTTATATAAAACATAAAAAATATATAATTTAAGGTTTCGACTGAAGGTGCTTGGTGAAATTTCAACATTAAATTTAAATCGTTCAAATTATGAAAATTCATACAAATTTTGTCACTAACGACTCGGGTTTCACATTTAATCATCTTCAGGCGTTCAAGTGCACGGATGGACTTGAAATGACGCTTAGTAAATTAATGTATCGTGTTTATATAATAAATAATTGTTAAGTTAATAAATTAATCACTAAGTTTAAAGCCATTGCTTGCGAAAAGGATTAACCCATGGGAATGCCTACAGAATTGGATGGTGAGTACTTTTAATAATTATATTTATTTTTGTTTGTTGGAAAAAAAAAAGATAATATTTATAAGAGTGTGGATTATGGCAGATTTACCTGCTCATTCAAAATTGGTAAGCTACTCAATTGTGCTATATTTATTTCTTAAAATTCCTGGAAAAAAAAATTATGATCGTTTGTATTTGGGTGCAACATTTTAATCCCTTGTTTCTCATTGAACACATGTTTCATGTGTATTTAATAATTCTACTTGTATTGTACTACGCCAAACGAGCTTAGTTGAATATAAAAGATATAAAAGAAAATGGATTAAGAACAAATGAGTGCACTATTTTTTTATTATGAATATTGTCAGAGCTTGCACCTAAAGCTTTGATCGTAAAACAAAGCTTTTATCGGCTGTCTAAACAGAAAATGTCAGTATTTTTAATGTTATTCAGTGAATCAAATTATCAGAAAAATTTCATTGGAATAATTTAATGTTTCATGGGATACATTGTAATTATTGAGCATTTAGATTATTAATTTAACTATTATATAAGATATCCGTGGGTACACATCTTCAGCTTTCAAATAATAAGCACTTTGTATTAAAGTAATATTTTATAAAAGCTAATTTATCAACGTTGTTTTCAAATGCCTATGCAAAACATGAATTAAATGGTAATGAAATTCTATATAATAAATGTTAAAGCAAATAATATAAACCCTAACTCATTATTCATAAACACGGATATTCAAATAACGGTGTTTTCACGTACAATAATATCGCATGTAATACGTTACTCAACAACCCAGCCACTGCTCAGTCTTGCGACATCAAACTTTATAATTCAAAATCAATATTTTGCCGTTGAGCTTTCGCGTGGTACGGCTTCTATCAAATAAACTTACTTTTCAGCGGTTGATTTTGTCACAACTTTGAGAGAAAATTTCGCAAGTGTTTCAAGATATTATTTATTGTTTGTACGTAAGCTGTCGTCTTATTGTTTTGTCTACTTAAGAAAGAATATTAATTAAGTACAATCTTCGAAAAACGTCAACCCAACAATAAAATATTATTTTTTAAATTTCATTGAATATATAATGTAATTAATATATCATTAAATATATATTGGTTTCATTGTCTTAAGTAGATTTAATAAATACAACTTTGTCGGACAAATACAAAATAAATCAAAGATATATTTGAGTTTTATTCACATACAATAAAGCTTCGTCGTTTTTAAATATTTTAATATAAGATAGTATTGATTATTATTTTTTTCTACAGTTTTACAAACTCACGCTCGTTCATATAGAAATTTCAAAGTTTATTTTCCTAAATATCACGGGGACATTTTTTTCTGTTATTTTAAGTAAACGTTTTATCAAGTATTACATAAAATATTGGTATTCAAAAAAATATTGAAATTATGCCACGCATTTGTTGAATTGGCCTGCTCAGCATTTTAATTTTACTCACGGCTAGTCTTTCCTCTCAGAGGGAATATTGCCTGCAATACAAATGAATTTTGAGTTAAAAACAAAACAATAATTCTACCAATAGAATAAGATTAAATTTACATAAAATATGTGTCAAAAATATATTTTTATACACTGTTTAACTTTTAGTAATTAGTTGAGCAATTATTTTCATAAATAAAAACATGTAAGTCGTAAATTTGCATAGTTTAAAAATATCCTTGTCAATCAAAATCTAGGTCAAATATCTCCGAATCAACATATTAAAAAACGTGTATCATTAAAATGAGGTTAGAACGGTGTATAGTGCGTATAAATTTACATATTGTAGTTAGCATTGTAACATATTTTACTCTTCATGCTGAATCATTAAGTAAATAGTAATGGGGTGTAATTTGCATATTCGGACACGAACGTTGTAATGGAAATTCTAAGCTCTCTCTCTCAATTAAAATATAAACATTTAATGCAATGAAAATTTTAGATCACGATACACAAGTGGTTTAGCAGTTAAAAACGTTATACTAAAAGAATCATTTGAAATTTATATCAAGTTTGATGTAAGTTCACATAGTTGTCATACCAGATCTTTTACATTGTTCGTCATGACAGCCTTGTGTCAGTTTTTTTATGTTTATTATCGCAATCTGCATCTGTCACATGACTGTATTTAATGTATTAAAATAAAGAAGATTTTAAAAGTTTCTAACTTTTATTTAGGTATTCTGATTCAGAAAGGTTGTTTTAAATGAATGATTTTCAATGGTTAAAAATCGTCAAATATTGAATAAATAAAATCTATTTATACACATTTGTTTTGAAATTTTCAAATCTTGGGTGATTTTATTTAAGACCTCGGTAACCGAGACTAGAAAAAAGCGTCGATTTCCCCGGAATTTATTCTCGAGTTGTCCCGACACTGAATCCCTGGCCGATACACCATTTTTGTGACCGAGTGACATACAAGACAACAGCAGTGGTTCATTTCACACAATATTATCGAATAAAACAATTTCAAATAACTCAAAAATTGATGATAAAGATTTTTTTTCACATTAAAACCCTCCAAGGACGAGCGTCACCATATGGTCACACAAAACACCTTGTCTATTGACCTTGTCTATTGATCCCACTATTCATACTTTTTCTACCTGAATATCGTTGCTTTCGCTCATATTTGGTTAAGAAGGGTACGGACTACTGTTAGTCATCAGCCGTGGAAACAGGAACGGTCTCTAAAAGCACATGTGATTTTTTGAATTTCCGTTTTTTTTAACTTACTTTTTGAAACTGTTAGATATTTTTTTATAAAAACATAAAATTATTTACAGTTATTTTGCTAATATATTTGTTTTGAAATTATGTTGATCTAAAGAGGTCAAATTGTAAATATTTAAAAAAAAAATCACGTTTAGCTATATTTCAACCCCGAATGTTTGCAAGCCCATACGGTCACTTTTGTCCTTACTACTGTCCGTACTCAATATTACACGGTAATAAAAGAATGAGCATGACCATATGGTCATGCGGAGTTTCTATACAACGACTTTGCGTTTTTTTTTTTTTTTAATTTTGGATAGGAATAAAAGTTATCCGTAACTTCAATATGGCTTAGAAAATATTTTTTTTATCGGAAAAAAACTCTCGTCTCTGGAGGGTTAAATAAGAATACAACTCTTTATTGCTAATCTCTTAAAATGTGTCACAGATTAGGTTTATTAAAATGTTGTTATTTTTCTTCTTCCAGTTCATTTGTAATTTTCATTTTGACTATAATTATTATAGACTTTGCTGGCGGATGAAGCCTGAAAACTTTATGGTTAAACTTAAGTGCACGGAAGCTGTTAGCTAACGCAAGATAGACGTATTCTTTACTTAGATTGAAAGTATTGAAAAAGATTGTTTCGCAAATATAACACTTCGATTGTTTTGATTAATTCCTACAAAAAAGAAATAATAACTCATATTTTTTCTTGCTGAATTGTGTATAAATGACTTGCGTTACTGGAACTTTTCAACTCTTAAGTTATGGTTGCTGTATCGTTAATAAATGAAATCATTCTTTTGTATAAGAACTTTCATCTTTCTGCTACAAATAAACATTACAATTTACTAAACTATGTCATGTGTAATTTATTAATTAAAATTTTAGACTAACACTTGCTTCCTAGACACAGATATAAATATATAATATTTTATTCTATTAAGCACTCTCAAACAATTATTACTATATGAAATTTGTAAACTATATGGTCATGGTTTTTATAAACTAAATAGTTTTGAATAAGTATGACAGTGCACGTTTAGTTTTTTTAATGTCTATCTTTACATTATGATTATAAGAGCGTCCTGTTGTAAAATTATATTAAAAATTTCGTACGATTTCAAACGATCGCAAGTAAGAATTTAATAATATATTTTTATTTTGATTTTTTTTAAATGTTTCTAGAGAATCTTTTCAATTTTCTTGTTTTATTTTTTAAAAAAATGTAGTTTTCCAATCATGTGGAAGGCATGAAAGAAATGGTAAAAATTCTTTGATAATGTAATATGAGTGTTTTTTTTCAGGATTTTTTTTCCAATTGTCTGAGCATTCAACATTGCTTCAGTATATTGCGACAGAGAGCGCAGTGGCTTTATAGAAAAATATTTCTCGTAGAAATCAATGAGATGGTTTTTATTGTCAAAAGAAAATTATTTAATAAATCCCCTTTTTGGTGCGTATAAAAGTTCATAATTTTATGATAAAACATGAAAAGCCACTGAGCAATTTATAATATATTTAAAGATTTTCAGTAAAAACAAATATAATTTAAACTGTTTTTTGAACGAACTATGATTACTTGTTAATTTTAAATTGATATTAGCTTACTCTAACACTGTTTAATACGACATGTCTATATCAAAGTGTTGGCAACCTATGGCTCAAAGCTTATTGATAGCTTATGAAAATTTTAAGTGACCCACTTGAGTGCCACATATAAAATTTAATATTCTTAAAAATAGTTGACAGCATTACACTTTATAAGGACTGCGTAAAACGAAACTTCTCGTGTCGGCTATCATTTCCAACGAAGTTTTCATACTTCAAAATAATTGACTTAAGTCAATATGTCTGTATTCAAAACAATTTAACACGTACAATTTATTTTTTAAACAATAACAGAAACAGATGAACTACCAAGTATTAACCGTAGTTGACTAAATGAGGGCCCCAAAGGAAAATCGCAATTAATTTATTTTAATTTTCCAACAACCAATTCATAAGAGAAAATATAGCCTATGTAAACTTCCCACTTGCATTACGTGTTATACAAACCCAGGTACCGTTTTTATGTTCCTTTAAAAATGACCTTGTTCATGTATGGTCGACAAGCTAGACAGATGTCTCAAAACCTTAGAATTTGAAAGTTCAATACTTACAGATGTTTATATGTATAAACAAATTATGTTGTTTGATTGGACTTATATATGTAATGCATACTTAAAATTGAGTTAACTCAAAATTTTGCCTTTGGGCTTGGGCCGTTAATCTTTTGAGCCCCTCAAATAAAGGTCACAAATTTAAGATTAATACGATCATCAATAATGTTTATAAATTAATGACCACTTTGATAATTACGTTTGATTTTGTAATACTTGATATTATGCATTTTTTATTTTTTATGTTAAAAGTATACAGTAATTATTTTACTTAAGAAATTTATATTAATACTTACTAAATAACTTTTTTAATTCTTAGCCTCTGCCAAAATAGGTTATGCATATAAAAAATAAATAAAAAAGGCTTACAGTCATAGCCATTTTTTTGTTTAATTACATCACTTTGATTCTCGTTTTCTTCCAGATAAATGCAGATAAAAGCAATAAATCATCATAAAAAATAATGCGCCTAATTTAATTGCTCTGTTTAAATGATATATTGTTCACTTAGCGTGTTAAGAAAAACAGCCTTGATTTCATGATTATAAAAGTGAATTATTCACTTTCAGTTCCGCCCTAAGTTTTCAGGAACTATAAAAAGTTAACTGCCACGCCTTTCGGCAATAAAAGGGTTTTTTCAACAAACAAAAAAAGACCCTGTCTATAAAAAAGTATTGTCTTTCTTAAGCGGCGTTGTTTGTTTGTTTTTTTATTTATTTATTTTATACCAGAACGGCCATATTTCTAATTTTAACATCACATCCTCCTAATCTGTTGTATAAAATTACAGAGAGATTAATACTTAAATTTAGTTTGTTTAACACAAACAAAACCATTTAATTTTTTTATAAAATCATAGAATATAATGCTTGTTTGATTTAAAATAATTTTGTTTTTTTTAATTTATCAAAATCTTTTCATCATTCAATTCACAGACAGAACATTTACAATATAATGTCGGTATACTAAAGAAAAAGTAATGTCAAAAAATGAATTTATGAATGCAGATCGATGGATTTTAACACGCGTTAACGTCTGAACAAACAAATAAACTTATACTACACTTATTTTTTTTGATACTTTAAAAATTAATAAAAAATGTTAGCGCTTATAACTGACAAAAAACTAATAATAACTTAACGTTTTTAGCTGTACATATTTCTTCTTTATACAGCTACCTAAATACAAATAAACGACTTAACGTTTTTGAGCTGAAAAAAATGGGTCTCTTGTTGTTTATTTATTTTTCTTATTGTCAACGACCATACCAAATTTCACTTTGCTTAATGATGTTCCAAGCAAGGTTTTTAGACTTAAATATTCTTTACAAAAAAAATGATAGCTTAAAATATTATTTCAAAGCCATTGTAAAATATAAAAAAGTGAAAATATAGAATCGACACTTTGGTTAAATGATTATTTACCACTGACGACTAAAGAAACAATAAAAATGAAGATTTTCAAGGCGCCCATAAAAAAGATGGACATTTAATGTCTCAAATGTCTGTATAATATTATATAGGATCAAAAAATAAAACGACGTTTAAGATGAAATAAGGTTGCAGTTTTATGGATGCATAAAGTGTAAAAGTTTCCAATAATTCACCACCGCACAAACATGGTAGTATCATATTTGAGTTGGGTAAACCATAGAGCTTCTCTTTTATTGCTCGAATTTCCCCTGAGTTTCCAAAAACGAACCGAAAAATAGATGTTTTTACAAATGGCCACCGTAAAATAGGAAGCTTTTGACCCCTCGGAGTCATTTCCTGCTCTCTTATGAATATTCAATCAGTTTTCCGCGAGGATTTTGCTGTTCTAGAACGCCATACAAGTGTTAATATTTTGGCAGTCCCATTGTCAAAACAAAAACTCTTAGTTTCACTAAAAGTATTACAATGTATTTGCAATTTATAAAGAAACATATTAACTAACGCTACGTGCGGGAATATAAAAATAAATATTATAAAATGTCAAAAAAATATTTAAGCAAGCTGAGTAATATATGTTGTAAAGATTCCAACGTTTTGAATGATCAAATAAATACATTCTGTTCGTACTGTCACTCGAACCCGTGTAATCCGGCACGAAAGCCAACAACGCTTTCCGTTGCGCCATAGGACCCAACATAAATTTCTGTTTGAAGACACGGGTGTTTGTAATGTCTAAAACTTCTCTTCCACCCTTCCGATCCTTAAATAACTGGGCGTAGCGAGAGCGATTAGCTAATCACCTATCCTGTTTTAGCCTTATTCTACTATTCTTTTTACTCTCTTTGGAAAAGGGAAGTTGAGCAACTGAGTAACAGAAAGTTTTTGTAGAAAATCTTCTGCTTAGATACATTCATTAGAAGCCATATGCTTCAAAAAGATACAATTTTTTTTTATTTATAATGTTTCAACAAGACGCTTCATTCAACACCCTAATACTCAAATATAAAACTCAAAGAAGAATGCAAGGGTATTTTTTTTATTAAAATATTGTTAAATGTATTATTTAAATAAACAACATACATTTTAACTTTGGTTTGTCTGTCGATCGAGAATGTAGCAAAACTATACTAATCTTCTTGTGCATGTGCAGAGAGAGAGAGAAAGAGAGTTTACGTGTGACCATAATTTTCAATATATTTCACAAACAAGTCAATAATACAAGCTCGCCCTCTGTCTTGAAAGGTGGAATTTCCAACTGGTAATAATTAAAATTATCTTATAAACGTTAATTCAATACCAATATCACATTAAAAAGATATATGAGTAGCTGTTTCACGTACTTCATGTATTGATTATGTTGGCATTCCACATCAGAAAGTTAAAATATATTAATATTCATGCTTGACTTTTTTTACTCATAATTACTTTATTATATGTTTAGCGTTTATAAGTCCTATTACAGGTATTTTTTCCTTTATGTATTCGATCATATTCTAAATAAAAGATTATTAAACATATAAATATTTTTGTGTATGTTCTTTTGACAGTCGTACTGAAGGGGCTATACCGTGACGGCTTAATTCGGTCAGTAGACATTGCTGTTGGAGGGTGAATTGCATTTACCCCCATATTTTGAGCAATTAATGAGTACTAAATATGTTATGTTGATATTATTCTTATCTAAGATCAAACGAAGAAGTAATTGCGAGAATTTGAATAATCACATTATCGTGTCGTTCTTAGTTCATTTTACTTCTAATAAAATAGTAGCTAAGAAAATAACTATACTCCGTATAATATTTAACAATAACTACGTGGCCATACTCTCTTACTCTGACCAACTGTATAGTAAGACGTTCTCTTAGAAACGCTTCTGTTCAGATAAACTCATAAGAGTCTATATGCTACACATTGGGAGCGGACAAAGAAAAAAAGACGCCCCCGTAGTCAAATTATTAATAAATAAAAACTTAATATAAAATTAAATTATTAACGTTTTTATTCTACTTATTGTGTTATTAAACGTAATACGTGTTTTGCTTCTTTGAGAAGCACCATCAGACGCTACATCGTTTATTTGCGAAACATGTGATGCTACGTCTGGTGATTAGTCAATAGTTTTTTATCGAGTATATCGCGTAAAAAAATATTTATATTCAATCTCTGCAGGTTTTGAAAATTACGGTTTATATGGTTTGATCATTATTAAAAAGAAATTGGACAGATCATGAAAAAAACACTCTTTTTAAAAGAGTGGGTACTATCAGACATCGTAATCTTTGACGAATTTGATTGTTTCGAGTGCTGGATCAATTTACAATTATTAAACGTTGGTTATTGTGATTAACATTCATGTAAATAATAAAACAAGAGTGAACTACGGGGATAATTTTTCTTGTTTGAAATTATAAAACTATTCAACTAAGCTCTATTCATTTCAAAGACTTCTGGATAAAAATATAAAACAACGCGTGGTTTTTCCAACGTAAATATGCAAGCAGTCAGTGCTCTTTAATCGATAAATAATTGAATGAGTATAACTCAACATACGGTTTCTGAAAATAGTATTACATTATTGAAAACTCATCAATTCCGGAATTTGGTATTGATACAACTAGCAATTTAATATCAATATATATTTTTTAAACTATGTGATAGTATCGATATTGAATACATCGATCTTGGTTAGTTTTCAATATCGAAATACCGGTATTTTTGTATAATAAAAACTGGTAATTAAGTATTCATTAACTCTCGCGGCTCGGAGAGTAGAAAAATACTTCTCTGCCGATGGGGTTCTTTTATGACCCCAGTGGTTTCCTCATTATTGGCCTTATTGTTATGAATTTCAAAAAAAAAATAGTCTAAGGGCTTTAAAATATCTCTCTGCATCATTCCTCATACATTTTTTAATAAAATCCGTGGTATTTTAATAAATAATCATATTTTAAGTTGCGCGTAAAAAAGACGTCATCCCAGCACACATATGAATTTACAACTCACGAGTGTTCTCAGCTATCTTACGAACGATCGTTATTGCGGGCGCTTATCGCCTGATAGTGTTATCGTTTTTTTATATAAACTACAAAAGGTCCAAAGAACTATGATATAAGAATACCTTAATTATAAACATTATATCACCCATATTAAAATAGATATTTAAGAAAATGCTGGTATTGGGGTCGCATTTCTTGAGCTTAGAACCGGAAAAGTTATATACCATAGATATCGGTATCCAAGTTTTGCTAATACCGGTAGTGCAATTCTTAATATAAGCCTGTAAAAAGCGGCAAAAACGTTATCAAAATCTAGCAAATACTGCAACAACTTAATATATTAAAAGCAATCAATTACAAATGGATAAAAAATGTGAACTATTCAATGAGTTTATTCTAATAAAAATAATATAACAAGCTCCATTATATAGAAACGGTAGGAAAAAACGAACAACATTTAAACTACTTATAGGAAATTGTGAATGCTTTGGGTAAGCACATAAACTGAGTTCTGGAGCTTTTGGATTAATTCCAACTCAATTAGAGGCACCAGTACGCAGCCGTGTAGAGCTTTTTGTACTCGACACACGCAACCAAATTGCAGCAGGAATATAAAACATTTGATGTTTTCCGAATGAAAGCTTTTGTTTGTATTTCCACTGAGGCGTGCCAAACATGAAATTATTATATTATTTGACATGTTTCGTATTCGCATTTATAATTTTAATAAAACAAGGCTTCGTTGCATGGTTAATTTAATAGTTTTTTTGGAAGCTTACGTTGAACACGAAAGCAAAAAGTGTGTAATTTAAAAATACATAAAAAACCATTTTAACATGACATATAGCATAAAAGCATAACACATTATCATAGAAGATGTGCACTTTTTAAGTAATCATCTGTGGATCATAGTATTTAACTTATACATATTGCTATCGACTAATTTTGTTCAGTTAAAAGCTGTGACGTATTTTACTATTTTAGGAAGCATTTTCAGAAATAAGATGCATTTCAAAACTGTTATTTGAGCCGATTATTTAATTTGTATTCAAATATAAAACTTTATCGTCACCGTGCTGGTATACATACGTACAAAAAATCAATGTAAAATGAGTTCCTTGTATATAAACTCTTTGTCTGGAGTAAGGCAGTGGGTCCATTTGTTATGCAGTTTGGCAAGGAACAGGAAATTTATTTTATTGCCATGCACATAACTGCATCTTCATATATCACCATGCAGATGTTGCAGACTATCTATTCATAACTATATTTTTTATTAAATAAACACATAAATTCATATTTTTTTTCGGTGATATTATTAACATTGAATTAGGTACAAGATATCGAAGTTATAAGCTTAATCGCAAAATTTCATAGTTCAATTTTCTTAGTTTTTTTTATGCCATTAGGTACTTATCAATTATTGCGAATATGGTAAAATATGTTATTTTACCATCTCGTTTCTTCACTTCTTAATTTTGAAAAATAAACGCCGATTTCATGAAAATAGATTTGATTTCATTAATCGAAAATACGATATGAAGTGTGAAAAATGAATAAAGACATATAAAAATGTGAAACATAGCAACATAATGCAGTGTGCAAATTTGATTAATTGAATATTTTGAAAATTAAATTTTAACATTTTATTTTTTATATCCATGAAAGATAAAATGGACAATATTTTTTTTTATATATGAATCAATTTTTACATATAAAAAGAAACTTAAAAGTTTATTGAACAATTTAATTGTTTAGAATGATGATAATTTTTGATTACATGACTAATATATGTGTGTACAATACATATATTAATGGCAATAATTATTTTTAAAAGTGTATAATTGAAATACAGACAATGTCTTAATTGTATTAATTTTTTATGTTAGAATAAGTTTTATATAAAATACAGCAACAACTGAATATTTCACCTCAAACAGCCCGTTGACTATTAAGCAATAATTTGTTTAAAGAGATAGATTTCATAAAAGTTTTTTTATTGGGTATTGAATTGCATAGCATCAGAAAATATATGTGTAACTATTATAAATGTTTATAGCGCAAATGTTTTCGAAAATTTACGCTGCGAATAGTTTCTTGTATAATTCCGGGTTATTATTGAATGCAATATAATATAATGGCTTTGTGGCTTCCAGGTCCAATTATCTGGTTGTGAGGTAAATGGGCTCTGATAGAGGTTATATTGAAGTCAGCAATAATTCTACTCCCTATTTCCAGAAATTTTCAAAGGACGTTACCAGCTTGATTTACCAACATCTGAGCGCTTTAATAGGAAGTATGCCTAAAAACTAGTTCACAAAAAAGGAACATTGATGTGTACATATAAAATATAATTAAATCTGATAGCATACAATTTTATAATATCGTATTTTTTTAACAACAAATTAACACATTTTTGCAAGTGGTGAAAAAATGTTATGATAATGACCATTCCTAATCATTCCTAATCGGTAAGTACAATATGATTCTTTATTTCTCAACAAAGTTCTTAAAAGTTAATTATAAACTTAATCTGATTGTAATGTGGTCACTATATTAACCTTCATAGAGGTTGCTAATATAGGTAATGTTTTTCATTATACCACTTTTTTGGGAGTAAATTTTACTATGTACATACTTATAAAAAAAAGTAATGAAAGATAGCCAATTGAGATATAAATTTTTAATACAAGGTATGTAAATGTCCATTAACGGAATGAGTTATTTTATCATGGAACACTTTTTTATTGATTGGAAAGCTAAAAGGATCGTTTGTATTTTTACTTTTTAATGAAAAATGAGACAAAGCTTTAGAAAAGAGCTCTTTTGAATATTTTTATTAGTATTATCTTGTTATTTTTCTATAGTTTACATCGTAAACTACTGTTTTTGTAATTAATTTGAGTAAACATAATTCACCAAACAGTTTATATGTTCCGTTTTATTAAAAAATATAAAAAAATACTACTATATGCGGAATTGCCAGCTTTACACGATAGTATACCTATTTTGTTTTTGGTTGAATATTTTTATTTTTGAAATAAAATTTTAAAAAACACCCTGAAAATTATAAGTTTAAGGCAGTATTTATATAACAGCACCTGCCCGATAGTGAAAATGAAAAAAATGACTTCGTTCAATTGGTTTTACTAGGAATTGAGCATACCATAAAAACCATAACTTTTACTGGGTGCCTCCGTTAGTTATTGTAAAATTTAAAGCAATTTATTATTGTGATAAATTGCAGTACGTTAGTAACGTAAAGTGTTTAATTAGTATGTACTCTTTAATTTGTGATTAAAAGCTTTGTTAATGTTTAATTTATAAATAAAAAACCTAACAAGATATCCAGTCTAAAGAACCAAAATTAGTATCAGAACTAGTGGAAAAACTATTTTAAATATTTTTTTATAAAGTTACGATTAAAACAGTCAAATGACAGTACGACAAAAAAATGACTTATATAATATATCTGAATAGATAAATTGTAAATGAATGCTTTATATTTATTGTAATTATTATATAATATAATATTGTCGCCTGCTGTAGCCCAGTTGGTTAGTGCTTGCTCTTCCGATTACGCAGTTCTGGGATTGATTCCCGGTCAGATCACAGTGATTTTGATATTTATTTATTCAATTCACAATTGTGATCGAAGACTGGGTGTTTTGGTGTAAATTTACATTATTTCTTCTCCTCCCATCCTTTTGATCCTTTAACAATTGGGTGTAGCGATCGAGATTAGTCAAACACTAATCCTGTTCTAGCCTCATCCTTCTTTCACTACTACTCACTTAAAAAAAACAGGTTGAGCAACTAACTAACAAACAGTTCTCGTAGAAAAAAAATGTTGAGATAGCTCCATTAGGAGGCCATATGCTCCACATTGGGAGCGGACATGGATTAAAAATATATATTTACTGTAATCATTTTTTTCTTTATGAATACATATCCTAGAGATATAACTTCTCTGAAAATATTTCCCAGAGAGATGATAAATGTGTCAAAACTATAAAATACACAATCTGTGAAAAATCAAAAACTTTAACTTTAATTTTATATTACAAATGATTTTATTAAAAGTTACTGCCGTATTCATTGAAAGTATTTTACAAAGCAGTATTTATAGCACGGAAATGGCTTTAATAAAAACAAAATTAAGAATACGTTTCCAATAATAAAAAGTTACGTGAGTATTTCGAACAAAAAAAATCAAGGAAATTTTCATCAAATAATATTTATTAAAATGCAAATATCCGGTCCATGTTTTCCTGGCGGATTAAAAAGAGGAAATAAAGAAGAGAGAAGAAGAGAGCAAATACTAAAAAATAAGGAAGCACTGCGGTATAAAATTTCCCATGGAGGTTCATAATTTACAAAGAAATCTTTCTTTATTTATTTAGAGTTGCAGCAGCAATGTGTTATCTCCGAACATAAATATGCGGCTCACGCAGAAACAACGGGACAACATCTTTCTCATTTATCTGGGGAGTAAGATGTAAATAATTTAAAATTATTTTCTTCAAAGAAATACATTAGGGAATGTGTATATCTACACACACACATATACACATAAAAAACAAGCACATCAAATATATTAATTAAATTAAAACATTGAAAAGAATTTATATTAAATAACATCTTATAATTTTTGCTGCGTGTTTTTTTGCTTTGAAGGTTTTTGGGTGCTCACGTTTTTTTGATGTTTGTAATATTATCTTGAATAAGCACCGTATTAATCAAGTTTTTTGCAATTTTAAAGTGTTGGGCTATTTTCTTTATTTTCAAGATAATATTAATAGTAAAACATCTTACAATTTAAATGATTTAAGTAAACATCTCAAAACATGCATTTTTTCGCTTCCTTCTTTCTTTAAATTGAAATCTATATCAATGTATTGTTGACAGTGATATGATATTCAAACACAAAGTACATTCAGTAAGATTCGATTAGCTGACGTTATATTATTGATAAAATTATTAACTATAATTAAATGACTTTAATTACATATTTTGTTCAACTTGATTAATATACGCATGCATTTTTGTTCTGGTTTGAATCGAATTCAAATATTTGTTAATTCCAGGGCTGTGGAGTCGGAGTTGTAAAAAATGAGCGGCTCGATTTTTTTTGAAAAATATATTTAATGATGTGTATTTAAACAAAATAGTCAAAAGTGTTGACATTTCATGCTTGGCTGACTAAAGATGATCTGATGGTGTAAATATATATAAGTTAAAATGAAATTATTGAAAAATTTCATCGTAGTCGGAGTCGTTAATTATTTTTAGGCTGGAGTCGGAGTCGTCAATTATTTAAAATCTGGAGTCGGAGTCGTCATTATTTCACGCGACTCCGCAGCCATGGTTAATTCATCAATTTAAGACTGAAATCTTCAAAAGCAAAAATTGAAAAAAAAACGTTTTTTTTATTTTAACTTCGATTTTCAAGAAGAAGTAAAACAAAACTGTTCCACTAAGCTGTTAAAAATATTCCTAATAAATGAAACATAACAAATGAAAAGCCAAGGCACCACATACTTTTAATATCATGAAATTTTCTTAACGAGTTTTTTGGGATGTAACCCAATTTAAAAAGAAAACATTCTAATGCTCTAAAATAATGTTAAGCCAAAAAGAAATATAATATAATATTAAACTGGAAGTTTGACACAAAACAATCTGATCACCAGAGTATTATTTTCGCTACTAAATCAGGGAGAATTACATTAATCCGTGAATAAACTAAATTAACATACGGAGAAAAAATTGGCATACACCCAGATAAATCCCGAAATAGTAATATGATTTTTCCGCTACGTAAGTGCAAGCCACCGAGTTTTGGTCAATTGCTCCTGAGACAATCTTAGCCCCAAACACTATGTTTGTTGAACACAGATGTTTATCAGTGGCGTAGAGAATTGCATATTTTATTGAAGTAATTTTTTTATGAAAATACTTGTTTCTGTAATGCATTTTATCAGTCTTAACGTTAGTCCTCTCTTTATTAATGTAATTATTTGAAATTATTTTGATATAAAAATATTTTACAAACGTATAAACATAAAATAGTTTTAACGTTGCGTTGTATAAGCAGAGCATTTTTACAACAAAGGTATAACATTATATTCATGTCCGGAATAAAATTTGTGTTTATAGCTTTCTTTGTAATGGTAGGGTTCTACTTTTTTCTACAAAAGCACATGTGTGGAACTAATTAATTTACGAGTTTTTACCTTGGCGCTTTCAAAAGGTTGAGCTAGGCATAGACGTGAAATTGGAAAAAGTAAAAAAAAACAATGGAATATTCTTTACAGTTTTTAAAACAGAAACTTACATACTTTAATAAAGTTACAAAATATTTTTTATATTTGAATAATGGAAAAAAGTTTGCCAAAAGGGATTATAAGAATTTGTATAAAGGTGAGACAAAAAATATAACTTTTTAACTAAAAAAAATTGTTCAAAAATATAAATAATTACGTTAACATTATCTTGGAAGTCACAATGTTGTTTTTAAATCAATACATAAATAGCTGAATCCAGAAAAAAGCTTTTGTTCATCAATCTTTACAACTTCGTCATCGAAAACACAATCTTAACAATTTTTATTCATTTATAAAACTTTAAATTATTTAGAATTTTTTATTCAAATACAGTCAATATTTATTTTGTGATCGTTATTATTTATTAAATTAAGCTCAATAAAAATGGTAATACTTGTCGTGAACCAGGCGCTTAATTAGAAAATGACGGGAGTACATTTGCAAGTATTTTAAAGTGAAATTCTACGCCAATATCTTTGATTGACAGCTAAAAGTCAAGTTTATAAAATTTAGAGGAGAGAGCAAAAAAAGAAAATCACAGCTTGTCCAGAAAAAAATGAAATTATGTCATAGACTAAGACCGACGGGATATTTTAAGAAAATATCTGGACAGAGAAAACCACAAACCATTACAAAACTCCATTAAAAGATAGTCGTAAAGATGTTATAAACTGGTAGAGAGCAAGGTTAATGTAGGGGGTTGTACATACACTTTTTTTTAATTTTTAAAATGCCTCTCTATGCTATAGTAAGTAATCAAAACATGTTTTGGTAAACATATTTTTTTGATCCATGAAAATCAATTTTTTCGGGATTTTTTAAATAGTTCTGCAAATATACGAATTGCAGTACATGTTTTTTTATAAGGCTAACAAATCAGTGTGACGGCAAAATAATTTTAAAAACTTATTGTACTTTTTTTGCATGAATTTATACTTCAATTAAACGCTGCATGATTTGATTGCTGCTTGTGATTATGCACTATTAAAAATATTCTACCTTCTCAGAACTTAATATAAAAATGATTACCAAAGAAGAAGAAAAAGAAAGTAAAAACTTATGGCAGCAATTTTTGCATGAACTTATTTTGCATTTGTATTTAAAAGACTTTCATACACTGTAAAGCATTAAAAGTGTTAAAGATTGTAAAAAATAGAGACCTTATTGAAGAAATCAAAGAACATTCTCGTTTAATAAAAAAATGTTTTATTATTTTACAATTAGAGAATGTACAATAAAAGTTGTTTAAAATGAATTATTTACTTATCCTTTTATATAAAAATACTAAGCGTATTCTAAAAAATAATGTAATTTTATTATCCATAATTTCAATTGCTATTTAAGTACATCGAAAATTATTAGATATATATTTGTCCTTCGATAATTTTGTATTTATCAAAGATCACGAAAAAAGAAGCTTGAGTGATTGAATTACAATTTTTTGCACGATAACTTTTCTTTGAATACTCGATTAGGAAACCATACGACGTAAATTAAGGGCGCACGTAATTGAAAAACAAAATTTAAACTTAACGTCATAAGTCACGTAACAGTAAAAATCGCATAGTCTAAATTTTGTCAATAGTTAATAAAATACGTAGATATTTAGTTCAAATAACATCCAATTCAATAAAACTTGGAAAACCCAACATCATACAAAATAAGTGTTTAAATAGCGATATGTCACGGGAATCTAACAAGAATCGACAAATTCAAATCAAATATCCTTTATTAGATCTTTGATAATAAATTAAATTTAAAAATAAAAATAACAAAAATATTAAGTGGATATATTAGATTTTGCTTTTAGATGCATTAGATACTATCTGGTAATGTCGACATAAGTATTACAAGAAAATCTTTTGCAACTGGTTGTGTATAAAAAAAAATACTTTACTTTATGGATTGTAGTCTTTACAAAAATACAAGTTTGCTGTGCTGTATTATAAAATAATTTGATGTAAACAGTCTCCAACTATTGTGTCAACGTTGATATTAATTTTCGGTGAAACTCTTATAGTATTGCAAAGGAAAACATTGGGTTATAAAACATAAACATAGGGGTAAAATTCAAGAATACTATTTACGTCATGAAGTACTTGAGGCACAGGAAGTTTTCTATGAAGTCTGAAGGCACGATGGTAATAGCACCTGTGTACAAAGGTAACTGTGTTTTAAACTTATTCAATTTAATTTATAGTTGTTATGCCAACTACAAGTGGTTGGAGCATATTTGATACATGGCTTCTAATATGGAAATTGTAATTTGAGAACAACAATACAAACAGTATAACAATATGAAAATAATTCATTTCACAAGAATTTTGTGATTGGAATTTCATCTGAATATGTAACAGTCACAATAACAATATAGATTGTTAATTAAACCAATTTTATCCTGATTTAATTTTACTAGTCCATGTTTAATGATTTAAAAAGAATATTGAGTGGTTGTTTTGCGAAAAAAAGTTTTTGATACACACGATTAAAGACTCTTTTTTCAAATCAGCTGTTTCAAATTTAAGTCAAACAAAAATTTATCATTTGTTTTATACAATTTTAGTTACACTCAGAAAACGACGCGTGTTGAAAAAACAAAAAATGACATTTCATAATGTCAAAGTTCGTCAAAATATTTTTTATTATTTTTAACCCTCTCTTTTCAGACATAAGTATTTTTTTTTACAAATAAACGTTTTCATGTTGATTGAAGTTGTAACGTTTTGTATGTTTTGTGTACAGTTCGATTGAACGCAACGAGGTTAAATAAGAAACATTGATTTTGTTATATATTATTTATATCCATTAATATTAATTTTTAATCCGGAATGGTTTATTTATTTTTGTCACAATTATCTAACTAAAGCATTAATGTGTTTATATGAACTCGTATTTATATTTTCTCACAAAATTTCTGAATCGTAAAGTGAAACATTATTTATTGACTTGGCATGTACTTGGTGGAACTCCATTGTAAGCTGAAATAGCTATCAACTAATAAATATAAAAACTGTAGAAAAATACGTTGCTATTTTTACCGTATTAAAACTTTATCTAAGCAAAAAAAAACGATTCCGCGTTCAAGCTTTGGTTAATGTTGTCAATCAAATAATCTCTTTAAAAAGTGTTTAGTTTTTATAATCGATTTAAACAATTAAAATTAAGCATTTGCTTTAATTCATGCTAACTGCTTAGCAGGTATAGTAAAAGTTCTTTAAATTAGGTTGTTATGAAAATGGAACAATTTTGGTGCATGCTATAAAAAAATGAATGCGTGTATAGATAAATGTTACAATGTAACATGTAAATTTTTAAGAACCCAATGTGTGAATTTTATCAAACATATTTCGCGATAAAACACACAAATAATTTATATCTATACATTTGAGTTGCTTGATATTATAGATACTTGCTTGAAATGACTTTTGTAACATCAGAAAAGTATGCTGATGCGAAAATTTATTTTTCGCAGACAGTAAATATAGCAGAATTTTATGGCGCTGAGGCGAAACTATATTTACAATGAAGAAATCAAATCACATTCTATGAGAATTGAGAAGCTGTAACAAGCGCACATATCGGACAACGTCGACAACAATGTGACTAGTTGTCAGACATCATGCAACTTTAATAAGGAAGTTTATAAACAGGATTTCCTTTACCATATTAGTCCACATAAAGCGTGGTCTGTGATTTAAATAAGGATTTAAAACTACAGACACAATAATTAAAAAGATTAACAGGTACAGTAATCTGCCAGCTTAAGATAGATCTTATTTTATAGATCAGCACATGCGTATTAATTTTATTATGAGTAGTGATAAAATGTTTTTTTTTTATATATGTCTCCTCCGATAATGTTATGTGACGCTTCCTAATGGAGGTATAACAACATGAGTTTTTCTACGAGAACTGTTTGTTACTCAGTCATCCAACCTCTCTTTATTTAAACTTTTCCGTTTCTAAGCTCAAGAAATGCGACCCCAATACCATCATTTTCTTAAATATCTATTTTAATATGGGTGATACAATGTTTATAATTAATGTATTCTTATATCATAGTTTTTTGGACCTTTTGTAGTTTATATAAATACGCGATAACGCTTATCAGGTGATAAGCGCCCGCGATAACGATTGTTAATAAGATAACTGAGAACGCTGAGAACATTCGTCAGTTGTAAATTCACATGTGTGCTGGGATGACGTCTTTTTTACGCGCAACTTAAAATATGATTATTTATTAAAAAAACCACAGATTTTTGTAAAAAAAATGTATGAGGAATGATGCAAAGAGATATTTTAAAGCCCATGGACTATTTTTTTTTAAAATTCATAAGAATAAGGCCAATAATGAGGAAACCACTGGGGTCAAAAAAGAACCCCATCGGCTGACAAGTATTTTTCTAGTCTCCGAGCCGCAAGAGTTAAAAGAACAGCTGGTATAAAAAGGAAAAGACAGGTCTAGTGATTGGTTAATCACTATCAATATACCCCGTTATTTTAGGATTTGAATAATTCAAGGGATTTTTTTGATATCACAAACATTCATGCCGAGCGTTAATTGAAAAATTGATTGCGAAATTATGTTCGTGCAGGGATTTGAACCTGTGAGATCCGGTATAAAAGCGAGCAAAGTTTACCACTGTACCATTGACCCGAAGTGTGTGTATACATATTTTTAAATATTGAACATGGTAGTAGCAAAAAAAAACAGTGATGCCTTCCCTCAGATAGTTTTTGCTTTTTTACAGACATTGGCTACCGGTTTATTTTGCATAAATTATACTTTTCAATAACTTCAATAACGCATTTCATTTTAAAGTCTTATCCTACAATATATTCAACAAACATACTCCTTAATTCACTGTTAAGGTAAGTTAAGAGGGTAAAGAGACAAAACATAGTTTGAAAAATATATTATTTTCTTGTAGGTATAACTGGAAAACATCTGGGTGCATTTTCGCTTGACATCTTTATAGAAGCAAATTATATTGTATAATCACATTAGTACAAAATTTGTATTTTCCAACGATACACTTAATTATGCAATATAATCATGTTACATATTGTAAAAACAGTTTAATAGCATTAAAGAATTTCACGTTATAAAATAATGCTTGACAGTCTATTGAAAATTGCTGAACGAAAATTATTGTATTTAGTGAATGTTGTTTAAAAATGATAAATAAATATAAATTGTAGCAGTAATAAACACTTCTTGTTAAATTAACTTGAGGTTTACTTTAAGCGATGAAGTGAATAAATAAACAGTTTTTACGATATCATTATTGACTTTCCAAAAAAAGTATTTTATTAAGAACTTTGCGATATAATGTTTAAACGTATTTTGTCTTTGCTGGACGATCCCTGAAATAGTAACAGTATCTAACACGTAAATCAAATATAAACACAATTCAACTGTTTCTCTGCTGATCTAGGTAGAATGCAATTTCTGTGGACACAATGGAATGTAATTCAATACAAAGATAGATTGTGGATACGAATTCGATCCAATTTTAATTTAAAAAATAATTACGCATCGTCGAGAAATACTTGGACGTACTATATTATATCAAAGGAAACGATTCAAAGCATTCGTCGATTAATTCGGCTGTAATATATAATTTGATACTTATTTTTTGTCGTAGGCCCAGTGAAATGAAAATTTACATTCCTAATTTTCCATTTATAAGTAACAGGCTTTGAATTAAGCATATATAAAAACGTTGTCAATCTTCCAATACATAAATAAATACATCGAGGATGCTTTTAAAAGATTGTCTTTTAACGAACACATTATTTCATCAAATTTTATTGGTCATGCATCCAGATTTTCGGAAACTGACACCCCCTAGTACGCTAAGTCTCCAAGGATAAGCCCGAAACTTGTTTCAGTGGGTTACCATAATTAATTCCACTAGACTAGCAGAAAATGAATGTTCTCTCTTTAAATCACAGTGGACTATTCATATTGCGGTCTATCACAGAAAATGAAGAATCTAATCCTATAAAAAAATCAAAGAATCTATACAAGCAGTAATTTATCACAACTTAGTATTGCGTTTTACTTATATGATAGTTTAGCATATTTTATAATATTATATGTTATGGCTCTAAAGCAATTATTTATACATATTAGTATAACAGTCAGATAATGAATAAGATCTCTGACGTAGATGAATATTGAATATGATACTTTTTTACGTTATTTTTATGTTTTTTACGTAATTTCAGTTAAGATAAACTTATTATTTATTCTCGAAAGCAAAAATCTTTTATATTTCTTGCGAAGCTTTGTGGCTGTATTTTATTTACTGAATAAATAATTAACTAAATAAATTCTCTAAAGTTTTATTACAAATAACACTCAAGACCATCAATAATTCGTAGAAGTTTGAACTTTAAGAAAATAACCTGAAAACTTTAAATAATTTAGCGTTAAGTTAGAGTGGTTGGAACAGTAAATAAAACGAGTTTTGAAATGTTTTTAAGTCTAACACATTTATCAATTTTAATTTTATATCAAAAAGAATATTATATTTCAGTATCAGACTATTGTCAGAGCTTTATTGATTGATGTGAAGATATAGTGTGAAAAATGTTAATATGGTGTATTATAAATTCATAAAATTATACAATAATATCAAACATGGTGAAAACACGAGACTAAGATTCAATGGGATAAAATTTATATGATGATTAAAGAGAAGGCACTTTAATATGTTGCTTCTACATTATTCAGTCTTGGTTAATTATATATTTTCTTTTTTATGTGTTGCTTTGTTAATAAAGAAAACAATATTTGTGTTGTAACATGGATGTGATTTTTCAATTGTACGCTAGGTTATATTCACTATTTTTCAGACTTAACTTACGGTGATACTTATAATTACCTTTGACTTGCTCAGGTTGACTCTTAACTTTAGTAAATGAAACAAGAAACTATTTTTTAATCTTTAATTGATGAATCATAAAGTAAAACATGTTTGAAAAATATTTCACGCATTGAATCGTTCAAATTATTGAAAATAGCCAGCATTCGTTAAGATAAAGAGAATTTTTCACGTGAGAATCAATTAAACTTTAAAAAAAATATTTATGCATTAGTTTAGTTTTTTTTAGTTGAAAATTGGGTCTTTAAGATATCATCAACGCTTTTAATTCGCTTATTGTGTTATTTTTTTCATATAAGTATGAAGATATTACATACATTCTAGAAGGTAAATGATTATGCACAAGCTTGTTTTTTTTCCTATAATTATATAATTTATGATAGTATGTCTGTTAATATATTATTAATTATAAACAAACCGTATTAACTATTTATGCAGTGAAAAATATATTGTTCTCACTATTTGTATCGTTTATCAAATAAAGTATTTTTTTAATTATTATTATTTGTTTAATAATTCTTTGTTACAGCTCAATTTGTTCACTCGTTAAACTAGACTGGATTAATAAAAAATATTGAATTTATAAGAGTTGTTTTTAAGGATGTATCTTAACATAATATTGTGCTTATTAAAAATACACAATTAAATATTAAAGGTTTTATAATATCCAGCAGCTTTGTATAACTAACAAACGCTAGGAAAACTTTTAACTTAAACTTGAAATGAAGTCACGTGAAAAATAACGAAACAATTTTCCACTGTAACAAAATGTTTACTCTGACCACTTCTTGATTCACTTTTCTTTTGATAATAATTATTATAATAATTTTCAGTCACAAAGCACGAAGTCAAAGTTTTATTTTTACATTAAACTTTGCAGAAAGCTTCCACCTCAATTCGTTATCTTTGCGGAAATAAGTATTTTTGTTTTAGCCGTGTAATAACTGTCTTTCGGGAAGTTTACACTCGCTTCGCTTATTTTCCCATTTAAGGTTTTATGAAAGGTTGTACAAAGAGTCCTTAATTGAATTCTCGGTAATATTGATAAATGAAAATAGACTTTACTTATCATTGTTTAATAAACCAAGTTAATTTTTCATGTTTCGTTTTACCTATTACTTAATGGAACACATTTTTGTTAAGCTCAATGGATTAAATTTATCAAAATTCAGCAAAAAAGTAGCCTCTTAGTTATTAATTTATTTATCACTTTTAAGGTGTTCACTGTCAATACTTGGTGGAATGGCATTGTAATAAAAATAATAAAACATTTTTAGTACTTTTTACACATAAAATTTATTAGATCAGGACCGGTTTCGCTCATGATGAGCATTGTCAACTGATAAGAAAAACAATAAAACAGTGATATTTATACAAAAGTTAAGTGATATATTTGTGATATTAAGTGATCAATGAAGCTATATATATGGCTAAACTTGCTGTCTTATTTAAGAAATACAAATTAAAACAGTGTTTAGCGTCCCAACATATTCGGTTCAATCGAGAGTGTTTACGGCTCAAAGTTGTTCCAAAATATATCACTTAAATGTTGTATAAATATCACTGTTTTATTGTTTTTCTTATCAGTTGACAATGCTCATCATGAGCGAAACCGGTCCTGATCTAATAAATTTTATGTGGAAAAAGTACTAAAAATGTTTTATTATTTTTATTAATTTATTTGTATAACGTATACTGCAGTGTATTGTTAATAAATAATACTATAATGAAAGAATATTCTATAGAAAAAAATACTTAATATAACCGCGTATTTCTCTTTGATAGGTTTTAATTTTCCTTTTAAATTTCCAAAATATTCAAAAGAGACGCAGAAAACTTTTTAAATATAAATCATTAAAAGAACAATTTAAACTGGTTGATGCTGCTTTCTCTATTTTTTAAATAACCTTTTTTATCCATGTCCGCTCCCAATGCGGAGCGTTTGACCTCCTAATAGAGGTATCGCAGCATAAGTTTTTCTACGAGAACTGTTTATTACTCAGTCGCTCAATCTCACTCTTTTTTCAAAGTGAGTAGTAGGGAAAGAAGGATACCCAGATTTTAAAGGATCAGAAGGAGAGAGAATAATGTGAATCACAAACACCTGATCTTCGATCACAACTTTGAATTGAATAATTCTCAAATTCACTGTGATCTTACCGGGAATCAAGCCCAGACCTGCGTGATCGATAGATCAACCTCTAACCAACTGAGTCACAGCAGGCAAAATAAATAAGCTTACACTGCAGTAATTATGTTAACGTTACAAATTATAATTTTATCTTATATATAACTAGTGTATTTATCTATTCCACCGTGTCAGAGTAACAAATTTACAAAGCCTGATGGAATAAATTAGAGAATTTTAGGTCAACCTTGAATTATTTTATAGTATACTTTTAAAGAGACAATAAACTGAACTTTAATATTGATAAATTTATAAGTTATGACGTAACGTATAATATTATTGTAACATGCCAACCATCAAATAAGTCTGTCTCTATTGTTTAGAGTTAAAACTAATTATCTTGCTATCAGGCAAGTCTGATTTTAAATACTGGCAAAGTTAATATTTTGTCCTCAATTGTTATTTGAGATCCTAGATATAAGTTTATGTGATGTCATTTTTCCTTGGGTCGATCTAGTGTGATTTATAAAAAAGTGTATCAAATTTCTCTCATATGGTTTTTTTAATATTGAATTGTTTGAAATGCCATTTTGAAATGAAGAAAAATGTGATTACAGAACAGTACATAAATATTTTGTATATCTGCTGGACTCTGAAATGACATCTATTACAGTTACAACGTATAAAACATCAAAAATTGCCTTCCAATTTGATTTTGATTAAACGTCTCTCTCATACAATTAAAACCAAAGCACGGTTCTTTTCTAATTTACAGTAACCAAATAGATGTTAACGACTGTAAAAAAAATAATATGATTAATATAAAAAGAAACATCAGAGAAAATTGCGATAAGTTTTACTTATTTTATATACGAAGGAAAACGGTATTTAATTTACGTTATAAACATAAGCTCCTTTACGAAACAAAATTTCATCCAAATATAGCTCAAAGCATCGATCGGTTGTTTATTTACTTTTAAAGATAGGTGTGGAGACAAATCTTGATAAAGTAGAAAGCTGTTGGTCTTAAGCGTTGTGGATTGCTGGGATTTAAGTAACTTAACACGTACTTGTTCAAAAGCTTCTGTGACCTGGCTACAAAGCTGCAAGGTACGGAATTTTTAATGCAAAATAAATGCACTTGCTAGCTTTTAGTGGTTATGCTACGTTGCACTCGATATTTATTAAAAGCGTGTTTAATTAAAGATTGTAAAACATGTTGCGACGTTTTATTAAATTAAAAATAACTAAGCGTACGAATATTTTCAACTGATGAGCGTGATAAGCTGAACCGGTCTTTCTCTCAATAAATAATTATGAAATAAGTATTATACAAAATATTTTTTTATTAATTTTTGGTGTTATGTTCTTCCACCAAGTTTGGAAGTGAAAAACTGAAAACATATTTTATTTTTTACGTCGTATTTTATAAAATATAATGTTTCAAAATTTAAAATTATAACACAGTTTTTAGTACAAATTTTAGACTGATTTGTAAAACATATTTTTTTTAGATTTAAATATCGTTTCCAATTAATCAATCAAACGTGAACTTTCTGAGATTTTTTACATAAGAGATAATTTAAGATTTCGACTGAAGGTGCTTAGTGGAATTTCAATATTCAATTTTAATCATAATGTACAAATTATGTACGGAGTATCAGAACACATAGGAGCCTTTAGATTAAAAAAAAGACACGTCTACTTTTTCTAATCACTTAATTTTGGACAGACACGTGTTCAATCAGGAACAAGGAATAAAAAAGTTTGCACCCAAATACGCACGCCCATAAACTCTTTTTACAGGAAATTTTAGAAATAAACAGAGCGCAATTGAACAGTGTTTCAATTTTAAATGAAATGCTAAACATACCTGGCTCTCCGCTTTTATACCCTGTATAAATATAATAATAAAACCTTTTCCGACAAACAAAATAAATATATTTTTTAAAACTACTCACTACTCAAATCTGTGGGCATTCTCATGGGCTTATTCTTTTCACCAGCAATGGCTTTAAATTCAATGATACATTTATTTCTTATATAAACACGAAACACTCAGCGTCATATTAAGTTCATCCGTGCACTTGAACGCCTGAAGATGCCGAAAGGCGAATCTCAGGTCGTAAGTGACAACATCTGTGTGAACGTACATAATTTGAACGATTCAAATTTTTATGAGAGATGTTTCATTTACCGTAATAATATGAAAAAAGTTTTCAGGGTGTTGCGATAAGGTTGCGAAATATATTTACCGTAGCTCTAAGCCGTTTTAATTATGCATGTCAGTGCATTAAGAAAATGAATGAGTCACTTTAACATTTACTAAGAGGCTAAAATAGGAATGATTACAAAGAGAGAATTTCACGAGAGCAAAGTTTTCTTACATTGAAAAGTTTGTCATTCGTATGAAAGGAGTAAGAGAAATTTAAAAGCTATCGCAAATAATACTTGCTTTAAAATTTACAGACACTACGCTATATTATTCCTCGCCACCATTAAACTTGTTGTTTCTTAAACTATAACTAACTTACTAACCTTATCAGCTTTGAAGTGTTGAGGTGTATTGATTATTTTGACATTTACGTTAATGATTATATCTTATTTTGGGCTGAGAATGCTAACTTTAAATATCAGTGTTTCTATTATAATTGACATTATATTGTTATAGTTATTCTTGAAAGTACAAGAATATAATTAAACAAAAAACGTTTTAATACGTCGTTAAAATTTCATATTTTTATTTACATTATAGACCTGACTGAACTGGAGAAATAATGATTTTGTTGGCTCATATTTTTCTGGTTTGAATTTTAATACAGTTTCGGTCATTATTTTTATTACATTGGTCAGAACTTATGTTACATTGATCTGAATTTATATTCAATGTTCGTAATGTATCGGTCAGTATACAGAAGGCAAAATTAATAATTTATGGTCACATTATTTAGTCAGATTAATTTTGACAATGGTCTGAATTTTGTTTGGTGATAATTATGTCATCATATTGCGTTGCTATTGGTGCGAAGGTTATGGGAGGAAGCAAAGCAATTGGCGGGAGACAGGGAAACATGAAGGTGCCGAGTGGCGGCCATATGCTCCATATAGGGAGTATGTTCCATGTATGTTCACCAAGTATACCAAGTATGTTCAAAGAAGAATTGGTGCAAAGTGGAGTATTTTTTATGACAAATCGTGCTATGGCCGATCGATACTTCTACCACCTAACCTAACCTCACTAAATTGGTATAAAAATCTCTCCATATAATGTTCTTATTTTGACCAAATATAAAATTTTATTCAGACCAAAAGTTTATTTAAATTATGACGAGTATGATTCGTGTTATTGATAGGTTTAATGATACAAAAACACAGCAAGAGCAGGTAGTGATTGTTATAAATACATTAAAACAAAGTATTATTTAATTAAATACAAAATTACAAAGTGCATTTTAATTAAAGAGATATAAATAAATAATGATTGTTAAATGGGTTTTCTTTTTCAAAATCATTGTTAGTACATGCAAATATTTCATAAGCTATATTTTATTTTAAACATTATTAGAAACCGTAAATACACATTTTTCTGTGCTTTCTTTGACATAAATTAAATTTATGTGAGATTTTTTATTTTTTAATTATAATTATAAAAATAGTCGCAGTATACAAGACTACTCCAAATAATCTACAATTGAGTTGAAAAATACATAAAAGTATTGCGCTCTATCAGGTCCAGTGATTAGGAATTAAAAAATATTATAAACATTAAACTCTAGATTATTAAGAATGACAAAATTTTCATTTTACTCTCGTATAAACTAAAAGAATGACGTGGTCAACTTAATATTTTGACGAAACATAACATTTTCAATTGATATCATATCGACTGTGGAAAGGAAAAAGGACGTAACCCACACATAACAAATTTTACAGGAGGCGCTAAAAACATGTTTTGATGATTTTGTGACATATGCAGATTACGAATTAAACACAACCTTGAAGTGCACGTAGAGTTCTAAACTGGTGTTTAATTGACATAATCTAATATTAATTCAAGAATTTCTCCAGGAAAAACCTTTATTTCAGTCTTTTTTCTTAGTTTTAATTTTTTACTATGTCATCTTTTTCAAATTTAAAAGCTAAATTTAGATACTAATTCGGCATTTTTGGCTTCCATCTTTTTGATAGAATGTGTGTCAAGTTGTATACATTGTGACTATCGAAAAAAAGCTGTTTTGGAAAATTGAGGGTTACGTCCTTTTTCCTTTCCACAGTCGATATGCTTCTCATGCGATTTGCGATTGTACGTTTTTAATCATCAATTTTTTCCCCTTATAACATTAACTTTTTGTACTTTTTAAACGTAACTTACAAAGATGTGCTGTCAATACAGCAAAGAAAAAGGTCAAAGTCTTTACTCAACTGAATTCCGTAAAAAAATATTTATATTATTATAATTGACATATTTTAAGCGGATTCTCAATCAATACGAATGACTTTAAATTTACAATAGAATAGTGTGGCTAATTTTTTTTACATTTCATTTTTAAGTAATTTTGACCGGTTTTTGAAAATCCTGTTCAGTTTACTGCTTTAATCATAATGTTATAAAAAAACATTTTGTAATATTAAATGAGTTATTTTTATAAATCAATTCAACTACATTCATTTGTTTAGTAAAATATGCCAATTTATAATAGTGATTAAATTGTCGTAACAGTCCTTTATTATTTTAAACATAATTAATTCAATATA
This sequence comes from Himalopsyche tibetana, assembly GCA_030503985.1. Classification (NCBI taxonomy): domain Eukaryota; kingdom Metazoa; phylum Arthropoda; class Insecta; order Trichoptera; family Rhyacophilidae; genus Himalopsyche; species Himalopsyche tibetana. The sequence goes on along the minus strand of JAPJYX010000015.1, from coordinate 14,284,191 downwards.
ATATAATATTCAATACATTTGGAGTAATGCCGGTAAATTAGATTGACAGTTTCAATTGGCTTTATAATTGAAATGTCAAATTGACAAATGCCGGATGCTTACTAATCCGTGCTTATACTAAGTACAACTTTGATCATTATGTAAACAGAATTCAACTAATATTATTGTCGAGTACAAACAATGTGATAGGGAGTTATGTATTTCAAAAACAACTTATTCCAATTATACTACTGAGAATGCATTATTAAAGGTTGATTTACATAAAAGTACTTACACTGAAAGCAGTAGACACGATACGTCAAACATGCTATAATGCCAAGGATTTCAACAATTTTTTGCAACCTTTGTGTATATACAAACATATTAGTCATATTTCTCGCAATAAATTACTGTCTTATTATTCATCATTTATTTAACCGTTTGAACACCGCGCAAATAAATCATAAATAAAATGTATTCGTCTGTTTAATTATGAAATGTTTAGTTAGTTAAATCTTGTTTTTGCTGATCAGGTAATTGCTTGGTTCAATTTCTGATAAGATTATTGTAAAAAATTAAATTTTAGATCTAAGACATAAGTGTTGTGGTGATCGTTCATCTTGAGTCGATCTTGAGTGACTTCAAAAACAATTCACATCAAATTTATCACGCTTGACCCTTTAATTTTAAACTATTTGGCACACTGTCATTAGCTGTAACGAGAAGGTTCAATTTTTGCTAGTTTTTTCTCACGTTAACCGTTTGAATACCGCGCAAATAAATCATCAATATGTCCCAGAGATACTGCGTGTTTTTGAGAACAATAATTTTGCCTAATACACACTCGAATTCGATATTTTAAAAACTTATATTGACTCAGTATAGATAACACTACACATATTCATCAAAATATTGCTTATATTTTATTAGAATACCAAGTATTTGATTTTTTAAATATCTTGGACATCCGTGTTCGGATATGTTCCGGACACCGGTCACCGCTTGGTATTCAAGTGGTTAAGATATGTACAAATGAACTTAATCATGATTAAAAATGTGTTTTATTGTTATCAATCATATGGTTTTCAATCGTTTTTTGCACTTGTCTGTCTGTAATGTGTAAAGATTCTTTCCATCTAACTAATCCTGATAACGGGTCATAGTGGAAGCGATAACAAGCTAATCATTTTTCCTGCCATGGTCTTTCTGTCCCTATTATATCAGAAATAAAAATAAAGACACATATATTTATATGTGTGTAAATATCTATATATTAATAGCCGATAAGGTCTGAGTGTCTGTAAGGTGTCCTCGACCTCCCAGTCTCCACTTTTTTGAATAAAATAAAATAAAATAAAATAAATTAAAATAAAATAAAATAAATTAAAATAAAATAAAATAAAATAAATTAAAATAAAATAAAATAAAATAAAATAAAATAAAATAAAATAAAATAAAATAAAATAAAATAAAATAAAATAAAATAAAATAAAATAAAATAAAATAAAATAAAATAAAATAAAATAAAATAAAATAAAATAAAATAAAATAAAATAAAATAAAATAAAATAAAATAAAATAAAATAAAATAAAATAAAATAAAATAAAATAAAATAAAATAAAATAAATTAAAATTAAATTAAATTAAATTAAATTAAATTAAATTAAACTAAATAAAATCAAACACAATGCAGCAAAAATCTCCCGTTGCTGGGCAACGGGCTTACAGCTAGTATCAAATTATTAGTCCATTGAAGTTTTTAGTAAAATTTGTTTAAACAAAAAATAAGTACAATCCACCCTCTCAATTATTCCTTCTCACCAAGAATTGACACTATATATCTGAAAGTAAAACAAGTAGAATAAGAAGTTTCAATTAAAGACAGTTCATTTTTAGTGTAGGTTTTACTTCTTTGGCCATGTTCGCTCCCTATGTGGAGCATATGGCCGCCACGCGGCACCTCCATGTTTCCCTGTCTCCCGCCAATAGCTTTGCTTCCTCCCATGACATGCCAGCATCCCTCAGTTCCGCCGAGTACATCCTATGGATAGTACCCGACGGACGTCCAGGACGCCGGAATCCCACCGGTCGAAAGAAGAGGCAGGCAGGATTGAGGCTTTCCGGAGGCATCCGCAGCACGTGACCCAGCCAGTTCCAACGTCTCTCCATAACCACTGACGTGACGGGACGCTGTCTTGTACGCTCCCTTATCTCTGAATTCCTCACAAAATCAAACCACCTCACCCCCATTATCCGACGCAAGCATCTGTTCTCGAAGCTCAGTATACGGTTTTTCTGAGTCTTCGTCAGGTGCCATGATTCGCAACCGTAAAGCATTACCGGCAGAATGCAAGCGTTGAACAAGTGGCATTTGGTTTTAATCGAGTACAGCTGTGTGTCCCAGACAGTCCGCATTGAGTTGAATGTGGCTCCAGCCATTCCTAAACGAATGGCGAGCTCGTTTTTTGTACTACCGTCTTCGGGGATATGTACGCCGAGGTATCTGAAGCTGTCAACCCTCTCGATGATCTGTCCCGCGCTGGTAAGGGTCCTATCAGAGTCATGACAGGTTTGGTTACACATCACATTGGTCTTACTAGTATTAATTTTTAGACCAATGCGACCTGAGTTAGTTCCTAACCCATCAATAGTCTCCTGGATGCCCTCAATGGATTTATCGAATATTACAGCATCATCGGCATATTCAAGGTCACACAGCTTCAGACCGGGACCAACAGCCACACCTCGATCAGGCGGAATCGACCTACGAAGTATGAAGTCAAGGATAATAATAAACAGGAACGGTGCAAGAACGCACCCCTGTCTCACTCCGGTAGTGACCCCGAACCATTCGGTATTTGAGTCACCGATTCTCACACAACATGCACTATTCTCATGTAAGGATTTGATAATGGCCACAATCTTTGGCGGAATCCCGTAGGCATCCAGTATCCTCCACAAAGAGGGTCTGTGCGGACTATCAAATGCCTTCTCATAGTCGACGAAACAACAAGCAAGAGCACTGTTTAATTCATTGCTCTGCTGGAGGAGACATCGAAGATTGTGTATTTGGTCCGCACACGACCTTCCAGGGAGGAAGCCCGCTTGATTTTTCCTAAGTATTTTCATAATGGGACCTCTTATTCTCGCCAAGAGAATGTGTGCCATTACCTTCCCAGGAATACTGAGAAGAGTTATGCCTCGGTAATTGTTACAGCTGAGGGGATCACCTTTTTTGTGGAGTGCTAACACCTCACCGTCCACCCAGTCCCTAGGACAACGCTCACCGTCCCACACCCTGGCCATCAGGTGATAGAGAGGATGTAGGACGGCGTTAAGACCACATTTCAGGTTTTACTAATGTATCATTATTTTTCGGGTCCGTAGTCATTTTGTTGGCTTTGGCTGTGATGCTCAGATGTTTGAATCCCAGTACAGACAGTTTTTTTATTATTTGATAGATGAATTTTTGTTTGTGGTTATGGATGTATGTGAAATCTAACAGTTCTTTTCCTCAAATTCGATCTCGAAAAAACGAGACGTATCAAGATAGCGCATGGAGATGAACTATATGTCCTTTTCTAACATTTTCCTCTCAACTTTTTAAAGCCTCACGAGAGGGTGAGAGTCTTACTAACATTCGGTTTGTAAAAATAGTTTTGTTAATATTCACCATTCAGAGTCCATGAAATGGATATTCATATAAAAGTAATATTATGAAAATAAATATCATTTAAAATAGTGTACATTTGAATATATAATCACTTACAATATTATAGGGCTAACAAAGTTTCTTATTGACATTCCAATAAATAAAAAAGATAAATAACACTAAGGTGTTAATTTTAATTTACACGAAACGTGCTATAACGAAGTACGCTGCATGATGCAAATAAGCGCATCGCAACGGTCTCTCTGCAGCAAATAAATAATCCCGAGGCATCGAGCGGCCCCTACAAATGATCATCGGGGTACAAAATTACAAACCGCATTCCGAAACGCTGAATAATGCAAAACAATAATAACGAACGACATACAGTCTGATTTAGTTTAGACGGGTAAATTTAGAGAGGGAGGCTGCCTGCACGCCAATCTCAATTCGGTTGGGCGGTGATTTTGACAGGGGCTTGCATTTTAAGGATGACCTGCAAAGGGGGTGACAAACATTCAATACCAAATTTAAATATTTTTTCTTAGTGAATGTATTGCACATATCTCTGTTAAAATCTAATCAAATATTTTTTATCGGTAAAATACACATAATCTTTAACACTTCTTATGTGTTGACTGTCAATACCTGTAGAAAAAGAATTATAATCAAAGAATAAAACACTTATTTGTACTAATTCCAATTTTATTCAATATGATCAGGGTCAGTTGATAATGCACTTCATGAGTAAAACCGATCCTGATTATATTTGATAAAAGTAAAATTAGTGTAGATGAGAGTTTTATTCTTCGAATATAATCTTCAAAACCAATTACTGTAGCTAAATAAATAAAAACCGGTTTTAATGTAATACCATCAATAAGCCCCAACGTATTAAAATCATCTATCGCCTATATCTTTTCCGTTTCTAAGCTCAAGAAATGCGACCCCAATACCAACATTTTCTTAAATATCTATTTTAATATGGGTGATACAATGTTTATAATTAAGGTATTCTTATATCATAGTTTTTTGGACCTTTTGTAGTTTATATAAATACGCGATAACGCTTATCAGGTGATTAGCGCCCGCGATAACGATTGTTCGTAAGATAACTTAGAACGCTGAGAACACTCGTCAGTAGTCAATTCATATGTGTGCTGGTATGACGTCTTTTTTACGCGCAACTTAAAATATGACTATTTATTAAAAAAACACAGATTTTTTTAAAAAAATGTATGAGGAATGATGCAAAGAGATATTTTTAAGCCCTTGGACTATTTTTTTTTTTGAAATTCATAAGAATAAGGCCAATAATGAGGAAACCACTGGGGTCAAAAAAGATCCCCATCGGCTGACAAGTATTTTTCTAGTCTCCGAGCCGCAAGAGATATTGTCAAAACTGCCAAGCTGCTTACGTTAGGCAGACAGGTAGAAACTTTTATTAAACAATTGAAAAACACGTACCACGTCAAAAGAGTATTCATTTTTCAGAGATTTAGAATTATTTGATTGAATATTATCACAATTTTGATTAAAATAAGAATGCTGAAAAACTCTACAAAGAGTTAAGAATGAATAGCTTGGAGTTTTTGGAGAATATAAAAATCATTAATTCAAAGAAGACATTAGTGAATAACATTTTAAATAGGTAGATTGATCACCATTGTTAAATTTATTTCGATTGGCGTTAACGATACCTAATGTGTGTAATTATGTTATGTTTGTATATTACCCCCTCCCTGCGTCCGGTCGAAAAAGACAAACAACTACAGTAAAACCCCCATTTACACTAAAATCGAGACAGTGTAATTCGGGGTAGTATAACTGTGGGTGTGAATCTCATACAAAATTAGGGATTTGGTTTTTTCCGCAAAAAATGCAAAACTAAGATTTCCTTTAGTCACCTGCTATGCGTGTATAGCCTGTTACGTGTTGAATACACAGACGCTAGCCAACATTTGGCTGTATGCGCCCTAGACGACCGTCTCGTAGCAGCGACAATGGAATGCTACCATGCAGTTGGGGGATTTACGGAGAAAATTTCAAGCCAGCGCGTAATTCGGGGTAGTGTAATTGGGGGTTCCACTGTGCTTTGATTATGTAATTTATAACTTACGAATAAGAATACTTTTTTTATGTCATTCGTCAACCTTGCAATGTTAAGTATGATGATGCTTCTCAAAATGACAAAACACGAGTCACATTTTGTAAAACAATTATTATTTTTATGAGGTATACATATGTTATGAATGTTAAAATTAAAAATATATATAAAATTCACATCGCAGCTTTGTCGTGATTGTTAAAAATAAAATCAATTAAAATTTACTTGGAAACGTACCAAAAGTTGAGGATTGCAAACGGAAAGCTTATGACGCGTCTATTCGACGTCGGTTTTGGACATTTAGATTGGACGTCAGATATCACTGGTGGAAGCGATTGCCAATATTGTTGATATCTGCGCAGTATTTGAATTGTAAGCAATTTTATTATAATTCAGGAGTATTATATCAACATTGTTCCGTAGTAATCGATGACAAAACTGTACTTATATTGCCAAACAAACAACTTTATTGTCTCAAATAAACTAAATTCTAATATATTACCATTATTTTCGTTATTCAGTCAGTCTTATCAAAAACTATCATAAAGCTTTGTTAAGTGAAGGTCGTGATTAAGGTTTAATATAGCTTCAATTAAACTTAATATAAAATTATAATGTATAACTTATTAATTAATTTTATAAACTTACAAATGTTTTTCATTATATCTAATGCTAACGCGCCAAATATTTTTAATTTGAAAGATCATACGAGAAAAATTCGATGAGAATTTTAGTAGTGTAAGTCACTCGAGATAAACTCGATGTAATTTAACATCACAAACACCCATGTCTTAGGTATCAAATTTATATGGAAAAAAATCTAAATTTGACATTGAACTTACCGGGGATCGAGCCCAGACCCAACTGGTCGGTAGAGCAAGCTCTAACCAACTAGACCACAGCAGGCGTATTAATAAGCTTTAAGCACAGATAATGAGACATGTTTTACCTCTTTGAGCAGCATCTTTAGACGAACAAAATGTATTTACGACTTTACTAAATTTTTATTCTAATTCCTAATGTACAAATTAGCCGCCTGTGTGGTCGAGTGGTCAACGTTGTTGGCTTCGGCTACGGAGGGCCCGGGTTCAAATCCCGGTACGGACAGTTTTTATTAATTGATTTTTCAATCGATTTATGAATTTCTGTTCAAAGGCATGGGTGTATGTGATGTCTTGAATTCCCCCCTTTACCTCATCTTATCCTATGAACAGGGCGTATCGAGAGCGACTAGCTTACCACTAATCCTGTCCTAGCCCTATCCTTCTATCCCTACTCTCTTTGGAAAAAGAGAGGTTGAGCAACTGAGTAACAAACACTTCTGTTGAGATAAACTCCATTAGGAGTCCATATGCTCCACATTGGGAGCGGACATGGTTTAAAAAAAATGTACAAATTACAAAATGGAGGTTTGGGTTTTTTTCTTTCTATTGGACGCTAGAGGTAGGTACAAGTGGTGTACTCGGAGTATTGAAGTTAAGTGTGCTGTGTTTTTTTAAAATACGATTAATAATATGAATAAATTTTAATATTATTTAAGCAATTATTCGAATTTTCCAATAACGCTGTCAAAAAATGCACCCTTCAGTTTTTACTAGTTAAGTATTATTATTTTTTTACTTTAAAGGTGTTCACTGCGAGTAGAAAAGTATTAAATTCAGAAAACAAAACACTCATATGAGGAAATAAAATAAAATAATGTGACACATGGCACATTTCTGCAAACTCACTTTTTTCGTTTTTGTTTTGTTACTTATTGACTTTTTTATTTCCTGTATTTATTTGTACTACTTTTACATTTATTTATTACGGCCAGGAACAGTTTTGCTTATCACGAGCCACTTTATTTATGTTTTAAGTAGTTCGAAATCAATCTGATTTGTTTTTTATCTGATCTGATATAGATAATATATTTTAAATAAATGTTCGAAACAAATTAATACATGTAGGTATATAAATACTAAGCAGTAGTAATTTAAGCAAAAGTAAGTCAAATATGAAATTGAAAACATTGGCTGAGTCACTAAAATTCCTAAATAATATAATCCGGGCTAGAAAAGATGAAGATACATGTAAATAGTAGAGAAAATTATTAACACTTTTGTGGAGAAATCTACAAGCCACAGCCCGATACGTGACTAATTGAAAGAAGCCTTTTGTAAATTTCAATTTTTGTCACGAAGATTTATGAGGCGCAAGATAAGAATTGCCAATCTTTATTTATTTGTAATTCAATATAGATTCTTAGAAAAACCAGCGGTAATTTAAATTTGAGAATTCTTGGAATCATTTTGAAAGCGCTCTTTTGTGGAGTAAAAACTGTTTTTGTTAACAGAGACAAAGACGAGAAAAATCATTGTAATGAATACATTCATTTTCCATAGTTTTTAAAACACTTCGTAATCAATGTTTGTGATTGATACAAGCAGATGTTTTGTTTTGATGTCATTCACTTTTAAGGTGTTCACTTTCAACGAATATTTGGTGGATACTGGATACTGATAATATTAAAAAATATAGTATGTTTTCAAAATTATTACGCAGTATTTATTTATTTGTATCAGGATCGTTTTTTCACATTTCGAGCATTTTTAATTTACGAAAAGTATTGAGCATGCTTGTAATAAACGAAATGTATTGGCCCTGGTTCTAATAAATAATGGAAATACAACAAAAGAGTGTTTATTTTTGTAAGATTAATGTCATTTTAATAAATGTATGAAACAAATCAATTAACATGTCGAAGACCTCCAAAAAGTTTTTTAGAGAGTTTGATGCAAAATAAAACCTTTTTTTATATGATATTTTAAATGTGTTAGTTTTTTCTTGCTATTTCTCGCTTATTAATTTATACTAGCTGTAAGCCCGTTGACCTCAACGGGGGGGTTTTTGTTGCATTTTTAAGTAGTCAGAAAATTTACTGGAGTGAAAAATAAATTGCAAACCTATTTATTAAATAAGCCAGAAATTCTAAAAGTAAAAGAAATATATCTCGGGGCATATATCGACAGCCCTGCCCTGTAGTATTTAAATTATATATAATATATTTTTTATAATTTAATTAAGGGGAAATTGGGGACAATCATACAGACGGACGGACATTATCGACTGTTAATATATAATTTTTTTCTTTCATATGCAAGGTTCTGTGTAAAAGATAAATCAAGTAAAACAAAAATCACTTGAACGGTCGGTATATGATTGTTAAATGGATTTATAGATTAGTAAAGTAATCATCCACTTACAAAGGCAAAAAGACGTAACCTACACAAAAAAAGTTTTATAAGAGGCACAAAAAACCTTTTTTTTTAATTATGTGCTAAAAGGAAAATATTAAATAAACACAACCTTTAAAGTGCACAATGACTATTGACTGGTTGATTTAATTGGCATTTCTTGGTAGAACTCTATTGTAATACGGTAACAATATCAAAGTACTTAGTTCTACAATTTTTTTAAATTAGTATGCCGAAATAGATATAAAATGATTTAAAAAAAATTGTAGAGCTAAATACTTTGATATTTTTTGGTGTTTTACTGACTCATTCTTTTATTAATTTAACACATTATTTAAGAAAAACCGTTTAACTTGATGCAATTTTCACAGGCCCTTATTTTTTCAAACTTAAATGATAAATTTAGATACTAATTCGGTATTTGTAGCTTACATCATTTTGATTGAACGTGTTTTAGATTGCATACATTGTGATTATCAAAAAAAAAAGTATCAACACTAGTAAGAGCAAAATCCTTTGTTTTTCTACAGTCGAATCATATGAAACATTTGAAACGGAGCTGCGTTGAGTTATGAAAAAAAATAATGATTAAATTACGTGGAATAATTAACTAATTTCATTTTTATTTAATAATTTCAAATCCGGCTTATCTCATGACGAGCTTTATCAATTGCTGATAATGATGATCAGTCGACAATGCTCGTCCTGATTAGGCTATCCAATCCCGGGATTTCGGGATGGATTTATTTTGAATCCGGAGATTGAGATTTTCTCACCGAGGAATTTGAAATCCTCAATTCGCTATACTTTTTCCTTGGTTTCTCACAGAACCTCGTTTTTTTTTTTTAGCTTACCGAGGAATTTGAAATCCCCGATTTGGTATACTTTTTCCCAGAATCTCACAGAAACTCGTTTTTTTTTTAGCTCACCGAGGAATTTGAAATCCCCAATTTGGTATACTTTTTCCCAGAATCTCACAAAAACTCGTTTTTTTTTTAGCTTACTTAGAAATTTGAAATCTTGAATTTGCCAATTTCGTGTAAATTTTCGGGATTTGCTCAAAATTTCTCAATCGCGGGATCGCGGCCATCTCAATCCCGGAATTTCGGGATCAAAAAATTGAACGGAATCCCGGGATTGGATGCCCTAGTCCTGATCATATGTAATAAAAGTAGAATTTCGAACATAATACCTTGCCACCAAGTTTTGATAGTGAACACCTTAAAAGTGGTTTAAATGATTACATTACATAAAAATTATCACTCGTCTTCCAAAATTATGAGTTTACAAACATATTGCAGTTTTGTCTATTTGGTTTCCAACTGCCTTTCCAGTGTAATAAAATACGTAAACAGCATCTCAATAATACTCTCTAATAATAACAATGTATTATATTCTCTACGGAATATTGAGTACATGCTATCCATTCATTACTATCGTTCCGTACGGACAATAACAAGAGATTTATCGCTCAAACGCTATTGAATGTTCCGTGAACCGTACAAAGTGAATAAATCATCAATGAAAAATTGAGTGCGTTTGAATTTCATCAATATTATCGCCAATGATGATGATCAACATCGCTTTGTTAGACCGTTACTTTATTATTCCCGCGCGTATATTAGGTTCGAATTTAAAATTGGATACCGACAGAAAAGTCTAATGGGAGGGATATAAATTTGTATTATTATATCGACTGTGGAAAGGAAAAAAGACGTAGCCCACACAGTAGGCCCAAATAACGTGTTTTGAAGATTTTGGGCCATATGTAAATTATAAATTATACACAACCTTGAAGTGCACGGAGACTTCTAAAGTAGTGTTTAATTGACATAATCTAATATATATTAAAGAATAATTTAAGATTTCGACTGAAGGTGCTTGGTGGAATTTCAATATTAAATTTGAATCGTTTAAACTATGTTCATTCTCACAGATTTTTTCACTAACGACCCGGGTTTCGCCTTTAGGCATCTTCAGGCAAACCCCGGGTCGTTACTGACAAAATCTGTAAGAATGTACATAGTTTGAACGATTCAAATTTATCTATTAAATTAATTGCTTAGGAAAAACCTTTATTTCAGTCTTTTTTCTTGGTTTTAATTTTTTACGAGGTCATCTTTTTCAAACTTAAAAGCCAAATTTACCTACTATTTTCAGCATGCATCCTTTTGATAGAACGTGTATAAAGTTTGATTCATTGTGATTATCTAAAAAAACTTGCTTTGAAAAAACTGTGGGTTACTTCTTTTTTCCTTTGCACAGTTGATATTATTATTTCGAAATAAAGCGAAAATAGTCCATCGCGTGAAATTTGACTTTATCATAAATGTATGACTGCACAAATGAATCAATGTTTTTTCTATGATTTTTTAGCATATTTTTCAATAGTCAATATTTTTGAATAGTACTTGTAGAAAAATAGTATGAAATTGTGCACTTGTTGACTGTAAAGAATCTATTCATATTTTTTGTGGAATATACTGCTTCTTCTTGACGTTTAAGTCGGGAGTGAACTTTCGACTTCGTACGCCAGTCGGTGATCTCCAGCACTCGTATGAGTAGTGTCACCTTATCCATCCAGCCATGGTCTTCAAACGCTTTATCTCCTCTCAAAGAAATCCCTCAAAATAAAATTGTGTATAAAAAAATGTTATAATGTACCACGTTGTCAGATCCGTCGTGCAGTTTTCCACGTCATAAGCTTTCTTGATGGATCTCATAGGTGAAAGTCCCAGTACAAAAAACATTATTTTTTCAACCGAATTATCGATTTGTGCATGAAGGCATGGGTTTTTGTGATGACTAAAAATTCGCTTCGTCTCTTCCGATACTAAAATAAAAGTGTAGTAGCTATAGAAAATCTGCAATCACGAATTTATTACATAGAATATTTAACAAACAAAATTTTGAATTATTACAAAACACAGTAAATATTATACAACCTAGCTTGCTCACACGATTTTATTAATGTAAAAAAAACTTGACGCTAAACTCTGCGCAGAGAACAAAATGGAATTTAATTTTCGTCGAAATGGAAAAATATTATTTCTTTCATCTCGGAAAAAAAACAAAACCACAAAAGAAAAAGTGAATTTACAACTGAAGGTCTCTGAAAGTATCCTCCAGAGGCCGGGAAGTCTCCCAACACACGTCAGGTGCGGATGGTGTCCCAAAGAGCAAGGAAGAAAAAAACAAAAATCACATCGGTATCGAAAAACAATGTTGCCATTTAAGGCCATTAACAATTGATATTACGGGTTACCTGATAATTTAGCTACACATTTTTTTTTTTTAAGTTTTTCACCCAGTTTTCCTCACAAAAGTGCTAGTGGAAGCGGGTGCCAATAACTCTACCGTGTCAATGTATTAAAATTATAAAATTTCAAAAAATCCATGCACTGCAGAATTTTGAAACAATCTTAAATTTTTTGTGATGGATGACGTCGAATTACATCAAAAAGAAAATATTTATAAAATAACTAACAGCAGTTGTTACAGTAATAAGCAAAGTTATTTTTAAAACAGATGACAGCCTATGTGCCTCAATAATTGAATTGTACATCACAGATTCACTGACACCCAGCGGAATAAAAACTCATACATTTGTTTTCTAAATTACATTGGTCTATTCTGACTTAACCATGTAATTCCGTAGTCCTTTTTTGCTCTCGGAGTTTCCAAATTTCAAATGCGAGATACCGTAAACGAAACGTGTAGTTTTTTCAATTTATTTGGCAATGAAGAAAACTATGTATAATTAGAATAGAACAGTAAAGTTAACGATTGCTTTAGAGATAATTTTACAATGCCAGACCCATAATAATTTAAGCAACTTACTGTGAACAAATTATTTTAGTATTCTAAATTTTCTAACAGTCAATTATTTTAGAAATATTTTGATCTTCTTACTACTTTTTCAGAAATTTTATAATCACATAAACAAAACACATATTTTCGACGAAATAAAATATCATTTTTTTTGTTTTGTATCCAGTAGAAATTAAAAATCCTAAGTTCCAGTTTATTATTTCTAAGAAAGAAGCTGGAATTATTGTTTGTTTTATTAATAAATAATACTACGAAAGCGATTTCGAAGACGATTCTCAGAATTGGCGCACGTGCCACAATTTTTAGCACAGGAAGAAACAAAATTAATTTATTAAAATACTTTTTATTTCTTAAGAATTTGTTCCGAAATGATACAAAGAGATTGTTTCTTTACCCTTATTATTTAAGTTAGTATTTATACAAAAAATCCGTCGATATTGAACTTTTTCGATCTAAAAATATGTGAAAAATGTCAGGTATTTCAATGCAACTTAAATCTAGAAATTTTAAGATGTTTACTGTCGCAGTTAACGTAAAAATAAGAAAAATCATAAAAACGCAAACCATTAATTTTAAATGAAGATTGAATAAAGATATTTACAGAAAATATGACTTACAAAAAATTATCATTGTACATATGTTCATAAACGGAAGATTTCGAAACGTTAACATATCGAAATGTGGAATGGATAAACTTTTATTTTCAAAACAATGATACGCTTTGTTCTGTTGATACAGTAGACTCATTTGGTTATTTCAACGCCACTTGTATAATGAATGCCTCCTGTGGCCTGACTCATCGGGGCGATGTGTTTATTGGGAAATTGACATCAACAGATAAATCAGAGGATCGAGCGAAGCGCTCGTACTGATAGGTCAGCTGAATTCAACGATGTAATCTATACACAATGTCAGAGGAACACAATGGCTATGGTGAGTTATACCTTGAATTAAATGGGAAAATTAGCGATTTGGTCATAATAGCGAGCTCGTTTTTTGTCCAGTTCAGAGAGTGCGAAAAACTTGCTCGTCCACTTGTTGTAGTTAGTATGGTTAGTTAGTTTATAGGAAAGCATAGATACGTAAGTACACAATATTTAATGTTGCAAGTCATAGATAACACTGTTATATTTGGAAAAATAGCAAATATGACTTCTAAAAATCTATAGAAAAACATTTAATACGTCTTTTACTACAGATTGATGTTTTGCTTATGAAATCATTTTCCATAAGCCTCCGTTATAAAAAAAGTACTGCTTAATGTTTCATTTAACAAAAACAAGACTTGTGCTATTTTTTGAATGCAGAATTTATCAATGTTTAAGTTGTAATTATCATTTACAATTATTTTTTAAAAGTTTTGGATAAAAATAATTTGCACTCTAAGCTAATAAAATACAACAAAATTTCATAAATTTTGATAGTTATGTACCCATGTAAAACATGAAATTTGAATTTTAACAAGAGTTTTTAATTAATAAAAAATCATCGTTATGGTTTATTAATTCCAAGCAATACGTATTTTTTTTTAAATTTTATTAATAAATATTTGATTTTTGTGTGGCTAAAAAATTAAACTAAAATAGCCTTTCAATTGTTTTTGAAGGACTTATTATTTCAATTTAAAAATAACACCAGTATTTTTTTTAAAACGAAATTGTCAGTCATGCTTATTGGTGATTTTAACTATATCTAGGTTAATCTTTTAAGCTTCGAAGAATAGATTAACGATGTTCAATAAACTATCTATGAATATTCAAAAGATATTAAAATTATACCGCAACGCTTACAGAAGATGGAAACATTTTAGCCAAAAAGTATGCACTGTAGATTAAGCGATTAAAAAGCAGTTTTACCGATATATTGATATGGTTGAATAAAATATTCGTTTTTGCCATTAAATATGGTTATAAGTTGTTATAAAAGTAAAATAACGTTTAAAAATGTATATTCAAAACCAGTAGTCAAAAAGATTCATTATGGACAAAATGGTAGAGAGTCACACATTATAATTGACGTGAGTGTATTTAAATAATTTAAGTATAAATAAATATTTATTAAACATTTCAAAACCCCTCGAAGTTTTAAGAGGGACTGGACGGTCTGTCAAAAAAAGGAGATATGACAATTCATTTGTTTGATCATTTAAGAGAAGTTATTAGAAAAACAAATGGTGTTAGATTTGATTATAATATATATAATTATTCTGTCTCTAATTTGGGACATCGCTGTTAAATATTTATTATTAGTAGAACTCAAAAACAAAGTATCCACACTCTTGCACCATAAAATTATTCTTATGCCAACCACAACCGTTTCTGATTTTTAAATATTTCGTTCAAAATAAATAATAATTATTGTCCTATTAGAGTCAAACAATAACTTTTTATAAATGCATTTATTGGAACAGCTAAAATAAATTTACTTTACAACTAAAAAAATAATTGAATTTTTATGGTACCCCTCCGATGACGGAACGAAGCATTGTAAGGCCGCAACTTTACTGGATGGATTGGGTGTTGCAAAACTTGCAAGTGCTGAAGGTCAGCGACTGGTAAAGAAGGTGGTAGAATCGAGTGGAGTGGAGTGGAGTGGAGTATATTAATTAAAGGTGCCAAGGCTTTTGACCCAGTCTGTATTGCTAAGAAGAAGAAAAAATATTATTACATGTAAAAACTTGGAAATTAATTGTTTTATTGTGCTTAAGCCAGACTCATTTGAGTTTTTCTATCATTAAAACAATTCATAATTTTTTTTGGTATTTTTTTCTTCATTGCGATAGATTGTTGAAGTTTCTTTTATTGTTATAAATGTCATAGTGGCACAAGTTTTTATACAATATTTTTTTATTAAGAAAAACTTTAGATTTAATAATTGCTTGAAGCAGCAACGCGATATGATACAGATTAAGTTTGTACTTTTTGTAGTAAAAAATAAAATTATCTTTACCTGGAAAAAATAAAATTGTTGCACTCCAGCATATTTTGTGTCTCATACTCATACTTTTATTCTCTATAAGTGTAGATACGGCACTGTTAAGCACAGAAGAGTAGCTACCAGCGATACATTAACTATGCAAGGTATCTTTTTTGTCAATTTATTTTAGTTGTGAGAGCTTAACTCTATTATTGTTATTAGGCAGTAAGTGGTTTATCTAGGGCAATCAATAAATTTGTCCGTTACGGATAAATAACATAAGTGAACTATCTAACGTCTAACGAGAATCTTTTTCACAAAAAAGTGCGCGACATTT
Source organism: Himalopsyche tibetana (assembly GCA_030503985.1). Taxonomy (NCBI): domain Eukaryota; kingdom Metazoa; phylum Arthropoda; class Insecta; order Trichoptera; family Rhyacophilidae; genus Himalopsyche; species Himalopsyche tibetana. Next base: position 14,268,135 of record JAPJYX010000015.1, on the reverse strand, counting down.
GTTGTTAACGATCGGAAATACGTTTTAGAAAAAGTACAGTTTGAAAAATGATTGCAATTCTTTCGAAAGAAAAATAACGGAAATGTTTGGTAGCAACATATTGTGTTTATTTGACTTCAACGCGTTGAGTGAGCTTTTTTCATTATATGTATCGCGTTTTTGCCGATGTTATTTTATGAAAAATAGAACTGTAGTCCCAAGATTACTCAATGTTGTATTGACCAACACTCGAATTTACTTTGTTTTCTTTTTTTCAAACAACATTTACCTATAAAATATTTGTGGAGTCAGCAAAACAGGTTCTTAATTCTGTGTTCAAATTAAAAATGTGTTATGGATAATTTTTACTAAAACACTGTTAAACTGTTTGTTCAATTTTTATTCCACATACATAATTATTTTACACTTTAATATAAATCGTTTATCTTATAATCAAAAATAGCAACGTGAGTTTCAAGGCGTCTTTACTGGATCGATGACCGGTCAATTTGAACTCTTGATTTGAACTGAGTGGAAGGAGAGTAGGATATCGGTTTTGGGCGTTGAAAGGTTATTGTTACAATTATAGTATGGCATAGAGTATTAACATAGTACTCTATGACAAGATGTCGAGTATACATAACAAATGGGCTAATTTTTAAAATGGGATATATATGTCCTTTTCAGGAAAACAAAAGGAAGATTTAAATTTATAAATAAAATGAGATGTTTTATCGTAAAATTAATCAATCCAACAACACTGATTTAGCTCGTCTTCTTACTCATATATGTACTGTGGTTATTATAGCATATTGAACTAATTTTTATTTTTAATACTGAAAACTTCTTAACGTATTGCACACATTACTAACCTACTTCAAAAACAAATAAGTTGAACACAAAAGTACAGTAAAAGTTTTAAATTCAATCGATACAGTTAGATCAAATGTTTGGAAGTCAAAAGCACAAACTGAAAACAATGACACTGATTTTTTCAAAATATAAATAGTTTCGTAAAGCACATTTATCTCAATAAAAGAATCGCTAGTAAGACTATTTTTTCAGTTCAGCAGAATACTTTAGACATACAGAATATTTTAGTGAAATCGTACTCATATTTGGTTTAGTGAAAGCCATTTTAATCAATATAAATTAATAATCCAATTTAACGTCAGATAAAACTAAACCCAATGATTTGAAAACTTGTTTCAAGTTTCATGCCAGATGCGTGAATTATTTGTTTATTCGTAAAACTCTCTGATTTCGTTTCATTAAATAAAACTATCCATTCCAGCACTAAGCAGAACTGCTGGAAGCTTTTTAACGATTCCATCATGACCGTAACGGCAGTGCATTGTGTAGTTTTCCTAACGGACGGAAAATGCTTTTCCAATGTAACTTGCACTCTGGCACTTTGCGCCGCGGAACGGGGAGCATCGTGGGAGAGCTTTTGCTTTTGCATGGCGTCGATTACCCCATAGCCTCTTTAAAGCCGCTGATGTTTATTTTTCATTACACACGCTTCACTGTCAGGGGTTGTAAAATTGGATTTACGGGGCTAAAGAACAGTGTTTGCGCTCGTTTTTAGTTGAATATATGTCTTCTTTATTGACGTTAGTCTATTATAATACATTTAAGATATTTGTTATATTACGTAAGGCATTTGGTCAAGTTATTGATAATACTGCTAGTTTGGTTGCGTGGTTCGAATCCCGTAGTGGAAATTTTATGCAAACATATTTCAAACAATTTATGGAATTTTGTCAAAGGGCATGTACATCTGTAATGTTCTTATGATACTTAACCTGTCCTTCAATCTTTACTGAAAACGAAGCCTATACTGTTTTTGAAACTACATAATATATCAATTTTTTAACTGTTTAGGCTGAGAAACTTACCGCCAGTTCTAGTAAACAGTTGTTTTATTAAGATGGCGCACAAAATATCCATTTGTTCTATGTATATCAAGTAGATAACTAAGTATTATATCGTTTAAAAATATATTGTATTATTTATATTTCAATTTTTCATTTAATCATTCTGAAACATATGAATTTACAACGAATAAATAAGTTATATGTTGTTCTTAATTATTTTAAGGATTGAATATGGCTTCAAATACATATCGACTGTGGAAAGGAAAAAAGACGTAACCCACAGTTTTATCACAACAGCTTTTTTTCGATAATCACAATGAATCAAACTTGATACACGTTCAAAAGGACGTAAGCTACAAATGCCGAATTAGTATCTAAATTTATCTTTTAAGTTTGAAAAAATATGGACCTGTCAAAATTGCAAACAGTAAAATGGACTAATATTATTATTAGATTATGTCAATTGTTGCCTATCAAATTGTATCTAAATAAAATGTATCTTAACTGTATCATTGAGGAGATATCATCTTCGGTGTGATGCAGAAAGGAAAAAAAAACAAGTTTATCGAAAAAAAAAAAAAGATTATGTCAATTAAACAACAGTTTACAATTCTTCGTTCACTTTTAGTCTGTAAATATTACATAATTTGCCTATTACTAAAAATCATTATAACAGGTTTTTTGCGCCTCCTGTAAAATTTGGTATGTGTGGGTTACGTCTCTTTTCCTTTTCACAGTCAATATGTATATTGTATTGTTTCAACAGCCAGTTTTTAGATCCGAGACCGCAATCAAAAAACTTGTCGGTGACTAAGCGTTGATTATATATTTCCAAGTCGTGTTTATTTTATGAATATCTGACGAATTTAAAATATGTAAAAATAAAAAAAGATCGCACTGGTATATTATCCAGAATCAACTTACTTACCCTTTTCCACCTATCCATGTTCTCAAAAGAAATATGAATTGATTCAGAAAAAAAATGTATGTAAATGTAAAAACTTATTTACCACCAATACGCTCGCTAGCTCAGTGAACTGGTTTCATTTCTACCTAAGAATGCGATCTACATTTGAATAGCAGTCGACTATTTTTTTATTTGTATCCCAGCAACAACCTGTTTATAATAATTTTTATTTTTTTCTGCCGCGCCCCATAATTTTACTACCTAGCCTAACCTAAACATAACCAAACCTAACCTACCTAACGGGTATTTAACATTTTAAAGTATAAATTTTAAGGTAGAACGCATATTAAAGTAAAAGCGTGAAGGTAGATTTCATACTAAATTAGAAATGTGAAGGTAGATCGAATGCTAAAGTGGTACTCATTTTGCACTGTGCTTAAGCAATTTGAAGTCAATTTTCTGATAATATCATTTGTAAATGAGGGCAATGTCATTAAGTAGTTTAGTAAAGTTTAGTATTAAAGATGACTTTGTTGCAAGATAAATATTGTTGATGTTAAGTTCCAATAATGGCGAGATTGACGTCCCCTCGGTAAAGGTTTACGAAGGTCTACGCAGCAAAGTACTTTTGTTTATTCTCGTTGATCCCATCTTAAAATCACCCAATTGCTTGCCGATTAAGATTTTCGGCTTCTGCGGCGGAAGATTTGAGATTCGGCATTTTGGCTCTCGACCTACTTTAGTTACAAAAAGCTAGCTTGGCTGAAAGCAGTTACATAACTTTCCTAAAGTCCTGATAAAGAAAATAATATTGCATTATGATTGTATCGAACTTAATGAGGCTTTCGGGTTTATCTTTGTTATTAAGTTACTACACAAAAGCTCCATAAAGTTAAACCATATTTTTCCAACCATTTTCACTTCTAATGTAGAAAATAAAAACTTCTTATAAAATATATCAACACAAGGTATTTTTTTACGAGTAAGTAAATGATTTTTTTTCTATCGATTTTTAAAATCTTGTTTTTAAAAGAGGTTACAGGTAGACTCAGAAATATTTTATAATAGTTCGTTTGTACGATTAAGGAAAGTTATGTATTTTTTTTTAGTGTATAGAGTTTTACAAAATGCCTTCTGTAACATGCGACATCTAAATATTTTCTATTCATAGTGTATTTTTTGCATGCATTAGTGCCGGAGTTATAATAAGATAGCAGATGCATCCTGTATTTCCATAAAAATATAATATTGAATTGAGTTGAATTTTTAAGATCTATTATTGGATCTGAGTTAGCAGAGGTAGGAAAAGACATACAAAAACCTAATTTTTAAAAATCGGTTTTTTATATAAAATCTAAAGATCGATGATTTTTTTACGTAGATTATAATTATAAACCATATTTCCATAACAAAATAGAACAATTTAAAGACGCGGTTTTTTTTGAAGATGTTAATTATCTTTTTTTCCGAGAATTGAAAAATAAGATTTTTGGTCTATTTATGTAAGTAAAATACAATTTCGTTTTTTTATTAAATAAAATAATCGTCGTTAATGTTACATACAGAGTTTGTTTTGATAATCTATTACACTTAACTAAAAAATTTAATAATTCTGATAATTCAAAAAAGAAAAAAACTTAATAAAAAAAAAATAGAATAAAAACACTTTTCATACCAATTGTTTAACCGAAGATCCTTGACAAAAATATACTTAAAAAGCATTTGAAATTGCTTATTGAGTTTGCAATGAAAAACTTTAGAAAACAGGAAAATCTCAACAAAAAAAAAATAGATAAAAGTGACTGGGAGAAAATTCAGAGGAAATGGAAAATTGTTGATTTTTATTCAACGCCTGTTTGATTTTCTAACCATTCGTTAAAAGCGTGAAAAAATGTTTATTTTTATCGAAAAAAATACTGCAGCGAAAAATACACTTTTACAAAGCCGATAATAATGAAACAAAAAGTGTTTTAGATGATCATACATAATGAAAACGAATTTTTATTTATATACATTTTGTGTTGAATAAAATTTCAAAATTTTCTGCTGTAAAGCAAAGATAAAAAATGTTTAGCAAAATCTTCTTTAATAAGTTGTGGATTTTTTACCTTTCCTTTATTTTCTCATGCGTTAAATAGAGACACTAGGTTCCCAAAATTTAATAACTAAAAAAAACATAATTGCGTTATTGAGAGCTCTTTGGATACTTTTTTCATCGGGTAAACCAGGCCATCATGTGGTCCAATTGAAGGTTTTGTGTGGCCCTTTCGAAGTTTTCAACTTTTTATTTATTGTGTTATCGGTAAATACCAGGGGCGTATATTCAGGATGTGCAGGGAGTGCGATGCACAGCATGAACGTCTGCAGAACATAGAACATGAAGCCATATATTTATAGTGCGGTAGTGTACCGTATACGCAAATACGATTGCTGTGTCCAGCTGCACGACCTGCCTTCACATACAACTGCATTCAGTCGCGCAGTCTTAGTACGCGTGGCGTTGAGTGAATCGTTTTGTATGGCACTCTAACGTCGAAAGGTGACCTTTTTCTTATTCGGTCTTTACGGCGTTCTTTAAAAAAAACTACGTCTCTACTTTTGTATTATATTATTCCTTAAAAGCAAATAATTTTTCATTTTATATGTTGGCGTGACAATAGTACTCCAGACATTTTGAAACATATTTTAAATATAGGTAAAGTCAAAAGAAATGTCATTTTTTTAATGCTACAAAAAAAATATTAAAAAAAAAAACCATTCAATATTATTCCATTAAATAATTTATGTTATTAGGTATGATCTTCGTCTGCAAAATAGGCAGTTTTTTAATACCTCTTTCGTAAAATCCTAGCGGCTTATTATTAAAATATGAATCCAAGTGATTTTTTACCTATTCAATGTTTGATTTTTTTTATCACAAAGTGAATGTTTCATCAACTTAAATAAGTGATAATCTGAAGGTATCATACACGGTGAATATGGTGGGTGTTGCAGATGTTCCAAATCCAGCCCTCTTTTTCTTGATCCTTATAATCATGACTAAGCAAAAAAACATAAAATACCGCAAATGTATCTCTTAGTCTCTGGTTTCTGCATTTTTCTTTGACGGTAAAAAAATTAAAAAATATATCATTACAAAAAGAATACTGATGGAGCTTTACAATGATACCAACCACAACCTGTTTCTTTTATAGAAACCGGTTGCAAACTGATTAGTGACGCATCAAAAAAATGACATTTCTTTCCATTTTACCAAAAAAACCACCTGGATTCATACTTTAATAATGAACTGCCAGAATTTTACGAAAGAGGTATTAAAAAACTGCCTATTTTGTGGAGGAAGATTATACCTTAATAACAGAAATTATTTCACGGAATAATATTGCATGGTTTTTTTTTTAATATTTTTTTTGTAGCATCAAAAAAATGACATTTCTTTCGACTTTACCATTATCTATATCCTAACATATGTCCTACTAGTAAAAGTATTTCAACATAACTTTTTCGATAACAACTGTTTTGACTAAGTTGGTCAACTTATTGCTTATAAGAGCGTAGTTTTGATATACCTTATTGTTTTTTTTTTATTTACTCGTAAATAAATAAAAAAATGAAAGTGTATTGTAAAATAGTTTACAAAAGTAGTAAAATTATGTTAAATATAAGCTGTTTCTTTATAATGTAAAAAAAACATTTTATTATGAAGGCTTAAAATATTTATGTGTAGCACATCAGAAACATGAACTATTTTACTTGGTCTACTAAGTGATTTCAGTTGGTCATCCTTGATCTTAGCCATTTTAAATCAACAAAGTAAAGTCATTGTTCTGAAATTACGTGTAGTTGATACCCAAAGTTTTGTTATTTTAATGTAGCTTTAGGCTGTCTGTTTCTTACTAAGTCAAACTAATTAACTCCTGAAATACAATACAAACTTTAGAATTTATTTCACGATACAAAATTTAAAGATATTCTGTTTTTAGTAAGATGCCTTGATCTTTTTCCGTGAATCAATTGGTAAATAATTAGATACCGACAAATTGAGAATATTTTCGTGAGAAAATGAATTTTTAACAAATGAAAGTAGCTGCCTACATCTTTTTCAATATTATCAATAGCATAAATGACCTGATTGGTTTGTAATTATTGAAAACTTGTCTACTAGTGTAAGTCTTAAAAACTATAAGAATAACTAAGCATGCAACATACAGATAAAGAAATTAAACTAAAAAATAACTGATTTCATCTGAAACCATTTTTAATACAAGAAATTTTAATCTATGTGTTATATCGATCCAATTTTAACTACTCAGAAGATTTCATTCTGCTTATAATAAGTTTTTTTATGTGTTTTATTTATTTTAAATGACGAAATTTTAATTGAAAGCTTTAAAGTTAAAAATAAAAACGAAGTTTGCGTATGTTTCTTATGAATATTAAAAGTATCATCTTACATAGACTAAGCCGTTTTTAATGAAAAATAAATGTTGTAGACAGTAAAACTGTATAAACGTTGGTATTGAAAAGTTTTTTTTAAACAAAAAATAAGTATGACATTAACACTATCGATGTATAATTAAAATAACATTTTACGTTTATTTTATTCTTATAAAAATATTTAAACAAATAAATACATACACTTATTCTCTTATAAAGCATTACAATGGCAGATATTTCAGCCAAATAGGCAATACTCTTGGACGTTCTTCTTATTTTGTTCAGGCTTAGATTCTTTTACGAAAAATTTCATAAATTCATCTTTATTTTGTTACCAATCTGGTTCTTAAAACATGGTGGTAGATAGAAATTTGTTGATTACCAGTCTATTCAAAACATTTTTATCGTATCCTACTTTATTCTTTCAGAATAAACCATAGCTATGCAAACTATGAGCACTTATAATGTGTACTAAATTGATTTCTGCATTTTAACATCTGCACAAGACTTCTTCCTTCCCTTCAATTTTCTTCTTTCTGTCAAACGCATTGATATTATAAAGCAAGCTTACATTTTCTAAAAACTTTCATCATACATTATTTTTAATAAGATGAGAACATTGCATATATCTAAACCTTAAAAAATACTATACTTCCAAGCAAGAAGTCGGGGCCTATGGCGCAGCGGTTAGCGTTGTTGGCTTCCGTGCTGGATCTCACAGGGTCGAGTTCCAGTACGAACAGCATTTTCACGATGGATTAATAGATTTCTGTTCAAAGGCATGGATGTTTGTGATGCCTAAAAGTTCCCTCTTACCTTTCCGATACTTAAATAACTGGGCGTAGCGAGAGCGATTAGTTAACCACTAATCCTGTCCTAGCCTTATCCTTTTACCCTTACTACTTACTATCTTTGATAAATAGAGGTTAAACTGCTGAGTAACAAGCAATTCTCGTAGAAAAACTTTTGTTGATTATTCTGTTGATTAGTACATGGCCTCCATTAGGCGGCCATGTACTTAACATTGGGAGCAGACGTGGATAAAAAAAAACAAGAAGAAAGCTTTGAGACATTCAGCATATCAGCATAATAAGAGAGTTAACACCCACCTTTAATAAAAATGTATTGTTTATTGTTTGATTGACATGTTAAAGGAACATTGTGTCTTTATTAATATTTTAATCGTCTGTCATTCTTTCCTCAGCAAATGATTGCTTAGTATTTTGTTTATTATTAATTTATAAGCATACATAAACATGATCATTAACCATTAGCACCCTCTCGAATTCAAAATACACGCTTTCAGTCAATTTGGAGATGTGTTTATTGGAAATTTCCATCGCTCGCTTGACGTTAAGTAAATACAGACAATCAAGATCGAGAACACAGCCGCTATGAACTTAAAATCACGCCCTTTTGCTGCACAGAGCTTTGCAGGGCATCGACATCTTCATTTGAACTTTACAAGTACAACGGGGAAGTTCTGACTCAGACTAAATTGAGTAATTAAGCACTTAAATGGTTGAACATAAGTAACTGTTAGAGACAAGATTAGTTTTTGCTTATTAGAGTAGGTGATTGTATAAAAAATATTACATTATAAATATTATCCGCATAAGAGCTTATTAATATCGTTTAGTTTATTAGAATATCAATTCTTTATTTCTTATATAAAACATAATTTACATTGTTTGATGTCTGACTTGAATAACGATTTTTTTTATTTAATGGCTTTTCTTTCTTTTAATGGTCAATGATCTTTTATAACTCTTAACACAAATTACGTTAGCGAGAAATTGTCGTTAGTTACCAAGAGGGTGAGGACAGAAAGATGGGGCTAGGGAAGGACTATTATTCTCTCTCACTGGCACATTTTAATGATCAAATAGACGCTAAGGGGTGGTTTTGATGGATTAAATGAAAACATTAATCAATGAACGGACGATCGTGGCCATTTCAGTGCGTAATTGAGTGTCATAGAAAATAAAAACCTCTCACTACATGGTTTCTAGAACAACTTTAATGTATAGCACAGTAGTGTTACCTGAATATGAAAAATTAGTGACAGAAAAACAATTTGCATTTTTATATTAAAAGGCAGGCATATACGTATTTTAAAGATACAAATCATAACTTTGCTTACAAGGATGATTTGTCAAATATTTTGCTACTTCAAAAAGTGTTTTCAGTGTTTCAAAATTGCATAGTGGATAATATCAAAGTTTTTAAATTAAATTTTAAGTATTATTAAGAGTAAAAAAACCGGTCTATAGTGTTATTAATTAATAAGAAAAAAATGTAAAGTGAATTACTACAATACTTCGAGTATTTTAAGATTTTGACTGAAGGTGCTTAGTGGAAGTAATATTTAATTTGAATCGTTCAAATTATATACATTCACACAAGTTTTGTGACTAACGATCCGGGTTATGCCTTTCGACATCTTCATGCGTTCAAGTGCACAGATGAACTTGGACTGAGTCAGTCAGTCGCTTTGTGTGAATGTACATAATTTTAACTATTCGAATTCGTGTATTTAATTCATAAGCCCTTGTTTAATGGAATTTTTAAGATGTCCTATTTAATAAAAGCGTTCCTTAGTAAGCTGTTCCACTAATAGTTTACTGTATAAAATAAACAGGAATTCAAGTCAGTGGCGTGTTTAAATATCATTTTTTAAACAATAAATGGATACATTTCAATCGAAACACAATTATTTGAAAATTGTATTTAACATTAAAAAAAGGAAACATGTTAATATCACCATAAAAATATAAATAATGCGTTTTTGTTGGGATGAAACAATTAATTTAAAAATTTAAGAGGTCACTATTTATGACACTGGCTCCCTGTTAATTCTATTCAGTGAAATATTGGTAATAATAATAAAGTTTGCTTTACTCAATTGTGATTTTTTTTAGCTGGATTTTATCTTTTACACAATATTTGTAAATAAGCCGCTTTACAATTTTTTTAAAATTAAAGTAGACCGTTTCATTAAGTTTTAAAAATCAACCAACATCTAAATTATTCGATCACAAAACTATTTATTGATGTATGTCATCTGCCAATTCATATTTATTTTTATAAAATTATTTTTGCTATCTTCTGAGATAAAAATGTAAAAAAAAAACAAATCAAATCAAAATCAAATAAGACATACATATAACACATTTGAAACGTATGATTTTTATGTAAAAATAATAAAATATATATATTGACCTCAAAAGTACTGTAACCGTGCATTTTTTTATTGATATCGTTTTAGTACTATGCAAAAAACTTTTTCCTGTCAAAACAATACCCTTTTTGAAATAAAATATTCATAAATCGGACGATAAACATTGTTTTCACTTGGAGTACAAGTAAGGGCGATAAAACCGATAGATCAGTAAAAAATTTTACGTCTCTGAACGTAATAAAATATACGACGCTAACGATGTTCGTAGAAGTCAAATTTTATAGCTTTAATTGAAAACGCTGAGTAATTTTTATACTAAGATTTTACATAAAAGTTGTTTCATCATTTATACTCCCTTTTCGAGAATCTTATTATAATAGACCAAATGAAGTATACTATATCAATAAATATATAGGTAATAAATAAATACAACATAAAACATGTAACACTTTTACGCGGTTTTTATACACGATTTTCAAATAACACGGTCCACAGAAATTAACAAATAGATACAATAATATTCATTTACAAATTAATGTTGCATAATCACTCAACTATTTTTAACACTGTTCTTTACACGTTTTACATTTAAAAGACCAAGTACTATATCCTCAAACAAATTATTTGTCCTAACACGATTCCCAGACACAAAAGTCATATAAACGGATATCGGATTTTATAATAATTATAAATTGAAAAACTCATGACAGTTATAACAAAGGCTTCATTTGACCTTAACATATCGACTGTGGAAAGGAAAAAGGACGTAACCCACACATATCAAATTTTACAGGAGGCGCTAAAAACGTGTTTTGATGATTTTGTGACATATGCAAATTATGAATTATACACAACCTTGAAGTGCACGGATACTTCTAAACTGGTGTTTAATTGACATAACCTAATATTAATAAAATAAATTGTCTAGGAAAAACCTTTTTTTCAGACTTTTTTTGTTTTCAATTTTCGCAAGCTCATATTTTTTCAAACTTAAAAGCAAAATTTAGATACTTATTCGGCATTTTCAGCTTCCATCCTTTTGATAGAATGTGTATCAAGTTGTATACATTGTGATTATCGAAACAAAGCTGTTTTGGAAAATTGAGGGTTAAGACCTTTTTCCTTTCCACAGTCGATATAAGTTAAGCGGTTGAGTGTTGCTATATTATAACATTTATTCAAAATAAATAATTATAAATCGGATGCAGACTTCAAATTCGTATTTTTTTAATATCGTGTTTTCTTATTTTATAATGCTTGTAAAATTGAAACCAGCAGAAAAACATTAAAAAAAACTCGATAGAATAGATTTTTTTAAAAATCTTATAATAATAAATTATAATTCTGTAATAAATTTAAGTATTTTTAAATAAAGACTGTGGCAAAGGCCATGGTCGATCTTCTATTGAGAGAGGTAAAATCTAACTTCCCTTATGACGTGTTTGAATCTACCACTTAAACCTTGCTGTATAAATTATCTCTCAATAGGTGATTGCATTAATTCGCTTGATGAAACGAGATGGTAAAGGGGAGTGTTTACGTACGTGGTTTATTTATTAATTACCCTCCTAAATCTGATCAATTAATGGCACGTGTTTCATTATATGTAGCATCCAAGAAGCAAAGCATTTACATGCTTTATTTTTATTTCATTTACTGATTACTAAGCAGTACAGAATTCTGAATAAAAAAATAAAGTTGTTACATAATAGAGGAACAGATTTTTTTTCGAGACCAGAAGACAAATAAGTAAGCGAATTCTGTTTTTTAAGTCTTATAACAGTATTAATTAAAAAAACAACTTGAAAAGGTATGAATGTAGGTTATTGTTTATTTAATTTTAAATTTCGACTGAAGGTGCTTGATGGAAATTCAATGTCACTTTAGAATTATTTTCATTTTGTCCACTGACACTCAGTTAGAGTGCATTCGTGCACTGATTATTACCGGAAAATGCCGAGAGGCGAAATCCGGGTCGTGTTCGACTAAGAATTTTATGAAAGTGTACAAAATGAAAATAATTCTTAATTGTTATTGTTTATGTTTATTGTATTTACTGTTGACTTCTGGGGACTAGTTGCAAAAGCGATTCGATGGGTCTGGGATTGAAACCGGACAAAGTCAATATTTTTATTTACTCATATGAAAGTCCATAATATCTCAATTGACTTAAAAATCCAAAATAACTATTGCAATAGCCATTTTTAGTTATAATGTCAAACTTTTGGTGTGTGTAAAACAGGTTTTTGAGCGTTGAATCGAACGAAACGCTCGTAATAATTAAATGAATCGCTAAAAGCAACTTATTTGCGTGTCGACGCTTACTCGGTCAATATGTTTGCTCGGCCCCGTACTTGGTTAGTGTAAATGCGTCTTCTCATACTACCACTCTTATATTATCTTCAAAATAATAGAAAATAAATTATTGGTAATGCAGTAATTCATGTTTTACGAATTTGGCTCTACTAACGTTTGTGGGAGTCAGCTCCTATGTCGAGTCCATTAAGCATTGTGGGGTATAATTTCAAAGGTTTAACCTGAGCTGTAAGCAAACAATAATATTATTAACAGTGGGATTTTTACGTTACTTAGTCTCAATTTGTAATCGGTACTTGATTTTATCAGTTGATGTTACTAAAATAGGTTATGTTTGATCGAATTGTTTTTGTTGTGTTACATCGTCGGGTCTTTTACGATTTCAGTAAAACACAATAAAAGTTATATGTATTGCAAAAACTCTTTGCAAATTTACTACCAATGCTATTTGATGAATCATATAAAATAATAGATTTCTTTATCACTACGATACATTTTTATGTCTAATTAAATTGACTTCATAAAACATGTCAATTAAGAGAATCCTAAGAATTTTTGTACACATATCTTATTTCTTTGTGTCGTAACAAAGAATGGTTTTTCTTACTATCACTGTTTCATTACTTTTATATCAGTTTATGTGTTTCAAAAGCCAGAATACAACATTGACATGTTTTAAAATCATAATCGCTTATTTTTTCTTTGCAGGAATTTATTATATAATATTATATTATAAAAAATGTATCAATTTAACATTAAACCAAAAAAACAATATAAACCTGTGAAATTTAAAACAAAACCGAGTTATTTATTCACAATTGAACAATAAATGACAAAAAACAGTAAAATAAATATTGATTAAAATAATCATTAAACGATAATTAATGGTCTATATCAGTGATGCACAAATGCGGCCCGAAATGGATATTTTTGCGGCCCAAAATAACAAATACTTTATCAAAGAATTTTTCGTTAAATATGATAAAAAATAGTATTCGATATGTGAACAATTTATGCAGTAGCAACGATATATAAAAAAATCAACGTTATTTTTTATTATTTAATATGATTGTATTTACATGGATATAATATTAATATGTATATAAAAATCGTATACTGATTTATCGATTATCTTGACAGAAAAATACAGTTTGATTGTGAAACATTTTTTGTGTGCATGTGGAATAGTGCGCGTATAAAGTTCTTTATGAACTTTTATTTTTTTCTAACAAATTAATTGTGTCTGAACTAATTTTCTCCCCATTTATTTATAATGGCAGAAAACACTAAGAAACGAAGAAAAATCGAAGAAGAAAATAGAATTTTCCAAGAACAATGGACAGACAAGTACTGTTTTATTGAATATAAAAAAAATATATATGTTTGATTATTGGAGTACCGAAGGAATATAATCTAAATCGCCACTATCAAATGAAACATAAAGAATTTGACGAAAAGTTTAAGGGAGAACTTCGTAAACAAAAAATTGCATCTTTAATACAATCCTTATCGGCTCAGCAAACTTTTTTTATCAAATCAGCCAATACATCAAAAGCAGTAACTGAAGTGAGTTTTAATATTTCTCAGTTAATAGCGAAGACATCGAGACCTTTTACTGATGGAGACTTTGTGAAGAAGTGTTTAGTAACCGCATCTCAAAAACTTTGCTGTGCGAATTGCGTGAAGAATTTTGAGTCAGTGCATCTTACTCGAATGACTGTGCAACGTCGTGTCATAGATATTGGAGACAACATTGCGTCGAAATTTTCAGAAATATCCAACAAATTCGTATATTTTTCACTGGCTGCAGATGAGTCCACTGACATTACTTCTACCGCTCAAATGAGCATATTTGCTCGAGGTGTGACGTCAGAATTCGAAATTTATGAAGAACTCGTCTCTCTGAATTACATGAATGGACAGACCAGAGGTTCTGATCTGCTGCAGGGCATCCTTCAAAGCACGACTAAAATGAATTTGGATTTATCCAACCTTTGCGGAATAACGACAGATGGAGCACCGGCAATGATTGGGGCAAATAATGGGATGGTGTCCCTTCTCGAAAAACATTTGCGTGAGCTTGGCCACGAAAACTCACTAATTAAATATCACTTCATTTATACACCAACAAAATCTGGTTGGAAAAGATTTGGGATTTGAAAATATAATGGCCACTGTAGTGCACACAGTTAACTACATTAAATCTAACGGACTTAATCACCGACAGTTCAAAACCTTTCTTGATGAAATCGATGCTGAATATAAGGACTTGTTGTACTACTGCGAAGTTCGTTGGCTAAGCAGAGGCAAGGTTTTGATTAGATTTATGTTACTTTTAAATGAAATCAAAATGTTCCTTGTCAATAAAGGAAAGTCGATCGATGTCTTGGAAGATCCTCAATGGCTGTGTGACTTAGCATTTCTGACAGATATTACAACACATCTTAATGATCTGAATATTCGATTGCAGGGAAAAAATCATTATATTTCAGACATGGCAAACAATATATCAGCCTTCCAAGAAAAACTTAAATTGTTTCATTTACAGATGAATGAAAATAAATTGTGTCACTTTCCGCAATGCAAAGAAATGGTTTCTTTACATGGCATTGATTCCAGCCAGAAGTATGCTAGCCACATAATCCGAATTCAAAAATCTTTTCAAAGGAGATTTTGTGATTTTAATCGTGACCGATACTTGCTTAAGACATTTGCCAACCCCTTCTCAGTATTCATCAATGAGGCCGATTCATCATTGCAACTAGAGTTGATCGATTTGCAGAACAACGATCAATTGAGATCGAAATATCAGGAAGGGGATCTGCAAAGTTTTTATAAATATCTCCCCGAAGAGCAGTTTCCTACCCTACGTAAAAAGGCTGTGCTTTATGCAAGTCTTTTTGGAAGCACCTACATTTGCGAGCAAGCATTTTCCATATTAAAACTAAATAAGTCTCAACACAGAAACCGCTTGAACAATGATAATCTCAGTGCTGTACTAAGGATAGCAACCACAAACATTGAACCCGACATCAAAATGCTTGCTGCTCAAGTTCCATCGTGCAAATCTGCACGTAATGTGGAGCGGAAAAGGATCGAAGTTGCCGATAAAATTATGCAATTATTAAATTAAAAATAAAATATAAAATTTATATCACATCTAGTGTAATATATCAATATTTTTTTTTCACTTTTACCCTTTGCGGCCCCCGAAAATTTTTAAATGGATAAATTGGCCCTTCTCTCAAAAAGCTTGTGCACCACTGGTCTATATACAATTTAAAAAATTTAAAAGTCTAATTAATAAGTACAAGTATTTTTTCAACCATGTCCGCTTCCAATGTGGAGCATATGTGCTCCTAATGGAGTTTATCTCACCAGAAGTGTTTATACGAGAACTTGTTAACGCTTGTTACTCAGTTTCTCGACCTCTGTTTTTTCAAAGAGAGTTGGAATAGAAGGATAATGATAGGACAGGATTAGTAGTTACCTAATCGCTCTCGATACGCCCCGTTCATAAGATAGGATGGATGAGAGGGAGGAATACAAGACATCACATACATCCATGCCTTCGAACAGAAATTTTTAAATCGATTGAAAAATCAATATACTGTCCGTACTGGGATTCGAACCCGTGATCTCCGTAACCGAAGCCAACGACGTTGACCACTCGACCATACATGCGACTAAAAATTGGCCATCAAAAATGAATTTGGAAGTTTCTACAATGATCATTATTATTACAAGTAAATAGTATGTTTTATTATATGAAAGATAATAATAATTATAATATGTTTTTATTCCAGAAATAATAATAGCAAGGTAAAGCGAGAAATCGTCTTGCTGGATACATAGAAACAGTTTCGATTCGTAGATAAATAATGTAAGTAAGAAAATAAACAAAATATAATACATAAAATCATCTATTTAAGACGATCTTAAAATTATTCGAAATAATACGATCATTACCCAAGCACGCAAATTGCATTAACAACTTGTGTTTACTAGTCCAAGCACTTGAAACAAAACTTGAAATGCAACGAGGTATAAAGTGCTCTCCAGCGTTATGTTTATCAAATTCGTAAGTGCTAATTTACTATGCAGTTGCACAACACTATGACGAACATTTTGTATGCAGTAATAAAGTATGTTATACTATGAATATAAGCTTAGCTTTATTATCCAAGAAACGAGTATCTTGTATTATACAATGGATATGAACTATTTTGCTATAAAATATCGTCTTGCTCGTACATGCTACTTTATTAAAATGTTGTACCATACACAATATTGTTATAAGTAAAAATGCTTTTATTTAACTAAATATTGCTAAAAATTTTATAGTAAACCATCATTACCATGCTTAAACGGAGTTATGTTTGTTTTTTACACAGATAAGTTGCCTCATTATAAAATTTATTGTATCGTATTATTTTATGTCAATTTCGATTGAAATCATATCAAATAATTCCCAAACTGTTCTGCAAAGAACCACAAATAATTAATTACATCATTTCTTAATTAAAATAATACGTAATTATTTAATCCCTTTAGAAGTGAAGTGAGCTTATTGATATTTAAGGAAACATTGAGTTTGATGCGTTATAATATTTAACATGTATTTAAATTTTGTTTTTAACAATAAATAAACAAAAACACCTGACTGTATTTAAAAGTCTAATAGAAAATTTCACCACTTTGTTGCTTGGCTCACTTTACTTCTCAATAGTTAATTTTCAGCGTATTTTCGTTCGTTTATTTTTTTATCACTAATTTGATATTGTCAAATTATATTTCTTTTCTTTTAAAGGAGACGTTAATTTAATTATGTCCCAATTTTCTCTTCCAGTGAAGAGCGTATGAAACATTTCAACTGAAATTATTTGCTAGTACTTTATTTAATTCATTCATTCAAATAAAAAAAAATGAGTCCAAGAATTTTTTTTTTCTGAATTAGGTTTAACTTTTGCTTTGTTTACAACATTATCAGAAATATAATCACATTCATAAATCAATTGATGAAACTATCCGTACAAAATTCAACCGCGTCGATACTGGCAACCAAATAATACAAATATATCCGAAAACTTTGACCTCTCGACTATTTTCCCCACCCAGTAGTATAATAGTTTATGTTTAATTTTAGCTGAATTAATACAGTTATATTTTTAATTAACCACTTGAATACCAAGCGGGCAAAGGTGTCCGGAACATATGCAAGCAAACACGGATCATAAAGAAATTTAAAAAATCAAATACTTGGTATTCTAATAGAATATAAGCAATATGTTGATAAATATGTGTAGTGCTATGTATAGTGAGTCAATATACGTTTTTAAAATATCGAATTCGAGTGTATATATTAGAAAAAAATAATTTTCTCAAAAACACGTAGTATATCTGGGAAATATTAATGATTTATTTGCGCGGTATTCAAACGGTTAACGTGAGAAAAACTAGCAAAAGTTGAACCTTCTCGTTACAGCTAATGACAGTGTGCCAAATAGTTTAAAATTAAAGGGTCAAGCGAGATAAGTTTGATGTGAATTGTTTTTCAAGTCACTCAAGATCGACTCAAGATGAACGATCACCACAACACTTACGTCTTAGATCTAAAATTTAATTTTTTACAATAATCTTATCAGAAATTGAACCTAGCAATTACCTGATTAGCAAAAACAAGATTTTACCAACTAAACACTTCATAATTAAACAGACGAATACATTTGAGAACAGTTAATTTTTAAAGAAACTATTTTTGAAATCCAGGATTGGCAATTAATACAATTGAATTTTTTTCCGATTTATTAATAAGTGATTTAATTTTATCATCTATCAATTGTTTTCAAAGTATGTCAAAGATTTATTAGTATTATATTTTCTGTAACATTATATTATTTTCTTTGCCTTTTTACCGTATCATCTGATATAAAAATGTATCATTGCCGCGCAACGAGAAGAAGCAATTTGTTATTCTGGCGCACTTGGTTGCAATTCATTTTCTTCCTACGACTCTATTTCAAAGTGATTGCGTCTAAGATACAAACTTGGAAAAGGCGACACCGAGATAAAGTGTGAGAATTTTTAACTGTCAAACAAGCCCAGGCTTAAAGCATTGTGCAATCCATCGTCAGCCGCAAAAGGTAATATAAGTGCCACTGAATCGGCTATAAAAAGTTTATTGAAGAGCCAAAAAAATCGTTTGAAATTCAAAAATAATGAAATTATTCAAATTCACAGTCACGCTGCATGATCTGTTAAAAGTATTTTTTCGCCATCTCTTTACTAGAAACTCACGCAGAGTCATTGTCGTATATTTATCCCTCCTCTATTATGCGTAAAAAAACATCAAACTGTATATTCAAGTTGCAAAACCTACTCTGACCGATTTTTGACGAAAATTAGTTAAAAATACTCGTTATTAAAAAATCATTTAATCTCTTGAAATATCATTGTATGTGTACAACTATTTGTTCGAAGATTCGAATCAACAGTGATAAAATATTTCTATGTTTGCACAACTGTTTATAAAAAACTAAAAAAAAAACAACTCAGTACTAATAGTATCTAGTGTTACATTTTTTATTTGAAATCCGTGTTAACAAACCATTAAGCTCGTTTAAAAGTTTTGTTACAGTTCTTACAATTGCTATTATAAAATTCAATTCCCTGTGATAAATTCATTAAAAAACAATGTCCCGCTGAACAATATATTGTCAGTAATGACTTTCGCTCAACAGAGTATAAGGTAAATATGAAACGTTTAATGGAATTGGTTCACATTTTCATTGATATTGTAAACGTATAACAAAATACAAAACATTGTATTAATTTATTTCTCAAAATTTTGATTCGTAATTAACTAACGATGAACACAATATAATTTGTTTTTTTCAACCATATCATTGATGAAGCTTGTTTTATGAATTTTTAGCAGTTTTATTTTATAGCGTGTAATTTACCATTTGCATTTTCTGATACATCTAAAGAATATATGAAAAGGTATATTGTGTATCTCTACTTAGTCAAAATATACGGTTTAGCTAAATTGAATTTAAACATAATTATGACTAGAACTTTAAGCCGAAATAGCTATCAACTAGATCAAAAATAGTTGTAGAACTAAATACATTATCAATTCGACTATATATTTAAAAAAAGGTTACCAATTTATTAATACAAATAATAAGTTAAATCTTTTGCTGTCGCCAATTTTGAATGTTAAACGGATGGAAGAATTTTTTCACATCAAATAAATAAATGCATTAAAACATACAGTGTTAGTCTTACAATTAAAAACACGTGAAAACAGTTACCAAACAGATCAACAGTTGCCATTCTGTTATACCTAGATCTGATTAAAATATACTTATAATTAAATTTATAAAATGTCATTTAAGTTACTTTGTCGCAGTTTAAATCGTTTTAAAATATGAGCAAAACAGCAATGTTCTTTTACATTCATCGGTGCAAAACTTTTTCCGGTTTCTTGCGGCTTATTGTGAGTGTTTGCAAGCAATTCTCATTAGCGGTACTTTGATATACGATTCAATAAAAACTGTTATGGCGTGAAGTTTTAATGCGAGTTAAAATGGTTGGCTAGCTAGCTGCAGGCGAAACTAACTTGGAGTACGTTTCTGTGCATATACATATCTCATTACTAATGTATTCATCGCAAGGGAACTCACAGCCACTTAGCATGCAATTTGAGAAACGACCCCTTGCAAAAAACAATGTCACGCCATTTATGGCAATGTCTTTGAGACATATTATTATTTAAGACCCTGAAATGTTTCTTTAATTGTAGCAATCTGAATAATACCATTTTGTTTAATTGTAAGGATACCATGTTGGGTCCGTGGAGCAGTGGTCGACGTCGTTGGTTTCCGTGACCGATCTCTTGGGTTCAAGTCTTAGTACGAACAGCATTTTTTTCAATAAATTACATAGCATAGGTGTTTGAGTCTAAAAATTCCATTGCATCGTTACAATTCTTAACGCGCCCCCTACGGTGCTAAGAATACTTCCGATACGTTGCTGGCTCTTTAGGAACAAAGTGGAAAACGCGTTTTTTTTATATACTTCCTGAGTTTTTACCGTCCATCAAGGGGAGGTAAGTGTTAAAATATGTTTTTTCACTTGGTTCTTTAACGACCAGTAAGTGTTATGCAGCGGGCCGTAGCGAGAGTGATATGAAAACCACTGGTTCTGTCATTTTAAATATCCATATACCCCTATTATCTTTGAAAAAAGAGCAACTGATTAAAAAGTATTTCTCGTAAAAAAACATCAGTTGAGATACTTTCATTGGGAGGTCATAAACTTCACTCTTGGAGTGAACATGAAGTAAAAAAAACACTAACAAATGTTTAGGAGTTCACTGTCAATTCTTGTTGGAAAGGCAATTTATTAAAAAAAAATATTTTGTACTAATAATACTATATCTATTATAAAATAGATCACGACCATTTAATGCTGTGTAAAGTACAAAGGAATATAGTGTTCGTATTAATATGTAGCATTGTTAATTGAAAAAAATAAATAACAATAAAGGGTTATACCAAATTAAGTACGTCTAAGAACAACGTGTGACAAACAGTTGGTTAAATAAATATAAAAAAATTATACAAATAACAATACGCTTATGTATTATAAAAACATTTCATGTGATTTCGGAAGATTTCGTAGCAGCGTGAAGGACTTAAAATATCACTTTTAGAGTGTTCACAGTCAATACTTGGTGGAAAAGCATTATATTAGTAAAAACACAATATATAGGACTGGTTTCGCTCGTTGCGAGCATTGTCAACTGTTGACAATGCTCGCAGTGAGCGAAACCGGTCTCGACCTAATTAATAAAGTGGAATGAAGTACAAAGAAATATTGTGTTTTTACTAACTTAAAATATATATATATTAGTGAAGTTTATGTGGATAACTTACCTTTAGTGATTCAGAGTGAGTGTATCCAGCATTTTTTTGGAAGATTGGTATTTGGATCTTTAGAAGTGATGTTTAAAATGACGTAGCAGGGTGGATATCGACTGTGGAAAGGAAAAAGGACGTAACCCTCAATTTTCCAAAACAGCTTTTTTTCGATAATCACAATGTATACAACTTGACACACATTCTATCAAAAGGATGGAAGCTGACAGTGCCGAATTAGTATCTAAATTTAGCTTTTAGGTTTGAAAAAGATGACCTTGTAAAAAAATAAAACCAAGAAAAAACATTTAAATGAAGGTTTTTCTGGGACAATTTCTTTAATTAATATTAGATTATGTCAATTAAACACCAGTTTAGAAGTATCCGTGCACTTCAAGGTTGTGTATAATTCATAATTTGCATATGTCACAAAATCATCAAAACACGTTTTTAGCGCCTCCGTGTGTCTATGTGTGGGTTACGTCCCTTTTCCTTTCCACAGTCAATATAATGACTTCTTAGATGTTTTTTGGAGATTAAAAGATAGCATGCCAATTCAAAGCCAATTTACTATAAATACAGTTCTATCAATATCGGCAAAAAAGATTTACATAAGACAAACAAAACCACGTATAATCTTTATAAAAAATAAGTTATGAAGTGAAATATGAAATAAAAATTAGTCTACGAGTTTAAAATTGCTGTTTTTTTTTATTGAGCACATGTGATGTAATCGCTTATAGAAAAAAAGATTCAACATTGCAATAGTTAGCACCGCTTAAACGAATGCCCTTCAATATGGTGTGGTGTATAAACAAAAACCAGACAACTTAAGTTATTATTAAATGTAGACCTTTTTGTATTTTGTACTGCCAATAAAAATGGTTTTATTTTGATGGCAGCATGCAATATTGTGATTAATATACATATTCAAAACATGACTGAATGGTCATATCTTGAAAATCTGAAATGTAATAACCAACAATAAACTATTTATGCAAATGAAGCAAAGTTATGCACAAGAACAATAACTTTGTAGGTAACTTTAACGTTTATTCTTAGAATGAGCATACGACCATGATGTTGAAAAATGACAATGCATTCGATTACTAAACTATTGAATCTTCAGAAGCGTTAATTTGTTTTTTTTTCTTTGGTATTCGAATTGGTTTTTATTTCATTCTTAATAAATATTTTTTATTAAAAGAACAAAAACTTCACCATTTTATGTACGTAAATAATACGTTACCAACCATGTCAAATACGAATATTTTATAACTGTAATTTTTTCATTCATTCATAGTTTAAGCAATTACAAGAATAGGCTTCACAAAACATTGGTAAACTACGAATTACTATATAGAATGTATACTTTAGGGTCTCCATTCATGATCATTCCGAAATTCAAAACTGTTGGGTAATAAACCGATTAAATGTGACATTAATCGTTTGCGTAATGGTAGGATTTTTAAAGCCCATTGACGAGAGAAACCCATCATTCCAACGCGTAACCAAATAAAAACACTCTTAATAAGTAAACTGCCGTAGTCTGCATTTTGGCTAATTTTAGTTATGAATGAAGCTTATACAATTTCATGTTTTCCATCGTCGGAGAAAACTGCGGTTTTATTTGAAATATATTTCACGAGACATCCAAAACTTTATTATAGTTTTAAATACAATGACTAGAAATTGCAAATATAGCACTTCAGTAACTACAATATCCGGAATAAGTACAAAAGTGTTCCATTGATTGTTTCAAAATGTCATGATTATTATTTCCAATTGCAAACAAACAGCAATGATGACCTCGGAAATACAAATTATATTAAATTCGCAGAAATCTTTGGAAAAATACATTCTTGTTACTAAATCCTCTTGAAATTCATGCATTTGAGCTCCCGTTTCATTTGAAATCGATATTGATATACATAATTAAACATTATGTTACAGATTTCTGTTTTTATGATTTTATTTAAGTCAAATGTGAAACTACTCTGATCGATGAGGTATATAATTTTTTGTTCAATGAAAAATTAAGAAATATTACATACGGCAGTCGACCTAAATATTAGCGAAAATGCAGCAAGCATCTAATTATATGTCAAGGTCAACACACTTTGGTGACTTGATGAATAGGCCATCGTATAGCGCCATCGATTTTACCTACAGGGGTGTACTTAAATAAAATTGGTTATATAAAATATTTAGAAATATATGTGTCGAGTAAAATTTGTTTTAATATTTTTTATAGACAAAAAATCTTTTTATTTTAAGACTATTTATCTAGCTTGTAGTGTAAATGCGCTGTATTTGTTTTTGCGAAGTAGCACATTAGACATTATTATTGGTTTATATTATGTATGAGTTTAATAAATGCCCTAAAAAATAATGAATCTCTCTTTTGTTCTTATTCTACGCTTAATTTATCACAATCAGAACTGGTTTCAAAATTTCACCACGAGCATTTTCAACTGAAAAAAATATATAACATATTCCTGGTCTTGATGACAATAAATTAATTGTATAAAAAAATAATTGTTCTATTATTTTTCAATATAATTGAGACATTGACACTTAAAAATTCATAATTACTCAATGTATCGTTTTTTGAAATATGTATTTGTTTTTCAGTTTACATATAAGTACGAAATAGGAAAATTTCACATTCCAAGAACTTCATCCGTCCCTGGATAATATTATTTTTTTGCAAACTCGTAAACATACATTTTTATTATACTGACTAATTCACTTTGACTAATTTATTACCATTAGCTGTGAACAATGTCGAAGTACAAAACAAAAATAAGTAAGTATATTTTTAACCCTTTGAGGAGTATTGCCGCTTCGTACGGACAAATATTTTAGTGCTTAATGCTTATTGCTATTCTCTTGCTTTTAATTGAATTGTCATTATTTTTTCACATATAGGTAAAAAACATTTGTATCTGTGAATTTTGACGATCGCGTTATTTTTATTATTTGTTGCAAATGAACAAAACAAATTTGTAAAAAGGTTAATACATATTTGTACAAAATCGGTAGCCGTAAAAAGCAAAAAGAGATCTAGGCCCAAATTGGAAGTAATAGGTTCTTGAAAATTGTTGAAAAGTAATAATATGTTTGTAAACATTTACATTTTTAATTTTGCATTGTAAAATTATAAAAGAAATATTTACCACCTGAAATATTATTCCATATTCTTACCAGACTGACCAATGAATAATTTGTTTTATATATTTTTGTGTGTATCAATGGTAAATGAATCAAAAAATCCTAATTTAGTAAAAATAAACTTACTACCCAAAGGGTTAAAATCAAAAGGATAAAGAGATATCTGCCGATTCTGAAGCAATGTTAATAATTTCTTAATTTGATAGGTAATAATGAAAATGTTTTATATATTTATGAGGAATTTTTACATGCGGAATCTATGGATATAAAATTACATATTTTTTAAGAGTTGATCAATTGATTAACAAAGTGTCGTAGAAAAAAATTGTTAAAATAAACTTCATTACGAGTCTACATAATCGTACAGAGATTTTGCTAAGACAGAACTACCGGTAAGCTAATCGCTCTCCCTGTACGTTGCTTTATAGATCGAATAGGGGGATAAAATTTTAGATATGGAAAAATATTACTCTTATGTACTAATTTTACATTATTTTAATAACGATTGTGATCGGCTCCGTTTATCGCAGACGTTATAAACTGATGACAATATAAATCAATACTGTAACACAATATAAAGTTCAGTATTATTTTAAGATTAACTAACTGTTGAACCTTCAAATGATTGAGAGATTGTATCTTTTTGCATAATATATACGTCCAATTCTGATGGAATAGATTTACTAGAACTTGATTATAGAGTACTAGAATTGTATATTTAATATTGTTTTATAATATACTTGCAATTCAAACTACATATTATTTAATTTTAAAAAGTATATACATATACCTACATTTGGACGTGGCGAACTTCCGAACTGTTCGAAATCCTGTCATTCTGCAAAACATTTTGATTTGTTTTGTTTTCTTTGTAATTTTACCATTTCATGTTGTGTTTGTGACCTCATTAAGTTAAAAGGGGGCAATTTAGAGGTAAGTTATTGTCGTTTGGCGTCATCGAATATCCAAATTTCGGCGACCAACGAACATAATTCACTCGATTTTGACTTTAATGGTCTTGGTTTATAGCATGAGCTGAACTTTTAATGGGAAAATATCATTTTTCGCGCTCGTCAGTGTTCACCATTAAGGCCGCGCTTCATTGTGTAGTGGCATAAATTGCTGTTGTAAGTACAACAATACGGTTTCAATTTGTTCTAATAACGTAAATATTAAATGTTGTTTTTTCCAGCTACTAACTAGGTTATCCAATCCCGGGATTTCGGGATTGATTAATTTTCAATCCCGGGATTGAGATTTTCTCAATTTGCTATACTTTTTCCCCGATTGTCCCAGAACCTCGTTTTTTTTTTAGCTCACCGAGGAATTTGAAATCTTGAATTTGCCAATTTCGTGTAAATTTTCGGAATTTGCTCAAAAATTCTCAATCCCAAAATTCCGGGATCGCAGCCGTGTCAATCCTGGAATTTCGGGATCAGAAAATTGAACGGGATTACGGGATCCCGAATCCCGGGATTGGATGCCCTAGTAGCTACCTAAAAAAGGTATCTATTCGCTTATTCTAAGCAATGTGCAATACCATGTACATTAGCCAATAACTTTGCTAACGAATGGAAATGTTCCCCATATAAACAACGAATGAACCAAAATTGAAACATAATATATCTGCCTTGATAATTAAATACCACTAAGAATTTAAAAGTCAGCCATTTTATAAACTAAGCACGATGAGTTTAATTTCCTGTCACAATTATTATAATTCTAATAAACGTCGTTGAGTATTATTCGTACTAATTAATGACAATCAATACATTTATTGTAAATTCCGTGTTAATGGTAAACAATTGTGGCTACCCTAATAAAATCGGGACGTGTAGAATGCCCATAAAGATTGACACAATAAATTCTTACAAAAAATGCAATAGTGAAACAGACAATATGTTAATAATTGAAACTGTTAACACCAGTAGATTAGGTCGGTTATATAATAATAGAAACAATCGGTTGAATATTCCATTACCGCAGTGCAGTTACGTTCCTGGCATATTTGTACTGAAATGGTTTTTAAAATTTATTATACTATCATCGATTACAAAATGTACAAAAGTTATCCAGCCAATTCAGTGAGGTATTCGTTAAATATTCAGTTTTTGAATCCGAAAAAAGCTTGACCCAGATTTATTCCTATTGTATAATTTTGTTCTGATATCAATGCAACTGCCATGGTGATATTGATTTTTTTTATATTATAAAATTATTCGTTTTAGCAGCAAAAATTTCTACACTTGATACAGGAAGTATTTTTACAGTGCTCATAAAATGAATATTTACAAAGCAATTAAGATTTTTGAAATGGTTGAATTGGTTTCGGAAGTCGTAAAGTTATTTTGAAAAATCTTGCGTCAGCCGTTGTCAAGTCATTTATTTATTTATTCATTTATTTATCAAAAGAACAATTTTGCACATTTTAAATGCTCTAAATACACAATAACTATTTGGAAGATAAAATAGTCTAGCAAGCCAGTCTAGTAAGTTACCTATTGACTCCAACTCAATAAATTTAGTTCCCTTGTACTTGTCCCTTCCACTTTTTAAATATTCTATGATAACAATAGTACAACTGCGTAAGTTGTGAAATATTTGGGTCCCATTTAAGCTAAGCATGATAGTTGAGTGACCGGATTGTACTTGTGAACTTAATCATTAGAATCTTTCACGTAATGTGGTACTGCCCCGACATGATGTCAAAAAAGTATGTTTGCTGCTGCCCGTTCTTATTAAAAGCTGAATAGATAAAGCTGATTTGATCCCTAAGATAACTTGAAAGCTTTGCAATTACCATCACCCCTCTCCATGTCTGTACGTTTGGAACTAGCAAATATTTTCCAATTGCGTAACAACGATATGCGTTTGTCTTTTTTTAGTACTGAAATTACTTAGGCAGCAGCTATCCAAGACTTAGCGGCATGGACTTAAATGTGCTGAAAGTATCTATCTTCATATCTGTGTACAGTAAAATCCCCATTTACGCAAAAGTTGGGACAGCATGATTGGGAGTTGCGTAATTGGAGGAGTGAATCTCATACAAAAATTACGTTTTTTTTTCGCAAAAAATGTAAATCTTACAAAACTAAGAATAAATGAAAAATAAATATGGACGAAATATTTAGTTACTAGTTGATAAAATGCATAACGCTTGCCAAAGTTTGACTGTGTGTACAGCAGCAACGACAGTGGAATGCGACCATGCAATTGGGGGATTTACGGCGAATATTTCTACTCGGCGCGTAATTTGGGGTAGCGTAATTGGGGGTTCCAATGTATTGTTATCATGCTTTTTTTAGCTACCAAGGTATAGCTTTTCTTGTTAGCTACCAAGTCGGCGTGATCCGTGGGTCTTACAGCTGGTAATTCGTTCCAATGATGAGACATTAAAAGACACTCCCAGAACACGTGGTCTGCATCCTGTATTAATCCACATGTATATGCTACTAAATGCTTATTCAAATTATAAACGAAATATCTTTAATTCTGTAGAATGTAGATGAAACTCTACTGCCACCGCAGATTCTTTGTAAACAGATACACAAATTACATAAAATCACTTAACTGAGTAGCTCAGCAACTTTAATTTTCTTTTTGTATTTTTAGGTCACAATAGTACATATGCGCACTCGAGAGGTGAAGTGAGTCAAGTAGTAAAATGAAAAATATATAAGTACAACCACGCCTTTACTTGGTGTTTCGGTAGATTGGCAATTAAAATTTTTGGGAGACAACACTATTACAGTTGCGTTTTCTATACATCTTTAATTACTCACTACTCTATTATAAGTGAAATAGATAAAAATTAAAAAAATATTTTTTTCATATTACACTCGATCGGCAAAACTGCAACGTCTTCTTATTCACCATAATTCATTTAATCTAAGATTTTTTAAAAAAATAATCATCAGAAAATAATTTTGTTTTTGTTGGTAAGAACTGTCGTTTACATTTGTTCACTGAAATTTTTATTACAGAAGTTACGGATAAAAAAATAATTTTGAAACCCTAAAAGCCTTTAAAGTGAAAATCTCGCTTATTTTAAAGACACTAACAAGATTATATAAAAATAAAACTAATAAATTCCATAACCATAGTTGACAGCGAAATGCTGCATAAATAAACATGAATTGGTATAAAAAGCTTTCACTATTTCTTCACTACAAAGCCCGTTTATGATAAAGTTATTCAAACAAGTGCATTAGCGACGGCGAGCAGGGAAAGCTCCGGAAGTGGGAGCGCACCTGCGGAAACTCTAGCCGCTACACTCCAACCAGCAATGAAGAAGCTTTTTCAAAGAAGAATAATTATTTCTAATAATAATATACTGCACACAAAGTAACTGCTCATTTTATTTTCCAAGGAAAGTACATTCATCGTTTGACACGCAAACCTACTAACAAGAATCATTCTTTCTTCCACAAAAAGAGTCTGCGATTAATTTCCTATGGTAAAAAATATTATTATTATATGTACAGAATACGCCATGAATTAAAAAAAAACTTATGTTCGAGAAGCTTCTACAGATAAAATATCTTAAAGTTATTAACAAATAAATTCATTTTGATTCTAATAATAACTATTCATCAGCTACGATTGAAAAAAAATAGCCAATGAAATTATACAAGTGATTGTTAAGTCGTTGTTTTTGGTTAACCTGTGGTAAAAAAATTTGGTGAATATTCTAAAAAAATATCATCATAATTTCGAAAGAAGTAGCTTGCTACACATGACTTTCGATAAACCAATATTTTGGGACTAAATATTGTTATCAAATAATGGTAAAAAATATGAAAACCTGAAATTGAAGCAATGTATAAGTTTAAAATAGCTGTATTTAAATTAAATGGGCATATTTCTTACTTAGCTAAATAGTTTAGAACTTTTAGTTTGCTAGCTAAAAATAGTAACTACAAAAATGATATCGCTTCGTATAGGTCACGTTCAACATGAAAATAATCCGAGTTGATAGTATTTTTGTTACTGAAACAAAATAAAAACATGCATATTCTGTAAATAGGCAAAACCAGCGGTACAATATGTATTAATTTGAATTTATGATTTTTTAACATGTACTTATGTTTTTTTTTATAAACGAACTGTTATATCACTTAATGTGTTCACTGTCACACTTGGTGAAAAGTAAATATATTACATTTAAAAAATAAAACATTTTTTACTATTCCCATATTTATTTTTTATGGCCAGGACCAATTTTTTTTATTTCGATAAAATGCTCGTGAGAGACGAATAATTATACAGCTTTAATTTAAACTAACAAATATTTTCAGAAATAGCCAAAGCATTAATTTCAACCTTTAAAAAATTTGCTACAGCTGCATGACAGGAAATATCTACAAGTCAGAGCCTAAAAAATATGTCTGTTAGAATGGTGGATACCTGGCTAGCGATTCCTGAGAACGTTGCCGCAAATTATTCATATATTATGCGGCCCAGATTTTCCTATTGTATGAAATATTTTCCTCGCTTTCTACAGACTCATAGCCAAAAAAAGCTTTTTTGAAGATATTATCCTTTTTAAAATCCAAGCTCTTATTGCTAAAAAATGTCATTAGTAATCATGAATGAAACCTACTTATATATTTCGACTAACACCAAAGAATTACTTACAATTCAACGTATATGTATGTGTTTAATAATAAAATTACACAATATAAAATGGATACCCACTTGAAAGCGATGTTTAAAAAAATATAATATTTTAAATATTCATAAAGATTTTAAATAGACTCGTTAGAAAAAATATATAAAAAAAGGTAAGTTTTATCTTTATAATGAAAAAAAAATATAGCCCACAAGTATTTTTTTTTGTCAATATTTAAAGGTATAAGTGGTCCCGGTGATAGGAATGTGGTCAAAAAGGTTGTCAACTATATTCTGTTAAATCCTAGATGGCTTACATTAATAATGCCAGTTTTTATTTTTTCTCTGAGATGTCGTTGAAATGTAAAAGGCAATATCGTTGGTGTTTTGAGTTACGATTGCAGATCGATAGACTTAAACACGCTCTTTTGTCTGTAAAAACAAACTCACTCATATTTCATTAATTTATTTTGATATTTAAAGAAGTTGTACGAACTTATCTAATTTTGTTGGCAGTTATTACTAGTAGATACTTATAAATAACACTTTTTAGCAGTACAGATTTCTTATTTCTATAGCTACCCAAAGCCGATTAAACGACTTATGGTTTTGAGCTGTAAAAATTTTGGTCAATTGTTGTTTATTCAATTGTCTTATTGTCTATGGCCACGCCACATTAACAGTTTGATTTATGATAATTAAACTCGATAAAGCTTTGTAAAATGGTTTGTAATATTTTGTCAGACAAATCAGTATTTTTAAAAATGATTGAACCGTTCCTAGCTTTTCGTTTTGCAAAAATAATTTAAGACATAAAAAAACACGAGGGTAATTTTCTTACAAATGACATTATTGACGCGGGGAGGCTTTTGAAGTTGGTTTTATTTTACGTCTTTAAGTCCAACAAGATTTACATTGAGAATTTTCACTCCCCAAAATAAACAAATATCGACGGAAATGCTTTTAATACTTCCAGCTTGTCGCTTTCATGCCGTCGAGGAATATGCAAAGGAACCTCCGAAGACTGAAAGGATTTTAATGTTTTCAGCAAGTACGTTTTCTTAGGACTCCTTATTGATATACCTAGCATTCAATATTGATGCTATTGAACTGGAATCATTATTTACCTCAAAGAACGGGGTGAGAGTTTATTTAGCATGCCTGGAATACCCTTTTCACAGTCATTAATACTTCAAAAAGATTGCGGCTTTTCCGTTTACCTTTAATAGTTGTTTCTGGACTTTTTACAATAGCAGGTAATTAATATTTAAATAATATTATTCAAGACCCTTTCATGGCGTTGTAAAAAAAAAAAAATTAAATAATACGACAATTTTTTTACTAACTGACTTCTATAATATTATTTTATTATTAAAATATTTAATTATTAGAATTGGTTATCAAGAAAAAATTTAAATAAAGACGTAGGTACGAAGTTCATTTATTCAATACTCTTTAAAGTATAAAACATTTTTTTTTAAAAAAGACATAAATCAGTAATATTGTTTTGCCTCAAAAATCAATGAAAATGGTTGAAAAGTGTGTTTGATTTCTGTCTTAATAATAATTAATTATTATATATGATAATGAAAACAAATTTGGATTTTATGTATTCTTTTACTGTTATAACATTATCATATTGTGACCCGATCAAGTCGTAGTCCGGAAGTAAGCTGTGAGCTTCATTGCGAAATTAATTGACATTTGATGAATAAGAAGTATGTTTTCGTTTTATATCATTTTGCCATAGAACGTGAATAGAAGCAGACGTTTAATTTAGTTTTTACACTATTCATCGCACAGCCTAAACAATACATTGAAATAATTATTACAATATAAATCTATTGACTATTAGATTTATAATGTTTAATTTAATTTTTGTCCAATCTGAAATATATAACATAAAAAAAATAACATCAAAATACTTTAACGCAAACGCAATCAATATGGCGATGCAAAGTAACGGTTATGAATGGTTAATGAAGAAGTATTTAAAACTGACATTTTGTTTTGAATTTATCCATAAAGATAATATTGTACGTATAAACTCTAGCGCCACTGCAGATTCTCTACACATGTTGTACAACGTTAAAAGATTGCTCTTGTGCAGCTTTCTATCGGAACTTAAAAGTGAAAAAAAAACTTTCTCTTTTATTGTTTGTTATTACGTTATGGTGGGCATTCGCGAAACTGCGGCTGTTATACACACAGCAAATCAAAGTGCTTCAACCAACTTGTATAATATTTAGTATTATTATATTGTTTATCAATTATATGTGTACAATTTTTTAGTAAGAACAGCATTTTTTTCAATCCCACCCACACTTCAAATCATTAAACATCGGGGCTTAGCGTAGTTTACCACCTATCCTGTCAAAGCTCTATGCCTTCTATTTTTGAAACACGAGAGATAGAGCAACTGAGTAACAACAATTCTTGTTGAAAAGCTTTTTTTGAGATCTCTTCATTAGGATTCCATATGAACCAAAATTATCAAAACACGTTTTTTGCGCCTCCTGTAAAATTTGATATGTGTGGGTTACGTTCTTTTTCCTTTCCACAGTCAACATGTTACAACGTTTTAATTCAAGCGCTTAATTGTTCAAAAAAATATTCTTATCTATTTTCAAATTTGATTTTTTTAAACTGATCTAAAATGGTTTTTGATTTTATTTCTGTAATTTTTCTTAACGTTAAATATTAATTTAATACAGTTATTTTTATTGTTTTAAAACTTTTCTTTGTGATAAATTTTTCACAAACGCTTATGAAGGAATAATATATTTCTAGCGATTTAAAAGAACACCTGCTTCATTTTAAAATGAAATTTTCGTTGTATTTTTCACAAACTTTACCAACTGAAATGAAATACTTGTGATATTTATGAACTTTACAGTATTCTAAAACAAATTTATTTAGATATAAACTTCTTCAGATTTTTAAATACAATTGATTTAATGCATTGTATTAGATATTAAAAATAACCAATTATATTTTATTAATAAAACATCACAACACATTTATTTCTACACGAACTGGTAAATAGTCTCGTGGTTGAAGGGTTTCAGTTTTCAGGAGTCAGGATTGAAGAGTAGGTAAGTTTAGTTGGTCAATTGCTTTAGTTGTGATTAGTAGAATATGTTGTGATATAGTTTAGTGATTTTTCAATACCGAATTACAGATATTGAACATGTAAAAATATCTGCATTAAAGTTTTACCAAAATCGAACATTTAATGTACAGTCAACGTCTTTATAGCGTAGAGGTTGGAACTACGCAATAAAAATACTACGTTATAGGAGACTAGGCACAAATTTAAGGTTAGGTTCTTTCAATTGTATTTTGTGAATTGAATGAAATCAGCAAATCAAACATTTTTTCTGTCACGCTCACCTTTTTGTTACGCCTGTGACAGAATATGTCTAGCGAATTCAAGTGGAAAACCGCTACTGACAAATATTTTTTCAATGTACGCGTATTTCAAATTTACCATATTTTTAAAAGAACTACGCTATAGGCGGGACCGCTACAAATAAGCCGCATGCGCTATATGAATATTCTTTATTAGAGGGAATGTTATAGGGGAGTTTACTGTGTATAACCTATCACATTTTAAAAAAAGTTGGAAGTATTTTAAATCTGCTAAGAGTTTTGTCAATATTGAAAAGTTCCAGAACTGACTTCAAGACTTCAATGATGTATTATTATTTCAAGTAAACGTAATTTATTTATGAAAATTACCCGATAATAATTATCATATGTTTATAAAGCAGTATTTTGTCTGCAATACCATTTTTTTTTATCTTCGTTCTCTCAAAAAAAAGAGAGGTTGTGTAACAGGGCTACAATAAGTTATTGTAGCACAGCTACCAGATTGTAAAGCTCTACTTAAGGTTCGTGTGTTCCACATAAAGGGCGGACATGGTTTCAAAATATACTCACTTCATATAAATTATTACGCGACAAAATAAATCAAAAATAATGACGTCATGAGAATATTGAAAAATCCCCTGTCGGGCAAGTATCATGTTATATTGAAATTTATCGAACAAAGCTTCGATGTCTGTCTGAATTAGGCTGCGTGTAGAATTTAGTTTGGCGAGGAACGCCCATAGACAGATCGTGTATCCCGTTTGCCGGGAATGGATCTTGATAGATTATTCCATAGCAAAATAGAATCCTTAGTTGCCCACTAGACAGCAGTTTTTTTTGTACACTTTGACCTCAATTTGATATTGTATCTAAAATATAAAATAAAAGATTGCTTAATAAATTTTCTTTTTTCGGTAAAATCAAA
The DNA here is from genome assembly GCA_030503985.1 of Himalopsyche tibetana. NCBI lineage: Eukaryota > Metazoa > Arthropoda > Insecta > Trichoptera > Rhyacophilidae > Himalopsyche > Himalopsyche tibetana. The sequence continues at coordinate 14,233,433 of JAPJYX010000015.1, read as the reverse complement.
ACGCAAATATTCTTAAAAATATCATTTTTTTTTTACAGTATTTTGTAATCTCAATTTATTTTTTCAACCGTGTTTACTTTAAATCTAAAGCACTTGCATTCCTGGTGAAGTGTTTTATTTAAAGAATAGGGATAAAAAGTGCTAGAAAAATTCCGTTGGGGTGGTAAGCAAATAAATCTTTCTTTTCTCCGTTTGTAAAATTGGACGATTGGGAACGGAATACACATATCACAGTAATCCATGTTTAAACAAAACTTTAATTGATTGAATAATTAATGTATAATACTCAGTCACCTTTGAATCAGTGAACACTACAACTAAACACAATAAAATTGACCATTGGCTACAAACCAAGCCCTTTAAAAACAAGTAAATAAAAAATAAACAAAAAGTCTGTTATTCTTTGAAGCAGACATTATTTTGAAAAAATTAAAACCTTGGCATAAGAGCCACATAAACAAATACTATTTTATAAATAAACCCTTTTTTATGATTTTAACCTAAAGTTGGTGGAGATTTAACATCACATTTGAATCGTTTAAATTGTATATATTTCAATGCGTATTTTCTCTAACGATCTGGGTTTTGCCATCTTCAGGCATTCAAGTTATAAGATAGACGATGATGAATTTGAACTGAAAGTTAGTAAAGAGTTTTTTTATCGTGTTTATTATCTTAATATTATATATACAACCAGCACACAATATATATCACTGACTAAAAAGTTATTTACGGTAACTTGAAATCATTTTACTATCGACATTATATATTTATAACGTTCGATTTCTACTGGAAAAGTAATTGCTGAGAAAATTACAGTCCTATCTTTGTATGACTTTGAAATAACATGTGATATATAAGAATCGATCATTATTAAAAAGCAATTTGAAAGGTCATAGTATTCGTCGAAAAAGTAAATAAAGCTTCAGTGTATTGCAATATAAGTTGAATTTTATCCAATTACTTTAAAAAGTCGATACAACTATTTTATACTCCTTCAAAAACATACTAAAGTGAAACTTTTAAGTGCTTATATCAATCAGAGCAGCAGTTTGCTTTTTTTTTTCTTTTTCAAATCGAAAAGTTTTATTGCTGCAATCCAGCATTCTTATATTTAAAAAAAAAATCTTTTATATTTTGTCTTTGTTTATGTTTCAAAAAAATAATGAAAGAAAGTCTTTATGATCAGCTATGTTAAAAGCAAACGTGGATATATTTTTGTATTGTAATAAATACTTAATACACAATTTCTTACTTCTTTCTCAGCTGATATAATCCGGACCAGTTGTTTTTATTTTATATAAAAAGTGGCAAAAGAAGGTCATTTTTTGTCCATGTCTTCTCCCAATATGGAATATATGGGCTTTCTAATGGCGGTATCTCAACCATTTTTTTTCACGAGAACTGCGCACTACTTGGTTGCTTATGCCCGTTTAAAAAAAAAGAGCGGGAACAAAAGGATAAGACTATAAGAAGACTAATGGTTGGCTGATCGCTCTCACCGCGCTCCGTTAGTAAATAATTAAAATGGAGGGAGGAAGTTAACAGACATAACAAATACCTTTTTTTTGTCAGAAATCGACAAATTGATTCTTAAAAATGCTGTTCGTATTTGGATTTGATCGTGTCAGATCCGTCATGGAAGCCAACGACTTTGGCCCTTGTACCATGGACCAGACGGCTTAATAAATTCAATGCGAAATTTTCGTGATTTTTTTTCCATATCCGCTTCCTAGTTAAAGTATATTGCCACCACATGATAACTCCAAGATTCTCTGACCCCCGCCAGTCTTCTTGCTTCCTCCCATGTCATTTCAGCGTCCCGTAGCTCCGGCGCGTACATCCTATAGAATATAGATGGTTATTAGTGAAACCTAAACATTTGGTGTTAGTACAAAAAGAGTGTTTCATACTTTTTATATAATGCTGATTCACCATTAGACTTGTAGACTTTACATGTTATAAATGCAATGATTTTAATCGAAAGAGGATATGATTTTTTTTTGCTAAATTACTATAAAGAAGCGCAGTTCTAATAAATTAAAACAGTTTTTATTAATAACTATTGATCTCATATTAATTTTATTAGAAAACATGGAAATCTATGGAAAGCCACGTCAATCACTGGACTTATCAAATGCGCTAATATCTTTCATGTTTTAGGTACTAGGCCCAAACAATCGACCCACTCTCAAGTCTGCTTTAGGTCAAAGCGTTGTACATTAAAATTACAATTTTAACTCCAGAAAAGACTCTGGTGGTACATATTATAAAGCCCAACATTTCTCCACTCGGCAATTTGCATGTTTTGCCAATGACTAGCATACAGAACATACAAGTCCTGTAACACCTTACACCACCTATATACAATGAATTCATGCTCTTACAACGCTCCGTCTTTTCTCAAGTGTATACAATGAGAGACATTTTAGATTTATCCATTTACCTACTCATTTTCAAGATGTCAAATTTGAATTAAAACATCTCAATACCAAGACTTGCTACAATCATGTCATTTTATTAAATTTTCTTTATTCTATATGTGACTTAACTTTTTTTGGTTAGATACTTTATTTTTGAAGCCATTTACAATGTACATCTAAGTCGTGAGTGAAAATATTTAGTAGATACAATGTACTCAAAGAATAAGGATAATGTCACAGGGTAGTCGGCTGACACAATAAAGTTCACAATGCACCCTCAAGTTGTGTTCAGGGTGACAAATCGAAACAGGCCATATAAAACATTTACGTTTGACCTGTCGAATTGTTCAAAGGAATAGTACAAACTACTAAATAGAAGATACTCACACAGTTCCGGATGTAAACAAAATGGAAGGGCCGGATGTTAATCTGTGAAACACTTCCTAGATGTTTTATTCTACCCCGAAAGACCTTTTCTAGTGAATTTACATTTTAGCACTTTACTTTTCAATGTGAGTAGATGATAAAAATATACCTACCTATATAAAATAAAAAAAGGATGTTTTATTTTTGTCGTTGCATATGTTAAGCCTTCATCAAAGTTATTTTACTGAATTAAATTTTTGAAATAATAAACACAAAACCATCGCTGAAAATCAAACACAGAAAAATTTTCAAATGAGCATATCTTGCATGAAAATATGATTATCTAAATATTAAGAAACGTTTTTTACACTTCCTGTTTATTATTATGATTTATAACAAAAAAAAATATCTAAAAATGAATTGTTGGTAATAAATCATTGTCAACAGTTTGATTCTTTTTTTAGGGTGTTCACTGCCAATACTTGGTGGAAAGGCATTATAATAATAAAAACACAATATTCCTTTGAACTTTTTTTTTTTTTTTAAACCATGTCCGCTCCCAATGTGGAGCATATGGACTCCTAATGGAGTTTATCTCAACAGAAGTGTTTCTACGAGAACTGCTTGTTACTCAGTTGCTCAACCTCTCTTTTTCCAAAGAGAGTAGGGATAGAAGGATAGGGCTAGGACAGGACTAGTGGTAAGCTTATCGCTCTCGAAACGCCCCGTTCATAGGATAGGATGGGTAAGAGGGTGGAATTCAAGACATCACATACATCCATGCCTTTGAACATAAATTCATAAATCGATTGAAAAATCAATCTATAAAACTGTCCGTACCGGGATTTGAACCCGGGCCCTCTGTAGCCGAAGCCAACAACGTTGACCACTCGACCACACAGGCGGTTCCATCAATTGACAATGCTCGCAATGAGAGAAACCGGCCATGACCTATTAAATAAAGTGGAGCAAAGTGCAGAGGAATATTGTGTTTTTATTAAGTTTGATTCTTGTTCTGAGATCTGGAAGATTGTGTTTTTTTTTTCAAGGCTGTGGAGTCGCTAAAATGTACAACGACTCTAACTTTAAATTAAAACGTGACTCCGATTCCAAGCCCAACACTTAATTTGGCTTAAAAATAATTGTAATGATACGAATAGGCTAATTTTTTAATACGTTTGGTTTATATAATAGTGTACTCACAGATAACTTGTTTTCTATGTGAACGGCAGTGTAAATTCCTCATATCATTGTTTTATCTCATTATCTCGATAAACAGTTGACAAATTCTTCCCTTTTTTTGTATTCCCACTAAATACTATTTATCTATAATATAATGAAATTATTTTTAATTATTTTAGATGTTTTGGGCTTAGTAGCATGCAGAAACAGAAAATTAGAAAAAAACAGTCGAAGTCGTTTGTTTTTCCCGACTCAGAATCCAGTAAGAATAGATCGACTACACAACTCTAACTCCACAGACATGTTTTTACATGAATTTAAATGATTTTTTTTGCATATTTATTACTTTATGCAAACTATTGAATAAAGTTTAATATTATCTGTCTGCCTGTCTCTTTGCCATTGCAACTTTGTTCAACAGCTTGGAAGGAATTATGTGTAATATTTTTAATTTAAATTTTTCTAAAGAGTTCTGAGACTAAATGCATCGGAGCGTGGAGTTTAAAATAAAAGAAAAACGTCTGAAAAATATTGTGTAACAAAACTTTTCAACGAGATAATTCTTTTGTCATAGCAATGTTTTGTTACTAGAATACTTTTTTTGTTGACTACTAAATCTGGAAACGTAGTACAAGTTATACCAATGTGATGTGTAGCCAAACGTGCCATGACTCTGATAGAACCCTGACCACCGCAAAACAGATCATCAAGAAGGTTGACAGCTTCTGATATCTCAGCGTAAAAATACCAGAGCACGGTAGCACAAAAATGGAGCTCGCCATTCGTTTAAGATTGGCTGGAGCTACATTTAACTCAATGCGGACTGTCTGGGACTGTTGTACACAATTAAAATGTCGTTTGCTTAACGCTTGCATTCTACCAGTGCTGCTTTACGTTACCAAATCATAGCACCCGATGAAGACTAAAAAAAACCAACTTTTGAGAACAAATGTTTGCGTTGGACAATGGGGGTGAGATGGTTAGATTTCGCGAGGAATTCGGAGATTAGGGAAGATACAAGACAGCACCCCGTCATGTCAGTGGTTATAGAGAGTGGTTGTAACTGACTAAGGCACCTGCTACGGATGCCCCAGGAAAGCCTTAAACCTGCTTGTCTTTTTTTCCGACCAGTGGGTTTCTGGCGTCCTGGACGACCATTGGGTACAATAAAAATAATGTAATCGGTGGAACTAAGCATTCATGGCTTATAAAGTAAAAAGCTATTATTATCTCGCTGATAAAAATAGCTTTGAAAAAACACTTCGTTACATATGATATGTACATCAATGATTGCGAAGATAAATCGGCTATGTGAAGCTTTAAATAAAACACGATATGTCACAATAATTTAATTTAATCTGAGTTTTATTAAATTGTAGTTTTATATTTTGAGCTATAGACGAGCTACAATTTATTAGAGCAGCATATCTATATTTAACAGATCGTTGGAAGGTTATAGCGCTGAACGATCAATCCCTTAGGAGGGTAGTTCCTCGATTGACAATAACACGGTCGAGTGGGGTGCTTATTGGCCTCGGGCACATGTTGTCTGCCCTCCCCTTTTGGATTCTGTCCAACGTTTTATGGGAGATAAGTTGGCTTGGATGCTTAAACATCAGCAATTTTCTTTTTAGTGTTTACTTAAATTATATAAAACAAAACTTTAACATCTGCCAGATTGATTTCAACATTTTTTAAGTTATAAACTACAATACTTCACTTTTAGGGTGTTCACTGTCAATACTTGGTGGAAAGGCATTATATTAATAAAAACAATAATCCTTTGTACTTCATTCCACTGAATGAATGTGGAATGAAGTACAAAGGATTATTGTTTTTATTAATACAATACTTCAGTTAACCAACCACATGGAAAAATGTTTAATATCAAATTTAAGTGTGACGAAGTTTATAACAACAAATTGTGTTTCAAATTTTGGTATAAAGAGAAATAAAAATTAGGATTATTTTTGAACAAAAAAAAATCCAATACCAAGGTACCGGCTTATTTATAAAAATAATTTAACGAATTGAAAAGCAGATTTCCATCAAAGTTAATGTACGACTATATTTCATATAGAGATCAAATTTATTAGAAACCCCTAAGGTTTTTGTTGACATTTCAGAAGAAAAACAGTCAAAAATATTTTATTAAATATGTACTTATATAAAAAAATGCATTGATATTTGAATTATATATTTGACAAACTAAACAACACACTCCATTCATATTGTCAGTTTTTATAATGAAAAATAAATTATTTTTATATAAATCATAAAGAGTTATTAGCGTTGTATTAAGCAGGTATTTATTTAATTTTATATAATTTATTTGCGATAAAGATCTTTATCTTTTCCGGTTCTAAGCTCAAGAAATGCGACCCCAATACCCACATTTTCTTCAATATCTATTTTAATATGAGTGATACAATGTTTATAATTAAGGTATTCTTATATCATAGTTTTTTGAACCTTTTGTAGTTTATATAAATACGCGATAAGGCGATAAGCGCCCACGATAACGATCGTTCGTAAGATAGCTGGGCTAAATTCGTCAGTTGTAATTTCATGTGTGCTGAGATGACGTATTTTTTACGCGAAACATAAAATATGATTATTTATTAAAAAACCACGGATTTTTATAAAAAAAAATGTATGAGTAATGATCCAGAGAGATGTTTTAAAGCCCTCAGCCTATTTGTTTTTTGGAATTCATAAGAATAAGGCCAATAATGAGGAAACCACTGGGGTCCCTAAACGACCGCCATCGGCAGAGAAGTATTTTTCTAGTTTCCGAGCCGCGAGAGTTAATATCGAAAGTAATCAGAAATTAAGATAAATCATTATTAAACAATATTTTCTGCGAATTTATCTACCTCAAAACAAGTTGGAAGCTCTTTTTATTTGCAATTTTTTTTTTACAATTTTCTCAACAAAATTTGTATGTTCAATTATTTTAGCCAATTTACATGAAAAACGATAAAATAAATAAAGTACATTTCTTTAAAAGAATGGAACAGTTTAATGCAATTTATGAGTAACTGCATTTATGGAAATTCATTGAACATAGACATTTTATAAATTGCAGTGATATTTGCACTCAGAATATCTAACAAGTTGAAAAGGGTAATCCGCGAAGTTCTTTGAAATTATTTTTCCTTAAAAGTAGGACACTCTTGTATATATAATTCAACAAAGCAATATTTATGTTACCTAACTCACAGAGGATGAAATAAAGTGCAATTTATTTTTCATAACGATATTTAAGCTTAAATTTGTTTTAAATAAATATTGGAAACATACGAACATACGCTTGGATTCATTGAACTATACTTTTATTGACAAGTTGACCTTCGAAGTCGTAACTCCCGAGGTTGAAAAAGTCTGATTGAATTAAATTCTCGGCTATAAGATCGCTATATATTATTTTTCAAACGTATTGTATTAGAATCGTTTACTTATTAATCAAGCATCAGTTGAACCACATCCATACACTTAAATGCCTGGAGATGCCAAAAGGCGAATCCCGGGTCGTTAGTGACAACATTTGGGTAAATGTACAACATTTGAAAGGTTTAAATTAAATATTGAAATTCTTCCAACCACCTTCAGTCAATTCATCAATTTAAAAGTGGATGTACACTTTAAAATTAAATATGCTTACGTAGCAACGCAATGTAACGTGATTAAAATAAAATCAAAATAAGGCTATGTTTTGTGGTTTGTTTTAAATTTTATCTGCATGACGATAATTTTTAAATCAAAAAAAATTTGATAAACTGTTTAATATTTTTTCGGTATTGCTATAAGTGACGCGTGATTTCCGTACTCAATAATAAATCACCTTCATCTCAATGGATTAAAAAAACACGTTGCACGTGCGTTGATGTTATTGAAAGTTGACAGCAAAATATAAAGAATAATTGGTATTCGTCAATTTCGCTGCCAGATATATTAAATTAATCCTTTCGCTGGTTCCATCAAACTTGTAAGGTTTGTAACGTCGTTGGTTTCCGTGAAGAATCTCACGGGGTAAAGAACTAGTGCGAACAACAGTTTTTGATCGATTTTTGTTAAAAAGAATACATATTCGTAATATCGTAAAGATTCCCTTCCACGCATCCATCATGCATACAAAAATAGCAGGGCGTAGCGAAAGCGATCAGTTGGATACTAGTCCCGTTCTAGCCCCATTTTTCTCTTGAAAAAGTTGAGCAACTGTGAATGCAAATGTTGAGATACCTCCATTAATAGGTCATATGTTTCACATTGGGAGCAGACACGGATTAAAGAAAAAAGACAAAAACATCGCATATGGGCATATCTGTGATATAAAATTAGTTAAACAATATTTGTATATCTCCATACAAATGTTTATTCAAGGATGAAAAACAGTGCTGATACTGAGTCTTTAGGCTGCAATTGTTGAACTATTGATTTTTTTATTCTCAATTGCTTTTATATATATACACAGAGTTATTTTTATTATATAATGCAAATTTTTGAATACAAAATATTCACTTTTCATATTGCGACGTGAATAGATATTTTTTTTGATGATTAAAATCTTCCAAGTACAAAATATACTTCGCATTAAAATGTTCTTATTTTTTTTTTCACCACAAAAGCAATATTGTTTCTCAAAGAAAAAGCTCCTCGACTGCAACTCATCGAATATTCTACCAGAAAAATAAACGAATCGTTCTCGATTTATTGCACATATTTAATAACTGACAAAGATAACAGAGGACTCTATGAATCTGCCTTTTCTGTATTTTTAACATTCCAAAGAATAACTGAACTGTGTTTGTATATTCCGAAAAGGAATTCATGATTGTTTTATACTAGAAAAATATAATGGTAATCTGGTGAACTTAAAAGAAAGGTGCATTAAACATTGTGTATATAAAATATTATATAGGGATTGATATATGTTGAAGCTGACAGGCTTGATTTAGGGTAACTTGAGAGGTAATTTAAACATCGCCGAAATCTATAGCTATGAATGGAAAAGTATTAATTTTAATGCAAAATCAAAATCAAATGAACGTGTTAATATTTGAACTTGAATTCAAACCTAAATATACCGCAGCCAAACAATAAAAACGCCCATGAGCGTTATTTTACTTAGCTATATGTAAGATACGAATCTTACTCGATTGAGTGTAATGAGAAAATTCTATTAACTCCACTTAAAGACTAATCTTAGAAATAGATTTAAATACTAGATAAAAACGGCATTTTTATACCAATACATACGTAATATTACAAAGTATATCATATATAACAACAAAATTCATATTTAGCTGAAAAACTCGCTCTTTTATCTCGGTATTACAGCCATAAAAATAATAAACTGCTAGTCATTTTTTTTCAATATGCTTTGAATTCAACAAAGTTAATTTTATGCAGGGCAATTTTCAAAGCTCTACCATCGTTACCAAAATGGTATTATGTTACAAATATGCCGACACATTTTGCGTTTGGGTTATTTTTAACTAGACTTAAATCTATGAAACGTGAGAGGTGAAACAATGAGGAAATTGAAAGGAAATAGTTCTGTTGTATCACTTGTACCATTCAAACGTAAAAAAAATCAAACTCTGGGTAATACACTCAATCACAAAATTAATCCTGACATGAAATTAATTTGCAATATTGCCAAATGTAGGGAAACAGAATTATTAGTCTGGCAATTACCATTACAAATTAGACGTTATTTGCTATGTACATAACCTCGTAAAACAACTTTGTGGATTGTCTATGAAAGGAGATAGGGGAATTTACGTATGTCTTGCGGTTGACAATATGGAAGTAGTAATATGATCTAAAATGTTGAATTATGATTTACTCAGAACGAAGACAATAGTATATTATAATTTCATTTGTTATCAATTTATATCGCCGTTTTATACTAAAAAGTCAAATTTATATTTTAGTTGCTTTTAAGTTTTCTTGGCTTATTACCTTGTAAGAAAATAGTCAAATAAAGAAAAAGTGATTTTAAATTCGGTTTATATTGCACTTTAGGGCAGTGCTAAAAATTCAGTATTTGATACATATACAGAGTAGACTGTAGTTATATTGATGATCTCTATTTTATCAGATCAGTTAAGTTTTATATTGAAAAAAAAACCTAACATAATGATATCAACATTTTATGATCATGACTACAGACCAAACTGAAAAGACACAAGACAAAAGACAAGACTAGCCGTTCGTTTTTTGTACTGACATTATATAAAATTTATATTAAAATATTAGATTCATACTAAGCATTAGTTTGGCAAAATATTGACTATTGAATGATCAAACTACTGATCAATTCAATACAAAGACTTTGCCTATACAAATATATTATTATTATTCATGCCCGCTCTTAATATGGATCATATGGCTACGAGAACTGTTTGTTACTCAGTCACTCAAACTCTCTGTTTACAGAGAGTAATAGGGATATAAGAATACTAGTGAATAATTAATCGCTCTCGCTCCACCCAGTTATTGAAAGATCGTAAAAGTGGGGGAGAACATCACAAAAACCCATGCCTTCGAACAAAAATTAAAAAAACAAACCAAAAAATGCTGCTTGTACTAAGACTCGACCAAGCCATATGACCCGAAAATTGACTTGTATATCTAGCTATAATTTTAAATCAATAAGATAGAAAAATCTTTTGAATGATGAATAAATCAACATGTATCATGTATATTTCTTCGGTATGGATGAATTTTATCAATAACATTATCAAATAAATAAGCACTGTAATATTGTAAACAAACCTTCCATTTTCAAGCAAAAACTTCTCCATTATTTTTTTAAAAATAACCTTATATCTCAATTCACGTAAGTTCAATCGTATTACATCGTGAACAAAGTTGGAAACAACAAGATCGTAAGAGCGGAATGTCCCTCCATTTAGTTTAATATTGGCAACAACATGTGCTGGACGATTCCACGGGGCAGATAGACAAAGAGTACGGAGATAGGGGTGGTTTTGACCCGCGAGTGACGCAATGTATTTTTTAGTTTGTATATTCCTTTAAGTGTGTCTAGCATAGCTTTAACAGAAATTTTGTTTTCTTTTATCAAGTCATAATTCACTCTCACTGTCAAAGCATGTCAAAAAGCATATGTTTCTGGTTTGAAAAATAATATCATCTTTTAAACAATCACTGAATTTTCAGCTTATTGTGTTCGATTAGTGGGGTTCGTAGCGAAGCAGTCAGCGGTCAACGACGTTGTTTTCTGTGACGGATGTCACCGGTTCGATTCCCAGCACGAACAACGCTGTTTCAATCAATTGATTTCTGTTCAAAGGCATAAAAATTTCCTCCTACATTTCTCATACTAAAATGTGGGGGCATAATTGGAGGGATTATTTAACTAGCCCTGTCTTAGCCACAACTTGCTCTCGTGACTATCTTAGACAAAAAAGAGGTTAAGCAACTATGTAACAAAAAAATATGTACTTAATTATTTTGGTCATCAATTAAATTATAACTTTCTTGGTAGAACTTCACTTTATAAAAATACACAAAAAAATCAGTGTTTATTTTTACAAGAATATTATTTATAAGATAAAGATGAAGATTATTTTGGTGTCACGTTCTGACAATCTCATATCAATCTTCTAATTCTAGCAAAACTAAATACACGATATTCTTGTCTTCTTTAAAATCAGTCATCGATCGTAGTTGAATTTGGTTAGTTGTGAAAACGATTGATGATTTATAAAATAAGACATTAGTGGATTATTGGACCTATCCCAGCCTCATAAATTATTATTTATGCAAATGGACCTTTCTTGTCCATGTCAGAATATAAAAAAAAAACTAATATTATTAACTAATATGGGTTTTCAGTTTGGTGAAATATATAATATTGACCTATAATTGGAAAAATAACTCAAACGATACAATTCGGTAAATTGGGTTTTAAGCCAATAATTGGTAAATATTACCTAAGGCGTCAGTGACAAAAAATTAGAGCGTTATCTCATTTGCCTGATCTTACAGTACTTTTAGAATTCATTTTTCGAACATAATTAATAAAAACCCTTCTTCTGCAAAGTTTATAAATTTTCGGTTACGATTTTTTGCCTATTACAGATTGATTGATTGAGGTACCTGAACCTTGGAGGTAAAGTACAATATGTCAATTTTATTCAAATTGAGATATGAAATTAGTGCAGTAATCTTTGAGACACTTGTTCCAGTGATGTTATACACGTATATAATACACACTTAATATTTGATTAATAACTATCTAATATTGGTATTTGATTTTAAATTAAATTTAAAAAAATACGATAAAGTATAACAAAAAATTAAATGTCTGAATAAATTTGAAAACTTTATTAAAATGTCTTCAAATAGTCGCCTACATTAAAATTGTAAGTATTTGCTGGAATATATTTTTAAACTATACTTAAATCTTAACATTAATAGCCGATAAAATAATCACTTTTCACAAATGTGTGCGTACTGATGTCCACTTCGGCCAATGATAGCGCTTTATTTTGAACACCACACTTTTTCGGCCAATTGGAATGGACGTCTTTTTATATTCAAAATTCAAATTTCCTGGCTTAGAACTAAAGCATCGTAATTATATTAAGAGAACTTTATTTGAAAGTTTGCATGGCTACGAAGTTTTTTAAATAATCAAATGTACTGATTCGATTTTTTGAAGCTATAATTATAGGGCTAGGAGCTGATTTGACAGTGATTTTGTTCAGTGTCATCTTCTATTTATTAATAGTCAATAATGTCCGTTTTGATTGCATGATTGTCACTGATAAAATAATTAATGATAAAATAATTATGATATTAAATAATTTACGAAATTTCTGCTCCTACGAAAAATGGTTGTTAGCAAACTTGACATTATTCCAAAAAATAAAAATAAAATAAAATAAATTACCATAAAATAAAATAAAATACCATAAAATAAAATTAAATTAAATACTTTGCAACAAAAATCTCACGTTGCTGGGCAACGGGCTTACAGCTAGTAATATTAAATGTTTCAAAATTTCTAGGAATATTTTTAGACTTTATAGACTTTGTTTTTTAGACTTTCATCAAAGATCAGAATTATTTTTTTCTTTTCGTATTTTTTTTCGTTCTAAGCTAAATATTTAGTTCTGCTAAAATTCAGACAAGTAGGTCCAAAAAGTATTTATATTTTTAAAAAAAACCAATGTCCAGACTGGTTTTCTTCCTTTGTTTTTTTTTAATATTTCGTAGAATATCTATTTTTTTCAAATTTAAGAAATAATAAGAGATGAATCAGACTTTAAGCAATTTATAATTTGCTCAGTAATTGAACGTAAAAGCAATCAGTAATATTAGGCTATTTATATGAATGTTTACACCCGATCGTAAAAACGTATTTTTTTTCATTATCTTTGTTTAGTTAGATACTTCTTAAAACAAAGAACTGTTTGTAATTATGCAAATAGCTGGTTTTTGAATAAAGTAACAGAATACACTTAACACTGAAAACAATTTTGATCTATTATTGAAAACTCTTTTACTTTATTAATTGAATTATTATCTAGCAATATTGAATATCAAAGCAATAAAAAAAGAATGAAATCCGATCAATTGGCAGCAACTACTTTGTTATTAAAAAAATAAACACTTTTTTGTACCTATTATACATTTATTTATTAAAAAAATTACTATTTTTGCTAAGCACGAGCTTTTTAAACTAATTTCATTGGTAAATGTGCAATAAGTAAAAATTAATGTTTATTTTATTTTTGGTAGAACCAAATGATGAAGTAAGTATTGATGTAACAAACCTTAAAAACGTTTTTTTAGTGTTACAGTGATTACATTAAAACTTAGTAAAAAGCTTTAAATTTAGTATAATAAAATTAACTGACATAAAACTTTTTTAGAAATCTTGTTAGAAAAAATGACGAACAGAATGATTGCTTTTAAAATATTTTCAGATATTGTTTTCTACATTTATCAGTAAATATCTTTTTACTTTTGTCGTATAAAGTTAAAAGATTCCGTATGACATATACGAAATAATGAAGCTTGTACATACTGTGGTATGAAAAATAATATTGCTTGACGAAATTTTATTGATTTTCTTCAATATCGTTAGTCAAATAGAAAACAAGTTTTATTAGAAAAATAAAGATGAAAGTATTATATTTTTCTAAGCGTTAAAAATAAAACAATTGATACGTTTGGTTAAGTTGGCTTAATTGATTATATAAATAATCATAAACCAGATATAATATCAAGAAACAAATAGCGCGTAAAAAATAAGGTTCGATATTTGAAACAGTAATCTTCGATTAAAATTTGTATAAACACACAAAATATATTTTTATTTAAGGCTCTCAAATATTCACCTTAGATATTGAGGATTCACGAATGTATACACAAGTATGAAACAGTATCTCACAAGGATGGGAAGGAAAAACTTTTAACAAGCATTTCAAAACCTACCCTAAGGCTCATTGATCATTTGTTAGCATAGTACCTACCCGACGAAATGGTGTGGTGTATGCCTATACATCGATCGGAAATGATGAGTTTGCGCTATTCGCAGAATATTAAATCTATTTAAATAAAGGTTTCCAAGGAATAATTTGGTCGCTGTGAAATAGTTTTTGGTTGCTGTTAAATATTTCGACAGGATTTATTTATATCGTCAGACGTGTCTTACATTTGTATTCGTAATATAAATTCCAGTATTACCTCTTTATGTAGTTCAACAAAAAGTATTTGGACAAGAGTTAAATGTAAGTCATTCGCTCAAACTGTATTTATGTTACAGTGGAAAAAAAGAATGACATTGAAAGTTATTGTGTAGGTTTTTCTTTAAATACAAAATATAATTTTATAACTTTTTAATTCCACTGATTGTGCTACAAACTATCTGTTTTGTTTATTTGTAAAGCATCTTCAGATTATCCTTAGCAAAATTAATTTTATCGTTAGTAAATTTACGAATAGTTGAAATCACCTAACGATAGTTTGGCTGAAAACGTTTCGCAAAAAGGCGAAACTTGTGTCACAATTTGCATCACAGTAAGTGAAATAGTAAAGTTATCAAGATTTTTTTGATTCTTAGAAAAAATGTTGCCACAATCTTGTACAATCTTGTGTTGCTTAAATCTTCTAGGATACGCAACTTTTTACCCATATTCAACAGAAATGGTTTTAAGCCAGTCTATGTTATAAATACACCATATACTAATAATATATGGTGTATTCAACTGTGTCATAACCGGTTACTTAATGTTTTAATAAATAAATGAATAAGCTTTTATTGTGAACTTCCCACTGGCTTTATATACAAAAGAATGCCGTCAGTTCATTAAATGCATTGTAGTTTGTGATGATGTAACAATGTTTTCATGGTTGGTAAAGCTAATAAGTTCGACTAACATTCATACAAACTTGGACAACTTCTGAAACTTTTTGTCTATATCTGGCATTCTTAAAGCAAAATATGATCAACATTATGTATACTAATAAACATAGCTGTAGAATAAGTAGGTTTAACACAATTAGTTATTATTAAAGATTAACTTCCACAAAGCTACTATTGAAGCCATCGATAAAAGAATATATTTACTTTGATGTGCTTATTTTTACTGAAAGTTCTCTTCAGCGTAAAGCAGTCATTTGTTCAAGGAAAAAGACTGAATACTGACAACAATACTGGTTTCATTTTACGTAAACAGCTTAATAATTTTTATCAACACTAAAAAAAGTTGGGCTTAAATTAATTTTGATCATTAAGACATGTCTGTGTAAACGCAAAATGAAGAAAATATACGTGGCATTATTATGAACGGATATTAAGAACATTGTGACGATGACATAACCAGTAGAGGAGAATTTTATTAATTATTTTGAGTACGTCTTAAATCAGGCCCATTTTCAAAGAGTTGCATTTGTTGTAAAATAATTTTTGAAGGTGTTATAACTGTAAAATCACGTGGCAAAATCAAATGTTGTATTGTATGGTGATTAAGAAGACTGTAATAATTCAACTGTATGTGGCATTACAAGTTTTTCTGTTATGGAGAACCATAACAAGTTTAATTACAGTGTTTGCACATGTACCAAGTTATACTTCTTTAGGATCTTGACTTTTGCTAGTTGATTCAGTATCAACATATTTTTAATGATGTTACTTTACATCCTGTTTTGTTAATTATTTATGTGAGTTTAGTGATTGGACCACCAGCAGGAAAATGAACACAAAAAAAGCGTTATGATAAAATCATTTTTTTATTAAAATAATAATTGAATGAATGTTCAAAAATGATTTGAGTATTTGCTACCTATAACAAATTTGTTTTTTTTGCTTTGCCATATACTATCACATGTAAACACCGTGCTGGTACTCAACGCATAGCTAGCTTATTATATGAAAGCATGGCTTCATTTCTCAACGTATTTAAAGCTAATTAACTACAAAATTGACGATAGGGTTACTGAATTGCATTAAGGAATATACATGGCATACATTTCAATGTAATTTCGTTTATAATTTATAAGTTTCAATAACAAATCCGGTAATCACACTATTCTATAGAATATTCAATAAAATCATTCAATTTCTGTAATCGTGTTTAAATGAAAGCTTTCGAAATATGTATTAAAATTTTCAAACTGCTTTTATACAAAACATACATTTCTCGTTAATGTTATTTTCGGTAAAGCACTAAATAATTCTTAGTATAATAAGTTGTATATAAATTATAAATAGCGGGTTTAATTATATTATAGCTATTTTCAGTCGTAACATGATCTATACTCTATAGTAACTTAAAATAGTGTGACGGTGGTAGTAATTTTCATTATATATGAATTTTTGGATGATGGCTCCTATTTGAGTGGATAATGCTCTGGGAATTGTTATCGAATTGATTGATTGATTGGTATCAAAGAGGCGTGGATATATGTGGCATTTTGATCTATCCTAACTCAACACGTATTTGATCCTGAAAAAAAAACACTGCATTCATTGCGAACACCTAACTGTTAGTTCTTACTTAGTATTTTATTTTATACGCTATTTAAAGATGTTTTTAATAACAATACTTTTGTCACTATACAAAAGTTATACTTATATCTAGATTTCCTTTGGCAATATTTAAGCGTCTCTATGATTTTTTCTTCCGAAAAATACACAATTATTTTTGATTGTTATCCTTAGCAAAGTGTTGCTTAGAGATTCGGTTGCTATTTTTTCTAGAGATTCCTTCTAGATTTTTCTAGACACGGCCCGATTTTTTGCATCTTTTTAATACGCACAATGTATTGCTTGAATTTATTTAATGCAACCAGTAAATACTCACCAGCTTGTACGTTTTATCAATATATTTCATTATTATATTTAGACTTTCAAAGTATGTAAAGATGTTTTTTGTAACTATCAATTATTTTTAATTGTAAAAAATAAATTAACCTGACACTAGTATCTGTGCCCATAGTTTGAAATTCGCAACTCATTCACTTGCATTCTCCTTTCATAAAGCGTATCATTGTTAACTAGAAAAAATGGAGCAAATAATGGGCGCAGCACCGTCTCTCTTGGGATTCCCCTCGCTTTGTTCCTGGCTGTATGCCCACCCTTGTGTGAAAATTGCCAGTCATTCGCTTATGCATAATAGAATCCACCGGTTAATATTGGACACCGGCACAGTCTTTTGGAGGCCGTTTTTACGGTGACAAACGACCGGATGTGTTTACTCGGATAGCTGGAAAATTTTGACGAATACTGCAATCACGCTCGTTGAGGAGATCACGTTGTTTCACGGAATGATTTGACAAAAAAGAGAATCGTAAAATATATCATTTAGTTTTGATTTATTAACTTCGCAACTAAATGTAGGCAAGACAATAAAATACACACAAGTAAATTGTTGATATAACTATAGTCACCCGTTATGTGTATGCAGCCGCTGTTATACTACCGCCTTTCGAAATAAAGACCAGGAAAATAAAGAAATTTGATCATTATATTCTAAACCTACTACAGAGTTGCATGGAAAATATATATTTATTTAAATATTTGGCATTATAGCCAATGCCAGTGTGCCAAATATATTAAAGTTGAAAGGTCATACGAGAAAAAACTCGTTAAGAAATTATTGTAGGTCACTCGAGATCACCTCGAGATAAATTTACATCATATACACCCATGTCTTAGGTCTCAAACTCAAATTGAAAAAATCAAAATTTGTCATTGACCTTACCGGGAATCGAATCCAGACCCATCTGGTTGGTAGAGCAAGCTCTAACCAATTGGACCATAGTGGGCGATATATTGTAACTATGCACTATTGTGCTTTACCTTCAATTTTCTAGCGGGGTACATTTACATTGTAAAATTATTTTTATTTCAAACAGTTGCTAAATACATACTGACGTATGATTTTTAGTTCTACTTACCCATACGGAAATGATGCTGCTTAATGAATATAGAGAAACATATACCGCACGACGATGATACACACACACCGATGTTTTTTTGTAGCTTTGATACGTCGTAACTTACTTAATAATTTTGCAATAGAAAGTTTGTTCAAATATCCATATAAAAAAACCCTTTACGAATACTGGCCGCATATTTTTTTTTATTTATGGATGACGTTAATTTTTTGATTACAATACTTAATTTATCTTTAAGCGCGTGAGGCACAGGATCTCATTTATTTAAGAAATTTACTTAATGTTACGCTTGAAGTAACTTATTCTATCATTTTTTTTTGCAACCATTTCCTCTAAAAATGAAAAAAATATGGACTACTAATATAGTTTATCTTAACATCATTGATTCTAGGAGAACTTGTTGTTACTCAGTTGCTCAAACTCTTTTCTTTCTAAAGATGGTAGACATATAAGAATAGAGCTAGAAGACGACTAGTGGTTAGCTAATCGCTCTTGCTGCGCCCCGTTTTCGGGTTAGGATGATTGAAAGGGTGTAATTAAAAACATCACAAACATCCATACCTTCAAACGGAAATTTAAAATCTTTTTATATAAGTGTCCCTACTGGAATTCAAACATGTGACCTTCTTAATCGAAGCCAACGATGTTGACCACTCGACCAACGCGGTTAAGCATTTATTAGTTTGAGTTATGGTAAATTTATTTTAAAAAAGCTCAACAGTTAATTTTTGCCATGTGCGTTAAATATTTTAAAATTGTAATAATACAAGATAAGCTTTATGACAAGTCACTCAAGATCAATCAGTGAAGAAAATACATTACAAACAATAATGTTTCTCAATGCGTTTATAAAAAAATAAATTAGATGCATTGAATATTAATTTTGTAACAATATATATTTTGCCGCCTGAGTGGTCGAGTGGCCAACGTCGTTGGCTACCGCTACGGAGGTCACGGGTTCAAATCTCAGTACGGGCAGTTTTATAAATTGATTTTTCAATCGATGTATGAATTTCTGTTCAAAGGCATGGATGTATGTGATGTATTGAATTCCCCCCTCCCACCCATCCTATCCTATGAACGGGGCATATCGAGAGCGATTAGCTAACCACTAGTCCTGTCTTAGCCCTTTCATTCTATTCCCTACTCTCTTTGGAAAAAGAAAGGTTGAGCAACTGAGTAACAAGCAGTTCTCGTAGAAACACTTCTGTTGAGATAAACACCATTAGGAGTCCGTATGCTCCACATTGGGAGCGATTGTTATGTTTTATTTATTTTGAACAAATAAGTAGTCAAAAAAAATTGACACTGTGGCTCCGTGATGATGACGTTAATGCGGCAAGTATGAAATTTTATACACCTCTATAACGGCAAAGTAATCTATCATCATATGTTCAGTAGCAGGTACTTACATTAGCTTTTATACGAGCGTGTTTCAAAGTTAGATAGACAACTAATATGCAATTTTCACACCGATGGTGCTACTTTATTTTAACGTATGCAGAACATAACATTTTGTATTCATGGCGGTTGTGCTCTTTTTATTGCTTATCGTTTCTTTGCAATTTGTAGTAATTCTTGTTTATCAACTAGAAGACAATAATAAACGATATATTACGTTTTTATTTCATGACCAGTAAAGCAGTTTTTTTCCATCACTAAGGGACCTTATATTTTTTTTTTCATTTCACAATAAATATAATAATAACTCTTAAGGTAGGAACATACAAATTCAGGCTTTGTAAGTGGTTTTAAGAATTCTTTATTGACAAGAAAAAACTGTGAGTAAAATTCTTACATTTGTGTATTTCAAAAAATTTTCCATTCTACATAATAATTTCCGAAAAATATTGCATAACAAAGCAGATAAGGTAGTAGTTACTACCTGAAGCAAAGATTATCTGAACAAAATAAATAAATATAAATTCTTATAAAATAGCAAATCTTTCTCGAAATAGTTCAGCACAAATTAGCAACATCAAGAAAACTTTGTTTATGTAGTAAAAATATTTTATTTATATTTTTCAAGATATGAAAAGAGTTATTTGAATCTATTTACTTTTTATAAGAATTTGTGTTCATATTCTTGAATAAAAGCTACTGGTCTCCTAATGGAGGTATTTTAACAAACGTTTATTTACAAAATCTATTTGTTACCTAGCTGTCCAAAGATTCGTATTTCAAAGAAATTAGTAGAAGGAAGGATGGAGTAAAGACCATTACATAACATATTTTAGGATTGGAGTGGAAAGGAATTTTTAAACATCGCAAACATCCATGCCTTTGGACAGAAACTGATTCAAACACGTGAAATCTACGAACTGAAATATGTTGAATATATTAGGCCAATCAATAAAAAAAAAATGAAAAGTAAAATAAATCTACCAAACTCTCGTGCTTAAGGGCTTATTTTTGTTGAAAACTTGATAAACGATGATTTGTAAGGAAATAAAATTGTAAGTTTTGCGGAGAATTCAACCAACTAGCATTTTGTATTCAAATAGGCAGCGAGCACATTGCATTCACGCCAAAGTGGAATTACAGGTCCCAAGTTTTGGATTAATGTATATATATATAAAGTGTATAGGTTAGCTCATACAATGACTGAAAAATTTCTTGGCACAGCCTTGGCAGGAGCCGCTCGCAGTGTGCCACGAATAAATCAAAATCTACAAACGCCCACACCGCCGGAGACCGGTAGAAAATTCAATTTGGAGAGTTGACACTTTAAAAGGTTTTATAGAAACCATTTGTAGCAGGAAAGGCAGTGCTACGCCACCCAGAGTCGGAACAAGGACACGTCACGCGATAAGCTTCTTTTCCTTTGGCCCACTGTTACATTTCAGGTGTATTTATGCTTTATTTTAAAACAATTTAGCTTCACGTCGTTTCCTTATAAATCAAACGTATGAAAATATTTGATGACCTCTCGCAGTCACAAGATATCAATTCTCTAAGTAATCTCGTTTGTGCATTCGTATTGCATGTTAAAATGACCTGAATAAAGTAAATAGACATAGTTAAAATACAAAATAAGCAGAGCTTTAGAATACACAAAGACTAATAAACTGGTGTTTTATATATTGAATCTTATATTATTTAAATAAGTTGTTCTTTGTTGCAATTTTCACAGTGCTATGTTTTTTCAAACTCAAAAGTTAAAGCTGGATAATAATTTGGCATTTGCAGCATAAATTCTTTGGATAGAACGTGTTATAAATTGTGTTTTTTTATCCATGTCCGCTCCCAGTGTAGAGCATATGTGGAAGTGTCTAGTGGAAGTGTCTTCACAGAATTTTTATACAAGAACTGTTTGTTACTCAGTCGCTCAACCTCTTTTTTTCAAATAAAGCTGTAGAGATAGAAAGATAGTGGTTTACTAATCGCTCTCGCTACGCTCAGTTATTAAAGGATTGCAAAGGGTGAGAGAAAATTTTTCTAAAATCACAAACATTCATATTTTCAAACAGAACTCAATAAATCAATCGAAAAAATGCAGTTTCAATGAATTAAGTGTGTTTTTTATAACTATAGGAATTTTTTGAAAATATTAATGATCAGATAATGACATAGGAATATTTAAAATAAGTCTAGGGTTTTATCTGGTCATTAATATTTTCTTGTATACGTTCAATTTTCGCTAATTTACATTTGAATAGCCTTTTAACTTAGTGATCTACTTATATTTTTGTATATAAACGATACAAACTGTTTACTACGCGTCAGTTCAAGTACATCTGTGCACTTGGAATGCCTGAAGATACCGAAAGGCGAAACCCGGGTCGTTAGCGACAAAACTCATGGAAAAGTACAAAATTCAAACAATTCAAATTTGATATTGAAATTCCATCAAGCACCCTCAGTCGAAATACTTAATTATATCAGCTATATATTTACAATAATAATTTGTAGTGCTTTAATACATTGATATAATGCGTAGGACGTATGAGTCGCCAGTTCCAAGGGCCGTTTGACTGATAAACTCATTGCCTAGAGAACTGGATATTTTTAGTGACAGAATTTGTGAACTGTTTTTTAAGTTTTACTTTTTTATTTCATGATTCTGTATGTTGATTTTAATGTATTGTGTAGTATGATGTATATGTGAATTTATTTTTTCTCATTATATTAGTGCACGGCGAATCGGCGTCAGCTGTTGTGTCATGTACTGTACTTTTAATTTTCAAACAATACATAAATAAATATTTTCCCTTTTTTATTCAGTAATTTTAATATCATATTCTCAACCCTAGCCTGTTGGTCGTCCCATAGGCAAGTTTTTGGTCATAGATTAACGGTAGCAGGAAGTGGCCTCAGTGAATATGGATTGCTAACAACATTGACAAAGCGAGCGAAAGTAAACGAGTATGTTTTGTACGAGATAAGCCGCCCGTGCTTCGATTGATGTATATTTATTTCATTACAGGGATACATGTTTATACGCTGCTCCTGATTTATTGGCGGTATATTTTTTCAGCGAAAGAGAAACAGGGGAAACATACGTTATAAACGCACCTTTTTTAATCTGCCGATAAAAGCGATGACACAAACATGCGTATGCTAAATTGTTTTTTTTTTAATCATTTACAATGAAATCAAAATAATTGGATGATAAAAATGTGAGCATCTATCTGTGTAAGTGAATACAACATGCTTGACATGCGTTTTCATTTAAGAGGAAATATAATTACTCCGGTTTTGGTCTTATTATGTAGCTTAAGTGATTCTGCTTCTGATAAACTTATCACTTGAATACGAACGTTTGATGAGAATAAGAAATAATTTTGCCTAGAGCAGTGCTTCCCAACCTGTGGGCCGTAAGATTTCTTGCGGGGGCCGCGAAATTCAGTAGAAAGTACAAAAATTTATATATTTAAGTCTATCAAATCGGTGTTTCCCATATTGGTGTCGGCGGATTGGATTGGATAGAAATTGGATTTTGGGGGAAAAGTATAGCAAATCGAGGATTTCGAATTCGTCGGTGAGCTAAAAAAAACAACGAGTTTCTGTGACAATCTGAGGAAAAAGTATACCAAATCGCAGATTTCAAATTCCTCGGTGAACTAAAAAATAAAACGAGTTACAGAGACAATTGAGGAGAGCCGCGGATTATTTTTTTTAGATTTAGAGGGCCGTGGAACGAAAAAGGTTGGAAAGCACTGGCCTAGAGTATCCTTCCCTCGACCCTAAATTCAAATGATTCATATTCCCTCCTACTTAACCATTAGATTATAGCAGTGGCTTCCAACCTATATGTTACTGCGCCTCCCTTTGAAGAAAAAAAGATTATCGCGCCTCCCCATCCTATATTTCATATAGTAATAAAGACACGTTTTAAAGGGGAAATAAATATTTTGGACTTTTCGCGCCTCCCTTTGCAATAGCTCACGCCTCCCCAGGGAGGCGCGCCTCCCAGTTTGGAAATCGCTGGATTATAGTGATATTTTAAGGTTTTGCGTAATTTATTTGAAGATACCTATTATAATTATAGTTACAAGATCATAAGATAAAATAATCATATACTTTTTTGTGCGTTTATAGAATCTTTTATTTCAACGTCAGGTTTTTTTTCGAGTAGAGTCCTTTTGATTTCAATCCATGTTCGCTTAAAATGTGGAGCATATGCTTTCCCTATGTAAGTACATCAATATCAACCTCACCTTTTTTCTGAAGAGAGTAGTAGAGATAAAATGATAAAGTTCGGGCATGATTAGTGGTAAATTGAAAAATGCTGGTACTCGAACCCCTTAGATTCGTCTTGGTAGCAATTAAGATGAAAAATAACTCACATATTTTAAAGAATTTCTTAAAGAAAATAAGTCATTTCGACTCTGGCACGAGACTTTTCATAGAGCTTATTTTTTATGTTCTATAGCAAGATTAGCGTTCTTTCTTTCTTATCAGTTATAGGTGTTAATTCTTATTTCTTCCTCATAAGCTATCGGATAGATTCTAGTGCTGCACAAGTGGTAAACAAAAAACTGGTCGCAAATTTTTTTAACACGTAGACTTTCTCACGCAGATATCTGATCGTGGTTTTTCTACAGGACAGCGTCAGAGTTTTCGAAATTTATTCGGTAGCCATATAAATTTGACAGTTTTTGCGGTGAATCTCTAATCCTTACTTAAACCACGACTCACAGCGACTTTTACAGTAAACACAGTAAACAAAGTAAAACATAGACTAGTAACAAAGTTTTACAAAACAAATAAAATTTAATCGCCCGCTATCCGATAACTTTGCAACAGAAAACAAAATGGAAACAAAATAAAGCCTTTAGCGTTTATAAATGAGAAAACACGAAGTAAATATCCGTTTATAGATAATAGGAATGAAAATTCTAGCGTGTATTTGATTTAAAGTTAATTACAACAATTAATAATCTGAAATTAAACTCCTAATATTCATAAACTAAAAATAAATACATTCCACGTAAATAAAAGCTATTCGATTCAGAACACATAATTTAAATTTCTACACATAGATACTATATTATGATAAATTATTTATTTATGATATCGATTTTTTTTCTGCTTTTTACTTTATAGTTTTATATTTTTTTATGCAGAGTTATTAAGTGACAACAAATGAATAAGAAGAAGGTGCGTTCTACAACTGCATACCTGTATTGCGAATTCAGTTGGCTTTTTTTCAATATAGAAATGATAAAAACTTTATAATTTTACGGAAATGTCGTGCTTTGAAGTCATTTCACGTCAAGACAAAAATAATTACAATATTATATGGTTGTCTTGATTTATCCATGCGGCTGTCACTGGATTCACGTAGGTAGAAAGAAGGAAATTGTATGTGAACGTAAGTGTTCACAGTTTGTACTACTACCCATACTTAAAGCTACTTGTTATTTAACGAATCGAAATCATTAAAAAGGGAAAACAGACGCATTAGGAATATTATCGATTTAACTACTCACTAAATATTACTTTTCCGTTTCTAAGCTCAAGAAATGCGACCCCAATACCAACATTTTCTTAAATATCTATTTTAATATGGGTGATACAATGTTTATAATTAAGGTATTCTTATATCATAGTTTTTTGGACCTTTTGTAGTTTATATAAAAACGCGATAGCGCTTATCAGGTGATTAGCGCCCGCGATAACGATTGTTCGTAAGATAACTTAGAACGCTGAGAACACTCGTCAGTAGTCAATTCATATGTGTGCTGGGATGACGTCTTTTTTACGCGCAACTTAAAATATGATTATTTATTAAAAAACCACAGATTTTTATAAAAAAATGTATGTGGAATGATGCAAAGAGATATTTTTAAGCCCTTGGATTATTTTTTTTTTGAAATTCATAAGAATAAGGCCAATAATGAGGAAACCACTGGGGTCAAAAAAGATCCCCATCGGCTGACAAGTATTTTTCTAGTCTCCGAGCCGCAAGAGTTAAGCGAGTAATATAGTTGCTAACTTTTTTGTAACCTTTTCAAAACCAAACAGCTCAAAAACACACCGTTTTCATAACTCTTTTTTGTTTTTAAGTAAAATTGTTACATAGTATTTTTAATGAGTACTCTTTGACATGAGCATAAAAAAATGAAAGTATTAAATCCTTGAATTCTCTTACACGTCTTGTACTAGAAGCACTCAAAAAGATCAAATGTGGAAACCCGTAAATAATTGAAAAGGGGGCCTTAGAAAACCCGTGTGCATTCGTTTACTTATTCATCACAGTAATAATGCTCTCTGCTTGGTTTTATTGCTGTGACAAAAACTATCAAGACACGTGTTTTTCGTGCGCATATTATTCAGTGCTCATGAAATATTTTATATTTCACCTGTCACACAAGTCACTTTAAAGCTTTTATCTCCTAAACTAGAATAAACATCATTCATCTCTTTGAATATTAACATTTATTCAAACAAGACCAACTGGATGATCTATTTTAAAGTAAATTAATACCGCTCTAAAAGAAGAGTTAAGATCAGGGCTGTGGATTCGTGTACGACACCGACTCCAGCTTTAAAATAAAAAACGACTCCAACTGCGAATACAATTTTCAATCATTTTATTTTAATAGAAAATTTAAATTAACTTTGATTATTCCACCTATTGTGTTACTAACTGTGACACGTGTTTCGCCTCTTTCAGAGGCATCTTCAGACTTACTATCGCAAAGTTTGATTTTAAAATTATAAAATTACAAAATTGAGGTTTGGGTTTTTTTTCCTTTTAAGAGGAGCATGGAGGGGGTGTAGAATCGAAATAAAATATATAATGATACTAATGATACTAATGAGTTGTAATCAATCAGATTGGGATTTTTCCTTTTTAAGGGAAGCAAAGAGGGGATTATAAAATTTTCAATCATTTTATTTTAACTCATATATACATACGTATTCCTACATATATGTCTTGCCGCTTGTGTGGTCGAGTGGTCAACGTCATTGGCTTCGCTTACGGAGGTCACGGGTTCGAATCTTAGTACGGACAGTTTTATAAATCGATTTTTCAATCGATTTCTAAATTTCTGTTCGAAGGCATGGATGTATGTGATGACTTGAATTCCCCCCTCCCACCGATCCTATCTTATTAAGGAGGCGTATCGAGGGTGATTAAATAATCACTAGTCCTGTTTTACCCCTATCCTTCGATTCCTACTCTATTTGGAAAAAGAGAGGTTGAGCAACTGAGTAACAAACAGTTCTCGTGGAAACACTTATGTAGAGATAAACTCCATAAGGAGTCCATATGCTCCACATTGGAAGCGGACAAGGTAAAAAATAAATGTATTTCATCAGATCATCTTTAGTCAACCAAGCATGCAATGTCAACACTATGGATTATTATGGTTTGAAAACACATATAATATATTATAATATTTAAAAAAAAAATTCGAGTCGCTCGTTTTTCACGACTGTGACTCCGAATCCACAGCCCTGAATAAGATAGAAATGAAAAAAGCCTTTTTTAAGTATAATTGTTAAATAAAAACAAAAATGTTATGTTTTCTAGATGCTTAAATCAAATTCTTATTTCGAATTGATTTGTTGATAGAATGAACAGAAAAACAATATCACGACTGATCACTGAAAAAAACGTCATTCAAGTAGTGTTAAATAGAATCTTTGAAAAAACTTCCCGACATTTTTCGAATTCTTATAATATGTCGTGACTTTGCGCTGCAGTAGGCGGGAATTCCTTCACCGCCGAGAAACAAGACCGGGAATGGGCGGCTGTTCATGATGTATTCCGCCTTCCGCTTCCCTGCCGCCCATTATGAAAGTGAAATGACATTCAGCGTTTGTTGCGGCAGCATTTAGAATCGCGCCAACTAAATCCTCAAACGAGATTTTCATACCTTTTAAGGATTTTCTAGCATTACTACGGTTCTCTTGCTTATTTTTTTTTTCTTTATTCTCGTTGGTAAAATTGAAGTCGCCATTTTTGCAGTTGGTAAAGATGTTAATTTACTTTTAGGAAGATGTTTTAAAAATTGATATACATATAAAGTCACCGTGCTGGCATAGTTTGAGCACACAGAAATTCATAGTTCTAAGTAAGCACTAAATTAAAAATAAAAAATAAAAAATCTTTGATTCTTTATTTTTTTGTTATAACATTTTTAAATTTTTTGATATTTAAACCGTGTTTTTGCAATCGGGAGCCACAGAATATGCCAAGGAGGGCACAAAGAAAAACACATTTTTGGAAGCCACAGCTCAGTTTTAGGGGGCTACAGGAAAATCCAAATACTCGCAGGTTTTTTTTTTTAAAAATAGCCACCCAGGAAGAGCTCAAAAACTCGCGTCTCGCGTCTTTCCATTTAAGTAATCCCAGAAATTCCTGGGTAAAATTTTGAAATTTGCCAAAAATTTTCAAATAATTGAAAATTATTTTTGAATCTTTCAATCCAGAGTCCCAAAAAAAAGTTATTCGTACGGATATTGGGGCCACGGAAAGTTATGAGACTCAAAAAATGCAACAGACTCAAAAAGGTTGAGAAACTATAAATTAAACAATTAATATAATTCTTGCTTAAAAGTTACATTTTTTAATCCATGTCCGCTTGCAATGTGGAGCAATGGCCTCGTTATGGAGGTATCTAAACAAAACTTTTTCTACGAGAACTTTTTGTAATTCAGTCACTCGACCTCTTTTCTTCCAATGAGAGTAGTAGTAATAGAATAACAAGGCTAGGACAGGCCAAGTGGTTATCTTATCGCTATCTTATCCCAGTTATTGAAGGATTGGAAAGGAGGGAAAGAATTTTTAGACATCACAAATACTCATGCCTTCGAACAGAAATCGATATATCGATCGATAAAATCATCCGTACTGGGACTAGAAACCCGTGAGATCTGGCACCTAAGTTGACCACGTTAACCGTTGCGCCATATGTCCCGTGAAAGTAACATTACCTGTGAAATGACATAGTAATCAAATTTAGTTTTAAATTAATACGCAAAACTCACACTTTTTTTGGGTTGTTTTATCAATATCAAACCCTAAATTCATTGCTTAATAACCTATATAATAATTGTATGACGCTAAGTATTAAACTTTTGGGTTACTGGAGTGGCTCGCCAACTATTTAATCATTCTCCTTACCTTCTAGGAATTCTCGAAAATATTTGATCCTTCCGCATTACATTAGCCCCTACATTTGATTTTCGAATACATCTCACATACTCGGCGGTGGGTTCTTTTTACTTATTGTTGATTAACATCCCTTATGGGTAACCGCAGGATGCGAGTGTGTTGGTGTTCAGAAAAACACTTCCTACGCCCATATATATGACAGAGCTTTCTACTAAACCATTACTTGTGTTTATATGTGTTAATGAAATTACTTGCTGTCGAGATCTACAGACTGTTCCAAATAATATTGCTATCACTGCATTATTTATTTATTGTATAAAAGAGGAAAATGTATGTCTGATTGTTCTAATCTTACCGATTTATTTTTTAAGTTTTAAAATTTTAAATAAAGCTAACTCAAACTTATTAAAGGTCTTTTTACTTCATTTTTGTTTAACGCTTTTCCAACGGTGCTTAACTTTTCCGGTTCTAAGCTCAAGAAATGCGACCCCAATACACACATTTTCTTAAATATCTATTTTAATATGAATTTCTTGTATCATAGTTTTTTGGACCTTTTGTATTTTATATAAATACGCGATAACGCGATAACGAGATAAACGCCCGCGATACGCGATCGTTCGTAAGATAGCTGAGCTAAACTCGTCAGTTGCAATTTCATATGTGTGCTGGGATGACGTCTTTTTTACGCGCAACTTAAAATATTATTATTCATAAAAAACCCATGGATTTTTATAAAAAAATGTATGAGGAATGATGCAGAGATATATTTTAAAGCACTTAGACTAATTTTTTTTTAAATTCATAAGAATAAGGCCAATAATGAGGAAACCACTGGGGTCCCCAAACGATTCCCATCGGATGAGAAGTATTTTTCTAGTCTCCGAACCGCGAGAGTTAAAAATACTTCCAATATGTTGATGGCCCTTAAAATATAAGTGAAAAACATGTTTCTTAAAAATGTCCGTCATGGGTTGTAACCGTCCATCAAAGGGCGGTAAGTGTTAAAACATAAGTTTTTCACATGGTCCTTTAAGGGCCAGCATCATATTGGAAGTATTTTAAGCACCGAAAGGGAAGTTCAGAACAAGATTTTTGAGTAAGAATATATTCCAATATATTCAGGCTTAATAAAAAAAATGAGAATAGTTGTTTAAATCAGTTTTTCTTGTTTTTCACTCTAAATGTAAACTTATTTTCAATTTGACGGGAAATCAATTGGTAAAAGATCCATTCCATCAAACAGTTTTAAAAATTTTAAACGTCTAGTTTTTTTAAATATAATTATTAGAAACACTTCATTAAAATCATTTATTTAATTGATGATGTTAGTGTAAGAATCTACGACAGTAAAAGTACATTAAAATTTTTATCAGTACCCTTTTATTGTAAAAGCTTATTAATCATTGGGCATGGTCATCATCACTAAAAGTTCATTGGCCGTTTGCCAATTGTTTTATGATTGACCTTCTTGGTTTTGGTCATTTATGAATGATTGATGCGCTGGACAGATTTTTTTAAAGCCATATGATTTTGAAGAGTGAAACGTAAAAACTTTTATTATATAAATATTTGAGTATTATTGTTTGCAAAACACGCTTTATTTAAAAGTAAATTGACTCAGAACAATGGTTTTCTTGTTTAGGCTGCATAGGTCTTTGTAGTCTCTCAATTATAAAAAATAGCCACACATATACAAACCGCTCTCGATAAGCGAAACCTATTAAAATATATTTTTTAGAACAATATTTAAATTTCTATAATTAATTTGTAGATTTATTTAATGTTGATTCATAGATTTTTCCTATAATCGTCTGTCACAAGCGATAGAGAGATCAAACTTTAGTATTGTGTTTTTTGTTTTTATTGAAATACCGTGTAGCGTGTATGTACATGCCCTGGAGCGATAAAATAACTGCTGGCAAATAATGAAAACGAATGTCCATATGGCTGCCATGCCTCTAGACTAATCTTGATGATAGAAAAATTTTCCTCCCGACTAATTGAATTTCCTCCGTAGATACGTATACACAGCGCATATATTTTTTTTTTGAAACGAGAGACAGTTTATCATAATAGATTAGAATTGCAATCGAATTAAAATATTAAGAATATTTTTCATCAGTTAACTTTAATTAAATAGTGCAGCTTAATTTAATACAAAATATTAAAAAAAAACAATCAATTTGTTTCCGAAATTACATTATATTTTCAAAATAACGTTATGAAATATAAAACTTAGAAATGATACAATTTTCTTTGTGTTTATCTAACGAATTATAATAAATATATAAGATTGTAAATATACAAATATTATTAAGCACATAGATGTATATATATATATATAATATGGGCCCTCGTGAAGAGGTGAATTGAGTCAAGTAGTAAAAGCGTAAAACTTTTTTACTGCTCGTATTAGTTCAAACACGACTTTACTTGCTGTTTTGGTGGAATGCATATTTTTATATTAGAGAGATAAAACAAACACAGTGTGTATTTACCGAGATTTTTTCATTTTTACGATACTTTAAGACATTAAGAATATTATAAGGAATCCAACTATTTTTTTCTTAAAATACCGTTTTGCTCACTTCGACTCTCGCCCGCTCATATATTTGTTTTATTTATAAAAAAGTAAATATATATCTTTTGTGATAAGAATAAAATTAAACAAATACACCACTAAATTAATTATGATATACTGTTATTTTAGTTGATATTTTGAGTGTAATCTTAAATGAACTAAAAAATGCTATTTGTATTAGTCAGAATACATTCTTATATAAAAAAAAACATAACTCCGTAGTGACATAATTACATAATTTGATATGAGTTAATCTATTAGAAGAAGTAAACGAAATTCTTCCTCGCTTTGGGGGGCAAAAACCATTGTGCAAATATGATAAATTTCCAGGCCAGCCGGAAAAATAACAATCGTCCAGAGATTTATTCCCGAAAGGGAAAAGTCTACTCATTTAATTTATTATAAGCGGGAAGAAAAATATTACCCAGAACGTTATGACAACTCCATTGTTTGACTGGCGATAATGGATGTAAGTGACTTACAGTCGATCGCACGCGCCGACGCTTGTGTGGGTAGCATTTTATCGTTAAAGTGTGTGGTCGCGTATGCATGGGTGGTATTGCCATTGTGTGCTCTCACGGGCGCTTTTTGCTTGCAAGTGGGGGTAGTAACAGTGCCGCGTAGAAATTAATAATGCATGCATTTGACCACGCAATTATTTTTCTTCCCTATTCTAAGAACTATTTGCATGAATTTTATTGACTTTTACAATATGGCTGAACAAGCACAATTAGCAATTCGTTATGCATAGACAATATTTATTTAACCAACTCTTCTATGGTCTAATATGAAGCTTACGTACTCATAATAGAATATATTTAGAAGTACATATATGCGTTTATCTACGAAGAACTTCTCTTTTTATAAAACAGTAGGGATATAATTCAAGAAACCAAACATATTTTTGTACTAATTCCACATTTATTTTATGATTCCAGTCAGTTTCACTCATAACGAGTATTTTAATCTGATTAGTGGAAAAAGTTTGTCATGAAGAAAACCGTTTTTGATCGTATTAAATAAATTTAGAATTAGTAAAGAATAGTAGTTATTTTTTTTAATAAAATGCCTTTCTTCCGTGTTTTGACAGTGGATACTTTGAATGTGATAAACAGATTGCTAATTACTCTCAATTTGCTCCGGTTTTAGGATCAGATAAGTGAGAGAGACTGGAAAATCAAAGACATCCATATTTTTAAATGAAAAATAAATTTACGAAACTTTCCGTTACGAAATTTGAAACCAATGACTGTTACCACTTAACCTCTAACACGGCCACTGGAAATAGATCTTACTTATTAATGTAAGTATAATTTTTAATCAAATTTATGTGATCAAACTAGGTATATAGTTTTTAGTGTCAGACATAAAAAAAACTTTTTTTCCGTTACTTTTAAAGTTAAGGTCAGCGTTTTTGGTCATAGCTTTTAAGAGTTGAATATATTGTCTTTATATATGTATTGCGAGTTCAAAACAAATTTTGTTCAACTCAAATTTTTCACTTTTTTAAATACTCTAATATTTACATTCTACAATAACCATTTTATAAAAGGAACACTAGCCTCAGTCTACTTTATTTTCCTTTCCTTTTAACTAGTCAATCTGCCGTTTGGCCTAATGAATGATTTTCGTGATATTTGTTATTACTGAGAAAATTGACAGATATTTGAAAATTGTCCAATTTAAAAGATTAAAAATAAAAAATCTTATATATAATTAGGTTTTTGTCGGTAATTAATACCTGAAATTGAATCTACTTAAAACTCTGCTTTTAAGCTTGGGCTGTTTGTTCGATTATTAATGTGGTCTAAGCATTGCTTTACTTTAATTAGTTCTTAGTGGATGTGTTGAACATTGATCATATTAAATATGTATGTTATGGTGCTGTCGGTGACATCTGTTTTTTTATTTGACTTATGATTGCTCTAAAGGCTGAAATATGTATATACGTATTTTAAAAACGAATACAGGCATTCGCGAGAAAAAACTAGATACAGGGATACCTTGAACTCTTTTCAATCATTATTATATAAAATGAAAGTACGTTTTTAAGTAAGTATGTTTTTGTCGACAACATAACATGAGCAAAAATACATTGATCTTGGAAAAAGATATTTATAAGCCTTGTCAGTTTTTATATAGAAAGATTTTTAAGTTTTAAATAAATCTGTTTTCAAATCGCTATTATTAGGCACAATTTTTTATTGTTACAGAAAATATAAAAATATATTTTTTTAATTTATTTTTGTCTTCCCACGCTAAGATTTTTTTTATGAAATAAAGCAGCCTAGGGTGTGGAGTTGTTTTATTTAAAAATTATATTTCATATAATAAAATATGAATATACCATGTGAAAGATTGCGTCAGGTTAAACACATTCCACCCCTCGCCTCTGGTAATGCAGAGAGATGTGACAGCTTTTATGTTTGTGTTTGTATGCTGAAAGTGGAAAAGCTGTATGTCAAAAACAAATAATCATTAATGTGTGTGGGAAAGAATTACGTTCGGGGGTAGGTATTTTACATTCATAAAAAAGCATTAAAATTCGACGTCACGAGATATATGAGGTATAATGAAAAACAATGAAAGTTTGTTTTGGTAAATTCATAGGTTCGAATTTTAAATTTTTTTTTTTTGATTAAAGCGAGAATTTCCGTGAAATTTGATTATTTTTAAGCAAGCTGCAAAGGAAAGTGAATGCTATACTATTAAAAAATTTCCGTATTTACTCTATAATTAGTATACAATAGGCCAAATAGATTCATACATCAACAAACGTCTTATCACGTTGAGTTTACAGTGGAACCCCAAATTACGCTACTTTGAATTACGCGTCGAATAGAAATACTTGCCGCAAATCCCCCAATTGCGCGATCACATTTTATTGTCGTTGCTGTTGTACACACAGCCGAGTGGCTGTCTGTGTGGTGCATACAGTCAAACGTTGGCGAGCGCTATGCATTTTAGTAACTAGTAACTAAATATTTCGTCCATAATTTTTTTTTTCGACTGCAGAACTAAATGAACTTTCGGTTATTTGATTTCCACTTATAGTGTAGCTCCCTATAGAACTCTGTTTGGCTACAATATTTTATTTTTGAATTAAAATAAAATATTGTATGCAAGGATTGTTGTGATAAAAAATTTAAAATATAAAAAATATACATTAAATATGCATTTTGTTATATTTTCTACAAAATCAAAAATCAACTTCACTTTTACCAGTGAAAACAATTCAATCTACAAGTGCAATTATCTTGATTTTTATTTTCATTTATACTTAGTTTTGGCAGCTTTGCATTTTTTGGGAAAAAAAACGTAACCCCTAATTTTTGTATGCAATTCGCTCCCCCAATTATGTGGCTCCCAATCACTTGGTCTGAACTTTCACATAAATGGGGATTATACTGTACAACTAATTGTAACATAAAATTATAATAATTAAAAATTTCAGATACAACAACGCCTAATAATTGTAAACATTTATACTAAAAAAAATCGTTTAATGAAGGATTTGAATAAGTAAAAGTACATGAAAGGTTTTTGATGAATATCGATTTTGTACCTTAACTGTTTGCAATGCAATCCAAACAAAAAGAACGTTGGAGAAGTTTCCAAGAGTTTGTTACAGGAATACTGGTCCTCCTAAGTAAACGCAACAACAACGTTTAAGGCCTAGGTCTATAATTAATGCCGTCGATTGCATGGAGCGGTGGTTCCTAACGTGGGGTGTACGCCCCACCCGGTCAATGCACTCAATGCAAATTAATCATATTTGTTACATTTTTTGCTAACAAAATTTCCAATCATGTCTAATTGTGCTCGCAAATTCTTTATGTCATTCCTATCATATTTAGTTGAATGCGGTTTTAGCACTGATAACGATTTGTTATTGAAAATAACGAATCGTTGGATATCACAAACTGTAGAGATTTAAAATTAAATTGACTAAATTTAGTACCTCAACTAAAAACTCTTTGCAACTCACATCAAGCTCAAGGTTCGTACTTATTTTAATGTTATTTTTTCCAAGTTTTACGTGTTTTGTAATAAAGTAACATATTTATTTACTGACATTTTTTTTATTAAAAATAGTACTGACTCTGCATTTTTTATTTGAAGCAATTATTTTTTTACGAATTTGTTTGGTATCCAACTATTGATTTTGATTGAGGAGGAAGGACATGAAGGTTTTCAAAGGGCTGAAGTGGGGTGTGGCTCAAATGAAGTTGGGAAACACTGGCAAACAGCATTTCCTGACGCTATATACAGCTTCCGTTGCCAGGTTGTACAGGTGGCGTAATTTTTATGATTGTTCTTAGATGTGTCGCACCAGTACATGTGTCTAGACGGATTGATGGTTGTTTAATTAAACACGAAAAACAACGTTTATATAGTTGCAATATGAAGGTTGTCTGTATTTTTTTGTATTTGAGTTACAAAACAACAGTTTTTGACTATGTTGACCATACTCAAAGACGATCTTATAAAACCTTCATTGAAAAAACATTTTTACCCTATTACAATGGAGGTCTACCAAGTAAATGATAATTCAATAGTACGTGTGTTGCAATATGTATATCAGTAGGCGTTAGACGACACTTTTATCTGCAAAGAATTACTGTTTTGTATAGGAGCATCCTCCATCACTATCACGATTACCCAATTAAGAGGCTGACAGAATTAATAAACTGTACGCCTTAGTCAAGGTTTCCAAAATGATAATTTTTTTAAGTCCTTGCAACTTCAATAAATGGAATTTCTTTCGTTGTATTTTAGGTATTTTACCCATTTCAAAAAAACGTTGACTGCAGTATTGAGAAGTAAACTGATTTTTTGAGTAATGTCAGTAGAAGGTTTTATTTATCTTATATATGCACCTTTCTGATAAACGGTTCATGTATTTACAGTCGATATACTTTCAAAAGTCATTTAGAGACAAGTTCAGATTTAAGTTTAAGAAAATTTATATAAAAAGTCAGTCAGTACTCACGATATTAGTATGAGCAATCTGAAAACTGAAAACACACTTTGCATAATCTAAATAAAATGTTTTAGTAAGCCAATAACAGTAAGAAAACAGTGAATTAAATGAAATTCTAACATACCAATATTTTCTTAAAAATAAATATCAATGAATATAATACTCTGTACGTAAATGTGTGACTTTTTGATGCCAACACACAATACAATTATTAAATTATCAACCATAGTTAGATATCACGTCTCTCAAAAATTAGTTTGCCAGTTGGAAGCATAACAAGGCACTTAAAATCTTTCAACGGAAAACTTAAAGCTCGCTCAGCGCTGTCGTAGCAGTCGTCAACCTAGGACTGTAGAAGCGTAGATACAACTACGCCGTGGCACATTGTTTTACGAGACACGGGTTTTATTGCTCTTGCACAAGAATGAACAAAAATGAAATGCAAATGGTCGAGTAGAAGCTAAGGTAATCCCTAGCGAGAGACCAACGACGAACTAAAGTAAACGTAACTACGTGTTTGTTGCTTTTATGAATACGCGCGCAATAATTCTCCGTTAATTATGAGCCTGTTATATTTTAAGGTTTACGTATTTATGCATTGAACGAGAGTTATAACGTTTAGAAATTTATTGCCATCGTTCTGTGTGGTTTTGAAGGGGTCGTTTTATTTATTGTCATAAGCCGGTGGAATATTAAACTTGTTTTATAATTCGCGTCGGGTACAATTTTAAAACTTGAACGCTTGCTTACCCAGAGATAGAATATTGTGATGGTAAAGTGAACATTGCCATTTTCCAAATTAATGGCCTCGAAACATAATAACTCACAATATATTAACTGATAAAACCAACCAGATTCACGTAATAACTGCAAGAGTTTTTAGTGGTGTTAATATTTTTTATACATTGTTGATTTTGATTTATTACTGTAGTTAAACAATAATTAAAATTAATAGTTTTTATTCATTTACCTGCCATTGTATTTGCTTTTATAGCTTTATTTCAATATACAACTTTTATTTTGGAATCATAAATAGTGAAATTTTATTTTATTAACTTCATCACTGATTTTACCACACACATTTTTTACCCACATATTCGAGTGAAATAAATTAAGCTTACAATTTTTTTTAAACAATTTGTATCCCTACATTTTTTTAATAATTTCACAACAAGATATTAATGCTGTTGTTACGTGTTCAAAAACACAAAAGCTTTTTAGGGATTTTTTGACGTAGTCCCATCAAAAAACGTTCAAATAAACACCTAAGATTTAAACGTGATTTAAAATAAATTGAGTGATCTCTATTGATATTATCTTGATATTATAAAAAAGAAAAAAAACTATCCAGCACTTTAAAATTATTAGCTGTGATGCTGAATAGTTACAAAAACATTAACTTAAGATAACATGTTTTTATTGAATAAAAATTATTTTATATTATAGGTTTCCACAAAATAAACGTGGCATTTTTGTGTCTACAAGTCCGATTTATAAGATTGTTGAGTGTAAAAGAAGTACGCATTTTTTTTTAATCATAAAGAAGATACAGAATCTAATAAGGGCTTGAAAATGATTTGAACGTAACAACTTAAACTTAACCACTATGGTACCGAGTCATTTACAGATTTTTTTACCATTTTTGCACCTCATTTGAAGCATTAAGACTGACATTGAAGAATCTTAAATATTAATGTTTTTTACAGTAAAACTGGCTGCCAATCAGTTATGAAACCTATTTTTTCATAAAGGTTACCCATTGATAAAACAATGAGGCTTGGATTAGAATAAGTCCTGTTTGAAGGATAGAGTTAGAGGAAGTGAATGTAAAAATTCAAGCACTTTATACATTTAGACACATATCTATAAACCGATTGAAAAGTCAATCATTAAAAAGGTCCTTACAACAATTAAAATTCGTGGACGACCGTAAAGAATGAACACACAAATACGTTGGCCACTCAGCTCAGGCACATAAATATGTCACATATATTTGAATCATTAATGTGAATATGGTGATTTATTATGAATAATTGTGATTCATATTGCATGATGGTATCAATGAAATCTTAGAGTTATTTCAATTATGTACGCTTTTATGACCAGTGGTATGTATGTTGAACGGCTACGTTGGTGCTATAATAATTACCCGTATAGAAGTTTTCACAATCAAAATTACTTGAATACCATTTGTATTTTTTTAAATCGGTTTATTTAAAATAATTAATTAAAATGTAGTGATACAATGTAATTTGTATACATACATAATACAGTTAAAAGTTTAGCTTTCATTGATTGAACACACTTTGTTAACTCTGAGGTTACTGGATCAGTTCTGATAGGATCATTAAAACAAAAGTCTTCATCAGAGACTATATTTATGTGGTCTAATGCTATAAGTACTATTTTCCACGTCCCATGATTTACGTCCGTTGTTAATTAGCACTGATTTAATCAAGCTGTCAACAAATGACAATTGGTTTTTATAGAGTACACATGTGTGTTCCAAACATTCCTCATTGATCTTTGAAATAAATGTATCAAACCTCTTTTATATTTGCATTGTTTTTGTTAAAAGAAAAAACGTTTCTTAAATTTAATAACGCTGAATTTCAGATCTCTGTTTATACTCAGCTTTTATATTTTATCGATGATAATCACGAGTGAAGCAAAGTGACTGATTCGTTCACCCACTTCAAAACTGATAGACAAATTGGCACGAGACATTAATAATTGACGGATCAAACAAGACGCTGAAACAGGGTGTAGTCAGGTTGTCAATCTTTGACGTAAAAGCGTTGTTCATCTGTTGAGTACGAATTGCCTACATGTTCTCTTAGATAGATTATTTTTTCAATGAAACTTTCAAGTGTTTTAAAAAACGCACACTAAAAATACGTTTAGTCAATTTATATCTGTGCGTAAATTAAAAAAAAAGTTTATTTTTTTGAAGTAATTTACAAGAGAATTGACATCACAGAGTCTACATCTTGAATCTCAAATTTAAATTAGGAAAAGTCTAAATTTAACATTGTCATATACCAGAGATTAAGTTCAGAGTTGTCTTATAGGAAGATTTAAGTTCTTTTTGACAGCATTTTTTTCAATGGATTTTTAAATTTCCGTTCGAAGGCATGATTGTTTATGATATCTGAAAATTCGAGCGAAAAACGAGAGCGATTAGCTAGGTCCTAACCTTATACTAACTATTTTACCTCTCTTTGGAAAACACAAGAGGTTAAGCAAGTGAGTAAAAAACAGTTATCGTAGAAAAACTTCTGTTTATAAACCTCTACTAGGAGACCATTTTCTCAACATTAGGTGGAGAAATATTATATAGAATATTATATATAGTCTCTAAAGAAAGCAAACAATATAATACTTTATTAACATTTTATTACAAACAGATATTTCTCGATCACTAAAGATATATTGAAATACTTTTGTCAGTGAATGAGAATTTTCCAAAATATTTAACATATTATATGGAGAACTATTAAAGTCTTCAACTATTAATTCAATCTGGTCACACTTAAATCACAAAGCTTTTTTCTAAAGTAAAAGGAAGAATTTTTAAGCTCTTTCAGACCCATAAAGAATCTGTTTTTCCTCAATATTTTTTTAATACTCGCTCGCAGGCTTTTGGAAATAAAAACCACTCAAGAGTTTTTCTCTGCTGCCAGAGGGATACAAAAGAAAAGTAACAGTCGAAAGGGCAGGTAAGGCTATGTCACAGTGTTCCTACATTTCCCGGGTTTTCGCTGATTTTCTTTCCACAATACAGCGCTGACAACCGCCTTGTCATTGGTTGTGACAAAATGAAAATTTAATATCATGGTTGTCTTTTCCACAAGCGTGTATTTCGGGCTTAGTAAAATTATTTTCTGTTTCTGTTTTAAAATATTATTAATCCGTTGAAAGTTTTGTGTATTTTTTACGTGTAATTCTCACATAATTCATAAAAATAGTTTTTTCGAAAAAAGCACCCAATTTTTTGCTTAAAAATTTCACTTTATATTTATGTCCGGAACTTGGGCTTAAAAAAATCGTTGTTTGTGAAGACAAAGCCGTAATGATGCCAAAATAAAGGTTTTAATTAAATTTTAAAGCTTATTAAATGATTTAAATATTTACTTGTTTAAGTTGCTTCATATGTAAATAATTATTAATTAAACTTAAACTTTTTTTCTGTCATTGGAAAAAATTCAAAACAAAGTCTTTAATTGTATTTATATGTAACTGCGAAAATTATTTTAAGACTAAATAAAGAAGTAATAGGCAGTTATAAAACATATTCTACGTTCTGTTAGAAGTAAAAACGGTAATTTAAAAAAGATAACAGATGCTCTACGTATATTGGCAAGACAATCAGTAATTTAAAAAAAATCAACTTTTGTCTAGTTGTTATAAATTATATTTTGTTAAAGATTTTTTATTTTATTTCATACGTTTATGGACTAGATACAAAACAATCGTGATAATTTCCTATCATTATGCAAGTCCATGGTGCAGCGATCAACGTCGTTGGAGTGGCGGATTTTACAGGTTTTAGTTCCAGAACTAATAGTATTTTTTTCAATGCATTTGTAAAGCAAGAGAACCTATCTGCAACCTAACGCTTTGACATTTTAAACGAAACATTAATCAATAACATTTTAAATAAGACTGGTAGACCACTAGTGTTGAACTTAATATAAGTTCTTTATAAGCAAGTACGTAGTGCAGTGGTCAATATTGTTGGC
Source organism: Himalopsyche tibetana (assembly GCA_030503985.1). Taxonomy (NCBI): domain Eukaryota; kingdom Metazoa; phylum Arthropoda; class Insecta; order Trichoptera; family Rhyacophilidae; genus Himalopsyche; species Himalopsyche tibetana. The sequence goes on along the minus strand of JAPJYX010000015.1, from coordinate 14,192,137 downwards.
TTAAGAGTCTCATGGGCTCGAGTTTAAGGACGAACAGCATTTTTTTCAATCGATGTATCGATTTCTGTTTGATTGCGTGTTGTTTTTATTCCCTCCTACCTTTTCAAACCTAAAGAAACGGGATATAACTAGAACAATTAGTTAACTACTAATATTGTTCTTCGCTAATCTTTCTATCCTTGCTCTCTTCTAATAAAAAGAGAATGAGCAACTGAATAACAAATAAGTCTTTTACGGTTTTCGAAAGGCTTAACTTCATTATTTAAATACAATACTATACGATTTTTTAAATTTAATTTACAGACTTTCTTTTTTTGGTTTTTAAGCAATACCCGTTATTGTCAGTTTTTTGTAAAATGAATTAAAAAAAAATACAGTAAAAATAATCTCATTCCACAATTTTTTATACTGTTCAGATCGATTTAGCCCTTTTCAATTTTTTTACACAAATGAGCTATTTTTATAAATCAAACAATAATATTATGCAATGTTTCAACTTTTATAGAACTCGGATTACAATCGTAAGGTATGATAAAATTACATTTCCAAAGTGTTTTCTTAGTTCGTTGTTAGAAACTACTTTTCACCAAACAAATATGCTGAAAAAACTGTTTTTATTCCTTCTGCCTGTTAAGTGGTGTATTTGCTAAGCGCTTGAGGCAAACAGAATGTGAGAAAACTTTTTCTCAGACCATTCTTCATTGTTCAATATTATCTTAGAGGAAAAGTAAACAATGAAAAAATATTAAGTTTATTTCACGAGTCACTCAAAATAGCTAACTGTTTTTTTTTGTAAATATATTGTGTTGTTCTATAACCATAATAGCTATGAACCGTTTAATTTAATTAATATTATTGTAAATCGCCTGTTGTGTCTCAGTTGGTTAGAGCTCTACCGATCACGTAGGCCTGGGTTCGATTCCCGGTCAGATCACAGTGAATTTGAGAATTATTCAATTCAAATTTGTGATCGAAGACTGGGTGTTTCTAATTTAAATTCACATCATTTCCTCTCCTCCCATCTTTCTGATCCTTTCTTAACTGGGCCAACCACTAGTCCTGTTCTAGTCTTATACTTGTCTCTACTACTCACTTTGAAAAAATGAAGTTGAGCGACTGAGTAACAAACAGTTCTTGTGGAAAAACTTCTGTTGAGATACCTCCGTTAGGAAGCCATATGCACCATATCTTCATTGAGAGTGGTCATGGATTAAAGAAAAATTGTAAAAAATGATATTTTAAATATATAAATCACATTTTAATGTTTTATCGTATAAAATTGTCATATTGAATCACATTTCGCTTCTTTTTTCGTATGTTTATGTTTTAGATATTTTAGAAAACAGCGAAGTATTAAATTCAACATTAAAGTTGAACATCAATCTTAGTATTCAGTCTTTATCATCAAACATGCTTAAAAAATCTTATCTATATTTGATAAATTTAAAAGAGTATACACACATTTGTTAAGAATGCTTTATTAAGTCTTAAAATCAGTGGTGTTCAAACGATATTACTAAAACTATAACATAAAAATCAAGTTGAGCATTTTTTAAACCAAAATAAACGTGAAGAAAATTTCTAGTGTGCTGTTGTTATTATTATTATAATTATTATAGATATAGATGTTTCTTCTTCCAAGGCTAAGACTTTTTAACATTCCAATTTAATTATAAAATCCATAATATTGTTTTCACGCGGTTTATTTTGATAATTTTGTAATATGTTGTTTTCTTGCATGTTTATTTAAGTTTAACTTGAAATTATATCAAAACTTTTTGAATTAACGTATCCCACATCGTAAAGTTAATATTATTTTCTTCTTTGCACAGGCAGCGTTTAATTTAAACCGACTTTTACGTTTATTCAGTGTTAAAACTGGAACGTATATTTCACTCCGTATAAACACGAAATATTAAATATCATATTATGTTCACGCCTCGCGACTATGTAGTCCGTTGAATTAAGAAAGGGGAAAGTTTAAATAGTTCAAATTAAATGTGAGACAAAATTGTTTCGTCTTCTAGTGATTCTCTTAAAACTTGTATTACTATGTTAAATTAAAATTTTATGGCGGTTATTTTAAACGAAAACAAGTCTAGTTAAATCTATCGAAACACATTCATTCATTTTTAATAGACAGTTTTGAAATAATTGCAGAAGTAAGACTATAATTTTTACTCAATGAATTCGACAGTAAAGTTGTGGAAGTTATTTTTAGTATAAATTGAATATTTATAACATTATTACTCCATATTTCAATCGAAAACCTTGCAATATTCTGTCTTAAGATGCTTCTCAATGAGGCAAAACAGGTGTCAAAATTTGTTATACAACATAATATGGAGTAACAATGTTACCAAATTTACTTTATATTAGGCTATTATTATACATGCATCAACGAAAAATGTATTTGCTTATTAAATAATTGTTTGTATTGCTTTATTTCACAACAAGTTAAAATTCACCTTACATAATAAAACTACGTTATGTTTAAATACAGATAGTATTTTTAATCTCAGAACAACTTATACAAAACCTTGCTTTAATGTATAAACACTTTTTTTATAAATATCCGCTCCCAATGTGGAGCTCATGGCCTCCAAATGAAGGTATCTCAACAGAAGTTTTTTTAACGAGAATTGTTTGTTACTCATTCACTCAACCTCTTTATTCCGAAGAGAGTAGTAAGGATAGGTGAAAAAGGCTAGTACAGGACTAGTATTTAATTAATCGTTCTCACTACAGCAGAATTTTTGCGACATCACAAACACACATCAAGTTGGTTGTTGAGTATCCCACCACCACCCGCTATGTGTATGCAGCCGCATTTTCACGGCCGCCTTACATAACGCAATGCAATCAAAAAAAGATAAGAATTTATTTCTCATATTTTTGGCCCGATACAGAGCTGCACGGGACCTATCTTTTAACCATGCACTGTTGTGCTTAAAAGATAAAGATAGAAAGAAAAAAGAGAATGTGACTTGCTCAGTCATTTAGTCAAGTGATATTAAGTATCCTGTGTATCCGTATACTGAAGGGTTTAATCTACTCCGCGTTGACTTTAAAGAGGAATCAAGAATATCCCGTTCCCCATATGATGTTGCAAATTTATCGAATGCCTCAAAATTGTCCTTGGTTGAGATCAGGTCAGCGTGGTCTATTGAGCCCGTATGAGGTCGGACCACAGCAAACAGCTCTGCTCGTTCGGCATTCATCTCAGGGCAGTCCCACAGTACGTGATTGGCATCCTGGTGGTTGTGCCCGCAAGTGCAATCCGGCCGTTCAACCAACGTGCCCAGCCCAAATAGTTTACCGTTGAATTTGCCATGGCCGGTTATAAACTGGCAAACCCAGTGTCCAGGTGTGAGTGACTTCACCTTGAGCCTCCAAGTCACGTCTCACATGTCTTCGTACAGAAATCGATAGAAACAATGCCGTTCGTACCGGGGCTTGGACCCGTGAGATCCGGCACGAAAGCCAACAACGCTAGCCACTGCACTATAATAATAATATGGCTTAATGTTTCAATATGAATTATATTTGTGCAATAAAAAAAATGATAATTTCTCCATAAGCGCATTGACGTGTTGTCTCTGTAACACAATCTCAACGATGTGGCATATTGTATTATAAATAAAATTGAATCTTGAGAATTATATAAGATTGACTTAAGTAAACACCGAGTAAAAAACTTAAAAGCTCGTTTGTTACATATGAGCCCATTAGAGAGGAAGTGACCAAGTGGTATTTTAGAAAAAAAAAACGCTTTTTAATATTCTACACGTTTTAACGTATCAAAAAGTGAAGCAACCTCATTTAATACACACTGCAATGGTGTTATATTTCAAAAATAAAAATATGCAATCCAATAAAACACCAAATGAAGACGTGATTGTACTTAAAAGTCCCAGAAAAATGTTTAACAATTTAACGATTTCAGGCTCACTTCACCTCTCGAGGGCCCATATTTACAAGTAAGAATAATAATTCGATTACATTTTTTAAGTTATATTATTTAATGTTAAAATAAATATTTCAAATAAATTGTCTTCGTTACAATTAAATGTGTACTGCGATTTGAAAAAGAGCGTTGAATCTACAAAAAAATTAACGTGTTGTATTTTGATACAAATATTTTTTGAACTTTTTACGTCGTGATTAAACAGCCAAAATTTGATAATAGTTTCAAATACAAATGTTCATCATCCCTTTTAATTGTTAGACTTAGTTTACATTAAAGGGAGATCTGGAATATATCTCGAGAACAGAATGGTACCGTCATGAAGGGGCAAAGTCACTGCACTTCAAAATTAATTGCACGTACGTTGTAAGCTATAAATGTTCATGTTAATTGAATGTTAAATCGAGGCAAAACCACACGAACATGGAATATAATGTTATTATGTTTCACTGACAATTATTTGGGGGAAAGCTTAATGTTACCCATTATTTGAACACAAGTATTTTTCCTCCGTTTTCCATTTGCTACGCTGCAACAATGGCTATTGCAATTAAACCGTTTCCTCTTCGTGCATTTTTAATAAACTATTTATTTATTGGAGTAAAGTATAAGCCTACGCTTCTTAGCTCTATACGAAAAATGATTAATATATAATTGAGGGGAAATAAAATGTTTTGTATAAAACAAAAGCAGGAACATTTATCATCACTAGGAATTCTGTGTCGAGACATCCCGGGACTTTTGTGGTTTTTCGCTGTCTTAAGTCCCGGGACTTTGTTGTCTAATGTTCTGGGAATTAAGACTGTGATTTAAAATGTGCTTATAAATTGTACATTTTAATTTTGAAAAAACAATTCTGGTTAAGAAACCCTCAAAAGGACTGATGTGTATTGAATGAAAGCAGGTATAAGAGGGTAGCTCAAATTTCAATCATAATCAAAAAGTTAAGTTTTTAAATCACGTAAAACTTTTTTTGATATATTCGGCGGTAACTTTTTGGAAGTTAATTTTTAATATAAAATATAAATCGGTAAATCTGTTATTTCACTTGTTGTCTGGCTGCGCGGAGGATGCGTGAACCGAACAAATATTAATTGACCAACTGTCTTGTAGTGCGCGCCAACCCGGAAAGAGTGCGCGGGGGCTTCCCAACTGCTGCGCTGCGCACGCGCGCAGCTTAGAGGAAACGTTGCTTGTAACACGTGTTTCGTCTTTTTGGGGAGCATCATCAGACTATTGCAACGTTTATTTGTAAAAAATCATAACTGTTTTTTTTTTAAATTCATATTTTAAAACGACTTCGCTTCCGATTATGAATTTATTGTTTGAATTATATAGAAATGATTTTCACGTGTTTAACTATCAAAAACTTATCTGTCACAATTTGTTTGTGCTTTTTTGAATTAAATAATTACAGTAGTGTAGATTCTCTTTTCCCAATTAAATAATGGGAGCTTGGATTTAGTTATCAAATCACATAGTCCATCATCTGCTAATGCATGCGAGTCACATAGGATTTGATTGTGGTTATACTGACCCGGAGATTTCTATACTGTTAAGTTCAAAACGATAAAACAGATGGGATGTGAAAATGCAACAAATATACAATGAAAAATTGTGTTTGATAACGTTATTTTATTTGCAGCGTTTATGCAGAATATTTTATGAAACTTACAATATTTTACATCATCAAATGATGATGTATAAGCCTCTACAAAAACACATATTTGAATTTCTGATACTTTTTAAAATTCATTTACTCAAACTGGTTGGTCCAAAAATATGTAAGTATATGCAAATTACTATAAAGTCATACTATTTTGGCAAGTTTTTTTGTGAAATCAAATGAAACATGTTTTTATGAAAGTTTTATGTATACCTTAAAATGCACAGCTGGTGATTAAGCCAACTGCGATTGAATTTTTTAGTATTTAGTTCTATACAGGGCTGTTTAATCAAGGAAAAATACCACAACTCTAGTCTAGCATTTAACACAGGTTCAACTCCGACTGAGATTTAAAAATATATGTTAATGGTTTATATACATTTATCCAAATATCTAGTGTATACATTTTTTTCTTTTGGCTATCATTGCTCGTTTAAGAGTCTAAGTCGCAGTTTTTTTTACGACTATTCCAACTCTGTTCTTATCGAAAACAACACACTCAATGACTAGAACTCCGACTCCGAATGCGACTCCACAGCCATAGTTTCAGTACTAATAAAGATAAATAATTTGTTTTTTTTTGTAAAAGTAACACAATTCATAGCAACTTTTTTTTCATTCAAACCAGCTGACGTTCTTACAGTACTTTATTTTTTATTTTACTGTTGATACCATTTAAAATAAATGCATATTTTGACAGTATTGGTACCGTATATTATGTTTTTTTGTATATTTACTACTGTACAACTTGATACATCATTGTTATTCATTTCAATGACTTTTAATGAAAGTGTGTATCTTTCCATCAAGTCACTTAAGTGAAATGATTTCTATAAAAAATAACGTTAGCAAAAAAAATATCAATGCCACATCCTTTATAACTTATATGATAACGAGCAGCATACACGCCTTCAGGAAGGTTCCATAACGATGATGCAGGTCGACCACATCCTAGTTTGAAAGCTTCAATGACCACCGAAGCCCGAAGCTCGCCATATGTAAGCATCGCTGGTCCAGCGATATTCGAGACAAAGCTTAATGATCTGAATTTCCAGAGCTTAATTTTATTTAAAATGATCATTGCAGGTATCCGATTGAGATCTATAGTTAAAAGAGTATCGAATTTATGTTTCATGAATGATATCATTCATAGAAGTATCCAATTTTTGTCTGATTTCAATTTATATTTAAATAACAAGCAATGATACTAAAGGTGCAATTTTTAATGAATAGTTTTTGGTATGTAGATATAAGAGATAGCTATTTTATTTTTTTACATATAATAAGCTAAGCGCAAGATAGTGGGCTTAATTTATGATTTTAATTATGCGGATGTACACTCACCTAGTCTAATTTAAATATATTCCCTTAGTTTAAAAAGCTTTCAGACGCTCCTTAGTCAGGTCCTTAATGACTTTATCACTACTTAGTGAATGAACTTTAAGCTCAAAATAGCCAAACAAAATAACGAACAGTTAAAGCTCCAGTGACTACATTTTTTAATTAAATTATTTTACACGACTTGATGCTAAGAAATATTACATTTATAATATTATGATGATCATGTTAACTTACTTAGATTTCGCCGTTATATTGAGGCAAAAAAACTATTAAAACACTTTATCTTTAAAAATCATCAATAACCGACATTTCTACGCAAGTTAAATAAACCGGACACTGAAATTGTGCGAAGGAAGTTAGATAAATTGGTATTCGCCACAGCCAAGCAGTTCTGCTGTGTTGTTTTATTATTTTTGCTTCTAAGAATTGATATTGATTTTGAAGAAACATTTCAGATATCTATTGGCTGCTATGGAACGTAAATTTTCTGTATTACCACTTTACATAAGTGCTGTATAAAATCTTTTATAATTACCTTCATGATATAAGATTCATTTTTAATGAAAATATTCAAGGGACTGAATTTAACTGTTAAATACTCCCATTTCATAATATTTTTATTGAATATTGAATCATTATGTTTGATATAATTCTTACATATGTTTTTTTTTATTCTGGATTTTCTTTTGATAACATGTTCGTGGTTTTTTTTTGAGTTTCCTTTTACTGTAATTACAGACAGTAAAATTTTATTCAGTTACGTGTTAAGTGTAAGCTATTTAGATGACTTTGGTAACAACTTTCTGGATGTTGATTTTTAATATTAAATTAAATTTGATAACTTTGCTATTGCAAGCAAAAGCATCACAATATTCTTTGCAGGTAGTTTGTTCGTACACATTGCGATGTTTTGTCTGGTGATGTTTCTTAAAAAGGCTATGAAAGCGCCATAATTCGTAATAAAACAAGTGGAGTAACAAAAACGGCTTCAATTTTATAATGAACCCTGATTCCATTTGCTGATAATTAATGCAATGAGAACAACTGGTTGTGGTCAGTTTTAAAATTGTGAAATTTGTACATTATGTCTGTTTTATTTGGTTTGTAAATATTTGAGACTACATAAACATTCTTGTATGATATTGCACAAAGTCTATTCGAAATATTTTTTAAAATTTAGTATACTTCCGGTAGTTTTAGGTAATACCATGAAGTTTAGCAATTTTATCATAAATATCAACACGATATCCTGGTTTGGGTGTATTCGTTCCGTTTCAGTTGGTATAATAGACCCTTTAAATATGTTAAGACCTCGTCGCCGGTCGAGTGTAATTCTGTACACGTACTCATTCGAAGTGCAGTGTTTCAGTGTACGAGGGTTGCATAATTTGTCGTTGGGCTACGGCGTAGCAGTTGGAGGTCTCTTAACCCCCAAAGTATCGAACACGTGTTTATGGACAAAGGAAAGAATGTTTGGTGTAATTGAATTCCCAAAGAGAAACATTCTTTCAGTAAATGTCGAACATTGTATCTACATTTAACAATACGAGGGACACAAAAATTAAATCAATTGATTCCATATGAAGAAAAAAAAGTTCAAATGTTGATTTCGAAATTTGTATTGATATAATTAAAGATTTCGACAGAAGGTGCTTTTAGGTGGAATTTCAATATTAAATTTGAATCGTTAAAATTATGTACACACATTTTGTCACTAACGACCCGGGTTTTGCCTTTCGGCATCTTCATGCGTTCAAATGCACGGATAAACTTGAACTGTCAGATTTGTATTGAATTATTACACTACATTATCTATAATTTAGCTATTTTTAATTATGTTTTTTTTTTATTAAAACCACTTAATTTCATATTTTTTTAAAAAGACATGGCATACAAAAAAAAATATAAAAATAATATAATATAATAAAAACAGAATACAAAAAGAAATACACAAACGGTTAGCAAAAGTTTTTATTTTATTATTTATAATAGCTTTAACTACCTTTTGTAATCTATTTAAGTAAATAAAAAAATCAATGTAGAATAAATAAGTGATATTCCACGAACATTAATTCTGCATTGACGTACACGGAGTTTCAAGTATATGTCTCACCTTTAGTTTTCAACTATGACAAGTCATAATTGGTATTCTGAGATAATTGTATTTAAAAATTTGTACTGTCATAAATAAATGTGATTCTTTTTTTAAAATGTACTATGTTTATTGGTTACTTTACCACGTTACATTAGGTACACCTAAATATGAGTTTTTTCTACTAGAGCCTTAACCTAGACAAGCATATTGCTAAAGCAAAGCTTTAAGAATTAAGCACCAATACACGTATATAGTTTCATACATTTTTTTGTGTGAAATCGATTTTTATATTCGAACCTTCATTAATAATAAATCGATTTTCCATTATTGGTGTTGACGGTGAACACCTTTAAAGTAATAAATGAATTTGTATAGAATGATTTTTTTTTATTTTTCTATGTATATTTAAAAATGTTAAAGTCTGGGACTCACGGTTGTACTCGGTCAGAACCAAGTGCCTCCTATTCAACGCATGTATCTTGACAGTGCTGCTTTACGGTTGCGAATCATGGTACCTTACGAAAGCGCAGAGTAACCGTATACTGTGCTTCGAAAACAGATGCTTGCGACGAATGCTAGGGGTGAAATGGTCTGATTTCGTCAGGAATACGGAGATAAGAGAGCGGACTAACCAGCCTCTTATCACGTCAAAAATAAAGAAACGACAGTGGACCTGGCTTGGACACGTGTTGAGGATGCCTGAAGAGAGCCTGAACCCTGCCTGTCTCTTCTTCCGGCCGGATGGATCCCGGCGTCGTGGAAGGCCACTGATGACTATCCACAGGATGTACTCGGCGGAGTTACGGGACGCTGGGATGACCTGGGAGGAGGCGAGGAGACTGGCCGGAGATAGAGAATTGTGGAGGAGCTTCGTGGTGACCATATGCTCCGTATAGGGAGCGGATATGGATTAAAAAAAAAAAAAAAAGCAATGCATTGATCAATCAGACTGCCCTTGAAACCACTTTTTCAAATATCATCGCAATTAGGGCCTCCAATCCTGAGATCCCGTCCAATTTTGTGATCCCGCAATTCCGGGATTGTGATAGTACTAATACCGAAATTTCTGGATTGAGGAAATTTGAAGTTGCGCCAGAGCCAAAAAAAGTGTCACATCCGCAAATTTCTGGGTGTTTGAAATCGACAATTTTTTTTTATATCTCAAAAAAAAGCAAAAAATTTTCAATCCCGAATTTATACTCGATTTATGTTGAATGTTCAATCCCATGAGTGGAAAAATTCTGAAAATTCTGGGATCACAAAAAGAGTCCGGTATAGATACTCTAGTCCAATGAACATGTTATAGTAATAAAAAAAATACAATCGTGGTGTATGCCACCTAGATTAAAAAGAGAGCAATGGCTTTCTTTCACCCCAATTTAGCATAGTTAAATATTCTGACGGAAAGAAAGAGTTAAGAGGTGGTGGACTCAAAACAAGTAGGGGTGTTTATTTCTTGATAGCCCAACGCTGCGGTGGTTGCGTGCGAACATTATTTACCGCCATACCATATCATAATCCTATTGCTGCAGTGTGTTTTAGAAGCAAAAGCTTGCAGGGTCAAACTAGGATGATTTATTCGCCCCTTATTTATTAGCGTCCACTTGAGATATCGCCTTACGGAAGTGCGCAATACTTAATTGCACTTGATTAACTGCATTCTTGAAAAATGTTTTTTATACGTGTATTACAGTGTTTATAATAAATATTTACCGATAAAACATACATGTTTATTACATTTTTGTAAGATAACACTTATGGAATAACAATTATATCCCGTAATTTTCAATAATATAAAAAATGTATGTAAATATCCATAATTTAAAAAAAAAAATTACAAAAATACTATAAAAATGTCAAAAAGTGTGTATAAGTTTTCATAAATTAAATACGAAAATTTATGCTTTTAGATGTAAAATGTATTAATTATTCGTAAACAAATCTTAAAATTCGTCATTAAAGACAAAAATTAACTTTCACAGAAATAACTATTTAGTTCAAACCTTAGTGACACTACCATACGCTAAAAAGACTCAGAATAAGAACCAAAAGTCAACTAAGTGTACTACGCTACAATAGTATTTACAACAAAATACAAACATTCTTTACACTAAAGATTATCACGATTAATAGTAATGGTCTTTTGTAAAGGTGTATCTTAATATATATAAATATATTTATATATAATAATTTAGAGCACTGAAGTGGTTGGTAATTTTTTTACTAAAACAAACAGCTTGACCAGCCTGCTTAAAACATTCAGAAAACTCTTTTGTGTGGGGTAATAAGAAGCTTGAAATAGAATTTTTGCACTCTTACTAAGTCGTAACACATTCCAATACATTTCATTAAATATCATTTTATACGCTGATAAATCCATCTTTTCACTGCCATAGGTTTTATGTGAAGGTTTTTGAAAACTTTAGTCAAGCAGTAAATCAATACAGAAAGACTGTAAAAAAATGAAATAATGACATCATTATTTGTTTTGATTAGTATTACACTATTTGCTGGTGTTTTAATATTTAATTGTTTTTATTTTGTTTAATTTTAATTAAAGTCACGCGTCGTTCAATCATTTAAAAGCTTATTAAAATTGCAGCCACATTAACCCATCGCTCGAATGTTTATACTGAATATTTATTATTCGCAAACTGTTTTTAGATAAGGTTGAAAATTAAAATAAATTTAAAAAAGGTTATCTTGAGTTTGGATCTGCCGTAAGTAAACATATAACGGAGCATGGTAGTAAGTTGGTTATTTTCAGTAGGTTGTGTAATTACTTTGCGACAGGGTGACATTCCGCCCTCTGGGCGTTAGCTCTTTTGAAGTCTCTTAAGTAGGAATACACCGGATGTTATAATACCGTTAACTTTACGTCTATCGAATTTTCTTAAAGCTTCCTGAAACGTTTACACATTATACAGTTTTTATTTAGAGGATTAATTATGTTTAGCACCGTCGTTGAGAAGGTTTTGTCTTATTTGCCTTAGAGTATAGGTGATGAAATTAATCACTAAGTTCAAATATCAACATTCTGACTTTCCTCATATCACATTGGAAGTATGGTTGTAACATTGATTCTATTATGTTTAACCTACAGAATAATTAATACAATAGTTAATGATGCACGAATTTTTGGTTGTATACCATAAATTTACTTAACGTATTCAAAAGTCCGTTATTGCTCTATGTATTGAAAAAAATCTGTAACATAAAAATGATATATTTCAGAAGCGGTAAGCTATCAAAACTAATGTACAAAGCCAAATATTTCAATAAAAATTGGAAAAAAAAAATCATTTAGTTAGAATTAACTTAGAAGATTTTTTTTAAGCTTGTCAAATGTCACTGACAAAGGTTAAAGATTTACAAAAATATATGATTTAATATATAGTATAGCTTCTTTAGCACCCCGCCACTCTCAGTATTTGATTATGATGTTGAAAATGATAATTATGAAAATGATATTTTGGACGAATACTATATTGATACCGGAATATATACATTTTAAATAAAGCCATTTAGGATCGCAATACAAAGAGAGTAAATTAAAACATTCATGGTATCATTTTATATAAAGTACATGTGTTCTAAAAAATGCAACCATAAGCAAATAGTTTTCATAGATAACTAACGGTGTCTTAAAATAGTAATATATAATTGAAATCTTTGAACCTGTCAATATCGATAAAACTCTGAGCAAATTAAAAATATTTCAATCCAACGTGGACAATATTATAAATAAAATATGAGATGGTTTCTTAATTTTTTTTTATTAAATTAGCTTTTACGATTTTTTAATTATTAAAACATTTTTTTAAATCCATGTCCGCTCCCAATGTGTATTATATAGCCTCATAATAGAGGTACCTTAAAATATTTTTTTCCAAGAGAAGTGTTTGTTACTCAGTCGCTAAGCCTTTTTTTTTCAAATATAGTATTACGGATAGAATGATAAGGTTAGCGCGGGACTCGTGGTTTTACTAATTGCTCTCGCTACGCCTAGTCATTAAAGGATTGGAAGGGTGAGAAGGAATTTTCAGAAATCACAAACACCCATGCTTTCAAACAGACATCGATAAATCGGTTGAAAAACGCTGTTCTTATTGGGACTCGAAACTCTGAGACCCGGCGCGAAAGCCCATAATTACTTTGAATAAAAATATATTATTTCGAAAGAATATATGATATATCGCGTTACGTTTGCGAAATTTGCGAGTTTGAATCCCGGTCCCAAGATTTCTTTTTTTACTATATGTATGGTGCTGCCTAGGGTCACTTTGAATACGTCGATGGATGTTACCTATAATATTTGTAGGCGGCAGTTTCCGCTTAAGTTGGCTTAAGGGATGAAAATAAATAATATAATATATTAATAAGTCTTAGGGTCAAACGCTTTATAGAGTAGGTGTTCTTCTTCTATAACCGGTGTTCTCTCATGGCTAATCGTTTGTATCTTTATCGAGAGTGAGGTCTAAAAATTTTCTAAAAGCACATTTGATTAAAGGATCCCGACAGAAGAAGAAATAAAGTGGGATGACAATCCAGAATACAGATTTCAGGAATTTTTTATAAGAATTAGTTTTTCTATTGCTTAATTTAGATTGAAGTCAGTTGTCAGTTTTATATTTAAAAAATACCTATAAATAATCATTTAAATTTCTAAAACAGTTTTTCATTTGGAGAATTAGTTGATTTTTTTTTTTACTTCTGGTTTGCATTTGATTGTTCGCGCCTGTAAATTTCTGATTTTTGATAATTTAAAAAAATATTCCCCCGTTGGAGGCAACGGGCTTACTTACAGCTAGTGCACTGTAAAAGCCGGAATCAAGGTTTTGGTCAAATCGGTATTGCAGTCCTTAATTGTAATGATGAATTAGCTATAAATTAAATAAAACAATCGATATAAAAAAAAAATTGCGAACATTTTTACAATATACTAGCAGATGCAGTATTATTTAAATTACAAAACTAAAACATGATTTAAGCAAGTAAAATAAATCTGAAGAATAACTTAAAAAACGAAAACATTAAGAGAATCGATTTTGCTTAACTCCAAAGAAATATTATGAAAGCATAAAGCTTTCAGTTTTTTTATTACTGAAGTTTAATATCCCCAAGCGAAATCTAAAGCTCCACGGTTTATTTCAAAAAGGCCAAATCAAACAATATGCATGAGTGGTTTTACTCTAATGATATGTTTAAATGCAATTACCATTTGACAGTTGGCATATTTGAATATTTTTACATTTTACATATTCAATGCAAACGTCAAACATCAAAAAGCGTTTAGGATATAAGTGTATGAACAAATAAAATTACTTATTTTGCATTTAATATTTTTTTTACATCGTGGTTTTTATTTTTCAATTATTTGACGCATTATAATTTATAACGTATATGTTTTTTAAATGAATTGTTATTGTCGTGTTTAAATTAAGCTAATGAGATAAAACAAAACAAATTGGGTGTTTCATTATTTTTAAGTTTTTATATGTTTTTTGTGACAACGACGTTGCGCCTCCAATTGAACAAATTAATTTTAACTGACAATTATTAAATAGTCATTATCGTGTACAAACGATTGAAAACACGATTACTTAGATTCAGAGAAGTAAATGGAGATTTTGATTATGTTAACAAAAGGTTTGATATTTATAACGTTCAATTAATTGTGGTTAGTACTCACATTTTTTCATTTTTATTTATGTACGTCTTAAAAAATACACGTAATAATCGTTAAAAAACATTTTAAAAATCTTTACATTGGAAAGTCCATTGATTTTAAAATGTTGAGTTTTATAAGACGTCTGGACTAGGGCATCCAATCCCGGGATCCCGTTCAATTTTCTGATCCCGAAATCCCGAGATTTCTCGAAATTTCTTAATTTCCCGAAATTCCTCGGTGAGCTAAAAAAACGAAGTTCTGTGACAATCGGGAACAAAGTATACCAAATCGAGGATTTCAAATTCCTCGGTGAGCTAAAAAAAAACGAAGTTTCGAGATAATCCGGGGAAAAGGTATAGCGAATTTTAGGATTTCAAATTCCTCGGTGAGCAAATCTTAATCCCGAAATCCCGGGATTGAAAAAAGGCTTCGGGATTGGATACCCTAGTCTGGATGAATGTATTATTATTATACGATAGATATTTACTTTTATAGGATAATAATACACACACAAAAAAAGATTGCAAGTTTTCTAGAATATTCTTCAAAGAGGTAATAAGAAGTTCTTCATTATATGTAGAGACTAGGGCATCCAATCCAGGGATCCCGTTAAATTTTCTGATTCCGAAATTCCGGGATTGAGGTGGCCGCGATTCCGTAAATTTACATGAAATTGGCAAATTCAAGATTTCTGTGAGATTCCGGGAAAAAGTATAGCAAATTGAGGATTTCAAATTCCTCGGTGAGAAAATCTCAATCCCGGGATTCAAAATAAATCAATCCCGAAATTCCGGGATTGGAAAAAGGCTCCGGGATTGGATACCCTAGTAGAGACTACCATAAAAAAATGCTAAACATTACAGTATGGACTGCTGGTGAAATATTATTTTGCGCCGTTCTCCCATACAATTTTTCTGTCGATATTTTATTGACAATTGAATATTGGCGTTGACTTTTAGAATAACATACTTTACTGAGAGTTGACTCAGTTTTTGAGTTTTTATTTAAACCAATGCCTCATATTTGTTTTATTTTGCAATTTTTTCAGCAATTATTTTAAAGTTCCTTTCTAAGCAAAATGATAAGAAGTTTTGTCGATTGTATGTATAAATAGTCACTTTTTTTTCACGCTCCAAGTAACTAAACGAATTCTTATGAGTAAATAAATAATATTATTATAAGTTTTACGTTAAATTCAAGTATATCAAGTCTTCTCGGTTCACCATTATTATTGTTTGTTCGTCCCAAACTGGCAAAATACTTAATAATTCAGAATGTATTTAACTTAATCCCTGTGGAAACCGCTCAAAGCTATTAGGCAATCGATAACAAAACTGGAGATTACGAGAAGATGAGGTTAATAGTCGATCAGTGACGGACAACAAATTCGCTACTAAGTGTGTTTATAATCAAAGCATTGACTAATTGACGGATACTGCTCAAGGATAGATAAACAAAACGAAACACACGAAACTGTACGTTATTTTCTAAGATAATGTAAATTTGCTTTATTTGCAAGTAAGTCGTCTTGCAAGGAAATTAACTATTTTTTCGTAAATCAAGCTTCTTAGAATTTTAAGTTTGTTTGAAAATTATAACTGAATCTTTTTGGTTGTGTTCTGAAACGAATTATGTTTTTTTATGTGATACGCGTTTTTTTAGACTTTATTATATTACTTAAAAAGTAGCACAGTGGACATTTCTACTAAAGGTCTGATTAAAGTTGTGAGCGAAATAAAATTGTTAAAATAATATTATTAATCTAAAAACCGCACCTCAAAGTGTCACATCTTATGCACAAAAATTGAACGATTTCAATTCAAGATTCATTATGTTTCCTTTTCCTTGAGAAACTTGAATTTAAAATTTAACTTATAGTTGTTAAGAATATCTCATATATATTGTTGTATTAAAAAAGCAATAAAAAAATGCATATCTATAGTTTTGGCTTTGATAAAAAATATCTTGCAGGGTTATCTTAGATAAAAGCTTAAGGTGGAAACATACTGCCTACACCCGTAACGTAAGCGTGTTGGATGAAATCATAGCTACATATTTGCCACTGTATTGTGTGGAACAGGAACGCAATGCCAGCGCGTCGCGTTGGATGTTGGCAGTGCGTTCCTGTTCCATACAATACAATGGCAAATTGATCTCATCCGACACGTTTACGTGGCGTCGGGTGTCGGTAGTATGTTTCCGCCTCTAGAAAACCGCTTCTCGCCTGCCACATATAACTCTTTGCAAAGCCGTTTATGGCTCTTTAAATATTAATTACCCCTTGAACTCATCACTTTTTTTAGCATAAAAATCTTTATACATATCGTATATTTTTGGCTCTCTAATACTTTGATATCCTGTTACAATAACAATTTGGCTTTTCTCACTTACAAATTTACCATCCTCTGTCTTAGATGATAACTAAAATATAAAATTTAAAGAAAACACACGCCGATGTTATAATATAATATACATAATCCACATTCAATACCAAAATATATATTTATCAAAACGGTAAGCTGAAAAATTAATTCCCAGAGCGTCCATCAATCAATATTCTAATTACAAATATTTAATACAATTCACGCAAATCTGATTAATTGAATATTAAAACAGCTTTCATACAAAATTACTTCATGCTTGACAGATTACCGTACAAAGCATATTGTTTGAATAAACAATAAGCGACCTGTGATTTCAAATGTGATCATTATTTCATTTCAATTTTCAACAAACAAATTTTATCTGCTAATTATTCATTTTGGTCTGATGAACTGCACCATATTAATTACGCCTTTTACTGAGCGTAACATGGTTGTAACACGTCTATTGTTTAGTGATGTCAATAAAATCAAATTAAACAGTCTATTTTATGTATTATTATTTTTGTAAACCTTAATTGGTATGTATTAAGGCATACAGTCCAGAACTTTTCTTTTATTCCCGGGATTTCTGAATTCACAATTTATCCAATCCTGGGATTGAACATTCACCATAAAACTGTGTAAAATTACGAGACTAATGCTTGAGAAATTTTTTCTCGGCGATTTTGAAATCCTGTGATGTTGTGAATATACTTTATATTATTATTTTGAGGTTTATGTTATTTTGAATGAGTTGCGTAAACTTTTAATATAATCAAAACTTAAAAGCATTGAGGATATAAACATATTTGTTCTAATGCAGCTGGCAAGTACGTGACTTTGCATTATTTGACGAGATTTAGAATTTAATTAAAAGTTTTTGTCGCGAGAAAACGTACATTTTCTTTGCCTTTGAAAGAAATTTATACAATAAAGTTGCTTTATACAATACAATATAAGGAGAAATAATATTAATTTTTCTTCAACTGTTGGTGGTATGTATGTAGATTTGAAATCGTTTTCGTAAGTTTGTTAAATTTATAGTCTTAGCCATAAAAAATCTTACTATTTTCAATGTTATTGCTTATGAAAGACAAAATGTCCTGTTTTGAATATCGTATCAGTATATTTAACTAGCCAACAATATTTAAAAGATACAGATAATAAGACTTGGCTTAGACACTGCATATAAGACTACGTGGAAATTGATAGCTGTTTAGAAAAAAGCAGTTTCCGCGCGGAAACCAAGATCAAAGCTTTCAGTGTTAACATAAAAGCTGAAGAATAAATGTTTTAAAGTGAAGTGTGAAAAAAAATCAAAGCAAATTGCAGTATCGGGTGCACTCGATATTAAAAGAAAGACTCACTTATGGACACTTACTTTTACTCCTGCCATGCTCGCTTTTTTAATAAAAAAACATTTGAATCGTTATGAATATCTCAAAATGTATTTATTTTTTATTCGAAGCTTGGTTTCTGTTCGAAGGAATGAATGTGATATCCCATAAAAATTCTCAATAAACTTTCCATTTCAAAAACAATAGAGCATAGCAAAAGAGCAAAATTAGCTCACGACTCTCGGAAAAAAGAGGTTTAGCATCTCAAGCAACAATCATTTCCATAAAATGGTCATTTACTTCACACCGGGAGAGGAGATTCATTAAAAATATTACTTTGATACAATTATGTGTAATTTCGTTAATGATTGAGACACCCATAAGTCGATGAAAAAATATACATCATAAAAAACGTACATTATTGTACTTTTTAAACACTTTTGGCGATTAATTTATCTCACACACAATTTTAGTAACAATACTTTCAGAAATTGCTTCCTTTTTAAATTATTTGTTATGCGATCAACGGTTTTCGATGAATTTTCCGTATAGCATTGATTTAAATAAACGTGCTTGATCATGTTAATATCATTATTTCGTCAATTTACTTACAATTTCACAAGGGCTGTAAAAATACGTAAAAAAAATACAATTTACTCACTTCTAAAAACGGGGTGAAGGTCAATGCGATAGCATACTGTTACCAATTTTTTTTTTCCTAACTGTGTGGTGGGCGGCTGTTATTACATTTTTTTCGTTACAGAATTAGTATTCTTTACGCTCCGTTGTATAAGACCAAAATCCTTAGACAAAAAAATATGACCTATGATATTAAAAAAAACGATGATTCGGCATTATATCGAAATAAATAAAGCCTCACAACAAAAGTTTGCTTGCACAATTAAGAGATGGCGTTTAAGCCTAGTAACCTGATTTGAGATACCTTTTAGAAAGATTACAATAAAACCGCCCTTGGAAAAGGTCAAACAAAAACTCAGGCATAATGCTGGAGAGGTAAAAAAATGTGGGCAATCAAAATTAATACCCCTTCTCGGAGTTTGGACACGGCCCCGAAACTATAGAGTGTGCCCTTTCGTACCGAGCTTTCGTATCTATTTTTTCTTTTATTATTTTCATCTCGCCAGTAAAAGCTTCAATATTATTTTCTCCCGCGGGAGATGGAGCAAGTATTTTTCCGCCTCTAAAACAAGTATAAATTTTAGATCGGCAATTTCAAACATTTTTGGAGTGGGGTTTTAGTAATAATTCAGCAGATTTTCGTAATGGGAGCTATCAGGGAAATGGTCCAGTGCTCGCTGGTATACCGTAAATTTTCTTGCGCTATGAAATATTTTAAATTACTCGCATAAATACGCACAGTAAAAGCACAGCGACGTCACTAGTTTTTATCCACCGAAGAAACAGATTATAATGACATTCATATTACTCGCCTGTCATATTGTCAATTCTTGCAGCCGATAGAAATAGATAATTTGAGCACTCTGATAAAAGCCTGTCATTTAAAATATAAATCAAATTTGAGTACGCAGTTGCAGTAAATTTAAAATGAATGACTCGTTTAACAATAAAAGACTGATCTAAATTTACATGAACTCAATCAATATATATTTATTTATAATATAAATAAAACATTGAAGATCTTTTTACGCATTTGTAATACGTGTTAATATGTGTTAAGGTAATACAATAAAAAATACTTGTGTAAAAGGTACGAAAGCGTGTTTTATCATTTATAAATATAATGTTTTTTCACCAAGTATTGAACTTTACAAAGTTATGAACGAATAATAATAGCGTAATAAACAATTGGTTACGGATATATGAAAAGAATTAACAATTTAAGAAACTAATTATTAATAAGTGACGGTAAGCTGAATATAAATATAATTAAAACTTTGTCTTACACATTAAAGTAACTAATTTGCAATCGTGTCAAAAAACAATTAAATGATAAAAACGCGTGTTTGGCACAGTGGTCAACTTCGTTGGCTTTCATGCTGGACTTCATGGGTTTGTATTCCAGTACGAAAAGCATTTTTCAATCAACATTTTTTTTTGATGTCCTACAATAAAATAAGGAATCGTATCGAGAGTGATTAGCCAACCACTATCCTTCTCTTAATCTTTTCCTTTCTATCCCTACTCTCGAAAAAAAGAGAAGTAAATAATAAGCAGTTTTCGTAGAAAAAAAACTTCTGTTGAAATACCTAAATTAAGAAGCCATATGCTTCACATTGGAAGCGAACATGGATTAAACAAAAAAAACAAATTCGAAAGTACATCTAAAATGAAGAATCTTACAAGTTTTAGTATGAATAATCCTGTTTTGATAAATACTTAGTTGAAAATTCTTTTTCGCTGCTAGTACCTGTTGCATTTATAAGATAACATTGAAAGAATAAACAGGAACTTAAATTATTCATAAATATTTGAACATAAATAAATATCAACGAAACTTAGTCAAACATGTGATCAACATTAAACTAAATATCTTATGAGAAGTAAAATAAATATGTATTGTAATTTTGTTGTCATTTATCCATAAATATCAGCCTTTGCAACTGAAAACAGCTGTTTGTTTTATCCTAAAACAAATAGTATGTAAAATTATAGCTTAAATTTTTAGTTTAAAAACAAAAAAAATGACAAAATATAATGTAATAATAAACATTTATTTTCAAATTGTATTCATTAACTACGGTGGCAAGTTGATGAATTGTTAATACCGGTATTATGTAATCAAGTGTCACGCATTCTTGCACATTGTTGGGTTTTATTTTTTGGTTAAAGTATGCAAACTATTTCACTAATGCTTTTGTTGACACTTAATCGATTTGAACGGTACTCTGATAATGTCATTAATTTTCCAAAGTCGCATCAAAATTCGAAGGAAATTTACATTTTATCACACGAAGGTGTTAATATTTAATATTCATAGAATAATTTCACTTTAGCGAAAAATTCTTGTTTCTTTTTTTATACGAATTATTTTTACACTTTGTTATTTAATATCTACATTCAAATGAAATAATATTATATATTCAATTTTAAACAGAAATGCTGTATAATTATGTGAAGTTTTATATACCTTGTGCACAATTTCGAAGTTTTTTCAAAGTTCACGTTTCTTGCTTTTTTATGCTTACGTTTGATTTATATTCTTGAAAGACAATCTGTTTGATGTACGTTAAATTGATTCTTGTAAAGTTCTTCAAGCCAGTTCAAATTCAATTTGAATAACGATGTCAAAGTGTCAGATGACAGTAGAAACATTCATGTTTGATATTAATTTGACAACCAAATTTTTACGAACAATGAGTGCATTCGATTAAAAAAAAGTTTGATTTCTTAATGTATTTTACATAGATTTCAATGAAGTTAAAACAAAAGCTAACGTAATATTATTATTTTTATCATCAAAATATTCGGCGCTAACTTAGAAGAAGTTCATTTTAAATATAAAATTGAATTTTATAACTTTGTTATTTCACTTGTCTTTTTAGAATTAACAAGTGGAATACAGGGTAATAAAAAAAATTTAGTCAGTGTGTACTTTTAAACGTTTTTTTAGATCCATCCTTTCAAAAAGTTACGACTGCCAGTGACTCCAACGTAAAATATCTTTTTAGACGAATAAAGTTATTTTTTACTTATATATAGACTGTGGAAAGGAAAAAGGACGTAACCCACACATACCAAGTTATACAGGAGGCACAAAAAACGTGTTTTGATGATTTTGGGCCAAATGAAAATTATTAAATATACACAACCTTAAGGTGCACGGAGACTTCTAAGCTGGTGTTTAAGTGACATAATCCAATATTAATAAAATAAATTGTCTAGGAAAAACCTTTTTTTCAGACTTTTTTTGTTTTCAATTTTCGCAAGCTCATATTTTTTCAAACTTAAAAGCTAAATTTAGATACTAATTCGGCATTTTCAGCTTACATATTTTTGATAGAACGTGTATCAAGTTTGTGATACATTGTGATGATAGAAAAAAGCTGTTTTGAAAAAATTGTGGGTTAAGTCCTTTTTCCTTTCCACGGTCGATATAATCACGAAATCACGGAATTGTCTTAGTGATAATAATAGAGCCCTCAAGAGGTGAAGTGAAGCTAAGTAGTAAAATGGTAAAACCATTCTATTAAAATTTTAAGTACAATCACGACTTTATTTAGTGTTTTCGTGAATTGCATATTTTTATTTTAGGGATATAATACTTTTCCAGTGCATATTAACTGAGCTCACTCCACTTTTACGATATTTAAGACATCCAGAATATTATAACGCATCCAACTATTTTCCTCCTGAAATACCACTTGGCTCACTTCACCCGTAATGGGCACAACTGTTTACAGACATTTAAAAAGCAGTTTTTTTATTCCTTAAAAGTTATGCGTAAAATAAGCAAAAACTTATGATACAACCGAATATGTGTATTTTTACCGTTAATATTGTTATCAATTGTGTATTTGTAAATAATAAAAATGGCTGCGATGTTGGAAAAATAACATATTTTTTTATAACCTCTCTTAGCGTGTAAGTTAAGCGAGTTGTTATTGTGTTTTGCGATAAGCGTTGCCTCTGTCAACATTGTCCCATTGTACAAGATGCCACTAAGTCTTGGGCTTTGTATTACTAGAATGAATCTATTTTATCTATTTTCCGGATAAATCCTCAAAGGCAAGCTTACCACCGCAAAGGTATCAAAGAAAACGCGAGCTGATTGGAAAAATGCTTTGCAATAACATTTCAGAAAGAATAGTTTAATTGCTTTTTAAAACATAAAATTTAAAAGACTTTTTAGTTAAAAAGAGTTTTATATGTCCTTTTCAGAATATGAAAAGTAATTTCATTTTAAATCGCAATATCTAAAATAATAGACATTACATTTGCTTAAATAAGTCTATTACTAATAAACAAGCTAAATGACACATAATTTAAAGCTTTTTTTAAAGCTAACTGATTGTACAGTAAGTTAAAAGAAAGATGAAATAAAAACGTTTTAAAAACCTGTGTCTCTGTTTAAAATACTTTCATAATTTTAAAATTAAAAATTGAGCTTGCGATGGTCTTTCATGCACTTAATATTATTTATAAAATAATGATGAGTTTGAACCCCTGCACGGGCAGTTTTATAAATTGATTTTTCATATCAATTTATGAATTTCTGTTTGAAAACAGAGACGTTTGTGGTTTCTTGAATCCCCTTCTCACGCATTGTATCCTTAAAACAAGTCATTGCAATAGCAATAAGCAAACCACTTGCTTTGTTCTCGCCCTTTTCTGATATTTCTACTCGCTTTCGAAAAATGAGAAGGAGAGCATCTGAGTAACAAGCAGTTGTCGTTAAAACACGTCTATTGAAATATACTCAATGAGAAGTCCATTTAATACATATCGTGTATACGCGGACATGTTAGAAAAAAAGAAACAGTAAGTCTATTTGCTTGGACTAGGGGAAAAAAATACAATCGAAAACCATCTTGTAGAGTACAAATTCTTTATTAGGTTGAAAAACATTTCATTGTTTTGAAATAATATAGTAGTGTCATACTGTAATGTTGTAATCTTCTCATAAATTTTAGCCCTATATGTCTGCATAATAATTTTAGCTACACTGTGATAAATATAATACTTTAGACAAGTTGCATTTTCGTATCGTCGAAATTTACCGTGCGATATAAAGCCCGAATATAAGATGCGTTGCATACAAAATAAGTGTTTCTTAAACGAAGATACTCTTTGTTTATATTTTTTATAAACTACAACAATATCCAAAATAAAGCATAATATTTGGATCACCTTTTTAATAAGAACAATATGGATTGCTAGTAATCATTTTTTTTACTATTTTATACGTTTTTTATTGTCATAGTACATGTACCAAGTTGGCTAGATAAAACAATCATTTGTGGACATATGCTATTTTGTATGTGAAGTTTTGTAGTAGTTTTAAAATTTACATGAATTATAAATATACTGTTCTGCAATCTTCGTACAGGCCTTAGTGCTCATTATTACATATTTTCAATACGGTGACAGATTTTTCTCATTTCATAATGCGTATGTCCAAGTGTATAACGCAAAGCTCAACGTGAGCTCTTTGAAAGGTTTTGTAAAGTTTCTAAAAAGATTAATGTTTTTTCTTAAAAGTTATAGAAATTTTTAAAAATGACTTACGATAGTTACGCCGTCGAATTAAATTCTATACGTGTATTTTTGTCAGATTTAACAAATTTATTTTCTACATTTCTTCGTCACTAAAAATGTTGCAGAACCAATCTACTTGTAAATTCCTGGAATATTATAAACTACTGATGCACCAAAGTATTGCTTTGGTAGACGCCCTTTGAAGGATTTAGTTTTGAGCAAAGGTGGAACTATTTCCCCAGTGTACTTCTTTGAAAGATTCTTGTATACCTCTTTGTCTATTTAAGCAATACTGTTTTATTCAAAAATATTTAAATTTTATGATAGTACACAGAAATTATCATATGTCAAAATAATACGTCGGTTTCTCACATTAGTAGAAGATCAATTCATCTGTAAAAGTAACACATATTTTATTGAAAAGAGACTACAGATAAAGATTCAATCTCGGAACTTTTTTTTCAGGAATTGGTCATTTACCGTAATTTTATTTTTTGTTGTTTTTACATGTTAACTGGCATTATTGCTAGATCTCAAATTAAATTTTTATCCAGCCCAAAAAAAGAAATGATTATAACTGAACTTTGTAAAAGCACACAACAAAAAACTCTCTGTTTTTTTTCTACGACTCCTACAAGATATTAAAGGGAGCAAGACCACAATTATAATTTATTTGTTACGTAGGTTTTATACAAACATATTTATATAAGTAAACTGAGGTACACTGTTGGCGATTTTTTAAAGAATTTTGTTAAGAATTTTCATGTTATAGTGAATCCCGGGATCGGTAGTAAGGCAACCCCAGGATTAAATGCTTTGTTTTGAACTTCTAGTTGTTACTATATTATTATAAGTTAGCGAGACTATTTAGTAGTCAACAAATTACTCATTCCGTTTTGCGGATTCAGCGAATACAAGGATCACACGTATTTATGCCTTAAATCCATAAATTGATTGAAAAATTAATCCATAATACGTTTGTTTTAGGACTGAATGTCGTTAACTACACAACTGAAGCCATCAATGTTTATCGCTCGGCTTTTGGCCAGGAAAATTTGAAATGTTTTATTTATGTAAATTAAAAATAATCTGTTAATGTAAAAAATTACTGTTAAAATACATGGACATATTATTTTTATGAACACAATACTGTAATATGTATGTAAGCGTTTTAAACACAATTATTAATTTATATACTTTAATTGAAAAAAAAAATGTTGGAATAGTTAGTAAACAAAAACTATATTGTTAACTGGTTATAATCGTAAAAATTGAAAAAAAAAGCTACATTTGTAACATAATAACGTAAGCACACTGAGTAAAAATATCAAAAAATATTCACCAAACGTGTAAGTAACCATGCCAATATTTTTAAAAGTAGGTCTCATACATTGTATGTACTTACCTATAACTTTTCCAAGTTAGCAAATTGAATTTATGCTTCGACCGCCTCGGGCGTTCTGAGTTTTTTGATATATTTTCACTTCATTACGCGGAAAAAGCTTCATATTTAAAAGAAAAATCTTGGTCTAATTTTTTTCAAATGCTAGTCGAATTTTTATTCAAGCACACATACAAATTTTTTCTTCATAATACATACTTGATATAGTTTTCTTTCAATTGCTATCAAATAATGGTTCATGTAAAAAAATGAGTTTTTGATCATTTATAATTTAAGATTTTGGCTAAAGTTGTTTCAATATCAAATTGAAATAATTTAGAAAATATCTATGAATTTTTTATCTCTTTCAGTGTCACATCGCGGCTAAATTAAATTTAACAAAAGCTTAGTTAATAGCTTTCATCGTGTATCTATTATATTATACAAGAATCATTAAAAACAATAATGTCATGAGCAACGTTCTCTCTAAGCCAAAGGTTTAGCTGCGCGGAAGTTTCAAAGGCCGCGCGGAGGCTGCGCGGAGACTGCGCGGACCGATCAAATATTAATTGAACAACTGCATTGCAGTGCGCGCCAACCCGGAATGAGTGCGCGGGGGCTTCCGTCAGAGGGAACGTTGGTCATGAGCTTTTTATGGCAATCTTGATTAATTTTACTAATTGTTTGATAATAGTGATGAACAACCAGTTGAGAAACTTATCACATAAACAATATGACGTTTTTTGTAGGTGTTTTAAATTATACGTCATCGTCGTTCCGAAAGGTCATAACATGGGAAAGCCTACTAATTTTAAAGGGTACGTATAATCCGACGTCACATTATTTTAGATTAATAGACACATTCATTATTATTCAACGATTCTTTTTTTTCATTTCAAAATAATAATGTTTTTAGCTACAGAGTGCGCTATTGTCAAAGTTCTTTCAGTTTTCTATTTTTTCATCCATGTCCGCCCCCAATGTAGAAAATATGGCTTCCTAATGGAAGTGTCTCAACAGACGTTTTTCTACTAAAACTGTTTGTTCCTCAATTGCTCAACCTCTCTTTTTCAAAAAGGTAGGGATAGAAAGACAATGCTAGGGCAGGACTAGTAGTTGCTCTCTACTAGTCCTAATTAAACTCTACTAAACTAATTGCTCTCGCTACGCCCAGTAATCAAAGGATCGGAAGTAGGGTATCCAATCCCGAAGCCTTTTTTCAATCCCGGGATTTCGGGATTGATTTATTTTGAATCCGGGATTCCGGGATCCCGGGATTATTTTCTCACCGAGGAATTTGAAATCCTCAATTTGCTATACTTTTTCCCGGAATCTCAAGGAAACTCGTTTTTTTTTTAGCTCACCGAAGAATTTGAAATCTCAGATTTGGTATACTTTTTCCCAGAATCTCACGGAAATTTGCCAATTTCGTGTAAATATCGAGAATTTGCTCAAAATTTTTCAATCCCGAGATCCCGGGATCGCGACCATCTCAATCCCGGAATTTCGGGATCAGAAAATTAAACGGGATCCCGGGATTGGATGCCCTAATCGGAAGGGTGGGAGGGAATTTTTAGACATCACAAACACCCATGCCTTCGAACAAAAATCAACTGAAAAAGTCCTGTTCGTACTAGGAATCGAACCCGTGAGGTTTGCTACGGTAGCCCATAACGCGTACCGTTGTTCCATAGGACCCAACCCAATTGGAAGTATTCTATTTCGCCGATGTTATTGATTGTTTGCAATTTTTTTCCATCGTTTCTCAAACAAGGACGTGGTCGCTTATGTGATGAACAGTCCACAGTTAAGCCAGTTCACATGAACGAAGTTCATATCCATTTTTTAAGCAAACGCTTTCATATACAAAATTAACTACTAACATTAAGAAAGGAGGTTCTTAATTTCAAACAAATTTTGAAATATATATTTCTTCAAATGCATTTATTTGATGCCAAATATCTTAAATGCACTGAATTGATTGTTTTATGCATTATAGATGCACCGATACCAAAAAGTACTAATCTAAAACATTCATTTACAAATTTGAATTTCCCATCATGAGGTGACAAAGACAAATAGCTCTTTTTTTAACCGTGCAATTTTAAACAATCATGTATAAAAAAAAATTATCATTCATTTTAACTAAATACCATGAAAAGGCAATAGCACAATTTGTGTCAGTCATACTTAATGGAAATAACCAAAAAATACTAAATAATTTTTCTACCAGATATATTTTTGATAAATCTGATACTTGAAGTATAAGAGCCGTTGATTATTCTAGCGAGATGTTTTTTCGCGGCTTTTTTGCGAGAGAAAACGCTGCGGCATTGGAAACATTAGAAAAAGGATTCGTAAATAAGTGACGTCATCCAAAGAGTGAAAAATTGAATCACTAAATTTTACGAACACCCTACGCAAAATACTCCCTGAGACATAAACTCGGGAAATAAAAAAAGCTTTGCCCGTAAGCGAATATCACAAGACAGGTGGGACAGGGCTGGATGCTCGTTTTATCGTAGGAAGAAAATTGTTTATTTAATGCCTCAAAAGCTTTAAGGGTTATCGATTTTATTTTTACACCTTTTCCATCAAAATATTACAAAAAAAAGTAAGTTTGATATTGAAAATCATATATACTATGATATTTTTTTCTTTTATCACTAGATATGCCTACAAGTTTTTGAAGTAAGAATAAGCATTTATTATTAATCATTAATCTCCGTTTTTTAATTAATCTTTTAGAACAGCTTATTAGCTTTATATTATTTTTTTCTGCTTAATACTTTTTGACCTTATCAGTACCTAGGTACATCAAAGTCTTACATGAGCTAAACAAAGAAGTATTAAATTCAACGCTACCCTTTAATATTGCAAGATTAATGTTTGATTTCTGGTGACTAATATAATATAATGATGGCTATTAAAATGATTAAACTGTATTTAGTCATTTAAAGAAAATACTGTTTTCCTAAGCCATCCCTGTGCTTAACATATGGGAAGGTTAGTACATAGACAGGGTGTGATCTTGGGCACTACACGGAGGGTAAAAACGTCGGTATTGGAATCAAAAGGTGGCTTAAAAAGAGGGAGGCTGCTCTGCTTTCAGGGTGGCAGCCTGACGCAGCAGTCAATTTTCATTTGAAGCCTTACTGCAAGGCGTGTCAAAGTACTTCGCGACAATCGCAGCATGTCTGTTTCAAGCTAAAGCATTTTTGCATACAGACATATTGATAATAAACCCAAACTTTTGAACAAAAAAGCTTCTTAAAATCTTTGCGTTTGGTTTTATAGCGTTTATATTTAAGACCATGAGCTTTATAATAATGTGTTTCATAATCAAAAAGGTATTACTTTATAATTTAAGATTTCAACTGAAGGTGCTTGATGGAATTTCAATATTTAATTTGAATCGTTCAAACTATGTACATTCATACAAGTATTGTCACTAAAGACCCGGTTTTCGACATTCAGCATCTTCAAGCGTTCAAGTGCGCGGATAAACTTGAACTGATGTTTAGTAAATAGATGCCATCATGATTTTTCTTTCTGTTGGAAATTGGCTGTGTTTTTATCATGAACAATTAAAATATATGGTAGTCATTCGTGAGAGAAAAATTTTCAAAATTTGTGAGTATAAAACATGCATTTTTATAAATCAGTATATAATATTATCTATTCAATGTTTTGTAATATTATTTTGTTTAAAGGTAAAAAACACTTTTATAACTATTTACGAGCAGCTTCATTCATCGCGAACATTTTCAATTGATAAATAAATATATTGATACAGAGCTATTTAATACTAATAAGGACGTAACAAACAATTGGTAATATAAATATGAAAATAATTAATACTTAATAATAATAATTAATTATACAAATTATGTAAAATTGTCACCAAACTGACAAAGATAATTTTTATGGACCCAATTGTACTCAACCATATAAAAAAATAGTTAGGAAAGGTCATTCACATTAAAATTTAAATGTATATTGAGGAATTTTATTATGATAAATATTTATAAAAGCAACTTAAATTGAAAACGTTAAAATTTTTGACCAATATTCAACATTGTTACTTTTAATAAGCTTTTATGAAAATCGTACACGGTGAATGTCAGTGTCACCAATTTGAAAGTTCTTATTTTTTTTTGTCATTGCGATAAAGCAGTATACAAAAACTTTGCTTAGTTTCCGAGTAAAATTAAAACTGAAATTAAGTAAAGTTGAATTTAACGATTCAATAGAGCTGAATTTTATCATAGATATTCAAAATCATCTTCAATATAAAAACATATGCTATTCCATTATAATAAATTGCTTTTATAAATTAACAAGCCACCGAATGTTTTAAATATTTCAAATCGTTCCGTGCTAGTGGTGTGCCAAGGGAAGGTTCACGTGGGAAGCAATTCTCTAGAAGAAAAATTTGGCAACAAAGCTACATTGTTTTTGAGGTATATGTAATTAATTCGAAGAATTTTCATAAAATTGAAATTGATATCATGTCAGAAATTTTTTGTGATATTTCGTATGTGCTCTACACAAAAGCTGACTTGAAGTTCGAAAAAACGTTCAATTTTGTTTCTAACGTACTGTGTGATACCGCTGAAGTTAAAACAAATTATGAACGACGTAAAGTGATATTAGTTTAAAATGTCGTTTTTGTTTTCATTTGAACACTGTTGAATCTTGGCTTGGTGTAAAATTACTTTACTTTACTTGAAAGAATTTAAAAGTTACTAATATATAGTATACAAAAAAGTCATCGTTGAATGAAGATAAAAGATAAGAGTTATTGAAATCTTTTGTTTACTTAGTAGAACATAAAAGTAAGTTAATTATTTTATTATAAACTCTTTATCTTAAAAGTTATTGTTCTTAGAAAGATCATGTAAAATAAAATAAATTTGGAGTAAGTACGTTAAGTGTTTTTCGAATATAATGCGTTTCTAGTGATCTTAACATTAATAGCCGATAAGGTCCGTCTGTAAGGACGTCCGCAGTAAGGTACAGACCAATGATTTCGATTTATTCTGAACAGCACATTTTTGAAATGTTGTTCTATCCAATGGGAGCGGCTTATTTTAAACCGGGCGTGAATGTTCTGATATCGCCACGTTTGAAAATTTGATATTTCTTGGTGTAGAGCTAAAGTATTGTATCACCATACATCATAATATTCGAATAATCAAAGACTTTAATTCGACTATTGCAAACTATGATTATAGGGCTATCGAAATGAATCGTTTGATCGTGTGAGTCGATGTGAGACTAATATTTTTTGGAGCGGATTTGATCAATTGAATCATAATGATGAATCTTTTCACGTCTGACCTTGAAAATCTGTTAGAATTCTTTAATACATTAAGAATATTCAAATTATGATATGGATATATCATAGAATAATATTTTGCTTTTTTCATACACTTGGACAAAATGTGCAACTGATTTTTTATTGAAAAATTGGATTTGATCTTTTGATTTTTATTGGAAATAATTGTTAAATAATTTAAAATCCGAAAAATGGTTGTTAGCAAACTTGAACATTATTCCAATAATTCAATAATTTACGAAATTTCTGCTACTACGAAAAATGGTTGTTAGCAAACTTCAACATTATTCCAAAAATTAAATAATTTACGAAATTTCTGCTACTACGAAAAATGGTTGTTAGCAAACTTGGACATTATTCCAAAAATTCAATAATTTACGAAATTTCTGCTCCTACGAAAAATGGTTGTTAGCAAACTTGGACATTATTCCAAAAATTCAATAATTTACGAAATTTCTGCTCCTACGAAAAATGGTTGTTAGCAAACTTGGACATTATTCCAAAAATTCAATAATTTACGAAATTTCTGCTCCTACGAAAAATGGTTGTTAGCAAACTTGAACATTATTCCAAAAATTCAATAATTTACGAAATTTCTGCTACTACGAAAAATGGTTGTTAGCAAACTTAAACTTTATTCCAAAAATTGAATATTTTACGAAATTTATGCTACTACGAAAAATGGTTGTTAGCAAACTTAAACATTATTCCACATATTAAATAATTTACGAAATTTATGCTACTACGAAAAATGGTTGTTAGCAAACTTGAACATTATTCCAAAAATTCAATAATTTACGAAATTTCTGCTCCTACGAAAAATGGTTGTTAGCAAACTTAAACTTTATTCCAAAAATTCAATAATTTACGAAATTTCGGCTACTATGAAAAATGGTTGTTAGTAAACTTAAACTTTATTCCAAAAATTGAATATTTTACGAAATTTATGCTACTACGAAAAATGGTTGTTAGCAAACTTGAACATTATTCCAAAAATTCAATAATTTACGAAATTCCTGCTACTACGAAAAATGGTTGTTAGCAAACTTGAACATTATTCCAAAAATTCAATAATTTACGAAATTTCTGCTACTACGAAAAATGGTTGTTAGCAAACTTAAACTTTATTCCAAAAATTCAATAATTTACGAAATTTCGGCTACTACGAAAAATGGTTGTTAGCAAACTTAAACATTATTCCACATATTAAATAATTTACGAAATTTATGCTACTACGAAAAATGGTTGTTAGCAAACTTGAACATTATTCCAAAAATTCAATAATTTACGAAATTTCTGCTCCTACGAAAAATGGTTGTTAGCAAACTTGAACATTATTCCAAATATTAAATAATTTATGAAATTTCTGCTCCTACGAAAAATGGTTGTTAGCAAACTTGAACATTATTCCAAAAATTCAATAATTTACGAAATTTCTGCTACTACGAAAAATGGTTGTTAGCAAACTTAAACTTTATTCCAAAAATTGAATATTTTACGAAATTTATGCTACTACGAAAAATGGTTGTTAGCAAACTTGAACATTATTCCAAATATTACATAATTTACGAAATTTCTGCTCCTACGAAAAATGGTTGTTAGCAAACTTGAACATTATTCCAAAAATTCAATAATTTACGAAATTTCTGCTACTACGAAAAATGGTTGTTATCAAACTTAAACTTTATTCCAAAAAATCAATAATTTACGAAATTTCGGCTACTACGAAAAATGGTTGTTAGCAAACTTTTTTTTTATTCCAAAAATTCAATAATTCACGAAATTTCTGCTCCTACGAAATATGGTTGTTAGCAAACTTGAAAATTATTCGAAAAATTAAATATTTTACGAAATTTATGCTACTACGAAAAATGGTTGTTAGCAAACTTGAACATTATTCCAAATATTACATAATTTACGAAATTTCTGCTCCTACGAAAAATGGTTGTTAGCAAACTTGAACATTATTCCAAAAATTCAATAATTTACGAAATTTCTGCTACTACGAAAAATGGTTGTTAGCAAACTTAAACTTTATTCCAAAAAATCAATAATTTACGAAATTTCTGCTACTACGAAAAATAGTTGTCAGCAAACTTGAACATTATTCTAAAAATTAAGTAATTTCCGAAGTTTCCGCTACTACGAAAAATTGTTAGCAAACTTAAACATTATTCCAAATATTAAATAATTTACGAAATTTCTGCTAACTATAAAAATAAAATAAATTAAAATAAAATAAAATAAAATAAAATAAAATAAAATAAAATAAAATAAAATAAAATAAAATAAAATAAAATAAAATAAAATAAAATAAAATAAAATAAAATAAAATAAAATAAAATAAAATAAAATAAAATAAAATAAAATAAAATAAAATAAAATAAAATAAAATAAAATAAAATAACATAGAATAAAATAAAATAAAATAAAATAAAATAAAATAAAATAAAATAAAATAAAATAAAATAAAATAAAATAAAATAAAATAAAATAAAATAAAATAAAATAAAATAAAATAAAATAAAATAAAATAAAATAAAATAAAATAAAATAAAATAAAATAAAATAAAATAAAATAAAATAAAATAACATAGAATAACATAGAATAAAATAAAATTAAATAAAATAAAATTAAATTAAATTAAATTAAATTAAATACCATAAAATAAAATAACATTAAATTAAATACTATGCAACAAAAATCTCACGTTGCTGGGCAACGGGCTTACAGCTAGTTACCTTTTAATACTGATTAAATGTTCAGTTATGTTCGATGCACGATCTGCTTGGTTTTGGCTTATTCGTTTCACCAACCCATGACAGTAGACCTAAGACTCTTGGGTTCACAAACTCAATGTTTGGAGGTTGGACGAAGTCAACGAGAATTTTAGAGAGGCAATGACTTAACGGCAAAAAATGACTTCTGTTAGGTAAGCTAATACTTTTTAGACGACAGAAAATTTTAGATGAATTCCGCGGAAACTTCATACAAGAAAAATTACGATAGTTGTTAGAAGATGCTTCTCAAACGGGCAAAATAAGTGTCAAAATTTGTTATCTTACAAGTCAGCTTTTATTTGAATCGTTAAAATTATGTACATTCACACAGATTTGTGTAAACTCAGTGATGCATTTATTTCTTATATAAACACGAAAAATTCATTTTCTAAGCGTCAGTTCAAGTTCATCCGTGTTCTTGAACGCCTGAAGATGCCGAAAGGCAAAACCCGGTTCGTTAGTGACAAAATCTGTGTGAATGTACATAATTTGAACGATTAAAATTTTGTATTGAAATTCCACCAAACACCTTCAGTCGAAATCTTAAATTAAAAGTCAGCTTAGTATGGCAAGGGCAAATTACAAAATATTGATTGTGCTAGAAACGCAGAAACAGCATTTTCTGAATAATTATTAAAGACATTTTATACTTTACAGGAAAAAATAAAGTTAAGAGACTAAAGGTTTGTCTTTGTAATAATGTTGATTTGAAAAAAATGATACCTGTATACAATTTTAATTAAAATAAATAATAGTCAAAAAAAATATTGCAAGCTTATTCCTTGTCACCCTAAGCACCAATATGAAATAACACTATATTATCACTTTTGATTTTAACATCAAAAACATGCATAAAATAACCATATAAATATATATTTTTTTTAACCATGTCCGCTCCCAATGTGGAGCATATGGACTTCTAATGGAGTTTATCTCAACAGAACTGTTTCTACGAGAACTGCTTGTTACTCAGTTGCTCAACCTCTCTTTTTCCAAAGAAAGTAGGGATAGAAGGATAGGGCTAGGACAGGATTAGTGGTAAGCTAATCGCTCTCGATACGCCCCATTCATAGGATAGGATGGGTCAGGGGGAATTCAAGACATCACATACATCCATGCCTTTGAACAGAAATTCATAAATCGATTGAAAAAATCAATTTATAAAACTGTCCGTACCGGGATTTGAACCCGGGCCCTCTGTAGCCGAAGCCAACAAGTGCTCAAATCTTTTCATGTTCGAACATTTTTGAAGCTCTCCGGTTCGTGAAATTTCCAAAAAAATCACAACTTTGGATACATTCAGAAAATAAGGCGATTATTTCCCACATGCCGATAACTTATCATCTCCGTAACACATACAATATATACACGTATATATTACATGTATTATATATAAAGAAGCACGTTTTTTAAACTTCCCGAAGAATCATTATAATAATATCCCTTGAAAAAGTTATTATGAAGGATCTTTTGGAAGTTACTTTTCTTCCTTTTCAACTTTCCCTTTAAAGGGAGTTTGTGCTATCTAATAATTTTGTCTGGGATAAGAAAGGTAAAAAGAACTCTCCAGAGTAAATTGAAAGTTAAGAAAACAGAATTTTTTTATCCTACGTTCGGCATTAGGAACAAAATTTAAATGTATTTTATTTTTTTAAAACATGAGGTATAAGCTTGAGCCGTACTTTAAATGGTTTTACTCAGCAAGTGAAGTGATTTGTTGAAAATAATGAATTTTGTTTGAATATTGTTTGTTTTAGCCTTTTAGCTTCCGTAGATATTTAATAGTAATTACCTAGCACGCCGGCCATATTTTGCAACTACTAATTTAATTAATTATCGACGAGATAACTCGTCACTAGCGTGTTGAGTACGATTTTTTTTACGAGATATCTCGTCTATGCAGCCATCGAGCTAAATATCTGGCTTTGTTTTAAATAGAGATTCTTTTTTTACTTTCTTGAAGAGTTATAGTAAGCGGTGGTTACCCAGGATGCTAAAATTTTCCTGGTTAGAAGAAGAGGCATGAAGGGCAGTGAATCAATATGTATACACGTTCAGCACGCGAGATGGCTATTCATAGTTTTAACTAGGGCCTCAAATCCCGGGATCGCGTCCAATTTTGTGATTCCAAAATTCCGGGATTGTGGTGGTACTAATCCGGAATTTCGGAATTGGGAAAATTTGAGAAAGTGGCGCGAGGGCTAAAAAAGAGCACAAAATTTGTTTATTTTGGCAACTTCGTAAATTAATGGGCATTTGAAATCTTGAAAGAGATAAAAAAAAAGGTCTTGCGTCGTTTTATTTTGTGGAAACTCCACACATTTGTAGCTTTTTGGATACGATAAAAATTTCTCAAGATTTTTAAAATCACTGACAAAAAATTCTCAATCCCGAATTTATACTCGATTTTATGTTGAATGTTCAATGGCAGGATTAGAAAAATTGTCAATCCCGAAATCCCGGGATCACAAAAAGGGTCCGGCATTGGGTGCCCTAGTCCCAACGTCCAACGTCTCTAGAAAGATGCCACGGTCTAGTTAAGTGCAGTTTGTGACATAAGTGCTTTTATACCGCTAGAAAGCACATATTGCGTGCCTAAAATAACATATGGGCGTATCTAAATTTTAACAGTTTTACTGAAATGTGCATCTTGGGGGACATTGATTGCAATAAAGTGAAAGTGTAAAAAAATACTTGATTTTTAACAATTCTTCTCCCTAAAGATCTAGATTTCAGTAAAACTGCAGTATCGCTTAACTGCAAAACTCTAGATACACCTGTTAAAAGCGTTTTATACCATACAATAATATAGTATGATACAAAACATGTAATTTGATCTCAATACATTATTGATACGTATTTTACCAGAAATGGCGTATCGTCTGAATTATCAATTACTTGGTAGAACTCCATTGAAATCAGGTACAAAATATCAACGTATTTAGCTGTAATTTTTTTATAAAATGAGTTGATAGCTATTTCGGCGTGCGCCATTGTCAGAACTATGAATAAACTTGCATAAACGCAGCTATATATACTATTTTAGAAGAGATATACAATACATTTCTTTATTTGCCCTAGCATCTTAATTTACTTTACAATTATAACACTTATTAAACATGACTTTAGTGTTTCTTAGAACGATAACTAATATGTTGTTATTCAAGGTAAATTGGTACCTAATAATTATGACGTAATTTAAAATAGAAATAATTAGCAAACAGCAGTCACTTATACTTACAAAGATTACTAGGTGTCACAATTTAAAATAATCAGCTACCATAATTGAAAATTACTACTACATATAATCTTAACATTAATAGCCGATAAGGTCCGTCTGTAAGGACGTCCGCAGTAAGGTACAGACCAATGATTTCGATTTATTCTGAACAGCACATTTTTGAAATGTTGTTCTATCCAATGGGAGCGGCTTATTTTAAACCGGGCGTGAATGTTCTGATATCGCCACGTTTGAAAATTTGATATTTCTTGGTGTAGAGCTAAAGTATTGTATCACCATACATCATAATATTCGAATAATCAAAGACTTTAATTCGACTATTGCAAACTATGATTATAGGGCTATCGAAATGAATCGTTTGATCGTGTGAGTCGATGTGAGACTAATATTTTTTGGAGCGGATTTGATCAATTGAATCATAATGATGAATCTTTTCACGTCTGACCTTGAAAATCTGTTAGAATTCTTTAATACATTAAGAATATTCAAATTATGATATGGATATATCATAGAATAATATTTTGCTTTTTTCATACACTTGGACAAAATGTGCAACTGATTTTTTATTGAAAAATTGGATTTGATCTTTTGATTTTTATTGGAAATAATTGTTAAAAAATTTCTGCTACTACGAAAAATGGTTGTTAGCAAACTTGAACATTATTCCAATAATTCAATAATTTACGAAATTTCTGCTACTACGAAAAATGGTTGTTAGCAAACTTCAACATTATTCCAAAAATTAAATAATTTACGAAATTTCTGCTACTACGAAAAATGGTTGTTAGCAAACTTGGACATTATTCCAAAAATTCAATAATTTACGAAATTTCTGCTCCTACGAAAAATGGTTGTTAGCAAACTTGGACATTATTCCAAAAATTCAATAATTTACGAAATTTCTGCTCCTACGAAAAATGGTTGTTAGCAAACTTGAACATTATTCCAAAAATTCAATAATTTACGAAATTTCTGCTACTACGAAAAATGGTTGTTAGCAAACTTAAACTTTATTCCAAAAATTGAATATTTTACGAAATTTATGCTACTACGAAAAATGGTTGTTAGCAAACTTAAACATTATTCCACATATTAAATAATTTACGAAATTTATGCTACTACGAAAAATGGTTGTTAGCAAACTTAAACATTATTCTAAAAATTGAATATTTTACGAAATTTCTGCTACTACGAAAAATGGTTGTTAGCAAACTTGGACATTATTCCAAATATTAAATAATTTACGAAATTTCTGCTCCAACGAAAAATGGTTGTTAGCAAACTTGAACATTATTCCAAAAATTCAATAATTTACGAAATTTCTGCTACTACGAACAATGGTTGTTAGCAAACTTCAACATTATTCCAAAAATTAAATAATTTACGAAATTTCTGCTACTACGAAAAATGGTTGTTAGCAAACTTGGACATTATTCCAAAAATTCAATAATTTACGAAATTTCTGCTCCTACGAAAAATGGTTGTTAGCAAACTTGGACATTATTCCGAAAATTCAATAATTTACGAAATTTCTGCTCCTACGAAAAATGGTTGTTAGCAAACTTGAACATTATTCCAAAAATTCAATAATTTACGAAATTTCTGCTACTACGAAAAATGGTTGTTAGCAAACTTGAACATTATTCCAAAAATTCAATAATTTACGAAATTTCTGCTCCTACGAAAAATGGTTGTTAGCAAACTTGAACATTATTCCAAAAATTCAATAATTTACGAAATTTCTGCTACTACGAAAAATGATTGTTAGCAAACTTAAACTTTATTCCAAAAAATCAATATTTTACGAAATTTATGCTACTACGAAAAATGGTTGTTAGCAAACTTAAAGATTATTCCACATATTAAATAATTTACGAAATTTATGCTACTACGAAAAATGGTTGTTAGCAAACTTGAAAATTATTCCAAAAATTAAATATTTTACGAAATTTCTGCTCCTACGAAAAATGGTTGTTAGCAAACTTGAACATTATTCCAAAAATTCAATAATTTACGAAATTCCTCCTACTACGAAAAATGGTTGTTAGCAAACTTGGACATTATTCCAAAAATTCAATAATTCACGAAATTTCTGCTCCTACGAAAAATGGTTGTTAGCAAACTTGAACATTATTCCAAAAATTAAATATTTTACGAAATTTATGCTACTACGAAAAATGGTTGTTAGCAAACTTGAACATTATTCCAAATATTATATTACATAATTTACGAAATTTCTGCTCCTACGAAAAATGGTTGTTAGCAAACTTGAACATTATTCCAAAAATTCAATAATTTACGAAATTTCTGCTACTACGAAAAATGGTTGTTAGCAAACTTAAACTTTATTCCAAAAAATCAATAATTTACGAAATTTCGGCTACTACGAAAAATGGTTGTTAGCAAACTTTTTTTTTATTCCAAAAATTCAATAATTCACGAAATTTCTGCTCCTACGAAAAATGGAAAATGAAAAATGCTCGAGGGTGAGGTCTGAAAATTCTTTGAAAATACAAGTGATTGAGGGACTGCGACAGGGCAAGAGAGAATGTGGGGTGACGACTCAAAATATTGTCTTTAGAGAAATTTTATAGTATGGCTTTACGTTTTCAAATTAAGTTTCATCTCCATTTTCAATATTGTCAATTCTTTCTAAAAAATAATTTGAATTAGCGTATTTTGAATAACAATATTATTATTTATTTTTGAGAGTATTACTTGCAAACGCGGCTTATTCCAAAATGGCTAAATAATGAAACTTGAATTTCGTTTTGAGAAAAGTGCACATTTAAAAAGTACATTACTAAGTCTTGCATTTCTTTGGAATGGTATTTTTGAGATTGATTTCTAAAAATAAAAACCTTAAAGTGTGTACGAAATGTACTTTATTGAAGCGGTATAACGACACTCAAATCGACACGATCAGTTGTAGATACGTTAAATTGGGTTTCAATTTCTGTTTTGTTTGAATTTATATAAATTAATAAAGTCAATACTTGGTGGAAAGGCATTATATTAAAGCAATACGGAATTTTCCATAGTACTGATTTCCACATTTGTTTTTCAAGACCATTGGTTTATTTACCATTAACCATTAACCTTTTGGTTCATTCGATAAGTATGCGTTTGATTGTTAACGCCTGATTGTGATGAACAATAATATTTATAATTCTGAATATTATTTTTTACTCACAAATTCTCATATGTATCCTTAAAAACGCGTTGCATTTGAAGAAATGATTCAAATTCACTTTAAATGTATTATAAAATAGCAGGAAATCAAACCATTAAAGTGTGTACGAAATGTACTTTATTGAAGCGGTATAACGACACTCAAATCGACACGATCAGTTGTAGATACGTTAAATTGGGTTTCAATTTCTGTTTTGTTTAAATTTATATAAATTAATGAGTGTTCACTGTTAATACTTGGTGGGAAGGCATTCTATTTAAGCAAAACACACTTACTACTTATTTCCACATTTATTTGTCAAGACCAGTTGAAGCATGTTTAACTGGTTCTGAATATTCATCTCTTTATTTTAAAATTACCACTATAAATATTCTTAAAACATGTTTCGTTTGGAGAATTAATTCACTTTATTACTTTTGGTTCATTCAATAAGTATGTTAACGCCTGTATATTTTTGATTTTTGACAGTGCAAAAAAAAACAATTTCTGTTAAAGGTTACTTTAGCTTATAGCGGTGTTCGCTCATGCTCAATTGTACGTAGCTTGCTCGGGAGTGAGGTCTGAAAGTTATTTACAAATACAGTCGATTGTATGATCACAGCAGGTGAGAAAGAATGTGTTTTAAGGGAAATGTTATCATATCTTCTATCTATCTTCTAAGGGGAGGCAAACTTTAAATTCTTTCTCAGTGTTAAATGGTGAATGGAGATAACCAAAGTCCTGACACCTAATTTCTGAACCAGCTGATTCATAACTGGCCACGGTTACTTCGCTGTTGAGCTCTTCCGGCTTGGCCGGTTAGTAAATAGTCCTAAATGTAAATGCGGATATATGATTCAGGATGCTGATCGCATCCTCTGGGAATGTCCAGACTTAAATAACGAATGGAAATAATTGCTCAAGACGATACGACTGTCTGTCGGATCTGTCGGCCCCGTCGGTCATGCCGACTTGGTTACATCTAAGCCTAAGGCAAATTATAGGGCATTTAAAGAATTTTTGGATAAATAGTTGAGTTAAATAGATAAAATCTAATATTTTCAACTGCACTTGATTATTTATTAACTTTTAATTTCTGCACACTGTAGTGCATGCAACCAAGTCTTGAGGAATTTCTTCTCGGGACATTTCTGGAAAAATTTTGAACACGACTAACGTTGTTAAGCTACGGAATACACCCTATAAAAGAGTGTGAAGCCGTAGCGGGTGGTGGTGGGTACAACGTTGAGTACCCTAGGGAAAAATTAAAAACAAAGTTTATTAATCACGTGTTATTAGATTATAGACATATATAATAATTAATATGCATTCAATTGTTCATGCCAGTAAATTTCTGACTTTTCTATAATGCAACAAAAATCTCACGTTGCTGGGCAACGGGCTTACAGCTAGTCTATATATTAATAGCCGATAATGTCCGTCTGAGTGTAAGGACGTCCTCGACCTTCCAGTCTCCACTTTTTTAAATAAAATAAAATCTATAATAATCACTTTTTACTTTTCACTTTTCACAAATGTGTGCGTACTGATGTCATCGGGTCTTTTTCTTCTTTTACGAAATTTATTTGTTAGCGTATTTGAAAATTATTTGAATAAAATATATATACTACGAAAAATGATTGTTAGCAAACGTGAACATTATTCCAAAAATTCAATAATTTGCAATTTAAAAACTGCAGGGCTGTCGATATATGCGCCGAGGTCGATTTATGGTACTATGAAAAATGATTGTTAGCAAACTTGAACATTATTCCAAAGATTTAATAATTTACGAAATTTCTGCTACTACGAAAAATGGTTGTTAGCAAACTTCAACATTATTCCAAAAATTAAATAATTTACGAAATTTCTGCTACTACGAAAAATGGTTGTTAGCAAACTTGAACATTATTCCAAATATTAAATAATTTACAATTAAAAAACTGCAGGGCTGTCGATATATGCGCAAAATTAAATAATTTACGAAATTTCTGCTCCTACGAAAAATGGTTGTTAGCAAACTTGGACATTATTCCAAATATTAAATAATTTACGAAATTTCTGCTCCAACGAAAAATGGTTGTTAGCAAACTTGAACATTATTCCAAAAATTCAATAATTTACGAAATTTCTGCTACTACGAAAAATGGTTGTTAGCAAACTTCAACATTATTCCAAAAATTCAATAATTTACGAAATTTCTGCTACTACGAAAAATGGTTGTTAGCAAACTTGGACATTATTCCGAAAATTCAATAATTTACGAAATTTCTGCTACTACGAAAAATGGTTGTTAAACTTTATTCCAAAAATTGAATATTTTACGAAATTTATGCTACTACGAAAAATGGTTGTTAGCAAACTTAAACATTATTCCAAATATTGAATAATTTACGAAATTTATGCTACTACGAAAAATAGTTGTTAGCAAACTTAAACATTATTCTAAAAATTAAATATTTTACGAAATTTCTGCTACTACGAAAAATGGTTGTTAGCAAACTTAAACTTTATTCCAAAAATTCAATAATTTACGAAATTTCTGCTCCTACGAAAAATGGTTGTTAGCAAACTTAAACTTTATTCCAAAAATTCAATAATTTACGAAATTTCGGCTACTACGAAAAATGGTTGTTAGCAAACTTAAACTTTATACCAAAAATTGAATATTTTACGAAATTTATGCTACTACGAAAAATGGTTGTTAGCAAACTTGAACATTATTCCAAAAATTCAATAATTTACGAAATTTCTGCTCCTACGAAAAATGGTTGTTAGCAAACTTGAACATTATTCCAAAAATTCAATAATTTACGAAATTTCTGCTACTACGAAAAATGGTTGTTAGCAAACTTAAACTTTATTCTAAAAATTGAATATTTTACGACATTTAAGCTACTACGAAAAATGGTTGTTAGCAAACTTGAACATTATTCCAAATATTAAATAATTTACGAAATTTCTGCTCCTACGAAAAATGGTTGTTAGCAAACTTGAACATTATTCCAAAAATTCAATAATTTACGAAATTTCTGCTACTACGAAAAATGGTTGTTAGCAAACTTAAACTTTATTCCAAAAATTCAATAATTTACGAAATTTCGGCTACTACGAAAAATGGTTGTTAGCAAACTTAAACTTTATTCCAAAAATTGAATATTTTACGAAATTTATGCTACTACGAAAAATGGTTGTTAGCAAACTTAAAAATTATTCCAAAAATTAAATATTTTACGAAATTTATGCTACTACGAAAAATGGTTGTTAGCAAACTTTAAAAATTATTCCAAAAATTAAATATTTTACGAAATTTCTGCTCCTACGAAAAATGGTTGTTAGCAAACTTGAACTTTATTCCAAAAATTCAATTATTTACGAAATTTCGGCTACTACGAAAAATGGTTGTTAGCAAACTTAAACTTTATACCAAAAATTGAATATTTTACGAAATTTATGCTACTACGAAAAATGGTCGTTAGCAAACTTAAAAATTATTCCAAAAATTAAATATTTTACGAAATTTCTGCTCCTACGAAAAATGGTTGTTAGCAAACTTGAACATTATTCCAAAAATTCAATAATTTACGAAATTTCTGCTACTACGAAAAATGGTTGTTAGCAAACTTAAACTTTATTCCAAAAATTCAATAATTTACGAAATTTCGGCTACTACGAAAAATGGTTGTTAGCAAACTTAAACTTTATTCCAAAAATTGAATATTTTACGAAATTTATGCTACTACGAAAAATGGTTGTTAGCAAACTTGAACATTATTCCAAATATTAAATAATTTACGAAATTTCTGCTCCTACGAAAAATGGTTGTTAGCAAACTTCAAAATTATTCCAAAAATAAAATATTTTACGTAATTTATGCTACTACGAAAAATGGTTGTTAGCAAACTTAAACTTTATTCCAAAAATTGAATATTTTACGAAATTTATGCTACTACGAAAAATGGTTGTTAGCAAACTTAAAAATTATTCCAAAAATTAAATATTTTACGAAATTTCTGCTACTACGAAAAATGGTTGTTAGCAAACTTTTTTTTTATTCCAAAAATTCAATAATTCACGAAATTTCTGCTCCTACGAAAAATGGTTGTTAGCAAACTTGAACATTATTCCAAAAATTAAATATTTTACGAAATTTATGCTACTACGAAAAATGGTTGTTAGCAAACTTAAACTTTATTCCAAAAAATCAATAATTTACGAAATTTCTGCTACTACGAAAAATAGTTGGTCAGCAAACTTGAACATTATTCTAAAAATTAAGTAATTTCCGAAGTTTCTGCTACTACGAAAAATTGTTGTTAGCAAACTTAAACATTATTCCAAATATTAAATAATTTACGAAATTTCTGCTAACTATAAAAATAAAATAAATTTAAATAAAATAAAATAAAATTAAATAAAATAAAATAAAATAAAATAAAATAA
The DNA here is from genome assembly GCA_030503985.1 of Himalopsyche tibetana. Classification (NCBI taxonomy): domain Eukaryota; kingdom Metazoa; phylum Arthropoda; class Insecta; order Trichoptera; family Rhyacophilidae; genus Himalopsyche; species Himalopsyche tibetana. The sequence goes on along the minus strand of JAPJYX010000015.1, from coordinate 14,147,161 downwards.
AATAAAATAAATTAAAATAAAATAAAATAAAATAAAATAAAATAAAATAAAATAAAATAAAATAACATAAAATAAAATAAAATAAAATTAAATTAAATACCATAAAATAAAATAACATAAAATTAAATTAAATTAAATACTATGCAACAAAAATCTCACGTTGCTGAGCAACGGGCTTACAGCTAGTACATATAATTTTGTTTCATTTGTTGATACATAATCAGGTAATAGCATTTTTAACATGTAAAATACCCTTATTTTTTAAAACTCTAATTAAGTAATAGCTTATACTGAACAAAAAGAAGCGATGCCTCTAAGTAAATTAAAACGGGAAATGTTTTGCATAACACGGGGTTGAAAAGGCAAAGAGCGCCAAAGCAAGGGAATGAATTTTGCGTATTGTAGTTTTTCCTTATTTGAAAAAAATACAAATTGCGTATAACAAACCCCCACGCCGTGGTTCAAGTACTCTCCAATATTGTATGTGGTTTTTGTATGTAAATTTGGCTAGGGCCATCCCTAAACAGTGCAGGGTGACAGTGGTAGAACTTGTTTTTTTAAAAGGGGCACATTGTATATTTGTGTAATTTTATGACATGAGTGAAAAATTATAGATGAGTTTGTCTGGCATTAATTGATTTGTCTCTGTATACATTAGTATTAATTAAAACAATTTAGATGTCTATCAGATTATCTGAACCGACAAAACCTCAATTCCCATAAAACACTATTCTATATTTCATCAATTTAATAGTATTGATATTATTTAAGTAACTTTTATTTATCTTATTAATTGCTTATGAATATCTTTTAAAGGTTTTATCTACATTTTGTCTTTATGTGGCTTGAATTTAAGAGGATGACCAGAACACACGTCATAGTATGTAAAAAAAATCTTGTTGTTGCATAGAATTTATAAACCATCGTTATTTTTTTACAAACTATGTCTCAAAAAGTACAAGTTTTCAAGTGATTCATAAATTTACTTTACTCTACTGCTATCGATATTGCTTTATATCGCTTTTAAGCACCACTAGAATGCTTTTGTTCTCAATATCTTCTGACCATAATTTTGATTTTATTTCTTAATTAATTATATAAAATATTTGGCATTACAGTTTACGCCAATGCGTCAAATATTTTGAAGTTGAAAGATCATACGAGATATAATCGATGAGAATTTTTGAAAGTCACATGAGATTCACTCAAGAAGAATTGAACAAACACCCATGTCTTATTTGATCTCAAATTAAAATTGAAAACAACCAATTTAACATTGACCTTACCGGGATGCGAACCCAGACCCACCTGATCATTAAAACAAGCTCTTACCAACAAGACCAGAGCGAGCAACTAACGTTTTTGTGCATGACATTTTTTTTTGGGGTTGGGAGTACTGTAATGAATTTATAAATTCATTACATCAAAAAGCTTAAAACTCTCAAAAGTTGAGACACTTGCTTATAAAAAGCTAACAACGATATAATCTTCATTTTTAATTCTAAGCATGAAATAAATATAAACGCTTTGTTCTTAATTTCATCGGTTACTTACGATTGCGATGAGCAAAAACGATCTTAATGTGTATATAAAAAGTAGATTAAAAAATATGTTTTACTTTTTGAAGTAAATACATTGATTTTTACTATATATAAATCTTTTCTAAGAAAGAATAAAAACTATAAAAGGGCAAAAATAGTTTTGATAGTGAAAAAACGACGATAAATGTTTGATAATGATAATAATTCTCATAGTTTTGAATGCATTACTTTACTTTTAAGGTGTTTACTGTCAATACTTGGTGGAAAGGCATTATAATAAAAATAATAAAAGATTTTTAGTACTTTTTCCACATAAAATTTATTAGATCAGGACCGGTTTCGCTCATTAATTATAATTGATATCGTTTGCCACTTAGATTTATTATTCTTTGATGATGATTTTTCAATTGTTATGGTTGTTAAGCATTTTAATTTTGTGTAATTATAATGTAATTTGCTAATCCTTTAAATTGTTAATAGTTGCTTACACCTTTTTATTTCAATTTAAATTTGTATAAATATCACTGTTTATATATTTTTCTTATCAGTTGATAATGCTCGCGATGAGCGAAACCGGTCCTGATCTAATAAATTGTATGTGGAAAAAGTACTAAAAATCTTTTATTATTTTTATTATAAAACGTATTTTCAATCAATATGTAAGATCAGTTACTTTGAATAAATGGAAATTGGAAACACTTGCAATTAAATCATGATGAAAGATTCTTTCTTTATGTGATAAAGATATTTTATTTAGTACATAAAATAATCTAGAAATGCGCACAGTTGTATTTTTTTTAGTAAAATTGTTTAATGTTACCCCACTGTTAGTTAGCATGCTGAAAAAATACAATATGTGAAACCAGGCGAGTAAATTAGAAGTACTGTTGAGAAATACAAATTGCTTAACTGGGCGAATGAATACGCAGATGAAGGTCGTTATAAATGGACGCAAAATACTTACATTATTGTTTCTGTTTGAAAAAAAAAATCGATTTGGCAGAGCAGGCATATATTTAATAAAAACATATTGGCGTTGTTTTTTTACTATCTTCAAAACGAGCCTGGTAGGAATATAGCTTTAATTTATCAAAAGAAAACAACATTTTGGTAGATAATTCAAAATATAACAATAATAAAAATAATAAAACATTTTTAGTACTTTCTCCACTTAAAATTTATTAGATCAGGACCGGTTTCGCTCATGATGAGCATTGTCAACTGATAAGAAAAACAATAAAACAGTGATATTTATACAAAAGTTAATACAAGGAAAATAAACTATAAATAATAATAATAAAAAAATCATTGCTAAGTGGTCTTCAACTTTTTTTTTAAAAATTTATTTATAGTTTATTTTTCTTGTATTTTGCTCCAATTCTTTTGCTAGGTTGTAATACCAATTGTTTGTCATACCTTGTTTTTATCACATAACTTTTGTATAAATATCACTGTTTTATTGTTTTTCTTATCAGTTGACAATGCTCATCATGAGCGAAACCGGTCCTGATCTAATAAATTTTATGTGGAAAAAGTACTAAAAATGTTTTATTATTTTTATTAAAATGCCATTCCACCAAGTATTGACAGTGAACACCTTAAAAGTGATATAACAATAAATGAGTATTTTTGTAATGTGATAATTTTTATAGCTTTGTTTATATCTTCTAATGAAAAAATACATGTTTTTCTTTTTGTATTCATATGGATGAAGAATAAAGTAAAAAATGGAATTTGGAAAGAAACTTAATCGAGTAAAATTCAACAAAATCTTACTGTATATAATATAAACCATTGAAAAATAGTTACCCTTTAAAAAACTCATATCCACGTAAAATATGCAGAGACTCAAAGTAATACAGTGCTTAAATTTTTCCCAGTGGCATCGTCTTTAGAAGACTGACTTAACTAATTGGTAAAAGATACAATTTATATCTACGGCACCTCAAAAAATAATCAAAACATAAAATGTAGTATATTTGAGCACACCAAAACTCTCATTTCACTATATATTAACTAAAAGATATTAAATCAATGTATATTTTTATTTGTCGTCCCATGGTGCATTGGTAAACGTCGTTGGCTTCCGTTATGGATCTCACTAGTTCAAGTCCCATTACAATCATAATTTTTTTTCAATCAATTAATGTCCAAAATTCTCCTTATATGACGGAATGCAACGAAAGCGATTTGCCAACCACTAGTCCTATCTCAACCCAATCTTTATATCCCTACTCTCTCCGAAAAAAACAGAGTTAAGTAACAGAGTAATAGTCAGATCTCGTTGAAAAACTTATGTTAAGATACTTCAATTAGAAGCAGACATGGTATAAAATTGTATATCTTTAAATGCTTTTTAAGTATTCCGAAACCATTTTTTCCACTCCAAGAATGTATATAGCTTTAACAAAGAAATATTGTACATACAACAAAATATTCCCCATTGAATTATGACTTGCGATCTAAAACTGCCGTGTTGAACATTTTTTTCCTTAATCCTGTGTTTTTTTGTAATGGGGTCAGATTATATTACTGATACATGCTATTAATAAATTACCTTCCCTGTAAAAAAGCACATTTGTTAAACAAAATATGTTTCTGACTTACGAATGAACAATTAATACTAAAACATGGGCAATTCATGTAGAAAACATGCCAGCAAAACAATGTTTTTAGATCTTTGGGCACATCTGAGATTATTCTTTTATGATTTACACAACAGAATAAACAACGTTAATGTATCATTTGATAACTAGTGTAAAGTTTCGTGTAAATAAATTTTAGATGGATTATATTTGAACTTTTTTGGCTCGCATTAAACTGTTAAGAAAAATATCACTATTTTAAAATCAACAAACAATTTTATTTCCAAATAAATTTGACTTATCTTTTTAATGTCAAATTTATATTTTTTAAAATATTAAAAAATGACAAGTCATTTTAAAAAAATGCCTTAAGGGTTTTTTTATCTTTAGAATCTTCAATATAAGCAATTCTTAGAATTGAGTCGTTTGATAATTAGAAAGTAGCCATGCAGAAAAAAAATATAGTTTAATTTAATAGCATCTCATTTTATATTTTTCAAATATTTAAAAATAATGTATTGTATTATCATATGATAGGGAAAGTGATATTTTTGTTTTTTCTTTTATTTAAATTCCACTCGGAGTATATTATGCTCTTATGCCATGGAATATTGTATTCATACAACTTAAACTGCTGTATAATTCAAATTTTATTTTTTCGTTGTATATTTTATTTAATTTAGAATTATTTTCATTTTGATTTTGTACACTTCCGTAAAATTCTTGGTCGAACACGACCCGGGTTTCGCCTCTCGGCATCTTCCGGTACTAATCAGTGCACGAATGCACTCGAACTGACAGGCAGCGGAAAGTTTGTATTGTCTATATACATACACACAAGTACATTCACTCTATACGTATTGTTAACCTAATTGATAGCGAGAATTTATGATATGAATTATTGTAGTGAATTAAGTGGGAAGATTTTATGGAAGTGTACAAAATCAAAATGAAAATAATTCTAAATCATTATTAAATTTCCATCAAGCATCTTCAGTCGAAATTTTAAAGTATATTTTATTCATCACAGTATTGAGCGTTGAAAACACTGGTACCTTGCAGAATATTTTGAGCCAAAAACATGAGAAGTAACTTATTTTATTCTCGTCAAATGTGATTGCGTTATAGATAGCGATTGCATACACATTACAGGTAACGACTAGATGACCGACTTGTATTAAATCTGATAAAAATGTGAGAAATATTATGACTCCGAAAATTAAGTTTTGTGAAAATCGCAAAAAAAACACTGGAGCACAATTTTTTGTAACATTAAAAATGCTATAAATTACCTTGAATATTTATCACAAGAAAAAAGTAGCACTTTCCTATGATGCAAAATATACTATTACATCATGAAAAATACTGCTCGTTTAATAGTTCTTTCTAACTATATCATACTATTTATTCAAAAATGTGAGCTTAAACGCCGATGGTAAACTATGGCCGCAGTTTTAACAGTGTTCAAAAGATATTTTAACACTCAAATCTTTTATGATATGTTAATGAAGATATAAATTTTAATATTTTTGGCAAAAATATCTCACAAACATCAAATACGGATGTTATGAAATTTGATACCAAGCTGCTCATATATTACTTTACAACTAATAACCAAATCATTTGATATTTAGTGTATACAATTAAAACAATAATTTTCTTTTTTAAGGGATAAAACAGTATTAGAAAAATCAGTATAAAAGAGTTGTAATAATTTATTTTTAAATAAAAATACCACCCGTTTCATAATGTTGTCTTTTCATAAAAATCCTGACTAACAAATAAGAAATATAATTTATTTCAGTATATGCGAATCATAACCCTCACCTAGATAGTGAAAGTGTTTATTGGTTGTGTTCAGGGTGGCAACATAACGGTAAAAAATTGCAAAGGTTACATTCAATGTTCAGTAGCGAACATGACACCAAATTAACGAATGCAGTATACACAAAGATTTCAATAGTCTAGAATGCCAAAGAAGGGTATTGAAAAAAACATAATTACCTGAAATATCCGCTTTAAACATATTTTTGTACTCTTTTTCTAACCGTAAAATACTTATTACCAACATTTAAATAAATTGCAATAATTTATCCAGAAAAATATTTATTTTGTAGATTTAATGGGAAATAATTTGCTTGATTTACGAGTTTGAATTAAAATGCATCGATTATTGTAATTTTATTGAGAACGGAATCAAATTACACCTAAATCCTGTAATTTTTTTTTTTTTTAAACCATGTCCGCTCCCAATGTGGAGCATATGGACTCCTAATGGAGTTTATCTCAACAGAAGTGTTTCTACGAGAACTGCTTGTTACTCAGTTGCTCAACCTCTCTTTTTCCAAAGAGAGTAGGGATAGAAGGATAGAGGCTAGGACAGGATTAGTGGTAAGCTAATCGCTCTCGATACGCCCCGTTCGTAGGATAGGATGGGTGAGAGGGGGGAATTCAAGACATCACATACACCCATGCCTTTGAACAGAAATTCATAAATCGATTGAAAAATCAATTTATAAAAACTGTCCGTACCGGGATTTGAACCCGGGCCTTCCGTAGCCGAAGCCAACAACGTTGACCACTCGACCACACAGGCGGTAAATCCTGTAATAGTGATATTTATTTATTTGATAAACTAAAGTGACTTAAAAAAATTAATTAACATCATAATAATAATCAGTTTGTTATTAATAAATAAGTCAAGATAATAGGGATTGTAATATTGGCTTTTTTTAGAAACCGAAATATTTTTTATTAATAAAAAATACAAATGTGTCCAAATAATTTTTTTTTATGACTATACGTTCACCAAACATTAATATTTTAAAGACTTTTTCTATTAAGCGATTTATTCTTTCAAGGAAACTATTGCGATGAAAATATCTCTTAAATGTGATATTGAGATTCACAGCAATTTTTTATATGATAAGATTGTTTTAATAAATGGTTATTCTTATAAAATATCAAAAAAGCTGTAATTATTTCTTTTAGTTTTTGGTAAAATCAGTTCATATAAATATAAAATCACCGCTATTGACGCGTCAGATTCACGGTTGATATGTCAACGTCATTTGAGTTCAGTCGCGTTTCTCACAGATTCAAATTCCAATTTCACTTCTCAATCAAATACAAGATTTCTTCTTCATGACATGGATGCTTGTAACGTCTCAAAGTTTTAATAAAACATATGCTAGTCCTGTTCTAACCGTATCCTTTTCATACTAATCTTATCAATATATAAGAATATGTTTAACGACATTGTAACAAGCAATTATTGGAAAAAAACACATTCCTTGAGATAATTTTCTATTAATAAAACTCTCACGGCTCGAAGACTAGAAAAATACGTCTCTGCCGATGGGGTTCTTTTTTGACCCCAGTGGTTTCCTCGTTATTGGCCTTATTCTTATGAATTTCAAAAAAAAAATAGTCTAAGGGCTTTAAAATATCTCTCTGCATCATTCCTCGTACATACCGCACACAAATCAGTGTCCTACTTTCAAAGAAAAATTAATTTCTAAGAACTTTGCGGATTACCCTTTTTAACTTGTTAGATATTCTGAGTGCAAATATCACTGCAATTTATAAAATGTCCATGTTCAATGAATTTCCATAAATGGAGTTACTCATAAATTTCATTAAACTGTTCCATTCTTTTAAAGAAATGTACTTTATTTATTTTATCGTTTTTCATGTAAATTGGCTAAAATAATTGAACATACAAATTTTGTTGAGAAAAGTGTAAAAAAAGATTTGCAAATAAAAAGAGCTTCCAACTTGTTTTGAGGTAGATAAATTCGCAGAAAATATTATTTAATAATGATTTATCTTAATTTCTGATTTATTTCGATATTAACTCTCGCGGCTCGGAAACTAGAAAAATACTTCTCTGCCGATGGCGGTCGTTTAGGGACCCCAGTGTTTTCCTCATTATTGGCCTTATTCTTATGATTTCCAAAAAAAAAAATAGGCTGAGGGCTTTAAAACATCTCTCTGGATCATTACTCATACATTTTTTTTTATAAAAATCCGTGGTTTTTTAATAAATAATCATATTTTTAGTTGCGCGTAAAAAAGACGTCATCCCAGCACACATATGAATTGACTACTGACGAGTGTTCTCAGCTATCTTACGAACGATCGTTATCGCGGGTGCTTATCGCCTGATAGCGTAATCGCGTTATCGCATACTTATATATACTAAAAAAGGTCCAAAAAACTATGATATAAGAATACCTTAATTATAAACATTGTATCACTCATATTAAAATAGATATTTAAGAAAATGTTGGTATTGGGGTCGCATTTCTTGAGCTTAGAACCGGAAAAGTTAAGATTTTATAAACCCTATATTGGAAGTGGGCATTGTTTAAAAAAATCATATTCTTCCAATGGTACATACAGTCTCTAACTACCAACTAGTACTAATAATACAACTAGTTATATAAAACGGGAACAAAATAAACGGTTAGAGCTTAAATAATTTTTTGGTCAGAATTCAAATAAAATTTCGGTCTCAATAAAATTCATTTTTTGGTCAGAATAAGAGTATTGTAAATTTGAATCTTTCAAACTATGTACATTCTCACAGATTTTGTCACTAAGGACCCGGGTTTCACCTTTCGGCATCTTCAGGCATTCAAGTGCACGGATGAACTTGAACTGACGTTTAGTAAATGAAAGTTTCGTGTTTATTAAACGTCAGTTCAAGTTCATCCGTGCACTTGAATACCTGAAGATGCTGAAAGGCGAAACCCGGGTCGTTAGTGACAAAATCTGTGAGAATGTACATAGTTTGAACGATTCAAATTTAATATTGAAATTCCACCAAGCACCTTCAGTCGAAATCTTAAATTAAAAAAAAGTGTTGTACGTTTAGATTTTGTTATGTAAGGTTTTTTTTAATTTCATTTAAATTATGAATATTTTTTATAAATTCTTACCATTAATTATTAATTCTGCCCTCTGTACCCTAACCGATATATTATGACCATTTAGTATAAATTCTGACCAATGTAATATAAATTATGACCAATGTGAAAAGTTATGTCCGAAACTGTATTAAAATTCAGACCGCTTAAAAACGAGCCATATAAAACAGGTATATAATACATTGACAGAATACAATAGTTCAAATCTGCAGTGATATACATTTTGTAAGCTAAAAAAATGTCTTTTGTGGTGATATTATTTTAAAGTTCTGTCATGAAATAAAATAAATTGTAATTGTTACGTATAAATAAATGGGCATGAAAAATCTTTACTCGATGTCAATGAGAAGAAAAAAATCTTCTGGCATAACTTTTATGATTCCACGGCTTTTTGATGTACTGTAATACTTTCTTTATACAAAAGTTATTACCCTTGTCATAAAAAAAAATCACTCTATAGGGCGTCGTGTAGGACTTTTTTATGCGGACGTTATTTTCTTTGTTAATGATGACCCTGGAGGAAAACATGCACACGCGCTTATTTTGTTACATACACATAACATTTTTTTCATATTAAAAGTGTAGTTTTCTATTATCTATCAGTTCGGATATAAAAAAATCAAACATACTATTTTGATACCCTTCCTATGATATATATATATATATATGTATTTATATCCGCTCCCAATGTGGAGCATATGGACTCCTAATGGATTTTATCTCAACATAAGTGTTTCTACGAGAGCTGCTTGTTACTCAGTTGCTCTCTTTTTTCCGATGAGAGTAGGGGTAGAGAGGATGAAAGTAGGACAGAACTAGTAGTTGGCTAATCACTCTCGCTACTCGGTGGGAATTTTTAGAAAAAGGGGGAAGAATCGAATTGAAAAATGCTATTTGTACTGAGGTTAGCGCCAATGAGGTCCAGCATATAAGTCAAGTACGTTTACCACTGCGCCAGGGACCCGAGTATTATCTATCAATTCGAATATTGAAAATAAAACAAAGCATTTTGTCGGCCTTCCTATAATTATAATATGAAAGAATTAAAAAATAAAACGCAATTTTTATCTAATACTAATAAAATTAAATCTGGTTTTGCTCATCACAAACATTATCAACTTATCAATGACAAAAAAACCTGACCTTTATTGAATATGTGTTTGTTTAGTTTCGTTCAATTACAACGAAAAATTGAAAGAAAACCTTTAAAGTAATTAATTAAGCAACTTTTTACAACGAGCTTATTTTTAAGGAATAAAAAAACATAAATTATTTCGCTATTCCACCATATTGATAAAAAACTAAGCCCAGTGACTTCCACAAGACAAACAACTTCAAATTGCCATAAAAAGCTTAGGATGCCAACGTTGGCCAGTAATTAATTATAAATCAAACAAAATAATTAAAAGAAGTCTTGAACATACAAAAATTCAATTTATTATGAAGTGTTAAATTGTTGACTAAAAAAATGATTTGGTCCTTTTTGGTGTCTTATAGATTGCTTTTTTAAAATATTATAGAAGCTTTTAATAAAACATTTGATCCTACATTCGGTAAATCTACATTCATTGACAATTTCAATTCTCATAATTAACATCAATTAATAACATGTTGGTTAATTTTTCACTACTCAAATTAAAACATAAATAATTTTCTTTTGTAAGAAAAGATATCTTCATATTAAGTTATCATTTTTCTTATTCGTTTAACCTAAGTTCCTTTGTACTATTTAAATCATCTTCATGGCAATCATGGATTCAGTTCACCTATTTCTCACCGCGAAAAAGAAAACAAAACAACACGTCAAAATATCTTTTCTTATTCTAAACGTGTCCGCCTGAGTTTTACTATTATACTCTGCTACCCACAGAGCATATTACTTTAATATATTATTTCAATTTCTACAAACAAAATAGAAACAAACTCCCGCCAAAATTATTACAAAAGTTTCCTTCCCGGTGGAGCGACGAAGCGAATGAAAAATTCGAAAAACACCTGGTCTTTGTATGGATTTTTTACGGAAACATTTTTGTGTAACGATATATACGTACTTTTCTATCGTTGTGTTTTTTTGAATAAGGTTTTATTAAAATAGTGACTAGACACCTACGAAGAAGTTTACATATCTACATAGTATTATGTATATGTGCTTTTTGCCATATAACGCGGAGAAACGGCGTTACGGCATCTTTTTTATTGGCATTTTTAATGTTTTAAATAACGAGTGATACTAAATAAAGAACGAAAAAACATAAATATCTATGTAGGTTTATTAATTTAATAAATTGAAATTTACCTGCCGTAGATGTGGAACTCCATTGGTAATATGGGAATGTATTTTAGTTGTACGTTTTTTTTTTTAAATATCTCTAAAGAATGATTTAGGGTAATGCCCAAGCAACTACCAACAATAATGATAAAATTGAAGAAATAAAATGTTGACTATTCTTGATGACTTCATTATGTTAATAAACAAACTGATTAAAACTTGCAAAAAGTTTTTATTCATAACAGAATCATTTTTTTTAATAATAACCAATTTTCTCGTCGGCTTCTGAAGCTCGAGTATTAGTATTTTGTCAATCCCGGGATTATAGGATTGCCTAATTGCTTGAGATTGTAAGTTCTTGTAATACTAACAACATGTGGTTATTCAAACACAATATAACATTTAAGTTTTTAAACCATTGGCTAATACCACAAAAGCAGAGCTTTGACTTAAATATATTTAAAATGACAACATATACATATTTACTTGTCTTTTATTTCATAAAAATACGTTGCCACATAACACCATACAAATATTTATTAATTCAACAGTAAATGGTTAGTAAAAAAACTATCATTGTATAAAGTTGTTTGCAACAGTTACTAACTAATCATTCCAGATTTGATTGCGTTTTTCTAAGCAGAAAAAGGTCAACGGTTTCAAATTAGGTCTACGTCCCTTCTTCCGTATTAAAGTCCTTTGCCTTGGGCAGGGAGGGACAAGCAATTTAAGTTGTTTGGATTAACAAACTTTGCTAATTGCTTTGTTGTGCGGCACCACTTCTAACGTCATAGACAAATGAAACTCCAGCAAAGCTCTAAGCAAGTTTTGCTGATTAGTTATTTATCATTGCATAACATTAAATACAGAATAACTTAATTTGTTTGGTGATTAAAACAATACGATTAGATTAAACTGCTAAATATAAATTGAAACTAAGATTCCTTAAGCAAATGTCAATCATTGAATTTGCTTGTATAACTTTTTCTCAATGAGTAATCTCATACTATATTCTTATAATAAATAATGTATTTAGTAGGCCCTAATAATTCGTTTCAATATTATAGTAACTTTCCAAACATTTCCATTTAAGATAAACGAGCTGTATTTTTATTAATTTGGGTTTCCATAAACGCAAATTGCCAAATAAATAAAACTTGGTAAATTAATTTTACAATCGATTTATAAATTGTTATGAAAATTATTGTTTAATTTACCATTTATTCAACAGCGGTGTGTAATGAGAAACGCAACTCATGAAATACCTATAAATTATCGTTTTTCTAAGTTTTTTTAAAGTTGTTTTACAAAGCTTGCAAGAATCAAAGTAAAGAAGAACATTGGAATCGATTTTCTAGCATAGGCTTAAACTGAGTGTAAGCAACTTTTATGAAAGACTGAAGAAAGTTTGGTAAATTTTTATGTTTTACTATAGTAACCACCAGTGTCAATCGTTTGCTCAAACAATAAAAATTGACCTCACAATATCCGCACCGCGCGGTATCTCTAATATTCTATATCCCCTACCAGTTTCTTTGTTTTTTACCAGGTTGTCCCGGCATCCCTGTGGTCATCAGTAACCTTTCTTGACAACAGTAATCATCTGATTGATAGAAGAGACCAACAAGAATCAGTCACTCTTGGGGCTTCCGCAGCACACGTCTAAGCCAGTTCCATCGTTCTTTTTAACTTTTGACTTTTTAAAATGACTGATTGACTCATAATGATGATATTAATTGAATTTTCATTTACTTGGTAGAACTCCACCACCGTTTTTTAATTTGGTACCCCTATCCGGTATTTTTTCCCTTTTTAATGATGATGCCTTCCTTAATGACTTATTACAAAAAACTAATATTGAACGTTTTTTCAAAATGTGAGTAAGTTTATTTCCGTTAATTTTAATAAGCTAATGGATTTTTGTTCAACTTTTTTAAATAAAAATAAAAATTTAATCAGAAAAGCTTTTACATTAGAAAAACTTCCTTAAGGATAAAGTTGACGTAAGAAAGCTTACTCAACTGGCAATTACCGCACGAAAGATTATCGAACGGCAAGCAGGAAGCGGTTGCCTATCTATTTGTTTGATCGCAAGTGTGGAGCGGAAGTGAAGTTCACCTGGAGACGTCCGGCGGAAGCGCACGCAGCGCCGCGACGCCCTCATCCTTCATACAGCTTGTTGCGCCACACTGCGCATGGTGATGCACTAAACTGCAATCTCCGCATGCGGTGTTACATTATTTATGGACGTAGCAAACGCCCACTTTTGGAAATATAATAACAAAAGCAATACTTTATTTAAAAGATAAAGTTTCTACTGAAACTTATGACTGCCGTAAGTCAAATAATTTATTATGGCATATAGAAAATAATTTTGATCTTACTATAAAGTTCAAAACTGACGGTACAATTTAAATATAATATTTCTACATATATAATATATAACGATCAATATTTCAAAACAATTCAATCAAATATGAAAATTATTAGTTAAAATTCTGAATAAATATTAAACGAAGCAAACAATATTTTAATACCACTGCAATACAAATTTAAAAAATTCACAAATCTCTCTTATTATAAAACCATATTTTATATTTTTCATATTTTAAAGATCTGTAATTAGCATTCCTACTCAAGATATATATACATACATACAATTAAAACTGACTTTCATATCCGTCATTTTTAAATCTATTTTGCACAGTTTACTTTATAGAATGTTCAAAAGCATATTTAATATGCGAAAAAATTGTTTATTTTAAAAAAGAAAAAATCATAGAAAAAGTGCTGAACCACTTTTGTTATTGTATTTTTTTTATACATATATATTTGCTTTTAACTGACTTAACCGCCCATTATAAGTTTAGTAACAAAAGTATTTTCAAGTCAATGATATTAATAAAATGATTCTGTCATGAAAAAAATTATCACCCAAGAAAATTCTTTTCTGGTTATGGTGTGAAAAGTATGATTAAAAAACATTTAAATATTGTTTAGAATATCGACTGAAGTTCAAGTGCATTTGTGCACTGGATAATACCAGAAGATGCCGAAAAGCAAAACCCGGGTCGTTATTGAAAAAATAAATTATGGAAGTTTACAGAATAAAAATAATTTAAATTGTAATATTTTATATTCCACATATAGCAATTCAGAACTTTCATAAGAGTCGTGCTTACACACAACACTTGTTTAGAGAGTTATCCTACATCCACAAAGTTACCGCCGAAACCATCAAAAGTATCCTACATCAAATTAATGTCATTTAGGTAGTCTGCGTAATTTGATATTATTATGAATTGATTTCGTTGAAAACTAAATTCCTCCAGTGTCATGATGTAAGAGACATATAAATAATTATTGTATTGTTAATTAGCCTCCGTACGTCTGTAAAGTTTCAATGGTAAAAGAGTAGAAGCGGTTCAAAATAAGTTCACAAACTTTCAGCCACTAATTAACTTACAAACAAAGCTAAATAAGAACTCATAAGAAATAGGAAACGATTGTCATTATGTCACAAAAGATTAATCATATTTTCAATGACACAAATCCTACAACAATTATAATAAATTGTTTAAACTTTAATAACTTTAAACACCAAGCAAAAAAAGTATTTTTTAAAAGTTTCTATTATACCCACTTATCACAATCAATGTAAATATTTAATTCAGTGATGTCAGTTTTTTTAATAATAACAGTAAGTATATTACAGTCATATAATTTTTTTTAAAACTTTATTATTTTATAAGTAGAATCATATTTGTAAGCATCGCTGAATTTGTTTCTGGAACGTCAAGCCATTACTATTTTTTCGATCAGGCACTTAATGTGAAAAGTTTGCCAACCTTTACATTTAAAAAAATGATAGCCATAATCCTAAAAACAACAAAGTATATACAAAATATACTACATCTTTACTTCACGAAAACCAAATATGAACTGTCAAAATTCATGTTTACCAACATGGCAACCAAACAAAGTAGTTAATTTAGATATTTTTACTATATGCTTGTTCGATCAGTAAAAAAATCCTTTTCTCAAATCTCAGTTGGCTTGTCAATGTTTTGTTTTTGTTTTAATTTGTCTATAGTATTTAAAATAAATACATTTTAGAGCGATAACTGTTTCATGGATGTCAGATTAAGCAAATCCGTGCTTTCGAAGTTTGAAGGCACCCAAGGGCAAGTGACAAAGCTGTGCAATCACACAAAATCTGAGAGGCTTGAACATTTAACGTTTCAACAATAATAATAACACTGAGAGTTTGAATAACTATTTAATAATTTTGCTAAGCTTCTTATTTATCCATCATGTCACATTGAAACTGTTTTGTCGAGAAGGCCAAATCCTAGTTTCAAGAAATGAATGCAATTAATCGTATTGTTTATTATTTTCTTATAAATGATACGTTTACTGTCAGATTTTTAGTCGAGTAATCAAATTCGTGCTCATATAAACGCACGGTTGCATTTTTCAATCAGTCGATGAATTTCTGTTTGAAGATACAAATTTTTGTAATCCACGTTTGCCTCCTACCCTTTTGATAATTCAAAACCGGCCGTGAGTAGAGCGATAAGCTAACTACTTGACCTGTCTTCGACCTATCCGGCTACCCTTACGATTGTTGAAAAATGTAAGGTTAAGGTAAACTGTATTAGGAGTCCATATGTTTTACATTGAGAGACGAAATTTTCGATTGATCGTAAACCATGATATCAAGCCACAATTGCTACAGAATCTCGGAGAATTTCGGGATTGACAATTATTTCGGGATTGAATAGTGGGAAAAAAGTCATAAGTTGAGAGATTTTAAAATAATATTCAAGTCAAAAACCTTTTTTTTAGCTCGCTTCTCCAAAAGTGTGGCAAGTTCACGGTCCTTTTTATTAGGTTCTTCCTCAGAAAAGTTGCGAATTGAGAGATTGTATAATTATTTAGAAACGTGGCTATTTTTTATGTTTAAGTGAATTCTGAAATCACGGTATTACATCTAAAACAATTCCGTCATAACAGTATCGCGAAATTGGTTGGGATCCCGGGATTGGACGTCCTAATTTGTATGAACATAAAAATGTTTGTATAGATTTTTATTCACCGATGTAAACTAATCAGGGATAAAAAGATACTTTATATGTATATCAGCAAACTCTGAATGACTTCAATACTTTAAAATATAATGAATATATTTGTTGTCCGTTTTAATATGAAAACTTTAGTTTCAGTAAGTTTTACGATGATCTAATTTACATTACATAGTTGTTATTTATTGTCGTTTAGTTTCAGCATTAGTCAGACGATGAATAAATGTCGAAATAATTATCAATATTATATGAAAATATTTTTAAACTACTGATCAATAGGGTAGATTTTTTTCAGTGTTTATTCAATGAAAGCTCAAAAATGATTATGACTTTTTAAAATTTATTTTCAATATTTTAGTAAAAATAGCTTTTTTCCAACAAAATAATTCCCTAAACCGAACGTCAATGTCTTAATTTTGGTCTTGACTTAAAAGCAACGACTGGTTAAAATTCTTTTAACTTATTTTATGCCCGGGTGCACTCACTGTAGGATTGCATTACATGTACACAAAAGCGAGCTTTTCACGCGGCGCTGAAGGGAAAACTCAGATACCGTTGTTTGGTGTTATTTTAAGTTTTTATTTGTGGCGTCCAAACGGCAGAGTGTTTTCTTCAAGGACGTAATAAATGTCGGCCATTAGAAGCAACGCGAGGCGTTAATGGAATGTTGAGAGTAAGAAACTGAGATGGATGCTGGTAGCACGTTGTTGCTGCTTACACTTTGTTACCGTGTAATCCAAGTACGACATATTCAATTAAACTAGTGCTATTTATGTTAAGATCAATCAAATAGCAGCTTCTTCGACAATGTCTACTCATATAAAAGACGCTGAGCACCTCTTGAGAAAATTGATTCTTTATTTAAGTGTCCTGAAACAGTAATTTTTTAAACATTAAAAAATGTGATGTTTTAAAGTTAACTTTATTGAATTCTTCTTTTTTACAACGAACAATTCATTTGTTTACTGCCAAAAATGTTATATCAATATATTGTGGCCATAGACAAAAAGACAAATGAATAAACAAAACTTGAATAAAATGTATACAGCTCAAAAACGTATAGCCATCTAATTTTATTTGGGTGGCTGAAGAGATAAAAAAATCTGTACCGCTAAAAAATCGTGAAGCTATTTACAGATTTCTGCCAGTTATTTGCCAAGCAAAGTTGGCTTTGTTTGTATTACATGTAATAATATTTTAAATATGTAATATGAGTTAGCCCGTTTTTCAGACGAAAAGGCGTGTTTATATTTAACAATGTTAACCAATTTTTGACGTTTTTGGCAAGGTAACAAAAATATAATATTCTCTTTAATTTTTTACACATATTCAACACATTTTTATTTTTTGAACTATTTATTTTTAAAAATAAAGTAGGTCAATCATAAATTTAAGTCTTTCAAATTATGTAAAATCACAAAGTTTTGTCATTAACGACCCAGGTTTTGCCTTTTGGCCTCTTCATGCGTTCAAGTGCATGGATGAACTTTAACTGACCGCCACTTGACCACCACTTGAAATTCCACCAAGCACCTTAAGTCAAGATCTTAAATTAGGTAAATCATTCACTGCTTAGTATTATAAGGAAGTAATATTCTAATTCAAAATATTTAAAATATCAGAAAACTATTTCATAAATAAAAAAAGTCCAACATGAAAGTTTTCCCATTTTACTTCTTGGCGTAATTCAACTCTCGAGGGCTTATATAATATATACAAATTTGTTGGAAGACGTGAACAAACATTAGAAGTATGTTTCACCTTCCTTGCGTGGCTATAACTAAATATTATGTAAAAGAAAATTATCTATATATGATGCAAGACTGCTATTTGCTGTTTTAAAAACAAACATAAATTATTTTTTCCTTGCTACGTGAGTGTAAATACAATTTAAGTATACCATTAAAATACAGGAGCGTCTTTCTGGATTACGAAACCGTATGAATACAGAACAACTCTAGTAATAATTTTACTTCTTTGAAGTCTAAAAACGAATTATTTTCCATTTAGTAGGGTGCAAAAGGTAATGCGGTCGAGTAATTGACGTATCGTTCCCGCCCAGTTACGAAATTTCGTTTCATTACTTATTCTGTTTTCTTATTTTCCGCCCACGAAGTGATGTCGCTAATTATCTACCCCCAAAACAGTAAGTCGTGAGGGTGGTATAAGGCAAAGGAACCATTGGCTGGAAAGATTTAACCCTGTTATGCTCAAATTATTATCCGATTATGATTGCAAATTTAATATTTATATCAGATGCAACGACTTTCGTTTAAAAGCATTAAATTTTGATTTTATGTAAATGATCACTTTTAGGATGTTTACTGTCAAATACTTAGTGGAAAGGCATTATAATAATAAAAACACAATATTATCCTTTGTAACAATGAAATAATTGTTGCTTACACCTTTTATTTCAATTTAATTTTGTATAAATAGCACTGTTTGTATATTTTTCTTATCAGCTGACAATGCTCACAATGAGTTAAACCGTTTTTTAAAAACGCACTTTATTTTAATCATATAAAGCGAAAGTTCATTTATTTACTAGACCTAATAAAAGATAAAAATGTTTGGTAGTGAAGGATCTTTCAACTTAAGCCCCATTTCTTTTTATATTACAAATATTCTTAGTTATGTAAAATTGGCTGTTTTCATTCAATTTATTAAAATAATAAATGAATTCTTAATATTTTAGATTAACTAGAAGGACTCCGCGGTAACTATGTGGAAGTTTATTTTATTACAAAATTTTATATAAAATTCAAAATGACAAATCTATCATTCCACGTATTGTGTCACTAGCAGTGACACGTGTGTCAAGGCATCTTCAGTCTGAATTTTAAATACGATTTTGTATTTAAATTATTTCTTAATTTTTATTTGAATGTTGTATTAAAAATGATAAAAAAAAATTCAATAATCGACAGTAAAATATCTTTTAAGTAAATTTTGATTGTAATCAACAGCGAAAAATATATTTTTATCTTCAAAAAATAATTGTCTGTTTAATTGAAAACAAATAATTAGAATCAAAAAGCAATACTAGTATTATCGTAATTAACAACTTATTACTTAAAAGTTACTTCGTCTTTACGTTGTTATAAGATTCAACTAAATTTCGATAAGCTAGTAATAATGTTTATATATTCATATCTGTTTGAGTGCTTTATCGAATGTAAAATATCATTGATTTCGGTTACAGAGATAAAACAATCATTTAATAGATTTCTATTTGATTGCACGGATATATGTGATGTCTTAAATTGACTTTCTGATCCACAAAAACTAAATTTAGCGCAAATGATTAGTTAATGACTTGTTTTGCACTAGTATTATCTTTATAACCTCATTATCTTATAAAAACTCAACTGAATAACGATCAGTTATCTTAGAAATAAATAGCATACCAATATTAACTTATAAATTGCGGCAAGAATTATTATGATATTCAAACTTCCTTTGCTATTTGGTGCTTCAAGAATTACTTTTAAAAATAACATTATAAAAGTCTTTTCAAAGCAATTAGTACTCGTACCGAACTTCTATTGAAATCAAATATTATGTAATATGTCGTGTTGCCATGTCAAAATTGAATGAACGGCTTAAAAAATATTTAGTATAGAATAAAAATGTGGCATGCCACGTGCCGTGTTAAGGGTGCGCACCCTAAAAGGCGGCGCCTTTTTCAAGACGAGAACCAAGCAGGCGGTTCTTTATCTTAATAAAATTCAACTATATAAGATGTCGGGTTGAAAGGGCTTTGCATAATCCTGATTTAATAAAGACACATACTTACCCTTTTATCATGTTGAGGGTAGTTTGATGAGCATCAATAGCTATTCTAGAGGGCATAATTCAATACAATCTCTTACAAGTATCTGCTCTAGAAAACCTTCACTTTCTCGATTATCATTATCAGTGGTGGAAATGGAAGGTTCGGAATTCGATTAAAATTTGCTTAAGCGAGTAGTTAAAGTATTAAAAACTTGATTAATACTGGTAGCTTTAAATAAACTAGTATTCAAATCACAATGATTAATAAAGTTAATGTCTGAAAAAAGGAAAATATTTTTAATAATAAATAAAACACTCCACATATCCATATTCTTTAATAGATTACCTTTAAGGTGTTCAATGGCAATGCTTGGTGAAAAGGCATTATATTAAGAAAAATCACAATATTTTTTTATACTTATTTCCACTTTATTTCAAATTAATAAAGTGGATCCGAAATGTTACTGTTTTTATAAATAAAGAAGAAATAATTATAAAAGAATATTGTGTTTTTTCTTACTTCTTCAATAGGACCAAGTACGGATTTACTCATCAGGAACAATTTCAATTTACGGTTTTCAAATATTCGTAATCGGTCCTGATCTAAATAAATAAGTGAATAATCAGTAAAAATAGTGTTTTATTTATTAATACCTCACCACCACGTATTGACAGTGAACACCCTAAAAATAAAACAACATTTTTTGGTCGTTGTTGATCACGATTAGAGATCGCAAAGAAAACATACTCTTTAATATTTATTTCTCTAAGAACAAGGCTAAGGTTCAAATTACAGTGGAACTTCGATTCTACGTTTTTCAAAGGACCGTAATAAATGAACGAATAATGCGGGAAACCGATAATGTGAGAAATCTTCAAATTTTATTTTTAAAAATGTTTAATTTTCAAAAAACTTATTTATTTATGTAATAACTATATGAGATGTAAAACTATTTGAGCGAGAAAAAAAATATTCTACAAAAACGGTCAATCGGGATAATAATTGGGACGGGACGATAATATTTGGATGATAGATCGAGAAAATCAGTAAATCAGGAAATGATAAACGTGGAATTATTAAATATTAGCATGACGGGGTATTGGTCGAGTAAAAAATAAAAGATCCATGCCAAAAACGAAGATAACGGAGAATCAGGGTTCCACTAAAAAAACGCGAAACGAAATGCGAGGCAAAACTATTTATGAAAAATATTCAACGAAAACGGTCAATCGAGAATATTCGTGACGGGACCAAAATATTTAAACGATAGATCGAGGAAAACTGTAAATCGGGGAACGATTAATGCGGGATTCTTTTACATTGTTCTTATGGGTCCATGCGGGAAAATGAACAATGCGAGAACGGTTAATCGGGGTTCTACTGTATTTAAAAAATACGCATAAAACCTGGCTTTTATTTTACAATTATGTGGTTGTGCAAATAATAAATTAAACTGAAAAACTGTGACATATAAAAATAAATTATGTTATATTCAGAAACAGTTTGTGATTATTCTTTAAAGTGATACAATTCAATATAAATACATAAAAAGCGGTTCTTTCATATTTTATTTCTCCTGAGAATGCTTAGAAAAACTGTAATTGAATATTTTACCGACGTTAACAACGAATGATTTTTTGTCATAAAGTGGTTTATATACATACTCAGTTATTTTCAAGACACCAATAAAATTTTGCGTAAAATTCTATTTTTATGTTAGACTTAACTCATCAGATGTAATAAAGTTTTATTAGTCTCTTTTTCGTCAGACAACATTCTTCAGACGTTACAGAGTCACAGATTTAAAAATAATAGGAAAATTCTCTTTCTGCTACGAAAGCTCATGAAGCTAGAAAATATATGGTAGAAAGCGACTTTATGTTATTAGATTTTGCTTTCACCTGAATTGCATCAAGGTGAATATAAAAAAGGGCTTTCTGTCAAATACACTGACATCTTAACTCACTGAAAGTGGATTAAACTAAGCACAGAAGAGAGCATAAAAACTATTTCATAGGTTGCTGGTAACTTATCAGATGCTTGGTTGGATAACATATTCTTTTATAAAATATTATTATTATAAATAAAGATTTTTTTGTTTTACTTTTAACGTTCGTACACATCAAAAATACTTACCAAATAAGATTCGAAGAAAAAAACTTTATTATTCAAATAAAATACTTTCACACAATAAAGTGTATGCGTGGTGCAGTGGTCAACGCCATTGGCTTCTGTAACGGATCTCACGTGTTTCAAGTCCTAGTACAAATAGTATTTTTTCAATATAAAAATTTGTGATAAAAATTCTCTTTCACGATTTCAATCTTAAAATAGCGGTACGTTGTGTAAAGAGTGATAAGTTGACCACTAGTCCTGTTCTAACCCTTCACTAATTTTTTTTCGAGCGCATGGATATTGGTAATGTTCAAAAATCTCTCCCACCCTTGAAATTCTAAAACAAGTAAAAGTGATAAGCTTACAAGTAGTCTTGTTTTGGCCGTATCCTTTCTATCTCACTCTTTTCTAGAAAATAAAGTTTGAGAAAAACTGATTATAGTTAGTTAATAGTTATCGTAGAAAAGTTTCATTTTTTTTATCCATGTCCGCTCCCAATGTGGAGAATATGGCCTCATAATGGAGGTATCTCGACAGATGTTTTTTTCTACGAGAAATGTTTATTACTCAGTCGCTCAACCTCACTTTTTTCAAAGTGAGTAGTAGGAAAAGAAGGATAAGGCTAGAATAGGATTAGTAGTTGGCCGATCGCTATTGCTACACCCAGTTATTAAAGGATCAGAAGAATAGGAGGAGAGGAAATTATATGAATTGACATCACAAGCACCCAGTCTTTGATCACAACTTTGAATATTTCTCAAATTCACTGTGATCTGACCGGGAATCGAACTCAGGCCTGCGTGATCGGTAGAGCAAGCTCTTACCAACTGGGCCACAGCAGGCAACCGTTTCATTAGTTCCATTAGAAGGCTATATTCTTCACATTTTGAGCGAAAAAAAATCAATTAATTTCCACTGAATCTACACTCATTATCTATTGATACAAATACTTTTGAATTGAATGGGTGTTTTTTTTTGTGAAATGAACGTTCTCTATACATTTAAAATACGTTTTCATAAAATACTGAATAAGTTAACTTAGAAAAAATATTGCATCGTACTAACTGACAGCAGAATTCCAAATCTTTTTGCGAATATTCTTTCTGTATTCAACAGAACGTAAGTATAAAAATATGTATTTTTTTCTTAGTAAATAATTTCAAAAATTTCCTCAAACTATATGCGAATGTGGTAAAAAAATATGAAGGTATTTTTAAGGCATTTTCTAACGAATCAAAGAGCGATAACTCAGGTCCACTAAAGATCATCAACAATAAATTACAGATACGTTATATGAACCTTAAAAAAAATTAAATCTATTTTTATTATAGACATTTTTTCCAAGCAATAAAATTTGTGATATTTTCAGACATTGTGTTTAATGTTTTATTGCTTCCAGTGTGTGAGGCAAAGTTTTTCTTTCTCTGAACAAGGAATGCTGGCATTGTGCTTAGTTTTCGCCGCTCGAACAAAATTCCACACTGGAACATGTGCGCATAAAAAAGTGTATTCTCCTGCCACAATGATCGTTAGTTTTCATTACACGCTTACGAAAACCAATATGTTCCCTTTGGAAATTAATTCATAAGAGCCACTACACTGAATATATTTTCATTATTTGGTTGATTGCTGTTTATAAATTTAAACATGACCCATTTGTGTGATATAACATAATATCATTCAAAAAATAGCGACATACCTTTTTGTTTCGGATTATGGAAAAAATATGATTTTTATTTTGTAGTAGTGACATGTTTAACTTAAAAACATGTTATTTTAAAGAAAAATTTAACTCTGTGAGTGTGTATTTTAGAAAAAAACACATTATAATATTCTACATGTCTTAATAAAGAAATGACACTATTTAAATGAGAATTTACTGAATTCACTTCACATTTACGATACTTTAAAACAAAAATATGAACTTAAAAACACGAAGTAAAGTCGTAATCGTATCTATGACTGCAACCAGTGGTGGCCGGTCAATGTGGAATTAGATAAATGCACCCCTTGTATACTGTAGGGCGTTTATATTTCATGAAATAATATCCAAACATAAAATTAATACCATTCACTCATATTAAATTCTTCATGTATTTATTGTCTATAATAAATATAATAAAATAAATATATAGACAATCAATACACGAAGAATTTAAATTAAGTGAATGAATATTATTTCATGAAATATAACCGCCCCTGCGTATACAAGGGGTGCATTGATCCAATGCCACATTTACCGGCAACAACAAAATTTAACCAATTTACTTTTTGGTACAATACAATGTTTAGGTGTGCTATAGAATAAACTCCATAAGAAGTGCTTGAATTTGTAGTGGATAAAACATGAAATAAAATTGTTAAATAAAATAATATACAAAATACAATAACGCAAGAAGAAAGTTTCAAAAAATACCTACAGCAAATGCATAAACCACTGACTCGACAATAATCGACAGAATTCACAAAATCGAAGGTCCTTAACCGAATCCTTTATCGATGTCTCGAAGCCGAAGCTCTTACAGGATGTGCGCATAGATACTTGACATCCGTTGTGACGTCACTTCCGCAGGTTGAAGAGGTGCTTGACGTACGCCTAACCGCAGCGTTAATGGCCATATTAAATATTAAAGGCCTTCTTAGGCGATAATTTGACATGAGGGTTATTGCATTTCAATACAACAATGTTTCGCTGTATGCCACGCTCGACGAGCATGACACATCTTTCAGCAATTATTGTGTTGACGAATATTTGACAATCATATGATCAATAATGTTATCAAACATTCATCAGAATATTTGCGATTGATGACAACACATTTCGAATGTATAAGTACCTCCTATAAATTGTGCTGATTTAATTTTTCCGTTCATTACAAATTAAAAACAGATTTTTTTCTCAATAAACGCAATCGTTTATAGAGTGAATAAATTTAATTCACAACTATTTGTCACCTACATCATTATTTTACACACAAAATACGGTTGGTCTTAGATTCAAGATGACAACATGCGAGAATCTTAAAAAATAAATGTATTTTTTATATTAGTTGTTCAGACACGTGAGTAATTCAAAAATTTAATATTAAGCAGAAAAACTATCTTCTTTGAAAAAAGGTTTTTCGCAATTAATTAACAAGTAAGTTGTTTTTTTTATCGACATAAAAATATTTCAGGGCTTACACATAATGATTCACTTACATTTTTTCAGCTGCAGTAAATATGATAGATTTAAAAAGTCTTTTTGATTGATACCAATGTTTTTTACCTATATATTATAAGATATAGCACAGCGGTTAGCGTTGTTGGCTTCCGTGCTGGATCTCACGGGTTAGAACTAGAGCATCCAATCTTATGATTCGGGATCCCGTAATCCCGGGATTTCGTTCAATTTTCTGATCCCGAAATCTCGGGATTTCGGGACTGAGAAATTTTGAGGAAATTCCGAATATTTACACGAATTTGGCAAATCGAGAATTTTAGATTCCTCGGTGAGCTAAAAAAAAACGAGGTTTTGTGAGAATCTGGGAAAAAGTATACCAAATCGAGGTTTTAAAATTCCTCGGTGAGATAAAAAAATAAAAAAAAAACAAGGTTCTGTTGCAATTTGGGAAAAAGTATACCAAATCGAGGATTTCAAATTCTTCGGTGAGCTAAAAAAAACGAAGTATGGAGATAATCCGGTGAGAAAGTATAGCGAATCGAGGATTTCAAATTTCTCGTTGAGCAAATCCCAATCCCGGGATTAAAAATTAATCAATACCAAAATTCCAGGATTGAAAAAAGGCTTTGGGATTGGATACCCTAGTTAGAACAACAGTAAGAACGGTATTATTTTTACTATGAACGATCGATTTATCGATTTCTGTTTGAAGGCATGGGTGTTTGGGATGTATGAAAAATTCTCCTTTTCTTCAACTTTGTTACTAACGGAACAAAGCAAGAATGATGAACTAACCACTAGTCTTATCTTAGTAATATTATTATATCCTTATTATCTTCGAAAAAAGAGAGGTTAAGCAATTGAGTAATAAGCAGTTCTCGTAAAAAAAATCTGTTACCTCTAATAGGAAAACATATCGACTGTGGAAAGGAAAAAGGACGTAACCCTCAATTTTCCCAAACAGCTTTTTTTCGATAATCACAATGTATACAACTTGACACACATTATATCAAAAGGATGGAAGCTGAAAATACCGAATAAGTATCTTAATTTAGCTTAATTTAAGTTTGAAAAATATGACCTTGTAAAAAATTAAAACCAAGAAAAAACACTGAAATAAAGGTTTTTCCGAGACAATTTCTCTAACAAATATTAGGTTATGTCAATTAAACACCAGTTTAGAAGTATCTGTGCACTTCAAGGTTAGGTATAATTCATAATTTGCATATGTCACAAAATCATCAAAACACGTTTTTAGTGCCTCCTGTAAACTTTGATATGTGTGGGTTACGTCCTTTTTCCTTTCCACAGTCGATATGTTATATATTTGGAACGAAAAAGTAAGTATTACTGATCTATAATACGTAAAAAAAGTATTACTGATCTATAAAGTTATTCACAAAGATATACTCCGGTTAAAGATTTGTGTGACATAATTTTAACGCTATAAAACCAATATAATATATAATACATACATCTTAAATGTAAAACATATGGCTTTGTTTTATATTTATACTAGACATGTCGTTTTCAATATTGTATTGCATAACACATCATATTAAAAGAGCAGTTCGGCTACTTGACCTCAAATACCATAAATCAAACCACATGCGCTTTTGATAGAGGAAACTTTGGCGTACTTCCCGGTTCTCGACCAGCTAGTGACATAAACATATGCAAGCGTCATAAGGAGTGAACCAACGTGCATTCGCAATGCCAAAAACGTTTCATCCCAAAGAACTTACGACAGTATCTGGAAGTCCGCTGCCAAAGTAATAAATAAACAGCATTCATATCTAACGTATCGAAAATATTTTCAAACGAACTTTTAAACTCTTTTTAAGAAATTCTTTATCCCTAGTGTTCTGTTTGCCAAAGAACAATTTATTATCATAAGACGTAGGATTAACAATTGTATCTCAAAGAATGATCTCCAAAACTAACAAAAAGGGTAAAACGTTGTTCAAATGATACTTGAAAGCCATTTAGAGCGCATAAATTTCACAAATACTTCCTAAAAAACAAGATGTATTCGAATAAAGCACCGATTAAAATCGCAATCAAAGACACAGAGTCTTATGATGTTATTTTGTTATCCCCGTCGAAATATATTGATTATTTAATTTGTATTGGTTTATTAATTTACTAATTTTGAATAATTATATAATATTTTCAAAAGTTGCTGTGTTCAATTGTTCAAATCTGAGCACAAACATTTTTATAAATACATTTTTGATCGATTAGTTCGAGTTTTTCTCAGTAGAATAGATTAGTGTGATGTTTAAATTACTTTCGCCATCCGATACTTAAAACAGCTGGACATAGCAATAACTCTTATCTTTCTGCGGGTCATATTCTAGTCCCATTTTTCTATCAATACTATCTCTTAAAAAAGTGACTTAATAACAAGCATTTTTTAAACAATAATTTCTGTTAATGTCAGTCATTTAACAAATTAATAAACATGACATTAGAAGCAGATATAATTAAACGCGATTTTTCTAATAACACAATTGGCTGGTTCTTTTTATCAATACTTCTGAAAATAAAAACTTAGAACTACGGTGGTTTAAATATTAAAAACGTTAATTATTATTTATGTTAGCTATCGTTCTGGCATGAGAAATTATTCGCAAGTGTCGATAATAGAGATTATTATTATATGCTTTGTTTTATAGAAATTGATTTCATTTACATATTACTATTTTTCCGGTTTTCTATTCAACTCCATGCTTCATTAAATTGCTTTTTCTTATATTTATTTAATGATTAGAAAATTGGTGAATAAATAAACGAGAAGCCTAATAACTTACTATTAGTTTTTTTTTTTTTAAATTGGTAGTCTGTGCATCTTCAATGAACAATCACAACAATCTTTTAATAATCTTATTGAGAATGCCCAATTGATATGACAATACTACTTTACGTAACGACTAAGAAATGAATTGTATGAGAGAAGTTGAAAATATCACTTTAATCGTATGGTTTGTATATTTGAATTTTTCCGTTTGACATACTTTGAGACCAGTGTGGTTGGCATATTTGAATAAAACTATTCAGCAATCAATAATCTCATAGCTTTTATCGAACATTTGATTAATAACTGCGTAGAATGACTATTAGCTCGTAATGTTATACATGCGTGGGTCATATTATCATGAAGTATTATAACATATAAACCTCGTTTTATAATCAGGGATAGGTTCGGTATATGGTCAGCAATTAATCTTTCGACAAAGGTCCAGCACTAAATCAAAACTTGGGGTCGTAAATTGTCGTTCTGAAAAATGGATACCGGATTCTACGCTTGTGAAACTTTTATTGTTTCGGAACATTAATATCTTAATATGCATCTATTTAATTTGAATTTGGTGGAATATTTATTTTTTTATGAAAAAAAAAATATAACTTTTAATATAATTTTATAAATATGTATTTAATACAATTCTTTTACTTGTTACAAAAAATGCTTGCGATAAACGAAGCTGGCCCTGATTATTTTAATATTTGTAATTAACGCAAAAATTGTGTTTCACCAAGAATGTGCTGTTTTCAACTGAAAACCTTTAAATATAAAATTAAAAAAATAAATATTATTAAACAATATTCTTAATAGGACAGGATGTTCGCCATCACTTACATTGTTTCCAATTAATAGAGTAATCACCAACATATCTGATTGATTGCAGCTCATTAGCTTAATAGTTTGTAATGTTTACCGTCATTAGTAGTATGATTGTATTTGTTTGCTTCGTTTCAATTCTATAACCCCCTCTTTGCTTCCTTTAAAAAGGAAAAATCTCAATCTGATTGATTGCAGCTCATTAGTATCATTATTTGTTTGCTTTATTTTGATTCTATCACCCCCTCCTTGCTTCTATTAAACGGTAAAAACCCAAACACCATTTTTTAATTTCATAATTTAAAAATGTTAGAATCAATCTTGCTTCATTACTTAAGCAAACTTTGCGATAGTAAGTCTGAAGATGCCTCTGAAAGAGGCGAAACACGTCTCACAGTTAGTAACACAATACGTGGAATAATCAAAGTTTTTTTAAATTTTATATTAAAATGAACTTCCACAAAGTTACCGCCGAAACCGTTGAAAGTTAGAAAACCTTTAAGGTTTCTTTCTTTACTTTTCTAGGATATCATATAATTTAGCAAAAATGCGCCAAGTCCCTGTTTTTGAAAAAATGCTTTTTTTGCCAATTTGCTAACAATATTGTATAAATCAAAATTTTCAAAAACGCTTTAACTTTCAAAACAAATCTTTAATTTATGTCCTTATTGAATGAAGAGAAACAGAATGCAGTATTTTGACATGTTACATTGTATTTTATTTTTCCACTTAAATTTGATATGATATAAAAATGAATCCGATGTAAAGAAATGAATTAGAGCTAACTAGTTCAAATACATAAACATATTTTCTCGAAAAAATAATTTCTTATTTGTTTCACCGCATTCTGCTTCTCAGCAAATATGTACTAATATAACAAAAACAGTACCTTTAACAAAAAAAAATTAGTTTTTTTTTGATATTTATTTTTGTTTGTTGTTATATGTCTTTTAAGCATTTTGTTATTTATAACGTTAAATACACTATCATTAAGTGCACTTACTCATTTGCAAAAATGCTTTTATTGTATTATTATACTATTAAATACTTGCCGTTCAAAAATGTTATAAAAAGATATACCAAAAACGAATTCTGATATAATTTAAAGAATATATTAGAAGGTTGACTTATTAGTCTCTTAATATGAGTATTCATATGTTTGCTCATTTTTTGCCGGTTATTAAATTAAATCATAGGTAAATAATTGTTTTATTAAATTTTATATTACGATTTCAAAATACAAAAATGCACTTATTGTGAAGGCCTGAACATACCAGCAGACCATTATTCAAATGTTGTTCAACAATCATTAAACAATACCAAAAGGTGTATATTACTGAGATATGTAAAGGAGAATGGGTCTTGTTTTGGAGATTATACAAAACTTCCATATAGACCTTACTTATTCGGTAAAAAATAGATTATGGGACGAAAACTACATGGGAGTTTTCATTTTCATTGGTTGTGTACTGTTTCAGTACAAATTAATATTTGTACGTATTTTGCCGTCTTACCTCTTTTATATAAAATATAATTAATCTGTCAATCAATTTGACATGAAATTTCCGGGTTATGCGGTTAGCAGTCTTTAATTAGATATTCCTGGTTTTTAAAAAACTTAAATAATTATGTTAATTATAAACATCACAGTATGAAATGTATACATATTTATTTAAAAACCTTATTTATTTTTGTTTTTTTTTTCAAAATATACTTTAAAAAGAACAAATATATGGGTTGGCATCTAAAACCATTTATATCAACATTCTCTGTTTGACAAATGCGATGAACTAAAGTTTATTGACTACTGTTTGTAAAACCCCTTTAGATTTTACTGCCAAATTTTATTTACATATACTGATTTCAGTTCAGACTAAAATATTATTAACAAGATAAACCTCGAAAGCAAAAATAATGTTTTATTTTTCTAATATCAATTGTATAGTTAAAAAACCAGAGATGAATCAATTTACCTTCAGTTCTTTTTTTATGATATTAGGCTTAAAACTCTAGAATCTTTAAATCACATTGTAAATACTGTATTTTTATAAATTGATTTTTCAATCGATTTATGAATTTCTGTTCAAAGGCATGGATGTATGTGATGTCTTGAATTCCCCCCTCTCACCTTTCCTATCCTATAAACTGGGCGTATCGACAGCGATTAGCTTACCACTAATCCTGTCCTAACCCTATCCTTCTATCCCTACTCTCTTTGGAAAAGGAGAGGTTGAGCAACTGAGTAACAAGCAGTTCTCGTAGAAACACTTCTGTTAAGATAAACTCCATTAAGAGTCCATATGCTCCACATTGGGAGCGGACATGGTTTAAAAAAAAAATACTCATTTTTGTTGAGAATTCACGGACAGTATTCGTAAGGGGTTTTAGTAATAATTTTAATTCTTGAACATTTTGAGTTTATAGAAAAAATGAATTTATTTTTTAATCAATGACCGCTCCTAGTGTGGAATATTTGGATTTCTAATGTAAACATCTAAACAGAAGATTTTTATGAGAACTGTTTGTTACTCAGTTGCTCTACTTCTCTTTTGTTTTAAAGAGAGTAGGGGAAGGAAGAATAGGGCAAGTATAGAACTAGTGTTTTTTTTATCACTACACTCGATTAATTATTTAATTTATTTATTGTTTAAAATAAGGATTTAAAAAAAAAATAGGATTGGAATAGTGAGAAAAATTTTTTAGGCATTACAAATATTCAGAATAACATAGATCGAAAAATGCGGTTTGTACTAAAATTCAAGCCCGTGCGATCCAGCACTTTGACCACTATACTACGGACTTCACATTGTATACCTGCATTTATATCTGTATGTCGATGAGATACATATAGAAAAAGAATATTATTCAAATGTTATTGTTTCACGGAATTATAAGCGTTTCGTATTATTTTGTGAATCTCTACTTAAAATATGTTAGTTACAATTTCGATTAAAAAAGTTCTCTTTGCTACAATAGAATCAAAATCTCATTTGTAATATAAATATGCCTACTTTTCTCATAAATAATAAGTTTGATACATTTAAGTTATTGCGTATCTGTACATTCATTATGTGTATAAGAAAAACTTTTAAAAAATCAATAAAAAAAATTAGCTCGTTGTCGTGAGTCATGCAACAATAATTATGTATTTTTCTTTGTGATAAAGCTATGACGCTGCTAAATTTCCTTGGCAGTCCACTATTTCACCAACACGCCATTTCAATTAAAAACATTTTTTTGTGTTCCGTATCAGATACCGAAATAAATTTAAAGCACAACAAGAAAAGTACTCTCTCACAAAACGAAGATGGCGCAGTTGTTTCAATTTTACGTTTTAGATTTGCATTCAATTAGTTTTTTCATTATTTTTTGTTTAATTGCTTAAAAAATACATACTCATACAGCGTAACAATATTGTCAAAATAAATAATTATAATTATTACGATAGCAAAAAGGTTTTCTCGTTCAAATGCGTAAAAAATATATCTCTCTTTGAGAATATTGTAAAGGTGTATTTTATCACCGTCCTAGCAGAAGTTGGTAAGTAAAAAAATGATCCTATTAAAATGAAAAATTATTAATGCAACTCCAATCTCAATGTAGAGCATATGGTCGCTTATTGAAAGTCTTCGTTACTCAATTGCCCAACCTCTCTTTTTTTTCTAAAAGAGTAGGGATATAGTGGATAGGGTAAGGACATGACTTATGGTTAACTTATCGCTCTTTACGTACCTTCTCGTAATTTTAGAATTAGAATGGTGATTGGGAATTTTTAGACAAGTTGGTTTACCAACACTACTCGTTGGGTATATGCAGTCAACGTTTAATGACCACATTCTACAGTGCTATTGACAGAAATCTACCTTTTGCATTCATGGCCCGAGCAGAACTACACGGAGTTGATTTTAAACCATGCACTTGTGTGTTTAAAAAAGCAAATATTATTAATAATAAAAGTGTGACTAGCTCAACCACTTCAATCAAGTTGATACTAATATCCTGTGTATAAACTGTATTCTAAGAGATCGTCGTTATAGACTATAAACGAGTTTATTGACTCTAGTTATGAATCAATCTTATATCGATCCTCACAAACATTCAAGTTATCGAACAAGAATTGTTCGCTGTTCGTATTGGGACTATAATTGTCAATTCTTTAAATCTAAACAATATACGCTTAAAAATCTCATAGTTATTAATTTAATGAACAATTTCTTCAAGTACATAAGGTGTCGATATTTACTTCACAATGTGAAAAACGTTAAGTAAGTTACCTTAATATTTATACGTAAGGCACTATTTTAAAGAGTTTTTACTGTTTATTTTGACGACTTTTGCGAAAATAATTATCGCATTCTATTGAACAGTTAACGTTTTTTATTTCAGCAAAAGCCGTAACCAAGAACAAGTATTTCTACTATATGATTTATTTCTATTGTTATGAGATATAAATAAAAAACTTTTTTTTTAGTTTTTCAAGTATAAACTACTGATAATTGACCACTTATAATTGAGAGACTGGTTTAACCCTCCATTAACGTAAAAAGATACAGGAAAAATAGATACTAAGCCTGGAATAAATTTTAACAGATAATTTAAGATGAGATTGTCTTACTTGACGTACATTTCTTATAAAAGTTTTTATATTATTAAATTGGCATTTAAATTCTTTTGAATAAGTTTTGTGTTTTTCGACAAATTATCAAAACAAAAAAATACGCAATTTTTGAATATTTTTTTCATTAAATACACGTAAAAATAAACTTTTTTTTGATTGCTTTCACATAAATTAAAAATTTCAAAAACATGATAAAATAAAAATAAACAGCATAAATAAATAATAATATTTATGTGCGTCAGTTTTAAAAAATATCTTCAAAATATTTACCAAAGAGATTTGTAATATAGAAGTGAAAATTTTTGGCGAAAATATTATAATTAGTCTTGACGACTAACTTTATAGGAATATCTTTATTATCTCCTCAAAATATCTTCACTTTTAGTTGATTTTTTATTGATTTACAGATTTTAAGAAGTAAGACTATCGATGCAAAAAAAATGTGATTAATGGATATATTAGTCAATGATAGTAATTTAAAAGACCAACGAAATGTAGTTTTCATCCTTTTGATATTAAAATTCGATGTAAAAATTTATATAACAGTGAACTATGGTGACTATTAAAGATGAAAGTATACGAATGTCGGCCATTGACGTGCGTCCGTGTGTAGGTCGTAAAAAACGATACACACTTTCTTTTATAACAATAAATATATACAAAAAAATAAAAGCAAAACAAAGGAAATCTGAATAAGTTAAACAAAGTGGCATTTTCCAGTACATTTAACGTTTACGCTTCTGCTCTATCTTTGCGTAAACCATGGTCGTACGATAAGAAAAAGGTCACCGGCGGGTAAAATTTTCCCAACTTATATTCTAACAGCACGATATGAAACTAACGATTCGTTTACTCCTGCAAATAAAAAAAAAACATTTTTAAACATTATCGCTCAAAGGTTTCATGGCGTCCTAGAAAAAGTGAATACAACTATGTTCGTTATAGCTTGTTCATAAACTCCTTTTTATGTTGGTTTATTTGAAATGTTGAACTCTACAGAAGTATGCATGTCACCAAGTCTTGAAGATTTCTCATCTCATTTTTTTATTACAAATAACGTTATAACTCTGCAAAATTCAAAGTATCAAAACAGTGTTCATCAGTCGTGGGGAACTTGCGCCCTTTTGGCTACTCTGGTGCGGCCTTCTGGCCAATTCTGTAAATGTATGTGAATTCGTAAATTCCTGACATAATTTGACTGTAAATTCCTGTTTCCGGCCAAAGATTCCCTAGTCAATGTTTACTGCGGCCTTATGTCGAATCAGAAAAATGAATGCGACCTTATGAGAAGAAAAGGTTCCTTACCCCTGGTGTAAATCATATCAGGTGGTTATGAGTACAACGTTAAATATCCTAGATAACTATAAAAGTAGCACACTTTTATGAAGTAATTTTT
The DNA here is from genome assembly GCA_030503985.1 of Himalopsyche tibetana. NCBI lineage: Eukaryota > Metazoa > Arthropoda > Insecta > Trichoptera > Rhyacophilidae > Himalopsyche > Himalopsyche tibetana. Next base: position 14,112,059 of record JAPJYX010000015.1, on the reverse strand, counting down.
TTAAGTAAAAAATACAAACAACGTTGTTTTGATGCAGAATACAGCCTATGCGAAGAGTGTGGTGCAGACAGTGCCGGTGCGAGGTTATTTGGCGCCCTAGGCAACGGTTATTGGCACGCCCCCTTTTCAACAAATCGTACCATTTTTTTTTCGAAATAATGAAAAAAACAATTCGGGATCATTAGAATTTTTCTTCATACACATATCCATGTCTCCATATGCCATATGCTCCCAATGTGGAGCATACGGCCTCCGAATGGAGGTATCAAAACTGCAGCTTTGCTATGTGAACTGTTACTCAGTCGCTCAACCTATCTTTTTCGAATCATATAGAATACGATACATAATTACAACGAATAATTAATACAAACATCAAAATAAAATGAAATGTACTATTATTTATTATTATTAGAGTGTATGCAAATAACTTTAATACTCCATTTATGCCCCCCTGATGGTTTACGCCCTAGGCGGTTGCCTATTTCGCCTGTATGGTGGCGCCGGCCCTGGGTGCAGAAGTCACTTGTGCTGAATATAACTTATAAGAGTATTAGAAAAACTAGAACACTTCTTGGCAACATGTTAAAATCGTTTTGTAATGCATGTTGACCAAATTATACAAGAGCGAGTTTTGAATAAAAATATCAACTGAATAATACAAACATATATTGTGGTACAGAACAGTTCAGACCTCAACTAAGTGAAATGAGCCGCGTGATATTTTTGGACGTATCAATGACACACAGTTATAACATAAACGAAAGAGCATTCAAAAGAGAGAGAATCTCACAATATATGTGTTACTCTACAGGCTGTAAAATTTATTTTTCCACCTTCTAATGGAATCACATCAGATTGCTACAGTACAACCAATGCCACTAGGGCACAGATATTGGTTTATTTTATCACTTGTTTTTTTGATTTTAAGTCATCAATACTTCTCGTGAAAGCTTCGTACTCGTCGCTTGTAAAAAGCTGTCGTACAGTAAGTATAGAATTTTATATCAGAGAAGAGATGTTACGTCTCGATTCTACAGTAAAATAAAATTTCTCCTTAGATTAAACATATCATTAGAGGAGTGCTTTTGAACCATTTTTAATGCACACCTTCCCACATTGCCATGAACTTAATCTATTTGGCACATCGGACATTACATAAACGACATTCACATGTAGGTACGTTTATTTTCGGTCTCCATACGTAGTTATCTAATCTACAATATTTTTTATACACTCATCGATTGTTGGCTACATCTACATATATTTTTAAGACTGGTGAAAAAGTTATATATATTAAAAGTATTTGTATCAATCTTAAGGATAAGCTAGAGCATCACTTAAAAATAAACAATGGTTGAGATTATTTTATTATTATTAATTTTTGTTTCATAAGTAAAATAAGCTATCCGCAATGTTTTTTTTACAGCCGTTTTTAACTAAAAAAAGACAAACTTTTAACTGTTTTTTTTAATCCATGGCCGCTTCCATTGTAGAGACAATGGATTATTAATGGAAGTATATCAACAAAAGTTTTTTGGCTTCTCTTTTTTTCGAAGAAATTTGCGATGGAAAAGATATGGAAAGGAGACTAGTGTTTAGCTCACCACTATCAAACTACCTGTCATTTTAATATTAGAATAGTAGAGGGGATTTTTAGAGATTGAAAGAAAAGCGATAAATTGGTTTAAAAAAATGCTGTTCGTACTGGAATTCGAGTTCGAGAAACCGGCACGGAAACTAACAACGATGACCACTGCTCCAACGCACCTAACAACAATTCATTTCAATTTATTTTAATAATTCTAGTTTAACTACTATTTGAATTTCAATATATGTACAATCTCGACCTACACATCATGAAAGAAATTATACTGATGACTGGCAAAAGGTTGTCGTAGATTGTAATTGTTTCATGAAAAATAAAAACAAATATTGAATGGGGGTAGAACATGGTGTAAATTATTGCACTGTTAAGACGTCTCGGTACAGGTAGAATGGTTTGTAAGACAGGACGAATTGAGGTGAATGCATTTAGTTCCGTTTCTTGAGCATCCATTTAAGTGATATTGGTCTCTTTCGAAGACACGTTATTCCTTCGATGGAGCCAATTGCTTTGATTTTTGAAATTTTTGCTTTATTTTTGTTTAACATACAAATAAAAATCTCATATGTAAGAAAACAATTTAAATAAACTTTTGTGACTAAAGAAAAAAGTTAACGACCGGGAGGAGGATAGGAAAAAGACGTGGATTTGAAAAAGATCATACATGTAAAAATTGTGTTCAGACATATCAATTACCTATGTCGACTTCCCCACTTATCTACGTTATATGTACTCTTCAACTCCCTGATCCGAAAGTTCTACGTTAAATAATAAAACATCAACAAAAATCATGTTAAATTAAATTAAATTAAATACTTGTAAATGTTTCAAAGAATCAATCGATGTTTTAACTATTAAGTGCATATATGAATACGAAAAGTATAAACTTTTGTTTTGGCTTTTTCGCAAAACAAAAATCGATTTTACCTTTTATCCTTATACCCAATGGTAAAATAAATATGTACTCTTCATAGAGTTTCAATAGATGCCTTGTATGTATACACGTGTTAAGCAATTATAGCCTTCATTTGAACAAAGCAAGCTGGAGTTTTAACGGACATTGATTTTAGACAGTTTTTTTTTATACAATTTTCACAAAAAGAAAAAAAAAGCATGGTTCATCATAACAGTAATAAATAGTTTATTTTTGTATTCAATAGTAAATTTCATAAGAATTTGTCTTTTACATACTGTATGAATATCATGTATTATGCCTCTAATACCTGGGTGCTTTTAAAAGTATTTTTGGTTAAAAATATATAAAAAAAACTATTCAAATTATTTTTATTGCAATCATATTCACCCATTCATTGTATATAGAAATATTTTTTGTATTTAAAATTAAAAAATCACGCATTTTAGGGTTAATTCATAGATTTAAGTGAAACTTATAGTGGCGTAAGGTTGGGGTTTTAATAAAACAATCAAGAATCAGAGCAACAGTAACTAAGTTTTTTTTTTCTAAAATACATATATTCATTGTAACTAAGTTAATATTTATGAGAGATAAGAATATCGTAGTAAAAAGAAAAGATTTAATAATAAAACCATCATACTGTTTTAGTAATAATAACTCTGAAAGATTAAAATGTCTAACGATATAATATTACGAACAGAAAGGTTATTATCAGTACGTTGCCGGTCTTCTTATCTTTGCACTTTGTGAAAACGATATGCCAAAGATTAAAAAAAATACCTACGTATTTTCAGTTGGATTCTTTTTTGAAAAAAAGCGTGAGGGAGATTTTCCGTTAGATTTTACCTAACCAACGCTGAATGTAATCCATACAAAAATTGAAGTAATTTGTTAACTTGATAGAGTTTATACTAAAATATTTTGAATGATGCATTTGAATGAGGTTATGAACTTAGCTGTTTTGTAGTTTTTTTATGTACCTCAAGGCTTACACTGTGGCAATCATTATTTTTCGATGTATTATATCAATTGGAAACGAAGTAAAAATAAATAAGTAGTGGGATAGACATGACAAACTGAACTTCAAAGATAATAAATGCAAACTTTTATGGGGGAGTTGCAGGTGTTTCCCAATTTGCAATTCTTTCTTCAATAGATTTTGGCAAAAGTTATTGAAAGCGGAATAAAATATTCAATAATCACAGAATTGTTAATTGAAGCGATAAAAGTAAATAAATACTTTGTATCACTAAAACAAATAATGCTACAGTTTCCCTCAGTGTGCTAAAATAGTTTTCCTAAGGTCATGCAAATGGTAAAGATTTTTTTTTCATTTATATCAATTTTCCGTTTCAACGAAACACTTTATATTTACTATTATATTTATTTATTATTTCTGAATCATCCTTATTCAATAAAAGAATTAATTGAGCCATTTAGAGATGAAGTGAGCCAAGTTGTATTTTAAGTCAAATTTATTTAGAGTTCGTAGTAATATTATACATTTCTGAAAGTATCGTAAAAGAGAAGTGAACTCATAAAGCCATGATTGTACTTAAAATTAAGATAAAATAGTTTTTCCGTTTTACTACTTAGTTAACTTCATCTCTTGAGTGCTCGTTATAATTAAATAGCATACGACCAATATATCTTATTACCAATACATATATAATTTACGTATAGGCAGACTAAACAAATTGTATACTAGTTTTGATATTTTTCTTGAGCCAGTCAAGTTACTAAAAAGATGAAATCTTTGAATTTATATTACACATATATTTGAATCTTTCAGCTTAAGATTGAACGTTTAGAGGCCATTTGCTGTTATTTTTAAGTACCCTACTTGAGCAAAGTTTGAACAGTCCCCTGGAGTAAAGGGTACCTACTTATGATTTCTCTTCCTAGTCATACGGGATCCAAGTTAATTCCGCTTCATAAACTGTCCGGGAATAGCTTACGTGGAGGTTTGGTCCATTGTGCTATCGAGCAAAAGGTCTCGGACGTGGAAAAAACGAGTTGATAGAGGGGGGCGCCTTGAGATTAGGGCTGCCAATTTGATTATATCTTAAATGTTATTATCATAATGTGTTTAGCTTTCCGGTTCTTTTTACGAGTAGAAATTATTTGAAACAGCATTTAACTTTAAAATATAATACTAACTGTTAATCTGTCTCACATTTTATATGGGATTTCAGTTTTTACTTTACTGACAAAAATGGATATTGAGTAAATTGTTTTCCTTTAAATTTGCATTAATGATAACTAGCTGTAAGCCCGTTTCCCAGCAACGTGAGATTTTTGTTGCATTTTTAAGTAGTCAGAAAATTTACTGGGGTGAAAAATAAATTACAAACCTATTTATTGAATAAGCCAGAAATTCTGATAGTAAAAGAAATATATCTCGGGGCATATATCGACAGCCCTGCCCTGCAGTATTTAAATTGTAAATTATTTAATTTTTGGAATGATGTTTAAGTTTGCAAACAACCGTTTTTCGTAGTAGCAAAAATAGACCTCGTAAATAACTTAATGATAATTACCGATGAAACATGTCACTCAAGTCAAACTTGTACAATAAATGCACTTATTTAGTTATTCCGGATAAACCAATAATATTGAAGAAGCTTATTGTACAATAACTTCATTGTTAACCATTTTTTGCAGACTAACATCTATTATAATGGTAATGATATAATTCTATTTTGAATAGTGTTCATGTCCATTCGTGGTGGAAAGTTATTGTCTTTATGGGAATAAAACACATGTTTAGTTTACCAGTTACGAATTCTGTCAGAACCAAAACAAATTTCAGCTAAGCTTTAAATAATTCCAATAGGCATACGATCACAATCAATAAGTAAATTTTTAGAATCGTTAAAAAACTGTATGTATTTTTTAATATTTAAATCATTCACTGATGTTTATTTATTTTTAATTGCCATTTTAACAAACAAATTTCAATTTTCTTTTGTATAAATGTAGAAGACGATTCTTTTGCTGCAAAACGCTGAAATAATTGACAACCCTAACTCGTATGGTCTTTAGCCGAGCTTTATATATGTGCGAGTATAACTTTTTCGCATGCAGCTTTTCGTATAATAGCTTATACGGTATTAACACTTGAGGAACGGACAAGCAAATGCTTTTATAGAACTTTAAATATATTTTGTTAATAAATAATGAAAAACTGACTAATAAAAGTAGCAAGCAAATGTTTAGCATATTCCGTATAAAAAAAACAATAATAGAGCTTATTTATTTAAACTGAAAAACCATCTAATTAAATATTTTTTTGGCAAAGCATAAAAAAACGTCGTTTACATTATATTTCAACTGTAAGGTTCTCTCTATAGCTTTATTGTAACGCATTTAAATAATATATTGTCTTTCCATAAAACATTATAATCCTGAGAAGAAAATTGGCTGCTTTTTTTATTCTGCTTAAAAAAGATTTAACTGAAAAGGTTATGCTTTAAAAATATATGATATAATTTGGTAGGTTCATAAAGTTTGAGAAAAAACGGAGTTTAGTTAACTACAGCAATACTAAGGAATAAATGGTGTCATTGATTCAACGAGGTAAAATGCAGTTTAAGTATTAACACACTTACATATGATCCTTTAATTTTTATTGAAAGCTTATGTTTCCCGAGCTTAAAATCTTTCATTAAAAAATATAGCAGTATTTTTTTTAGGTTAAGGAATGAATCAATATTCTCGAATCTTCCATTTTAGCCACGGGTGACGTGATAAGCGATCAGAAGGAAGCTGATTGACTGTGCTCAACATTTTTACTATGTTTACTTAAGTGCTTCGACAAATGTTTTTTTTCACTATAACTTAATCTAACAAATTTAAAAATAGAAATATGTATTTCAAATAGTAAGAAAAGCGTTTATAATACTTGTAATGATTGTATAAGAATTAATTCCATTTGGTTAAAGCTAGCACATCAATCTTCATCTACACTTTTTCTGTGGTATAGTAAAGTATCTATTTGACAATAGAATAATACAAATACTCAAAAACCTTGATTAAAAAATATTTGAAATAAAAATAGCTTAATTTAGTAAAATTGAGCTTGGGATCGACTTCAAAGTTTTAAATCATTGCTTACAAAAAGTACAATACTTTCTATCAGAATACACTTACATTTTTCATACATTTAACGTTTAAAGCCACTATTATTTTCAGCCCATAAAATCAATGATGTAGCCATTTCTGCTTTGTGCATTATTTCTATGTTTATAAACGATTCATCACAGAATCATGTTCGTAAAAATTGCAATAAAACTACCTGTTCCTTTGAGATGTATGAGAGTACAAAGAAAAGAAAATATAAACATCTTCTAACATGTGATATATTTTTTTTATTAAAGCCGAGGGTTGTGATACAGTGGTGTTGGAGAAAAGATTTATGACTTGCACCGTACGCACCATACGAAAATTCCCTTTATTAGGAGGGTGCTGCATGCGAGATAATGGCCTGCATTATGGATAAGAAAAATGTATCATATGGCGCTACGCAATTTTTTATCCCCTGCGGTGCGAGAACACAAGTTATAACAATCTACGCGCATTATTATGGGGTTCTTTATACTAGGTTTTGTTCCGTCTTTAGGGAGTTGTGTCACTCTTAATGGTATAATTGATATGTATTTAGGGAAAACCAGTTATACAGAACCACGTGTATATTTAATAATTTTTCTTTTAAATGGAAGTTTAGATCAAAACAATGCGAAAGTTTACGTTTGAAAAGAAACTAAAAACCACTTTTAAGGTATTTACTGTCAAATCTTTATATTATTTATGCATTTGAAATATAAAATTAAATTTTACTACTTTCTTATTCAATTTTTTGTATTACAAAATATAAAACGTGTTTTCATCTGTATGAAGCATCATCAGATAGAACTTTGCAAGGTTTACGAATATATAAAATATATTTATCTTGCTTGTTTTATAATTTACAAAATTAAAGTCGAGGCTTTGTATTGTTTTACTGTACGCAAGTATGTTATCAAATTTAATTTAATTTTAAAAATGAATTTCCTCAAAGTTAATGCTGGATAATCAAGCTAATAATTAGTTATTTCATTCAAGACCAGAACTTGTTTCAATAATGGCGAGCATCTATTGATATGCTATTTTTTACAATTATTCTTCAATTTCAAGTACATTCTTGTCCGGAAATGATTACTCACAGTTTTTCATCATATCATACAAAAGAAGACTTAAAGTTGCTTTTCATAAAATACTTAACAGTTGACAACAATCATGTGCTTAATTGAGCTATGTACTCGATATCTAAACAATTCGTACATTTTCTATCTACGTATATTTTGTGACTAACATCTTCAATTCATTCAGATTACAGTGTCATATTGAAAATTAAAATAGTTAAAAAATAGACGTTTAGTATAAATACATATTTGTTTTTATTTTAAAAATTATAATAGGTGGTTTCTATCAGGCAAAATAAAAAATACTTTACAGTTTTTTAAAGATGCACAAGATGCTTAACATTTTTTTAAAATCCATGTCCGCTCCCAATGTGACCCATCCTATTTCTGTTCTAGAGCTGTTTGTTACTCAGTCGCTCAACCTCACTTTTTTCGAAGTGAGTAGTAGGGAAAGAAGGATAATGCTAGAATAGGACTACTGGTTAACTAATCGCTATTGCTACACCCACTTACTATGGGATCAGAAGGATGGGAGGAGAGAAAACAATGTGAATTGTCATCACAAACACCCAGTCTTCGATCACAACTTTGAATTGAATAATTCTCAAATTCACTGTGATCTGACCGGTAATCGAACCCAGACCTGCGTGGTTGGTAGAGCAAACTAACCAACTGGGCCACAGCAGGCGACATCAATCATAATACGTCTAAAATATAATAAAAACATATTAGACCCAACTTAAAATAATAATAATATTTATAAATAGTTACATACATTAGGACGCGGATGACCTGTCGCAGCGAGCTCGAAAGCCTATATTCCCCCATCATAACAATGTATTCATAAATATTTTTGTTTATATCGTCTAGAATATTTTATGAAATCGCTATAATTCTATTTAAACAGTAGGAGAATAGACAAAAAAAACACTTTTTAACTACTATTTATTTAATTCTTGAAAGGTCAGAGTGCCACTGAGAAATGATTTGAGCACCACTGTCAACTCAAAGTACCCCGTGCGCATCACTGGTCTAACTAATATGTTTTTTTTGGAATATAGAGACAGTTTTCTTGTAAAAATATCATATATCATATAAGTGATATTCTCAATTCTAACCGGTAATCAAACCGAGACCTGCGTGATTGGTAGAGCAAGCTCTTACCAACTGGGCCACAGCAGGCGACAACACAATTATTACCGTGTAAATAATACAGAATATGTTTTATTTAATTAAGTGAAATATACATACGAAAGAATTATGGCCAATAAATTAGTGGGTATTAAATGGCCTTGTCCTTAAAATAAAGGGCAGATAGCATATATACTGATGTAGGGATAATTTTATTGTACGGACAAATTTCGACAAACCTTTCCCTATCTTATCTCAAATACATATCACAGCATTTATTAGGCAACAAGCCTTCTCAAAACTCTTTGGGGAAAATCGCTAGATGAAAGATGACCTACGATAAATTTATCGATTGGAAATTTTATGAAACGGAAGTGTTTTTTGGGCTTTTAGGTCATTACTTTTAATAAACTTTGATAAATGGGTCAGTTTTAAAACAAGATTTCTGAAAAGGCCAAAGAATTCCTTACATTTGAATCGAGTCCTTAAAACATTCATTAGTAAAACAGGTCAGTTTATTTTAGGGGTACTAACACATTGATGCTGTCTTTATTCAAAATCATTTATATTAATGAGTGTAGTACAGTGCTAATAACTTGATTTTACTGAAAATTTGCTTTGGAATAGAGATATTGTTTGTGTTAATTTATGTTGTGTATTTATGACAGTGCTGTTAATTTTAGTTTAAAAACAATAAAAACTATGGCACTTTAAAATTGATAAAGTTTTGATTAATTTTATTTCTGCCTGCTGGTTTTAGGGTAAATAAGTGGTTTTTATTTTGTTTAAACTGTCAAAAAGGTTAACGGAGTTTTCAGCTTATGATTAAAAAGTGCATAAATGATTATTCAATAACTCATTTTTTAGCTCAGGTATTTGTATTTTATGATATTATAATATATTTGTAAAATAAGGATTGTGCTTTATTTTGATACATTTAACGTAGGAAATCATTTCACCACAAAAAAACAGGTTTCATCATTCAAAATAATCCTTTAATTCATGTTAATGGTTTTCAGTTATAAACTGTTTTATTGTTTATAAAAATATTATTTTATCAGTTAAAAGAATATTTTTAAAAACTTTGCATAACTGTTTATTCATCAATAAAAAAAAGTTATCGGGAAAATATCATGCATTTAAGAGTTTAACAATCATCTAACAAATATTGGAACTACAAATATCCCATAATAAGCTGTTTGTCACTTTTTAATAGATATTTGGCGTCGTGGATTATTTGATATGCCGTAAGGCATTTTATGCCAGACTTTTCAATATTTAGTACGTAGTATTTATTCTAAATGACTTTGCTGTGATCTTCTAGCCAATCGATGATGTAACTTTACAGCAATGCCAACATAGCAGTAACAAGTGTGAGAATAGTCTCAAATCCGGAGAACACTAAAGTCTGCCGCTTTGCGTTGTAAAAACTATATATTGACACTAAAATTTAAAGCTCTAGTTTTACTCAAACACATACTTAAATTTTCTTATTGACTTTTTTTCTAAGTAAACAAGATTTAGTGACTCCAACGACACATAGAACAATTTAATCGAGTAATAAAAGTTACTTTATGACTTACGGAGTAAACAGATATAAATGTCTGAAAAGTGTGTGTAGAAATGGATGTTTTCTTATTTCATGGCATTTTATTTTCAATTAATAATAACAAGTAATCCGATCGCAACCATAACAAAGGTTTATTTATTTGAAGGCGACATTTTGCACTTTCAAATAAACACAGTCAGTCGTAATACTAAAGTTATCATTTTCCAGAAGAGTCATTTAAAGATTTTAAAAACATAGATACACTACTTAATTTTAAAACCATGAACAAACAATTGTAATTAAAATACTTTGAAAAGTAAGGCTTAAAGGTTTTCTTGATGCATTCAATGCTTATTATTCACTGCAGCATTGATACAGCAACTTGTTTGTATAGAATTTAAAGGTACTATGGCGCAGCGGTTAGCGTGGTGGGCTTCCGTCCCGGATCTCACGGGTTCGAGTCCCAGTACGAACAGCATTTTTTTCGATCTTTGGTGTTTGTGATGTCTTAAAATTTCCTCCCACCGTTACCTTTTATAACTGGTCGTAGCGAGAGCGATTAGTTAACTGCTAGTCGTATCGTAGCCTAATCCTTTTATCCCTACTACTTTCTTTAACAAATATATGTTGAGAGACTGCGTAACAAACAGTTCTCGTATAAAAAAATCTGTTAAGATACCTCCGTAGGAGTGCCATATGCTCTAGATTGAGAGCGGACATGGATTAACCCACTGTGGTGCAGTTGGTTAGAACTTGCTCTACCTGGGTTCGATTCCCGGTAAGATTAGTGTCAGCTTTAGATTTTTCAGTTTAAATTTGAGACCCAAGACATGGGTGCTTGTGATGTCAATTTACTTCAAGTTTATCTTGCGTGACTTACTAGACAAAAATTCTCATCGGGTATTTCTCGTATGATCTTTCAACATTAAATATTCGACGCATTGGCATTAGCTGTAATTTCTATCTTAACCATATGCTCCACATCGGGTGCTAGGGTGCGGGTAGAGCTAGAAAAAGAACAGTGGTTAACTTATTGCTTTGGCTGCGTCCTGTTTTTGAAGATAGAATGAGTGAGAGGGGAAAATTAAAGACATCACATAAATCCATATTTTCAAACAGAAATTCATAAATTAATTGAGAAATCAATTTATAGATACTGTCCGTACTGGGATTCAAACCCGGGACTTCCGTGCTTTAGACCAACGACAACTTGACTAAGTAGTCGGTCGGTTTTTAATTTAAAATATACCAAACTATATATTGTTTCTTAATTATTATATTGTAGCCAACGATTTAAAAATCTGATAACGCAGGAAACAAAAAATAAATCATGAAAAGATTCACTTTTGAAACAGAAAAGAATCAAAAGGTAATTATATTTAAAATACAAATGTCGTTCTAAATTACCTTTGCAAAATGTCATTTAGTAGAAAAGAGGAACTGCCACGAAAATATGTGAACACACTCATGAGTCATGACGTAGGTGAGTTTGCAGCTTTACTAAAAAAAAGCTTATTTGAACACATGCATTTTCAGACTTGGGTAAAAAGTAATCTCATAAAAGGGGAATGAAAAAATATGTAACGTTACTACGCGTGCAAAGGTCGACTACTATCTATTTTCTATAACGTAGCAGACATTTTACGTAACAGACACGACAAATTCAAACTGTGCGACATGTCAATTGTATTAACAAAAACATAATTAACCCGTAACATGCCATCCTAAAAAATCACGTTCCCTGCCGTGATGGCATCTCAGTTTCACTGTTTATTGACAGTATTTAAACCTATGTTAGAAGCTAAAAATAATTATGTATAATAAAAAATGTATATATGCTTGAAAATATATTCTAATTTTCACCCTCATTTTATTTATAAATGCTTAAAATGCTTGAATGATTTAATGGCTCAACTAGCTATGAATGCATCATGAGCATGGAGGAGTTAAACCTTGTATTTATAAAATATTTACATTTTTTAATGGTAGTATTGTATATTAAATTGTGAAATTTTCTCGTATACTGTATTGCAATCTTAATTGACTGTAATATTTTGATTTCATTTTTGGAATAGTAGTATTTAATATAAAGCATCAAAAAACCAGTAATGATATATTTTATTCATGTACGTCCGCTTCCAATGTAGAGTATATGGCCTTATAATTTATGTATCCCAAACATATTTTTTCTACAGGAACTGTTGGTTACTCAACTTCACTTTTTTCAAAGAGAGTAGTAGGGATAGACAGATAAGTCTAGGGCAGAAATAGGGGTTAACTAACCGCTTTCACTACTCCCAGTAATTAAAGGAAAAGAAGGATAGAAGGGAATTTTTATGCATTACTAACACACATGCCTTTGAACAGAAATCGAAAAATCGATTGAAAAAATTCTGTTCGTTCTAGACCTCGAACCTGTGAGATCCGGCACGGAAGCCAACAACGATAACCACTTCGCCATAGGACCTGACTAAATAATATAGTCGTCCAGTATTAAAATGGTTAAAATAAAGTCTGTTCTCACTTTAGTTTTTAGCAAATTACAGTAGTCTTACTTAAGTCCATTATCCATTTCTACTGATAATTAGACAATGTAAATAAAAACTTTCCGATTATTTCTTTTCTGGCCTGAAAAAACAAAAATTGTTACGTGACTATCATTAATGCCCTTTTATGTATTTTTCTGTCGTAAGAATATCATTTTGAATGACAGTGACTACGAATGGACCTCAAAGTAGCGTACCAACAAGAGTGTCTCTCTCAGATATGTAGAGATGTCGGTGTGTGCAATAAATTGTGTACCCTTTTCATATGCCACTGATGAAGAGTGAGATACGCGAATAAAGGGTTTGCGTCTGAGATAAAAAAGGTGACTATTTTTGTTTCATAATGTCGGAATGTGAACGTAGCTCGGGGGAAAATCTTGAAAGTCAAATTTAAATAATCCCAGCATTTTCATTTTTTTTTATTCTATTTTTTTTCCATTTTTTTACATCCCCTATCACATTTGAAATTTCGCTGTAGAAAATAGCACAGATATTTCAATGTCAGACATTTTGGCAAGATGGGTACTGGAGTATCTCAGGTTCAATCTTGGATTTTTGGCAAAGAAAGCCGTTTATAACTGAGAATATGTTTTGTTTAAACCAAATTATTCCTCTCTAAAACTTGTATCCGTGTATGCACATTTGTATCCGTTGATGTGAGGGGAGGAAGCTCAAAGAGATTTTTTGTATTGTAGTCACTAAAGGTAAACAAGAGGTACATTGATATCACAGACACTCTCTTAGGTCTCAAATTTAAATTGAAAAAATCTAAATTTGACATTGAACTTACCGGGCATCGCAAGCTTTAACCAACTAGACCACAACGGGAGACAAAAAAAATATCAACCAACACTGATAACAACTCTATGCATTATATTTACGTTTCACTGATCGATACTGGTCTACGAAACCAACACTTAAGCAGGACTGAATTACAGGTTTTATGGATAATTTCAAAAAAATATTTAATTTTAAAGTATTTATATAAGAACAATTAAAATTTGCTCTTGTGTCCAAATTATGGAGAATCATATTTGAAACAAAAAAAAACAGACACCGAAGCACATTTAAAAGTTTTTCAGCAGCTTTCACAGCTGTGTAATAAGCGTAGAAACTGCTAAATAATGCATACTTCATTTGCATATTCAAACAAATACAGCCTTAGCCAGAACCTTACTAGCCTACAGGGCCTTTTTATTTTGTTTAGAGAAGTACAATTATACAATTTTAAAGCTGAAAATATTTAAAAATAATTTGAGCAAAGAAACGCCTAAATTAAATTCAACTGTTTTACTTATATGTATTTTTTTTTATAAATCTGCTTATTTTAATACAAGCGCAAGCAAATGAACAACAAAGAGATTTCGGAAAAAGTATATGCTTACATATGCCTGAATGGTATTTCACATGCCCTTCATAGACAGTAGACAAGATTAAAAAAAGTCAGACTGGTGAAAAATAATAATGTGTTTTATTTCTAAAAATATTTTAATAAATATTGTTAATCAGTATTCCGACTACTAGACGGCTCTTAAATATATATATATACAATAATAAATTGATATTTTTCACCCTGTTTTCAAAGATTTCTTTCTACAAAGAAAATGCCAATGCCAGTCGGTAAAAATAGTTTTATATATCGTCTTTTCTAATCTTTTGAATCTTGAACATAATTTTAAGCTTTTAATAAAACACAATATATTCAACTTTATATGAGAACAACAAAAAAAAATCTCTTTAAACATAACACTTTTTAAACAATATTATTTCCTAAAAATACTGACCTATTACCACTGTAAAGTATATAAAACTGTATGTAGGTTGTTAACTTAATTTAAAGTTTGTAACAGTATACTATAAAATTTTATCTGGTTTCTTAGTTTGTTCATGTTTTATATTATATATCGACTGTGGAAAGGAAAAAGGACGTAACCCCCAGTTTTTCAAAACAGCTTTTTTTATATAATCACAATGTATTAAACATGATACACTTTCTATCGAAAGGATGTAAGCTGCAAATGTCGAATTAGCATCTAAATTTAGCTTTTATGTTTGAAAAAAGATGAGCTTGTGAAAATTTAAACCAAGAAAAAAGACTGAAAAAGGTGTTCCTTAGACAATTTCTCTAATTAATATTAGATAATGTCAATTGAAAACCAGATTAGAAGTTTTCATTCACTTTCAGGTTGTGTATATTTCATAATTTGTATATGGCCCAAAATGATCAAAACACGTTTTTTGTCCCTCCTGTAATATTTGATGTGTGGGATACGTCCTTTATCCATTCCACAGTCGATATAATTTTCAAACTGAAATACGTTATAAGATTGTTCTGTCGATCGTTTTAAGCTTATAATCATTTACTCTATCTTTTCATGACTTAATATTTACTTTATTATTTTAAGGAATAAAAAAGACTAGCTGTAAGCCCGTTGCCCAGCAACGTGAGATTTTTGTTGCAAAGTATTTAATTTTATTTATTTTATGGTATTTTATTTTATTTTATGTTATTTTATTTTATTTTATTTTATTTTATTTTATTTTATTTTATTTTATTTTATTTTATTTTATTTTATTTTATTTTATTTTATTTTATTTTATTTTATTTTATTTTATTTTATTTTATTTTATTTTATTTTATTTTATTTTATTTTATTTTATTTTATTTTATTTTATTTTATTTTATTTTATTTTATTTTATTTTATTTTATTTTATATTATTTTATTTTATTTTAATTTATTTTAATTTATTTTATTTTATTTTATTTTATTTTATTTTATTTTATTTTATTTTATTTAAAAAAGAAATTTTGTAAATTATTTAATATTTGGAATAATGTTCAAGTTTGCTAACAAACATTTTTCGTAGTATATATATTTTATTCAACTAATTTTCAAATACGCTAACAAATACATTTCGTAAAAGAAGAAAAAGACCCGAGGACATCAGTACGCACACATTTGTGAAAAGTAAAAAGTGAAAAGCGAGTGATTATTTTATCGACTATTAATATATAGATGATCAAATCAGTAAATATCTCATTTTTCTCTCCTGAAAATTTGCGAACTAATAGAGACCGCGTTTCTAGCTTTAAAATTTCAATAAAGTATAAAAGTATCCTGATTTTCTTAAAATATGAAATTAAATATTAAACTTGCCCTCATTTATCCGATGCGGGGTAAAATAACAAGCAAACGTCCTTATATTTTACTTTCAAAGTATAACATATATAAAAATTGTGTCTTAGATGTGCAGCTTTTGTAATTTTCCAAGTAAGGGTGATTTCCTTAGTTTTATCAGAAAAAAAGTCTAGGGAAAATTTTCCCTTAGCTCTCGCGCAACATCTGGTAGTTGTTTTTTTTTAATTTATTTTCCTACGTATAAAAAGAAACAAAAGTTCTCTAGGTAAAATTTCTCAGAAATTTAAACAAAAACCAATGAATCGTTTTTCGCTGGAAATTAATTTTTAATAATAAGACGTTTTTATCAGAGTTATATTTTTTTTCATTTAATTGAGATATAAAAACATAAACGCTTTTTTTATTTGTATTTAATAATTTTTCATAATATTTTAATTAATTCTTTATAATTAAATTCTTACTTGTAGTCAGTAGGTTCGTTTAAATTTATATTCCACATTTAATAAATAAAAAAGTATATTGTTACGAAAATTGCACATTGTAGCCAAATAAAGGTCATTATTAAATCTTTCAGAAAAATCATAAACAAGTGTTTTTTTTTAAACAAGATATAATTCTGAACCATTCCTGTTTCTTTTACCTACTGGATGGATTCCATCACCGTAAAAAAGCCACTTATGACTACCGATAGAATGTTGTTTCGATGTGATGAACTGAGATAAGACAAATATACTGATGGCAGACAGAAAAACTTTGACGAACCGTATGGTGACATAATATTATTCAAGTCGCAATATAATGGATGTTTTTAATTTCTAAAACTGCCACCCGCCCATCCAATAGTGTCCTTTGTCACCGCAACCAAATAAGACAAACTTTTATTACAAATAAACTTATTTAAAAATATTTTACAACATTACGAAGACCAGTTTTGTTTATCGCTTACATTAAAATAAATTGGAACTGAATTACTTTTTGTTTAATATTTTTTTATGTTTATTTAAATAAATGTATAATATAAAATTAGATTTGATAAAAATGTCATTACACGGGTTGTGTAACAAATTTAGGTACGTGTTTCGCCTTTTTGAGAAGCATTTTTATACAGACATTTGTAAGGTTATTTACGTACAAATCAAAATTCGAGTCTAATTCTTAACTTATCAATTTATAAGATGGTTGAGGTTTGTTACTTTATTCTGGTAAGGTATAACTCAAATAGAACTTATAACAAATTATTTAATACCAAAAGAAGTAGATTTACCAATTGTGATAAGCGTATCGATTTTTAAATTATATATAATTATAAAGATACGGCATTGGTAAAAATAAAGTGTCTAAGAAATCAAAAATTCCCATCCATAATTTATATTATACTTACCCTATAGTGATTATTTCATAAGAGTTAAAGAAACATAATTGTTTGATTATATTGTTGACATTTAACCCTTTCGAAAGGATAGTTTTCACGACTAGTGGGCTTATTTATTTAATGGAAATGCAACATACAACGAAAGTAAAGTAAAGAACAAATAGAGCCTGATTTTCAACACTTTGTGGAGATTACCAACGAGAGAGAGAAGGAAACTCCGGGAAAGCTGACACCATATGATTCTAGTTATTTCTCTTATCTGTTACATGCGAACCATGAGGCTCCGGAATGACGTCACATCCGCTTTTAGATAGCACCTTTTACGATACACACTAAATGGGATTGTGAGTCAGGTGGTAAAAAGATGTTTTATACTCCAAACAATATTGTGTTATGACCCTCGTACAATTGCTATTTTTCTTTTTGGTAACGTGAGATAATTATGAAAGTGGTCAGTTAGTTTAAAGCTTTATTATTTTTTAACAAGAGTATTCCATTGAACAAGAATTAATTAGTGTTGAAAATAGGCATCACAGTATAGTACATCAATTAACATCCACAGTTACCACCGAATCCAAGATATTATTTTACATAATACCTGTAAAGTAAAGTACTTTTATCTTACTTTGTCAACTTATTATAATGAGTTTGAACTACGAAGTAAATGCATCATTCCTCCAAAATGACTTATTCGACAGAAATCGTAAGATAACAGTTTAGTCAGGCTTCAACTGGTTGCAATTTATTTAAGGGAAGTGCTTAAAACATGCTTGCAGTAGACAAAACTGTGGGATTTTAACAAAAATGTCGACGCCGAATCTGACCTTGCCTTAAAATACGACTTAATTCTTTTTTTTGGGCTTTGTATCATGGAGTGGCGCCACTTTCGATTTTATTACTAATATTTTTTTAAAACTCGAAGTTCTTAGGATATTGTAAGCCCGACTCCGACTCCGACTACATAGCCCAAAAGAACAATATCTCCCGTCATGGAAGAAATATAATTTTAAAAACCCTTTTTTAAAATGGTCAGTGTACTATAAAATTAAAATAAACTTCCACAAAGTTACCGCTGAATCCATCGAAAATACGTCAGTGTACTTGCTATGCTTAAAATTTCATGTGTTTTAAAATATGTATGGTTAAGCTTGTTAATTGAAACTATTTCCGCATTTAAAACGGATGCTCCACATTCAGACTAATATAGTCGATCCCAAAAGATATTTTTCTTGGATAACTATTTGTTAATTTTGGATATAAGAATAAAACTAAGACATAACTTAATAAAAACACAATAATCCTTTGTACTTCATTCCACTTTATTAAATATGTCAGGACCGGTTTCGCTCATTGCGAGCATTTTCAACTGATAAGAAATATAATTTAACAATGCTATTTATACTAAATCGAAAAGTTATACACAACAATTGGCATTGAAAAGAAATTGCCAATTACATTAAAGTGATTCTAAAATAACACAAAATTAAAATGTTCAACACATCTAACATATAATTAAAAAGTCATCCCAGATTAATAAATTCAGAATGGCGATTGAAAGTAATTGCAAACATAATTAAAATTTGGGAAATTTTTGACAAAGTGATAAAATGCTACATTAATAAAGTGAATATGCTTAAAAGGATTATTGTGTTTTTATTAATATAATGCCTTTCCACCAAGTATTGACAGTGAACACCCTAAAAGTGATAAGACATAACTAGTTAGACTTATCTTAAAAATATCAAAAACAATGCATATCAAAAGATTTAGTACCATACCTCTAAAAGGTGATGTCAAGCAAATAATACATAATGTTAGGTGTGTATTCACATCAACTATTCGTTATTTACTGAAAACTTGAAAAAGCTTCTATAGTGCTTTTTGCAAATCGATGATTCAATTATAATATAATTGATTGCGGATTATGTATACACAGTCTGTAAACAGAGAGCTTACAACTAGAAGCGTACCTTTTCTATCTGATCATAATTGTTACATAGATTCTCTTTACATATGATTTTGTATCGAGAGAGTCACCATGACGTTCATTTTGGGTCGACCCTTTATGGGATTAAATTTCCAATAGATGCGTAATCAATTGTTTCTAAATAGAAACACTATTGCGGTGCTGCTATCAAATAATGTTGAAGTGGAACTATAAAAGGATTCGCAAAAGGGTAGAACAACTTTTGAAATCGATGTCGTACTATATTGGACATTTTGTTGTTATCGGGATTAACCGAAATGTTTTCACTTTATAATATTGTACTAAAAGCACTTAACGTGATAAAGTAGTATTGAATACATATTAAGTTTACTTTATTTAATTAAACAAGAAGAAGTGTGCTTCATTTGAAAAATATTTTTTTCTTAACATTGTTTCAACTTTTTATTTGTGTAGCAACTTCACGATTATTTGTGGTGCTTTATTTTTATAATACGTTGAAAACAACAATTTCAAATATAAGTTCGGTGCAAAAGTTTTGATGATTTTTTATTGAATTTAAAAAACCTTATCAATAATATGCTTTCCATCTTTTGCTTTAACCCTTCGTCACCTTTTTATCAGCTTATTTATTCCTGTGGAGTAAAATTCTTCTGACTTTGATGCAAACAATAAATCACGGAATGAATTTATCTTTCTCACTTTTAGGGTGTTCACTGTCAATACTTGGGGGAAAGGCATTATATTAATAAAAACGCAATATTCCTTTGTACTTTATTCCACTTTATTTAAAATATCATTCTCCGGTTTCGCTCATTGCGAGCATTGTCAACTGATAAGAAAAATATATTAACAGTGCTATTTATACAAAAATAAATTGAAATAAAAAGGTGTAAACAACAACTGACATTGAAAAGAATTTACAAATAACAGTATTAGTGACTCTATAATTAAACAAAATTAAAATGTTTAACACCTCTAACACATAATTTAAAAATTATCAAAGATTATTTTTGATGTAGAACTATTTTTTCATTTTATCGACCTTAATAGACAGAAGTCACAAGAAGCAATGTAATTAATACTTTTCGTTGGAAACCACCAAGGTATTGTCTTTATGGAATAAATTCCGAACGAACAGAGCTTTTTGTCGAGGTTCCTCTTCGTACAGACCCAATAGGC
Organism: Himalopsyche tibetana; assembly: GCA_030503985.1. Lineage (NCBI taxonomy): Eukaryota > Metazoa > Arthropoda > Insecta > Trichoptera > Rhyacophilidae > Himalopsyche > Himalopsyche tibetana. The sequence continues at coordinate 14,091,491 of JAPJYX010000015.1, read as the reverse complement.
CACGCTGATCTATCTTGATTCGACTTTAGATTAAATTCATCCACCATGTTGGATTCTCAGTTTAGAGTACTTCATATCACTTAAACGTAATGATTAGGAAAATCACATGTTTTATAACCTTATCTTTTTTAATGCATATTAGTGCATGGTTAAAATATATGTCCCGTACAGTTCAGTATTGGACGAATACGAGAATTTATCTTTTCTTTTCTCAGTTGTTATTGCTTTATGGAAAGCGATCGTAAAACAGCAGCACATGACAGGTGCTAGCGAGACAATCTACAGTTTGACCATCAACATGAAATTTCGATGCGGTAGCATTACATTATGTATCATTTAATTAAACAACCTTGACTAAAACTTTTTGACCTCGAGCGATATTTTCGTTAACACTTTTACAGTCAATATTCTATTTTTTTTATTCAAAATTTCACGGTCACATATCTTGCATAAAAACTGTTTAAGATTAAATAATTAGCGAAATATTTCTTTTTAAATAACTAATGATGTTATTTATATCTACTTTATTTGACGAGTACCTGCCGATCAAAGTTTAAACACATTACAAAATATTGTGATGCATCCATCTTGTAAAATATTTAATATGATATTGGATGCACTCGTGCCTGATCCATAATCTTCGGTCTATGTATATTCAACTTACGTAACAATCTCATTTTATTGTTTCTCTCATAAAATTATAGTTGCAATATTTCCAAACAATTCCTTGTTGACGTTTTCATTCTTCAAAAAGTAAAAAAACGTGAATAAACTCGACCAAAAAATGTACAAAAGAAATCAAATATTCCACAAATATATGCAGAGCCAATTTCAATAGAAACACAACCGTCTTCGTTTTAAAGTTATAATATTATTATCATTAAAATAGAAAAATACGAAAATTCATCAAACATGAAATTAAGAAGTAAGTAGCGTCAGTATTGCTCAAACGGATTTTGTTAAGCCGAAGGCAATTAATTTAAGTTCATTAAATTATATCTTTAATCATAAATTATTGTGTATGAAATTCAAACGGATTTGAATATTAAATTTGAATCGTTCAAACTATGTAAATTCTCACAGATTTTGTCACTAACGACCCGGGTTTCGCCTTTCGGCATCTTCAGGCATTCAAGCGCACGGATGAACTTGAACTGACGCTTAGTAAATGAAAGTTTCGTGTTTATATAAGGAATAAATGCATCACTGAGTCCAAAGCCATTGCTGGCGAAAAGGATAAGCTCATGGGAATGCCAACAGATTTAAGTAGTAAGTAGTTTCAAGAATATATGATTAAAAAGGGTATAGAAGTGGAGATACCGGAAAGCTTAATATTTCATTATTTGAATATGTTTGTTGTTTATCAATTAGTCTCGTCTAAATACCACTTACTAATATTTGTTTTGGAATTAATTTGATCAAATTAAGCTTTAAATTAATAACAGTATTATGGTTCAAACTGTTATAAAAATTAATCTTTGAATGTGTTGACTATTTTTTTATAATTATAATTTTATAACTATACAGTTATAAAGAAGACCAGACTTGTTCATCTGTTGATTATTTTAAAATTATAAAACAACAGTTAAAAATCGCATAAATCATCAACTGGCATGTCTTGCTGACCGCATTATATAATATGTAAAAGATTTATATTTTGAATCGTTCAAATTTTGAACAGCCACATTACAGTTTTGTCACTAAATTTTATCAAAACTTGTGCGAATGTAAAAAAAATAATTCAATATTGAAACTCAACCACGCGCATTCAGTTGAAATCTTTAATTATTTATGAGATATGTTGAAAATATTAGACAATTTCAACAAAACAATCACTCACAAAGTGAACCTGATCCTGATTTAAAAAACATACAACTAGTTCGAACAAAAAATTATCATTTTCAATAAAATGATGTTTAAAGATGTCTACTACGTTGGAAGAACTGGTCAATTTTTATCAATAAACATATTTGAGTATTTACCAGAGTATTGGAGCAGAGCTTGGTGTAGGATCACAAAGCAGTTAAGCAATAGTGTTGTACCTGGAGCAGGAGCGGAACTGGATAACCAAAAACTTGTAGTGACTCACTGCTCTTAAAGTTTTATTTTATTATAATAGCCGGTTTCCGGCAAGCGTTGCAATACCACTCAAAGAATGAAAGTGTTCTTCCCTTCTATAACCTTCGCGCGAGTGCAAGCATACGTTGTCAAAATGAACTGTATGACAGACATACAAACATTGATTTGTATTTATAAGACCTACCGTAAGCTAATTTTACTATGCCTATAACCTTTCCCAAAGTGCAAGCAAAAAGTTTTATTGCAATCGGATGAGCGGTGTGGCAACGCATAAAGTACGAACAAACAAACATTCATTTTTATATATAAGATTGAAATATGCATTCTAAAATCTAATAAAAAAAATATTTTTGGCACTTTGAAACTTGAGAATAATTATTTAAAATATAGCTACACTACCAAATGATAAATACCATCACTTTTTTTTAATCTTTGACGAGTCGAGTCGCATTCAGTATGCCCACTATCCAAACGAGTGTCGAGAGATTGTATTCGGCACTAACATTAATTTTAAGTGAAAAAAGCCAGATAATAAATGACAGTTTACTGGTGTCTATTGTGTTAATTTTAATCAAAAACGAATACGCAAAATCATGAAGCGTATTTAATTTTTTTTTTTCTAAATTTTCACACTTGTGTACATAAAATTCCTATTTTATATGGTCCGGAGTTGAAGTGAGTAATAGGTCCCCGAGCGAAAAAAGGTTTCATTTTCATCATTTGATATTTAATATACACATTTCTTAACAATTATCTCGTTTATTGTTTTCTTTCTGTATTGGAATAAAAAAACAAAAAATTGCTTTGACACCATTCTTTGAGATACAAAGATTATTGGTAGTGGAAAACTGTTTATTTAATTTAAAAAAAAAAAATAAAGAGAAATCATCCACAGAAAACTATTGATCGAATGTGTAATATTAGTTGTTTATTCAGTAAAAACAAGGAAAATGGAGTAAAGATAACTTAAAGAGCTTTAACAGTTCCTTCCGAATAAGTTAAGCTCTTAAAAGCCCCCTGTCGACAATTAAGATAACAAGTTTAAGATAAGACGCTTGTTGCGTTTTTGCTACTTTAAGTATATCATTGATACAGTGGAGTACTCAATGATTATTTTGTCATGAGTAAACGTAAATTAAAATTAAAAGGATCAAAATGCACTCATAATATTTTTTTGTGTAAAAGTTTGCCACTTCTAATTATTCGGTTAAATTAAGATGTTTAGAGTGATGAAAATAAAACATATATATTTTAATATGTTTTTTTATTATTATTATTATTATGATTCCATATCCGCTCCCTATACGGAGCATATGGTCTCTATGAAGTTCCTTCAAGATTCTCTATCCCCAGCCAGTCTCCTTGCTTCCTCCCAGGTCATCCCAACGCGTCCCGTAACTCCGCTGAGTACATCCTGTGGATGGTCATCAGTGGCCTTTCACGACACCGTGATCCATCTGGTTGGAAGAAGAGACAGACAGGGTTCAGGCTCTCTTGAAGCATCCTTAACACGTGTCCAAGCCAGGTTCACCGCCGTTTCTTTATTTTGGACATCCAAATTTTTTTTAAATATGTTTATCATACTGAAATTCAAAATTGGTACTTCTTATCGTTAAAATTGTTTGTAAAAATTTGTTAACCTGATCTCTGCCCAGAGCGTATATTTACGCGCTACAAGTCCGTGTTCAAGGGGCCGTCCATACAAAATGCGCGTAATATTACGCTCTCCTTTGTACTTAGTTTACAAGTCACCAGTACCTCTCTTAAATAATTAAATTTAACTCGCATATAGTGACATCTTTTGAGATTGTGTTGTAATACTTGAACTCGAAGGATATTGAATTTTAATCTGTAATACATCGATTTTTTGACATCGACAAAAGTTTTCGTGTGTTGTTGTTATGCGGCGCTACTATATAGGGTTACGCCATACATATTATTAGTGACTAATGAAATACCGGGACTTCCCATTTATTCTTACGGTATGTTTGTCCAGTATTATATTTATAAACGGGGAATTATTTCTATTCTGAATACTCACTGCAAGTAACAATGATCCTGGAAAAATTGTCAGTTATGTGTGTGTTTTCATGATTGACACATCTTAGTTTGTTTTGTGGGCCAGAATATCGTTTTTGTTAAGTATTTCATTTACAACAGTTTTATAACTAGATACATTAACAGTTTATTTTTAAATTTAAGTCTTTTTTCGTTATTTACCAAATGATTTTTTGTGTTTTAAAACTTTATAACCTGCGTTGTTTGTGAGTGTCTGTTTATTTTATAAGATTTTCCTGTGTCGTAACTTTTTTGACGATTGTTTATATATCTTTTTCAACTTACGTTTCCTGGATATTTGATTTTTTACATATACTATTTTAACGCCTGAGAATGGAAGGACAACAAAGTACATCTAGGTATAAGTGCAAACAATGTAAAGTGGCTCTCTGCATAGAACCTTGTTTTGAGGCATACCACACGTTAGAAGACTATTAATTTGTTTTAAACTGTTCGCCGTATTTTATATATATATTTAAGATACAATTTTGATATGATAGAATTACTTTTGATATACGACCGTGATACGATTTTCCGTGTGAATTTTGTGACAACCCTGAGGTTTTGTGGATCATTTATTTCGGACATTTTTGGATAAATGTCAGCGGAAATGGCGCATCGTGTATTTTTATGGTAAGTCTATGTGATATACTATTAGGATATGTCCAAAAATATATATTTATTAGGATTTATTTTTTGAAAGAAAACCACGGCCCTCCGTGTACGGCCATATTAATACCGCACGGCACAGATCAGGTTAATAATGATCTGTATTGCGATTTTACATACTTCATTTTTGAAAATGTTCTTTCACATTGATAAGTACTCCCAAATACAGATATGAGTCTCGGCGCTTATGATTTTAATTGACAGTAGAATAGAAAATTTAAATTAACTTTGATTATTCCACGTATTGTGTAACTAACTGTGACACGTGTTTCGCCTCTTTCAGAGGCATCTTCAGACTTACTATCGCAAAGTTTGCTTAAGTAATGAAGCAAGATTGATTCTAACATTTTAAAATTATAAAATTACAAAATGGATTGGGTTTTTTTTTCCTTTTAAGAGGAGCAAGGAGGGGGGTGTAGAATCGAAATAAAGCAAACAGATAATGATACTAATTTTACTAATGAGTTGTAAACAATCAGAATGGGATTTTTCTTTTTTAATGGAAGCAAAGAGGGGATTATAAAATCGAAACAGTGCAAACAAATTTGATCATACTACTAATGACGTTAAACATTACAAACTATCAAAACTAATGAGCTACAGTCAGTCATCTAGGTTTGTGATTACTCTATTAATTGGAAACAATTTGATTTTTCTGAATTTTTCTGAGTTTGCCAATCATTTAATAGAAAATAATCATAATTTTAATCAGATTTGTAATTTAGAAATACTCCACCGTGTAAATAAAAAGGGTTTAAAGATGAATAGCTTAGAATTTTTAGAAATTAATAAAAATCTTAACAAAAAAGAAATATTATTAAATAATATTCTTAATAACAGAGGCGGTTCCCCGTTACTCAAATTGTTTCCAATTAATAGAGTAATCACAAACCTAGATGATTGACTGTAGCTCATTAGTTTTAATAGTTTGTAATGTTTAACGTCATTAGTAGTATGATTAAATTTGTTTGCACTGTTTCGATTTTATAATCCCCTCTTTGCTTCCATTAAAAAGGAAAAATCCCATTCTGATTGTTTACAACTCATTAGTAAAATTAGTATCATTATCTGTTTGCTTTATTTCGATTCTACAACCCCCTCCTTGCTCCTCTTAAAAGGAAAAAAAAACCCAATCCATTTTGTAATTTTATAATTTTAAAATGTTAGAATCAATCTTGCTTCATTACTTAAGCAAACTTTGCGATAGTAAGTCTGAAGATGCCTCTGAAAGAGGCGAAACACGTGTCACAGTTAGTTACACAATACGTGGAATAATCAAAGTTAATTTAAATTTTCTATTAAAATGAACTTCCACAAAGTTACCGCCGAAACCATCGAAAGTATTAATTGACAGTATTTATTTTCCAAAACACATTTATATAATCCAAAAACCCAGGAATTTTCGGAATTGCCAACATGAAAAAAATTGGAACCTTTTTTTTTTAAAGCCCTTGCGCAACTTTCTCAAATTTTCCCGAAATTCCGAGATAAGTACTATCACAATCCCGGAATTTCGGGATCGTAAAATTGTACGAAATCCTAGGATTGGAGGACATTATTAGATATATTTCATCTCTGTTAACCAGTGGGCCCTAGTTTACCAACCCTGCACTTAGGGTATCCAATCCCGGGATTTCGGGATTGAGATTTTCTCACCGAGGAATTTGAAATCCTCAATTTGCTATACCTTTTTCCCGAAATCTCACGGAAACTCTTTTTTTTTTTTTTAGCTCACCGAGGAATTTGAAATCTCCAATTTGCCAATTTCGTGTAAATTTCGAGAATTTCCTCAAAATTTCTCAATCCTGAAATCCCGGGATCGCGGCCATTTCAATCCCGGCATTTCGGGATCAGAAAATTGAACGGGATCCCGGGATTGGATGCCCTACCTGCACTAGACCACAAAAACTACTGATGTTTATTCCTTCCACTAAAAGAGCGATAATTTCTCACAGCTATAAGTTAATTACTTATACTGATATTCTCTTATCCTTTGATACGGTCAGCGGTGGGCTGCCAATACATTAACAAGGGGTTCGCTTAATCTCCAAGCGATTCTCGGTGTTCCGGGGAAGGAGTGAATTTTTTAACACTCCTATGCAAATATATGCAATATTTAAATAAGCAATCGATTATTACGTAATACACTTATAATATGTAAGAATATGCAATTTACCGTAAACTAATCAATGTGAATGACTAAAATGTACTATTCTGTATACTAAAGCTGTCGGAGATAATATATATGTCAGAAACTGCAAATATATACTAATTTGATCTGAGAATATTGTTTTCTCTAAAATTAACAAGGGGCTCGCCGGCCTTAGTAAAATTTAGCAAGGGGCTCGTGCGAGCCCCTTCGAGCCCCCTCCAGCCCACCCCTGGATACGGTAGATATTAATAATTGAATAATTATTTACATTTATCATATTTTTCGTTGTATTAGGGTGAAATTACAGCTTTTGTTTCATTGCTCAGAAAGTAAATTTGAGCTCGTTATTTATTTTTTCTACTTATGGCTGCCTAACTTGAGTATTAACAATAATTGTGTTAACATATTTATTTATTCACGAGCCACTGCGACGTCGATAACGGGATAAACACAGAACAGGTTTTCTATCTTTTGTACTCGTACCTTTACAGGGGACGGTTCGCAATGGGAGTAATTGAAGCTTGAAAAATAATACCCCACTCGTGCCTGTGAGACTGTGTATTCAATGAAAATAAAGGCAAACAAAATATTTACTTGAATAATTATTTTAATAACAAGCTGTGCACAAATGAAAAGAAGTACTTCTCGTGTAAACAAAAATATGTACATTAAAAGTATATCATAACCGCTTCAGCATATAAACCGTAATAAAAAAAACTTTAGATTATATATTTTTTTTAGCTTTTACGCAATTATTGCATATTTTAATGGTTTTTTTTTATTAATTTTGCAAGGCTTACTTGTGTTAGTAAATTTGAAACAAAATAATGTTTGCTTAACTCCGTTATTGCTACTTTTGCGATACGAAAACATCATTTAAATGCAAAAATTTGTATTAATGTAATTAATTTTATTTATCTAAGGTCCTGATATTTATCTATATTGGATCTTTTTCATGTAATACTAGCCGGTTTCCGGCAAGCCTTGCAACGCCACTCAAAAAAAAGTGTTTGCGTTTTAATTGTGTTTATTTAAGTGCATGTTTTCTTTTTCTGTCTATTTGATGTTTGCTGCTGAATGTCTATGGTACGACACTCGCGCCACCTACTGAGAGTTAATTTCACTACGCGCAAGTGCAAACATACGTTGTTAAAATGAACATTATGGCAAACATACAAACATTGATTTTTATATATATGACCTACTGTAAGTTAATTTTAATATGCCTATAATCTTCACGAAAGTGCAAGCAAAAATTTTGTCAAAGTTTTATTTTAATCGGATGAGTGGTGTGGCAATAAAATACGAGCAAACAAACATTATTTTTACATACATATTAGATAACGCGTTTCTACTTAATATTGGTGGTAAACGCACTTCAAGCGAAATTCATATATTTTGTTTTCACATAAAAATATGACTTCTTCTCTCACGGTTGAGTCAAAAATACAACCATATGATAATAATGATAATGATATCAGTTGATAATGCTCGCAATGAGCGAAACCGGTCCTGATCTAATAAATTTTATGTGGAAAAAGTACTAAAAATCTTTTATTATTTTTATTATAATGCCTTTCCACCAAGTATTGACAGTAAACACCTTAAAAGTGTTCTTAGACTATCTTTGTTTAGTATTAAAAAATAGCCGTGCACTTATGTATCTGGAAGCTAAATGAAATAGTCATTAAGTTTTAAAAAAATTAAAGTATGCCATTATAATTACAATGACTATATGCGTAGAGCATTAAAAGGTAAAAAACGAATAAGTAAATTTTGCGTTGAAACATTAAATTTTACATTTAAGTTCATATGAATGCAAATTTTGTTGGTTTTTTTGAAAAGTACCGATTTAAGACTTATCACCTTTTTTCGCTCACATATATATCAGTTAAAAATGCTTGAAATGAGCGAGACTGGTGTTGTTCGTCATAAATAAATGTGAAATTATTACTTTATAATATTAATTTTAATTATAATCATTTACTTCATTACTTATCTTAAATGAATTATTCTGTTTGTCTTAAATAATAAGCCATTTTATTTTATAAAACCACGTTTCTTTGTATAACTATTTATATAACATGGTAATATAAATATTATTTATTAAGTATTTTTACCGAGAATGAACTTTCAGCTCAGAACAATTAAAGGCTACTAGCTGTAAGCCCAGCAACGGGAGATTTTTGCTGCATTGTGTTTGATTTTATTTAGCTTAATTTATTTTATTTTAATTCATTTTATTTAATTTAATTTAATTTAATTTAATTTAATTTAATTTAATTTAATTTAATTTAATTTTAATTTATTTCAATTTATTTCAATTTATTTTATTTTATTTTATTTTATTTTATTTCAATTTATTTTATTTTATTTTATTTTATTTTAATTTATTTCAATTCATTTTATTTTATTTTATTTTATTTTATTTTATTTCAATTTATTTTATTTTATTTTATTTTATTTTATTTTATTTTATTTTATTTTATTTTATTTTATTTTATTTTATTTTATTTTATTTTATTTTAATTTATTTCAATTTATTTTATTTTATTTTATTTTATTTTATTTTAATTTATTTCAATTTATTTTATTTTATTTTATTTTATTTTATTTTAATTTATTTCAATTTATTTTATTTTATTTTAATTTATTTCAATTCATTTTATTTTATTTTATTTTATTTTATTTTATTTTATTTCAATTTATTTTATTTTATTTTATTTTATTTTATTTTATTTTATTTTATTTTATTTTATTTTATTTTATTTTATTTTATTTTATTTTATTTTATTTTATTTTATTTTATTTTATTTTATTTTATTTTATTTTATTTTATTTTAATTTATTTCAATTTATTTTATTTTATTTTATTTTATTTTATTTTAATTTATTTCAATTTATTTTATTTTATTTTATTTTATTTTATTTTATTTTATTTTAATTTATTTTATTTTATTATATTTTATTTTATTTTATTTTAATTTATTTTATTTTATTTTATTTTATTTTATTTTAATTTATTTTATTTTATTTTATTTTATTTTATTTTATTTTATTTTATTTTATTTCATTTCATTATCTATTAATTTGAAAATGTACGCAAACAAAATACATTTCGTAGAAGAAGAAGATGTCTCGAGGACATCATCAGTACGCACACATTTGTGAAAAGTGAAAAGCGAGTGATTATTTTATCGACTTTTAATATATAAATTTAGTATGAATAAAAAAGTGGAGACTGGAAGGTGTGAAATGGACGCTCACTTCAAACAAACACTCACCCATACAGACACTCGGACCTTATCGGCTATTAATATATAGATGGCATTAAAAGCTATTAAAAGTAATAAAATCTGACCTGCAAATATGATAGTATACGGCATAATTTACGTCTTGTTTTTGTATAACGAATTCAATAAGAGTTTTATAAAATTATTATTTTTCTACTTGTTTAAATAAACATCGATAGTTAATTTCCAAGAGTTTAATTTTAGTATGTAAACTTTTAAATGTAACAAAGGATCTCAAAAAGCGTTAATAAAAAATCTGGTGAAAAATCCAAACCATTTTTGATTTTTTTTTCATTTTGATACAGATGTTACGGTAATTTAATTAAACGGAGAATCATCCCTCGCCATTTCTTTTATTTATTTTGTATGCCGAATGAATAAACTTGAACCCTCCAAAGAGGTCAAAATATTCACATTTTTTATGTGCCTTGTCGTATATAAATCGACTGGGGACTTCATTATTTTTTCCTGGAATTAGCATACTTTCCCGCCACTTCGTTGTATATTTCCCTTCTACTGTAGATGTTGGATTATTCATGGAACAGGAAGAAGAGCCATACCCGTTAAAAAAGGTTTAACAAACCGTATTTCATAAACATGTAATTCTTTGCATGTATGGAGTTAAAAAAGGCGACCTTCGTACAAACTGAAATCTAAACAAATAAAAAATATGTATTAAAAAAACTATGAAAAGTTCAATGCTATTTTGTAAATGTAATAAAAAAGACGTTACAGTTGAATTCAACTTTCATAATAATAATTTTGTTTTATCGATTATAAATGGGCAGCTTCTAATTTGCTGCTAATTTCAGCAAATATATCTACAAGTTTTTATTTAATGTACCTTTTTTTAATTGTGTACAATGGCTACTTGTAACAAGCCCTAAATACATAAGAGGAAGAATTTTTCGCATAAACTTTTGCAATGTAATATTTGTAAACAAAAATAATTTTAAGATGTCAATTACACCGAACCTCGATGTGGCCGTTACTTCCTGTCCAAAAGGATAGCCGACGACGATTTAGAAAAATATGTCGAGAGTGTTCAGGAAATAATTTTCATGCCGCAAAGCTATTCGTATTGCATTGGTATTAAAGTCAATGCGAGTAATACCAATTCACTGTACAGCAATGATTGTTTGAACTCAGACTACATTCCATTGAACGAGGGGAAAAACATTGAGAAAGTCGACGGCTCTAGATATTTACTTAGAGGTACACGCCATGGCCCATGGTTATCTGCACAAATAGCTCGTCATCTTATTTGCGATCAATATTGCAATATTGATATTGACACGGGACGAGTTACCTCCTACTACTCCTTTTGTGTTGACAACTGGCAGACATTTAAAAGCTTGGTTTAATTAATTTCGTTTTAAAAAAAATAGCATGTTACCAGTAAAATCGTTTTTTTTTATTGTTTATGACCGTAAATGGCAACCCTGTTTTTATTTATACCCGAAGCAATTTTGGTTTTTTTCTTCCTTGCTTTTTGGGACACTAACCGGACACAACGTGTGTAGGGACGCTTCCCGGTACTGGAACCTGGTTCCAGTGACGATAAGTTTTGGAGTCACTTGTGGTTTTTTCTTCGTGGCTTTGTGCGATACATGATTCATATAATGGCGTATCGGAAAGTCCGAGTAGGAAGAACTCATCTTTTTTCCATCTCGACGATAATTAAAATTATTTTTTTTTGTCTGTCGCGCGCAGACCTTAGTATAATTTCTTCTTAACTTCTATAAAATCGTTTATGCAAGCCGGGTATTATTGGTGTTGTAGTAATGTACATTCTGTTAGTTATTTTTTTGTGTGATTTGTAAATTGAATGATTGTAAGTTCCTAATAAGCACCTCCGTAACAGTTGAGCGATGTTTTTTTTTTATTCCTACCTACCTTTTGTACCTCGACTTATCATTCAAACTGCTGTTGGTCGTAATGAATTTTATTAGTGGGGATTTATTCTTGGGGTGTAAGTAACATCATGAAAAAAATTAAAAAATTCTCACAATAAATGAAATTCGCTCAAAAATAAATTACGAGTCACGATATAACAAAAAATAATGAGTAATAAGCCACAAAATATATTTAAATAACCCTGCTATACATTCTTTATTTTTTATGCAAATAATACGTTTATAATTTTCTTATTTTTTGAGAAAAGTGATACCGATTATATTTAAAAAAATATGCTTCATATAGTTTAATTAAATTAAGAAAAAAACCGAAAAAGATGTAATTAAAAAGTAACGCTCTTTCTTAATTGGTGTAGATCGTTTTACAGTGCAAACGAATTAGGTTAAAACTAAAAAAAACTTTATTTTAATTGGATGAAGCTTTAAAGCTTTTGTTTTTAATTTGGCAATAAAATTTAAATGATGCTAGTGTTGTCTCTCCAACGGGACTAAAGATTATTAAGTGTGTTTTCGCCTGAGAAGGGTAGTTTGAGTAGTCAGTAGTGTTCTCTCAAAGGATTTAAATCTCCCCATCCCTTCTAAGCGTGACACTTTAATTTGAACACTACCTGACAGAGCTTTGGCTAATAATTGTTTGCTTAGTTTGTAGTTACACCTTTGGATTGGCAGTTCGTATTTCACTAAAATGAGGCATGACGTTTCTATGATTTCAGTGAGTGATTAAATGTCTCACCATTCTTCGTTCATGATTGTAAAACGGTGTAAGAAATTTCAAATTTAAAAACCTTAGTAAAATAATTAAAGTCTCTTCATTTTGAGTAATTAAAACTAGTTAAAACTTACTAGAACTTACTTCGTGTCATAGTAATAAAATAGTTTTTTATTCGTAAATCTGTCTTTTTATTAAAGAGGTCAAAACACGTGTCACAATTTTTAACACCACATGTACAGTAATATAACATAATTATCAAAATAAATTGCATATTAGATATAAAAAATATTCATTGGTGACTGAGTGAGACAGGTAAAAACAATTTTAGCGGACTCAATCAGAAAATATTTTTGGGTTGTCTTAAATTTACTTATTCCAACAAAAGACAACCTAACTGACACAATAATAAATGATCGAAAAAACACTGATTTCATTGATCTTTAATTAAACCATTGTTATACATGCTAGAACACCCAAACAAACTCAATGCTTATGTTTTGCAATAAACACTCTTTCAAAGAATATACACGTACTTAAATTTTTCATAATAATTAATACGAACATTTTTTAATTCAAGTATTTTAACTACTTGAACACCAAGAGGACACAGGTGTCCGGAACATATCGACTGTGGAAAGGAAAAAGGACTTAACCCTCAATTTTCCAAAACAGCTTTTTTTCGATAATCACAATGTATACAACTTGACACACATTCTATCAAAAGGATGGAAGCTGAAAATGCCGAATAAGTATCTAAATTTAGCTTTTAAGTTTGAAAAAGATGACCTTGTAAAAAATTAAAACCAAGAAAAAACACTGAAATAAAGGTTTTCCCGAGACAATTTCTTTAATTAATATTAGGTTATGTCAATTAAACACCAGTTTAGAAGTATCCGTACACTTCAAGGTTGTATATAATTCATAATTTGCATATGTCACAAAATCATCAAAACACGTTTTTAGCGCTTCCTGTAAAATTTGATATATGTGGGTTACGTCCTTTTTCCTTTCCACAGTCGATATGCAAGCGAACACGGATGTCCAAGATATTTAAAAAATCAAATACTTGGTATTCTAATAGAATATAAGCAATATGTTGATGAATATGTGTAGTACTATCTATATTGAGTCAATATAAGTTTTTAAAATTTCGAATTCGAGTGTATATTAGGCAAAATTATTTTTCTCAAAAACACGCAGTATCTCTGGGACATGTTAATAATTTATTTGCGCGGTATTCAAACGGTTAATAAATATCAGCCGGTTTTTATTTTATGACACATAGATAGTACTGATTCAGAAGCATTGCCGTAACGGGGAGATTTCTCCAGCTAAATCCAGCAAATTGCCGTCATTCGTCATCATTCAGTAACTGAATGGATTATTTGGAACAAAGCATGATTTCATTGATTCAGACGCCGATGACGAAAGTTCATTTAGTCGAAAGTAGAGTTCGACACCTCTGTACATGCAGCTTTATTAAACTTTATTTAAAAGTGTTCTTTTATATTTGACAAATACTTTTGACCTTTAGGTAGTCCAAGTGGGAAACTTACTTCTTACTGGGAAGTTCGTGAGTCTGTGAGTATGCCATCTGCAATGATTACATTCCACGCCACCTAACACCTATCCGATTGTAACTGAGCAATTGATTAAGTGGTTTTTGTTTCCTATCGCAGTCCTTTTTTTAACCCTCTCCAAAGTGAGAAGTAAGATCACTGATTCACATTTGTATCAAGTTATATGCACATGCAATATAAAAAGGCTATACAAATACACTATACACTAGGAGCAAATAAGGTACAATAAAGAATAAATTCTTTATACATTCACTTCTCAACGTATCTCGTTTAATCGAACCTATGATCGCAAACAACTGTACTTTTGGCTTATCACCATATTTTACTTAACTTAAGTTACTTTAGATACAACGATATAGTCTGAACTAAAGTTTTGATGAATTAATACTTAATTAAACAGGAGCTTCCAACCGGCAGAGAATTCTTCCGATATGAGATGATTTTAGAGTTCCAGGGCAGAGAAGATTTTTAATATGCCAAGTTTATCATAGAGTCATCTTCTTTGATTTCGGCTCCGGAGGTCAAGTGCTTTAATCCCAGTACGGACTTATTTTTTTTGTTTGAGTGATTAGTTTACCACAAGTTCTGTCAAAAGCTGTATTCATATATGCCTACCCTATATTAAAACATATGTTTTGCAATAAAGTAACAAACAGCTCTGTAGAATAACATTTGTTGAGATAAACTATATGAAGAGTTGTTATGTTCTACGATGTGAAATATCATAATAATATAATTATAATATATGCATATGATTTACAATACGGTATTTGAGCTATTTTTTTTATCTCAGGGCTTGATTACTGACATAAAAAAACATGACATAGCTTCGAATGATTTCCATCGATCAACCACAGTGACTATCTATATTTCGACATTCTTTACGTTGACTGTTTTAGTTATACTTAAAACTGTTCATAAACGGAATGCTTAGGCTAGTCGTACTTTAGTTAGTCAGAACCTAATTTGCGCGACTCATCCGTATGCAACAGTGACGCCTATACGAGCTCTCTCATCTAAGTAATTACTTCTTTGTGGGCCGACGGACGTTTGTCGTGCGGTAATTAACGCCGGCCGCGCCCACGCCGTTGCGGGGTTCTGACCCTCGCTAATTATAAACTACGAACCGGCGGTGAAAGTTGCCGTATTCCATCGCTAGACGTCGCCGCTCAAACTTGTGATTGTTTTTATAATCACCTTTGGCAAATTTCACAAAGTTTTCAAGTCCGATTATTTTAATTTAATTAAAAAGCAATCAGGATAATTCGCTTATTTTTTAAATTTAATACTCTAACGAGCTGCTGTACGACGAAGTCTGCTTTAGCCAACTTACTAAACCTACAAAACAATTTAAATTGGATTAACCAGAAGAAAGTTTTTATATTAAAAAATAGCACAGCATATTTACTATCAAAATATAATAATAAACTTTTTTCATAGATTTTTTTATTTATTATTTTTTAAATATTTATACAGTATTATTTTTTTTCAAATATGAAAATATTTTATTAAATTCCACTCTTAAG
Organism: Himalopsyche tibetana; assembly: GCA_030503985.1. NCBI lineage: Eukaryota > Metazoa > Arthropoda > Insecta > Trichoptera > Rhyacophilidae > Himalopsyche > Himalopsyche tibetana. The sequence goes on along the minus strand of JAPJYX010000015.1, from coordinate 14,075,506 downwards.
ACAAGAAAAAAATATTAAAATTTCTTCTCATGATGTGGAAAATCTATAATCTAAAAAGACCATTTTAACTAAATATTTTTCTTTTCAGGTGCGGATAAAAAGATGGTAAATAAATGTTTACAAGTTTGCTCTGCGCTCTCTTTGTGGCCTTGTGAACGAAAATGGAAACATCACATGCATGCATGCCTTTTTTATACACGTTCAAAAGATAATTAAAAATAGTTGGTAGGTACTTGTGTTCATTAAGGTTCAATTATCGTACTACCACGTTTCTTTATATAGTAAAACATTTAAAGAATGTTATATTTTTACAATCGTAAAGCAATAAAGTCTTAGAGTCGAATATTAGCTTAAGGGTGAGTGTAGCGGTATACAGTGACACTTAAAGCTATGAAAAATTACTAAGCGACTTATTTAAAAACATTAGTGTACATAATTGATAGAATCTTGCTGAATAGGATTTTCAAAACATCCCAGTTGAGTAAATCATTCTTTATTAATAATATTTCAATAACAATTACATTTTTGAAAAATAACAGGGACCTAGTGGCTTGATTAAATAGTAGCATTCTATTTTTTTTCAATAAATAACCTCATGTCAACCGAAACGTAATATTTTTTTTGGATTTTTTTTAAGCGTTAACAAATTCTCTTTAGAAGCATTTAAACTCGGTTTGCTTAATAATATTATATGAGCCCTCAAGAGGTAAAATGAGCCAACTATTCTATATTACATGGTAAAACATTTTTATTGGTGTTTAAGCCCATATTTACGTTGTGTAAAGTCTATAAGAACTGATTGTATTGTAACTAGGGAATCCAATCCCGAGCCAAAATGTTGATCCCGGGATTTCGAGATTAGAATTTTTCGATCCGGGATCCCGAAACTGGTCCCGGGATCAGTACATTTTTTTTTAAAATAAAAAATGATAATATTGGTGAAAAATAAATTATTTTATATTATATTACCAGCTGTAAGCTGCCAATACGTCACCAAAAAGCTCTCTTCATCTCAGGTATTCGCGATTTAGAGCTGAATGAGTGGATTTTTTAATTACTCGTAAAAAATAAGCAAAATCATTATTAAACTAACTTAATATGCAAAAATACGAGATATAACTTAGATAAAGCAATAACCTACTTCAGACTGCAAGAATGAAGATTTCTAAAATTGCTGTCTATATATATATATAAGTATATCTTACGGCACTTTGTGGCACAACACGTCTTCAAATTACCGGGCGTACTTGATCATTTAGAATTACTGGCTCATTTGTCACTTATGTGATCATTGGTCAATGGAGATTTATATATGGTTGTGTTGCGCTTGACAAGCTGATACCGATGGTGTTAATATATATAATTGATGAAATAAGTGCGAATTTCGCGTGCAGCAAATATGCTACTATATACTTTTTTATCCCTGAATATAGAGTAGCATTTGAGTGATCGTGTCCATTCATTTTTTAAAGCGTTAACATGATCTCACAATGCAACGTTGCCATAAATTTGCCCAATGAGCATGGGCTTTGGAGGGGGGAATCGAATCGCGTCATCAAACCAAGGCCGTCTGAGTATTTTTCAAACTGTTTTTTTAACTGAACAGTTTTGTACAACAGGTAGGTATAGAAGTGATATGTATCAACGTCGTATCGAAAAGATTATGTACCTTTCAAACGGTATATACGGAAACGGAAATTTATTTAAACTTTATTGTGAAATGGGCTCTTTTAATGTTTAGTTTACTATGTTTTATAGAATACATACTTGATTATGTATTGACTATTTTTATATAAATATATTATTTTAAAATCATCTATTTTTTAATGTATTATTAATGAATCATGTTTATTTTCAAATTGAATGGCAGAAAGAGGGTCCCTGGGACAATTTATGGATCTCCCACTGTATAACATACCTACCACATTGAAACAATTTCTTATCTTATATAATCTTACTTGTATATATTATTTGCTGTATTTATTTTTTCGTTTTCTTTTTGACTATTCTTTTAGTTTATTTAGGTATTAATTTCTAAATTTAATATTTTATTGTAGGTATTTAATTGCCACCTGTGTGGTCGAGTGGTCAACGTTGTTGGCTTCGGTTACGGGCTCGAATCCCAGTACGGACAGTTTTATAAATTGATTTTTCAATCGATTTATGAATTTCTGTTCGAAGGCATGGATGTATGTGATGTCTTGAATTCTCCCCTCCCACCCGTCCCATCCTATGAACGGTCTATATTGGGAGTGATTAGCTCACCACTAGTCCTGTCCTAGCTCTATCCTTCTATTCTTACTCTCTTTGGAAAAAGAGATGTTGAGCAACTGAGTAACAAGCAGTTCTCGTAGAAACACTTTTGTTGAGATAAACTCCATAAGGAGTCCATATGCTCTACATTGGGAGCGGACATGGTAAAAAAAATATATATCACTACATGTTAATAATATTATTATTTTTTATGTTACTTACGATTTATAATTTTTATTTAATATTATAAAATATGACGATGAAACATAATATGCACCACCCGCCCATCTTCGCCATCCTCAGATTCAGGTGATAATGACATAAATATTTTTTAAAAATCAAACTGAAAAATTTCTTGAATAAAATATTTTATTTTATAAAACGCTTATGTTTTTTCTTAGATTCCGAAAATTTAAACATCAATGAGGATGTTCCGTCAAATGATCAGCTTTAAATTGTTAAAAGGGTTGACGTTCATTAAATCATTTGATAGTTATATTGTTTTTTGTATAATTATATTATTTATATTACAAGATATGTAGCTATATTTGTTTTCCAGTGTAATAAAAATTGACATATAGGTTTTTTTTGCATCCCTTAGTCAAAACCTATAAAATTATTTGATAATTGAACTTTAAAATATTTTTATTCCATTTTTTGTAAATATTATCAAAACTATTTGCGTGCATGTAGCCCCTTGTTAAATTTGGCTGCATACGACAAGTCCTTTGTTAGTTAAAAAAGCAATATCATCAAATCAGTACATAATTGCAATTTTTATTAATGGTTTGATTATGAAATTGTATAAAACGTTGTGCCTTTTAAAATTTCTCGTAAAATACATGTATTTCGTGTGTCGCGTTTTTAGTGTTTACGAATACACTTTATTCGTAACTCTTGCAATGGTCTGATGATGCTTCTTAAAGAGGCGAAACACGTGTCACACTTTGTTACACAGCAAGTTGAATTACAAAACTATCAAATTTTCTGTAAATAAATGCCGCATGTGTGGTTGAGTGGTCACTGTCGTTGGCTTCGGTTACGGGCTCGAATCGAACGGACAGTTTTATAAATTGATTTTTCAATCGATTTATGAATTTCTGTTCGAAGGCATGTATGTATGTGATGTCTTGAATTCTCCCCTCCCATCCGTCCCACCCTCTGAACGGGGTATATTGGGAGTGATTAGCTCACCACTAGTCCTGTCCTAGCTCTATCCTTTTATTCTTACACTCTTTGGAAAAAGAGAGGTTAAGCAACTGAGTAACAAACAGTTCTCGTAGAAACACTTCTGTTGAGATAAACTCCATAACGAGTCTATATGCTCTACATTGGGAGCGGACATGGTAAAAAAAAAATATATCACTACATATTATTATTTATTTTTTTTAAAACCATGTCCGCTCCCAATGTGGAGCATATGGACTCCTGATGGAGTTTATCTCAACAGAAGTGTTTCTACGAGAACTGCTTGTTACTCAATTGCTCAAACTCTCTTTTTCCAAAGAGAGTAGGGATAGAAGAACAGGGCTAGGACAGGATTAGTGGTAAGCTAATCGCTCTCGATACGCCCCGTTCATAGGATAGGATGAGTGAGAGGGGGGAATTCAAGACATCACATACATCCATGCCTTTGAACAGAAATCATAAATCGATTGAAAAATAAATTTATAAAACTGTCCGTACCGGGATTTGAACCCGGGCCCTCTGTAGCGGTAGCCAACAACGTTGACCACTCGACCACATAGGCGGCTAAATATGTTATTAATAATAATGTTATTAATTTTCATGTTACTTACGATTTATAATTTTTATTTAATATTATAAAATATGACAATGAAACATTATATGCACCTCCCGCCCATCTTCGCCATCTTCAGATTCACGTGATAATGACATAAATATTTTTTAAAAATCAAACTGAAAAATTTCTTGAATAAAATATTTTATTTTATAAAACGCTTATGTTTTTTCTTAGATTCCGAAAATTTAAACATCAATGAGGATGTTCCGTCAAATGATCAGCTTTAAATTGTTAAAAGGGTTGACGTTCATTAAATCATTTGATAGTTATATTGTTTTTTGTATAATTATATTATTTATATTACAAGATATGTAGCTATATTTGTTTTCCAGTGTAATAAAAATTGACATATAGGTTTTTTTTGCATCCCTTAGTCAAAACCTATAAAATTATTTGATAATTGAACTTTAAAATATTTTTATTCCATTTTTTGTAAATATTATCAAAACTATTTGCGTGCATGTAGCCCCTTGTTAAATTTGGCTGCATACGACAAGTCCTTTGTTAGTTAAAAAAGCTATATCATCAAATCAGTACATAATTGCAATTTTTATTAATTGTTTGATTATGAAATTGTATAAAACGTTGTGCCTTTTAAAATTTCTCGTAAAATACATGTATTTCGTGTGTCGCGTTTTTAGTGTTTACGAATACACTTTATTCGTAACTCTTGCAATGGTCTGATGATGCTTCTTAAAGAGGCGAAACACGTGTCACACAACAAGTTGAATTACAAAACTATCAAATTTTCTGTAAATAAATGCCGCATGTGTGGTTGAGTGGTCAACGTCGTTGGCTTCAGCTACGGAGGTCACGAGCTCGAATCCCAGTATGGACAGTTTTATAAATTGTTTTTTCAATCGATTTATGAATTTCTGTTCTAAGGCATGGATGTATGTGATGTCTTGTATTCCCCCCTCCCACCCATCCTATCCTACAAACGGGGCGTATCGAGAGCGATTATCTTACCATTAGTCTTGTCCTAGCCCTATACTTCTAATCCTACTCTCTTAGGAAAAAGAGAGGTTAAGCAACTGATTAACAAGCAGTTCTCGTAGAAACACTTCTGTTGAGATAAGCTCCATTAGGAGTCCTATTAAAAATATAAACCACCAACCAATTATCTTAAACAAGTCGCAGAAATATTTTCTACACTGATTATTAGAATAATAAAATAAAATGGTGGAAAACTTTTAATTTTGTAATTTTTTCAATAGTTTCTTCAAAACAAAATATGAGATGGTATCAAAACCTTCAACATGACAATCCATCATTTACTGCAAACACATTATGTATGTATGTATGTATGTATGTTAACGATAAGTAGTTCAACAAAAATAACTCTGCTGTGTTATGACGACAAAATTTCATATATAATTCTGGCAACGTTGCATGAGCCAATAAATGTGTTTATTAAAATGATCAACATAGCGACGTTAATAATAGATGATTTTTTTAAAAGTATAAAAATAATATTTATAGATATATAATAGCTGACTATATTTCAGGTGTAATGGAAAAGGTATCAAGTTGCTACTACATCTGTGTAATTATATATGACATGTGAAAGAGTGAGCAACTAAGGTCGGTTATTCACATATGACCCACTAAATGTGGTGGGATATAAATATATATATATATATATATATATACATTCTTAATAATTTTATTGAAGTAAATATACGTCATTTAAATATTCCCAGAGTACCAAAGCATTGATTATTTTGCCATTTAATCAAAGGTTTCGGTTTACGGTACGAAATGAATGTTTATGAATAATAAATTCCGCAAAACAAACACTATTGATATCTGGTAACATTCATTGATGTAGAGAACAAAGCGAAAAATAAATTAAAAAAATATCGAAATATGAAGCTTTATAATAACAAACAATAAATATTGTCGCCAAATGTATTCAAATACAGTACACGTGCGTATAATTGAAGAAATTTAATAATTGGTATCAAGTTACCTTTTCGGCTGCGACACGCTCTAATCGTAAGTCTTATCGCAAAGATAAAGTCATAGTAATAAAATTGGTTATCGTTTATTGCATATGCTTGAACTTCCAACTTGAAAACCAACACATTTCTGTTTTGAAATCAATCCCGAAGTTTCGATATCATGCCTTCTAATCCCGGGATTGAAATGTATCGAAAACTGTACGGGATCCCGGGATTGGATTCCTTAATTGTAACTGATGTATTGTATATTCAAATATTTAAAGACAGTTATATTTATGTCTGACTCTAGAGAGATTATTTTAAAATAATCTAGAAAAATATGCAATTTATCATCCGGCATGTAAACAGTTATCAAATGGATATGGAAGTTGGGTTTACGGCTAAGAATAGGATGTGTACCACTGTTGCAAAGTCATCATTTATCTTTGTTCTGCTTTGAGCGGCACGATAAATATGTGTGCAACATTTATATGTTACTTGAGTAGTTTTGAAAACAACTCTTTTTGAAAATGCTGATTCTAAATTTCTTCTGTCTGCCACAATGGTGTTGTGGCAGTTTACCCGGATTAAGTTGGCTTTGCCAGCAAAAATAATGCTCGCCGCACACTATTTCCTCACTCGGATGATTTCTCCAGGGCCTTGAGAGTATGAGCCACCCTTTACCCTTCCTTGTGATATATGACACAATTATTATAATGTGGCATGTTTTTGTACGGAATTATAATTGTATCTCTTTGACGCCACTTGTGCTTTGTCTTTTTTGGCTTTACCTACTGACAGATTGAGTCATTATATGGCTCAACTTAAAGGCAAATAGTGCTCTCCATAACCTGCGAATTCATTATTATATAGAGGCCTAAAGGACACTTGAGTTATCATATATTTTATTATAAGAAGATTAACCATTAATGCAAGAGATATCATGATAATAGTAAACGGTTAATATGTAACAAAAAACATGGAATTTGTGACTTTGTAAAAGTGAAACAAAGTAAGTTTTTATTTTTATAAAATAAATTAAATTAAAGAGATCATCTTGTTTACATAAAATATAGAGGCGAAAATTCGCTCTTTAAGATGAATAACTGTCTAATAAATCTCTGATACGTTAAATTAAAATGTATTGTAAAGAATAAAAAAATGTATAATGAGTTTTATATGATGTTTATAAAAAATTAAATACTTAAGTAGATATCAACAAAAACTAAAAAAAAGATCATCTTCTCTAAGAAAACTCACTTCCTTCTTGAGTGCATGCCTGTATTTTTTTTAAACTGTACTTTTAATCTCTAATAAGAATTAGTACATTACATGTGCCATTTTATTTATAAAAAAATATTAATTAAATGTCAACAACTGGATTAACAACGATTGAAGGAACATTCAAGAAAGTTACTCGATAAATGGCAAGAGTTACATTGTATTGTTTATACAATACATGTAACTCTTGTATTGCTTGTTACATGTATTGTTAATACAATAATTTGTGTTTATTACAATTTAAAAATAAATTTGAATCTTTTTGAATCCAACTTAACAAGTTATGAAATCTTTAAAACATATTAGAAAAAATGCTTTATTTTTTAAAATAAATTAAGAGACTACGAACTGGAAAAATACATGTTTATTCATAATTAAATTGATGAATTATTTATTCCATTTGCTCTAGAACAAGGGCATGCAATTTAAGATAAAATTTCAATAACCAGTAAACGTCAAAAATCATTAATTCTTTCCATTACCGGTAAAAGAAAAAAATAGACTATTAGGTTTTTGAATAAGTTTAACAACTACATATGTATGTCTTAGATTGAAACTGATATAATTTAAAATATCTCTGAAATGAATACTGTCATTCATACAAACATGCATGTAGTGAATAGTGATCACTTAGATTCATATAATTTTGGGTTTGTTCAAGATTTGTTTTACTGATTTATTAAAAAAAAAAAAAATAAAAACAATCACATGAATAATTGTTAATTAGCCGAATGTCTGCAATCGAGAGGCATCGTTTAGATTAACATCTACAAAATCTAGTATTAATAAAAACACAATATTCTTTTGTACTTTATTACCCTTTATTCAATAGGTCAGAACCGGTTTCGCTTATTTTGAGCATTGTCAACTGATAATCAACTGTCAACTGACTTAATATATATAAACAGTGCTATTTATACAAAATTAAATTGAAATAAAAGTTGTAAGCAACAATTAACAACGAAAATAATTTACAAATTACAGTATAAGTGACTCTACAATTACACAAAATTAAAGTGCACCTACGAAATACAATTAAAAAAACATCAAAGACTAATAAGTTATAAGTGGTGAATGATGCCAATTATACAAAATCTAGGTCAAACTTCTTTAGCAACACTTTGTAATGTAATATATTGTAAGTATGGAAAGAATAATATTCCATTGATAGTTTGATGTAGCAATTTCTACATCAATTTCAATTTCATAATTGAATATTTTTCTTTTGTTTTTTTTTATTATAAAACGATATTCGTTTTTTTAAACTGTATGCTTGTGTATTTATAACTAGAAATTTCGTATTAAACATAGCGTTCAAAGTCAATGTGCTATTTGCTCTAGAAAATTCGAATTTAAGTCATCCCGAGAAAATACTATTGCAATCATGGACTTGTTTTGCTTCATCTGGAATGTAGACAAACAAACCCGCCTGAGAGGCTACGCGCGAAGTAAAAAAATCTTCTGCGATGGAAAGCCAAATTGCTTTTTTGTTGGCTCTTCCCGTCCCATCGCATTCGCGGTCGTGATCAGTTCTACTGTTTTAAGAACGCCAAACCAACGTGGAAATAAATGTTCGTATACAATATATACCTATATAGATAATAACTTTTTTTCACTTTTTTAAATTTCTGCTGATATTAAACATTATTTAAAAAAAGTAATATATAAGTATATCATTTTTAAAACATCTTTTTTGGTGGTATACATGCAAAATATCACGTATTATTCATACTTATTTAAAAAAGACAAACTTTTTTTCCAGAATATCCAGCGATTTAAAAACGTACACAATGACGTGGAGCTTGGGAAGCAAAGAGAGCAGTTTTCATAATCCCAATTTTTTGTCTTGCTTTTTTCATTTATAGATAAAACTTCTGGAAAAATTAATAAGAAATATTTTGAATAGAATTATCATTTTTTTCAACACAATATTGGTAAAATCCGATTGAAACTGCCGTATTTGTAACATGATTGATTATAATTTAAGATTTCTGTGTGAATGTACATAATTTGAAAGATTCAAATTTTTAAATTCAAAGTAAATGGATAAACATATTAGAATGACTATTTTTACGTATAATACGCTATCGATACATTGTAAAAAAATATCTGTGATTTATTAGTAACTTATTGAAAGTTTTAAGTTATGCGGTTTAATCTGTAACTATTTTTTTAAGTGCGCTGAATTCAAATATAAAAAATGAGATACCATTAAAAAATATAAAACTGTTTATACGTGTATATTAGATGCTATTTTACATACTATATACTAAGTGTTAAATTATGGTAACCTAAAAAAGTATCAAAATATTACTCGCCTTTGACTAACAGTGAAAAATAAAATATCCCACTCGAGTGACATCAAAGTGTCACATGTCCAATTAGGACTCAAAATGCGTGGTGGAAAATTCATTAGATTCACTCGTATGAACTTTTAGCACCACATTTTGAAAACAGAGTGGTGATTCTCATGCGAAGTGAAGCTCGAAAAACTGTTATTAGAATAGAAAAGTTGCATGAATGCCAAACAACCGTCATATGTCAGCAAAGTTCATTCTTAAATCACCGTGATTAAAAACAGAATTGATAAATAAAATCTTTTTTTTTTCAACGTAAAATATGATTTAAAATGAAATTCAGTTTTCTCTAGGCGGCCCTAAACGTGTTCCATAACAGACATTATACTATCCACACAAAAGCCGTAATCTGGTTGACTGTGATCAGAAATATTACTTGGAATAATAGAGTGAACCCTCGTCAGCCTGCTTTATTAAAAGAGATTAGATCAGAAATCTTATCATTATAGGGAAAACCCCAGGTAGAAGTTATTGAATGGCACTGATTACTGTGATATATTTTACAGGCTACAGGTATCGTACAATTTTGGTTACCAGTTAAAACGGGCTTAATGAAAATCTTAAGAGAATATTCAATTTGACTAGTGTTCTATGTGCAGCGGTGGGCTGCCAATGTGTTACCAAGAGGCTTGCTTTATGTCAAAACAATTCTTTGTGTTTTGGGGAAGCAGTGAGTTTTTTTTATCACTCCGATGGATTTTTATCCAATACTTAAATAAGAAATCGATTGTTACCTTATATACCAATAATATGTAACAATATGCAATTTACCGTAAAATCAATGTTAATTGCCAAAAGTGTAATACTGTGCATACTAAAGCTGTCCTAGATAAAATATAAGTCAGAAATTGCAGATATGTACTCATTTGATCTGAGAATATTGTTAAATCTCTTAAATTAACAGGGGGCTCTCCGGCTCTAGTAAAATTTAACAAGAGAAATTCAACTCTGTCTAGAGGCATTGTTATTATATCGCCACTTTAGCTTTAAACTTAGGAAACTTGATTTTCAATATTTTTGTTACATTATGCATTTTGAATAAAATCTCACATTTCTTTTTACAATTTTTTTTTTAACTGAGCATTTTTTAATTGTTCTTAATTTAAAAAAAATCCTTTTACGAACATCATTTTTTCATTCGACTTCTGTTCGAATGCATGGATATTTGTGATGCCTTTAAGCAACGGGATGTGGTGAGACTTATTAGCCAACCACTAGTTCTGCACTGCACTATCTTTTCTTTTCCTACTACTAACTTCAAAAAAAGAAAAGGTTGAGGTATCTTTGATAAGAATCTTTAGACAAACTCTACCGTAAAATTTCTAGCACAGATCCTAAACAGAAAAACTGTAAGTGGATTGTTTATCCTGTTCACGGCGAGAGTTAAGATACAAACTAAGGCAGTATTTATAATTACAATATTTATCAGTTAAAAAAAAATACATTTCCTGGCGAGGAACAGCTAACAATGTTACTTACAAATTATTGATTTGTATAAAGCAAAGTTATTGTTTTTGGTTATTGAAATATTGAATCATTGTTAATTTTAAAAATTTACGTTTGCGGTTTATTTTATTAGATAGATTGAATTTTTAAAATTATTTTTGATAAGCTAACTGCCGTTTTACAATTAAGATGTTTTCATATTGTTATAAGATTGGTATGACAAGAGTCTGATATATAATTCTTCTCAACTGAATTATTTTATTCTGTATTTTGTAAAAAAAATAAAGTTCTTTAAAGAAAATAACAATTCAACCAAAAAAAAGTTATTTATCATGAAAATAAAATATACGAAAATAATACGTAATATGTACAGTATAAGTATTTATAAGGTTTCTAAGAATAGTCATTACCACGTCGCACCACTGTAAAATGAAGGATACGGAAACGTAGCTAAAGCCTGTTGAGTTTTCAAATAGAAATCATAAATCCATTTTGTTGGTATGTTCACATAATGGGGGAATGGATTTGTATTCATAAGGATATGAAATTTTAATTAAATGAGAAAATACAGTGTGCTTTCCGATTCAATAGAAAATACTTCACAAAAGATATTTATGCAAATACGATTCATCTTAGTATTCAGAACGTTATAAACATATCTCGAAATGCTTGGACTAGGGATTATGTGTCAAAATAACTTGAAAAAAAAATTACCGGGAAATTGTTTCTTTTTGGCGTCTCGATTCCCGGGACAGTAAAGTAACCTGAAATTCTAGAATTTATAATTTTTAAATTGTATAGTAATACTTTTCTTTGATATACGTTCATTTTTCATTTTGACTCTTCTCATGTATTTTTGCCAGATTATTCGATATTTCATTAAATTTTATTCTTTCTCAAAACTTACAACAGCAGACATACATTTGTAGTGTACTTTGTATTTTTTGAAAGTTATTTGTGCTTTATCACGCACTTATTATTTTAATAATAAATATGTATGTTTTTAATTCAAAGTACCTTGTGTATTTATATCTATATATATAAAAATGAATGTTTGTATGTTTGTTACCTATGCGCTCCTATACCGCTCATCCGATTGCGATAATTTTTTTGGGGAGTTGTTATACGGACGCCAGAATAGGTTTATGAATCAGCGGTGGGCTGCCAATGCGTTAATTTGTTTGTTTGTCTGTTATACGTTCCTATACCGTTCATCCAATTGCGATAAAATTTTGGTGAATTGTTGTGCGGACGCCTTTGAAAGTATATAAATCAGCGGTGGGCTGCCAATGTGTTAATTTGTTGGTTTTTTTCATATTCGTTCCTATACCGTTCATCCAATTGCGATAAAATTTTGGTGAGTTGTTGTGCGGACGCCCCTAAATGTATATAAATCAGCGGTGGGCTGCCAATATGTTAATTTGTTAGTTTGTTCTTTATGCGTTCCTGTTCCTATACCGTTCATCCGATTGCGATAAAACTTTGGTAAGTTGTTGTGCAAGCACCCGCAACGGTATCTGAATAAATTCAGCCAGCGGTGGGCTTCCAATACGTTATTTTTTTTGTTTGTTCCTTATTCGTTCCTATACCGTTCATCTGATTGCGATAAAGATTTGGTGAGTTGTTTTGCGGACACCAGCAAAGGTTTTTGAATCAAAACATACAACGATGGGCTGCCAATGCGGTAATTTGGGAGTTTTTCTTTAATGCGTTCCACTTTCTATACCATTCATTCAATTGCAATAAAACTTTGATGATTTGTTGTGCGGACGCCCTCAAAGTTTTCTAAATTAGTACAGCTAGCAGTAGGCTGCCAATGCGTGTACAAGGGGCTCGCTTTATATCAACGCAATTCTCGGTATTCTGGGAAGCAGTGAGTTTTTTATCACTTTGATGGACTACTTAAATAAGCAATCGATTTTTACTTAATACATTTACAATATGTAACAATATGCAATTTACTGTAAACTTATCAATGTAAGTGGCCGAAAATGAACTACTGTGTATACTGATGCTGTCATAGATAATGTATGTAAGTCAGAAATTGCAGCTATGTACTCATTTGATTTGAGAATATTGTTTTCTCTTAAATTAACAAGGAACTGGCCGACCTTAGCAAAATTTCACAAAGGGCTTGCGCGAGCCCCTCTGAGCTTTCTCCAGCCCACCACAGAGTGCAGCCATTTTAAATTTCGCCGAATAAAGCGATCTGCGTGCCACGGCTATCAGTTGCATGGCAAATCATAGGTCGCAAAAAGTGAAATTTAGACCCGTTGATTGGCTATTTTTAGAATTCTCTGTAGCGAATTTTCTAAGAATTATTGCCTTTTCTGGTGACTTTTCTCAATTAAGCAAATGTGTGTGTTTCATAAAGTTTAGCGTGTCTTTGGTGTGAACATTTTTGGATGGTGGTCGAACAGCGCATTCAGCACTGAAATTGCATTTTAATGAAAATCACTGAGACGCTAACATGCAATATCAAAAAAAATCGGAATGGGTGCAGTACTTCAATCATGCCAACTTATAATATGAGGCAAATGTACTATGGCGTACAAAAAAGCATTGTAAGCTGTATACTATCAACTAAAAGATTTGAGAGGAAATGAATAATTGTCTTTGGTGGCGCACTTATTTTATTGGCTGGTGATTTTCTAAAACCCTACCAGTTATAATACGTTCAACTTATTAAATGCATGTCTCAAATCATCAGTTTTATGGCGACACGTGCAGAAATTGGCTTTCAATGCCAGCATGCGTGTAGAACTACAATATGACACATCCGCTGAACGTTTCTCAAAATAATTGTTGAATATTGGGAATGGAAAATTGAAAATAGGTAAATCCACACAATGTTTTACATTGCCAACAAACTTCTGTAAAATTACAAAAACAATAAAAGAATTGATTCAAAAAGTTTTCCCAAAAATATCGCAATAAATTCTTCTGAATCATTAAACTCACTTGATTTGCCAGCCATGCCATCAAACGTTTTAACATTGAAAATTGGCGTACCTATCATTCTTCTCCGAAATATAAATCCACCACTTTGCAACGGTACCAGACATTCAGTGAAAAAGATAATGCACAATATCATTGAAGCTAAGCAAATTAAAAGGAAAATATAAAGGGCACAATGTACTGTTGCCAAGAATCTTAATGATTCCAACAAATATGCCATTCGAATTGAAATTTTTGCATTTTCTGGTGTGACTCGCATTTGCAATAACCATCAACAAAGCACAGGGACAATCGCTACAAGGGTGAGGACTAAATTTAGAAAATCTATGCTTCTCACATGGACAGCTGTATGTGGCCTGCTCACCCGTTGGAAAACCTTCAGATCTATTCGTATACGCACCAGACAGGAAAAAAAGATATCCAAAAGCACTTCAATAAACAGAATTAAAATACAATCACTTTCTTTCTTCGAATGGCATTGCAACGCTTGCCGGGTACCGGCTAGTATTTAATAAAATAACATTGTACATTTTTTGTCGCATAAGATTGTTAGATAGCATCACTTTGATTTTCGTAATTTTCCGGGACATGGTGATATTGTGTCTCGTGTCCCAAGAATTAAAAAAAAAACGACATTTTTAAATCCTTATTATGAACTTAGCATAACATTTTCATCTGACTTAAGATATCCAAAAATAAGCACAAAACAATGTATTTATTTGATATTTAGGTTACAGTAATGTGCTTTTTGTACAGATAATGCTTGGATATAAAATACTTTTTCAATGTATCCCCTAACAATGGGTACGACGGTGAAGATTAAAATATGTGAAAATTACTAGGCTTTATTTAATTCATCTATTAACCCTTTGTCCGCATCACCAAATTTAGCGAGCATGCCCTGTACGCGGCTGATTTTTTGCGGATTTTGTTATCGCCTTTTCGACAGTAAATATAGGTTGTACTATTTTTTAAACTAATCAAATATGTTAATTGCCACCCAAAGTAACTTTTTCAATAATAAAATACAATATATTTCTTGTATTTTCGGTTTAATTCAACAATAATCATTATTCATACAATTGCGGCGTGACGTCGCCATATTGCAAAATACCACTACGCGCGACCGAGAACACTGCGCCATCACCATACCATGCATATAATATTAAATTCTCGGAACAATTTCAATTTAACCCGCACTCGCTTATTTACATTATCCGAAATCTTGCATTGGCGACGTATGTTCACGGCGTGTTCTAGAAATAGATTATTTTAGCCTATATTGAATCTTTTTTGACTAATGCCGTCTATTGAATTTAATAAAATATACAATCAGTAATATTTCCAACCAAGTTATACAATTTTAACACAATAGATAGCTCTTATATAGGGTTTGAAATTTCCATACGTGTCACGCGCGCTGAGGGCATGTTCGCTAGGACATGTCTTTTCTAACGCATTGTTACATATTATAAGCTGTGTTAGATTTAAAAATAATCAAACATGCTGATCTGACAACAAAGTCAAATATTTTTTAATGTTTTACATCGTCACCATTGTCAGAAGATAATTAACGAAACTGTCAAAATGAATTAAGTATACGCAAAGATTCTATGGTATCGATTTATTGTCTGGAATAACTTGGTTGGCTTGTACATTGATTAAACTCAGATTATATTTCCGAAAAAGCATTAATTTGTAGCGTCAATTCATGGTATTCTAAAGGCTAGAAAATTTCCCTGTCTGTTATTTTTAATAATTTAATTGTATCAGATCAACATAATGGAGCTGTATGTTGATATTATACTTATGTAAGTAACATTTTATATCCATGCTAGTGGCTTTATCCTAAAAGCTTAATTTTTCATTTGCTGTTTACTCAGAACTATCAATCTGTTACTAACAAACTACTGCCGAAAACAGAGATAAAATACGGGATACACTGAAATTAACGTTGACGCAAAGAAACTCATTTCTGCGAAATTCAATGAATTGTGATTTGTAGAAATATAAGATGGTTAAAGAAAGAAATATTTTCAATATTGGCGTAAGAACAAAGTTTTCCATAAAATACAACCAGTAATTGAAATTTTACATCGATATTTTATTATATTTACCAAAGTGCTCTCTCTCTTGTAAATAAATTTCTTGCAGCGAATTTTTACTCAACTCAGTGAGATTTTTTTCACATCAAGATAATGCGTCTTAATGGGAATCATGGCCATTGTTTATCCAACGTGCTGATGAATATTTCAAACTCTTCGCAACGTTTTTGCGCGTTCAAACTTTACAGTAGACGATAAGACGGAATATTTTAAGAATAGAAAGTTGGCGAGAAGGAAGCGTCATGCGGCTGTGCTCTGCTGGCGCACTTTTGAAAAACATTATCGACGCTACGATGCTGTTAGGATCGATCTCTACGAGGGCGTAGTGGATCTACGATGCTACATATGACAGCCGTTCTACGAAATTGCTAGACAACTTTGGATGGGTTAAAAATAATATCGCTTTATAAATGTATTTTGGATTATTTTAAAGAAAACTGAACCTTATCAATTTAGTTTTTTTCAATAAATTATTTATGAATTGATATTGTTTTTTTCTTATGATAAAAATACTTTTTAAGAGTTTTTCGACTAATTCATCAATCGTTTATATCAAAACAGATTAATAATTTATTATTAGCGTTTCTAGCAACACTGAGTCTAATCAATTATTCTCTCGACTAAAAGCTTAGAATAAGTTGAGTATAAGGGAAAAAATATATTTTGCGTGTGAATGCTTGAAACATTTATCGTCCTATCAGGATTTAGCAGGATTTGAAAACAAGCATTTTAAGCTATTTTATTGTAAACTGTCCGTTCTTTATTTACATGAATGTCAATTATTAGTGTGGAAAGGTATTATAACAAAAAAGTCTTCATATGTTTACGGTGAGCATACGTCCATATTGGAGCAGCGTACATCATGATTGGTCGAGTGATTGCTGTGTAGAGGAGCAGCTTGCTTTTGAGAGTAAGTTTGCTCCTCGCGTTAAGCATAAAATACAACCTTGCCTTTGTAGCGTTAGCTTGACGTTTTTTAATCGCGGCGTGTTCATTAAATTTAAGTCGATTATCTAGTGTGAGTCCAAGATACTTAACCGAATTAGACCACTTGATCGGACGTATGCTCACCGTAAACATATGAAGACTCTCCAGATTGTCCAAAATAAATCACTGAGACAGATATGTAACGCCCCGTGGTACGTGCGTAACACGCTGCTTCACAGAGACTTGAAAATACCTACCATCCGCGAGTTCGTTCGTGAGATATCTCAAAGGTTTCACAGCGAAGTAGGGAAACATTTTAACCCAACGATATCTAATCTCCACAATTATGACGAGACACTGCCTGAGAATCGTTTTAGACCGAGAGCAATTCTGCTCGACGACCCTCCATAGATCTTATGTCGTCTAAAATTGGCACTTTTAGAACGAAATAATGCATCACGAAAATGACTCTCTTTGTTTGACTTTCCTTGTGCACTGTATGTGTGTATGTATGTATGCGTATGTGTGTGTACATGTACGGATGCAGTGTGGGGAAGCATATAGAATGTGATTTGCAAAATAGTGCATATGGAGTTCCCGTGAACTTCTTATCTCTGTAGCGATCGCGCCCTTCTGTCTGCAAACGATGGTAAGGGGATGCAATTTACAATTCTTCAAACACTTTATCGATGAAGGAGACTAGAAGAACCTTGACGTTAGCGCGTCCTGGTACTTGAAGCTCCATAAATTTGATATCCAAAAAAAAAAATAACAAAAAAAAACATTTTTTGTGATAATTCCATTTTTTTTTCAAATCAGCCCACCACGATTATAATCAACATATCAGTCGATAACACCCGTTATGAATAACGTCGGTTCTGTTTTTTTTAAATGTTGAATAACATACTACAAAAAAGTGTTATGCTTCTTATATTACACCCATTATTTATGAAAAGGTAGTATATTTTTTATAAAAGAAATATGAGCATATTTTGAAATATTATTCTGGAAAGCATAGAATAATTAAATTACGCTTTCGAACATAGAAGGATTTCACATATAGCACATTTCCCAAACAGTATTTTTATATAGATATAAGTGAATACTGTGAAACCAAAGAAAACTTAAAATAAACAGTTTAAGTATAATATATAACATACTCACGTTCACTCCTACCCAGGCGCTTAAAATTCTAACGTGAAAATGTATTCATTATTTTTTTATTAAGAGGCGATTCATACAAAGAAAATATTTATAAAAAAAAACAATTTTATAGTATAAAAAATATAATGGACTACTTCTAGCCTTTTACTTATCGCGTGCTTTATTTTTTCCTTGCCTTAGTTTTCTGCGTTGCTAGTAGACATTTTAATTGACCGTCAAATTTCAATTACCGCTAAACGGCAATTCTTCCCATTATCAGTTAACCGCCTATTTACCAGCAATTGAATGAAAATAGACGTAAATTACATCGTATTGTAAGATTTAATTGTAGCTATGTGTCACTACTTTTTTTCTAGATTCACATAAACTTCAAGATTTTTTTTTCTTAGTTCCATTGCCATAAGAACTATACATACAAAGATATTTCATCAGCTGGTATACAAATTCATGTATTCACGATGTAGAGGTTCTACAGCTGTCTTACGGGTTGTAATGTTAGAGATTGTATCTAATTTATTATTATCGATATAATCAACTTTTAACTTGTGTAATTTAACAAAATTTATTAAAAATTGCAAACTGTGGATGTTATGAACGGCAGATGACACTAGTTTGACCAATAACAATAGTAGTGTGCGTGTTTAAATGTTGTTAGGTACGAAAATAAAAAATATTCTTTTTGCGGGCAAAACCTTCATAATAATATGCCTAAACCTTAATTTGCTTAAAAATAATTTTGCAGAAATAACCGATGTTGATTTTCTGTCGGTTTACCGGTGCCCTAATTGCAAGTCTATATTTGAAGTCTGTTAAGCTGTAGGTCGCCCGCTGTGGTCTAGTTGGTTACAGCTTGCTCTACCGATCAGGTGGGCTGTGTTCGATTTTCGGTAAGATCAATGGCAAATTGGATTTTTTTCTATTTTTATTTGAGATCTAATACATGGGTGTTTGTGAAGTCCTCCTTGAGTTAATCTCATCTCATGTGACTTTCAAAAATTCTCATCGAGTATATCTCGTTTGGTCTTTCAACTTCAAAATATTTGACGCATTGGCGTAAACTGTAATGTCAAGTATATTACAAATTAAAAAAAAATTGAATAATTTTTAGGTGTTGCTTAACACAGAATCAAAACATTATTTTTCCAGCTCAAATAACGTTCACATTAAAATAACTGTTACAATAGGTTGAATAAAATTCACAATTAAATATGAAATACACTGTCGCGTGTAATCCATTTCTAATGTTCGCGCTTAAGAAAAATTCTAAAAAGTTTTAAGTTATTTCATGGTGGTTGGGATTAAAATTTCAGACAGGTAGTTTTTGATATGGAAATTAAACGAAGAATCGGAATATTTATGAAAATGGGATCGATAAAATTTTACGAAGGTGTTGAAGGAAAATTTTTACATACTGCTCAAACTTTTATTATTTCACTGCATCAAACATGAACTCTTTGCAACTTTAGATATACAAATTTGAACCTTAGTTTTATTAACATTACCGAAAATATGTCTTGCTTACCGATATTAAAAACAAAATAATCATGAAACTTAACTTAACATAATCAGAATTTACTCAAAAGTGTGTGCAATGATTTTTATCAGTGTAATAAGCAACAGTATGAGACATTCCTCATAAATATTTGTCTTATTGGCATTAGCTGCAACGCCAAATATTTAAATAAAGTTTACTACTAGTAGTCATTAGCTAGCTAATGACGTAGGACAGACCAATTAACATAGACATAGCATATTAA
Organism: Himalopsyche tibetana; assembly: GCA_030503985.1. NCBI lineage: Eukaryota > Metazoa > Arthropoda > Insecta > Trichoptera > Rhyacophilidae > Himalopsyche > Himalopsyche tibetana. The sequence goes on along the minus strand of JAPJYX010000015.1, from coordinate 14,055,511 downwards.
GTAGCTTAACATTCTTAAAATTAGTCTTGATTTGAATTGTGAACATATTTTAAGACCCTCCAGAGACGAGAGCTTTTTTTCGATTAAAAAAATATTTTTTTAGCCATATTGAAGTCACGGATAACTTTTATTCCCATCCAAAATTTAAAAAAAAACGCCAAGTCGTTGTATAAAAACTCTGCATGACTATATGATCATGCTCATCCTTTTATTACCATGTAATATTGTGTACGGACAGTTGTAAGGACAAAAGTGACCGTATGGGCTCGCAAACATTCGGGGTTGAAATATAGCTAAATGTGAATTTTTAAAAATATTTACAATTCAACCTCTTTAGATCAACATAATTTCAATACAAATATAAAGCAACGATATCAGGTAGAAAAAGGATGAATAGTGGGATCAATAGAAATCGGTGTTTACTGTTACCATATGGTCACGCTCGTCCTTGGAGAGTTTTAATAAAGCATTTTTTTGTAAATACGCAATTAAAAAATAATATTTTGATATGATAAAAATATTTGTATGAAAGTTGTTTTTCAAAATCACTTACACACATTTAAACAACTAGACTAATCGAAAAGATTCTTAAAAGTTTCCTTAAAATCTCATTTAATTCAAAAAGTAAAACATTAAAATATGTTTGAGGTTTCAAGTCTAAAGAAATGTGAGTTTTTATATAAAAGAATCTATTACAATATTAATAAATAAATTTAAATTGAATTTAGGTTACAACTATGTATACATGTTATTTGTTTTTAATATACATAATTTGACTTATTTTTGGTCGAATGCGGATGTATAAAAATGGTTTTTATTGTACTATCATGATTTTATAACAAGCTTTATCAGTATATTACCATCAATAATTTTATCAGATTATCCTTTCTAAAAAAATTGTGTCCACCCCTGTTTCACCTCAATATCAAAGCTGGTAATTATTTACTCAATTAAGCAAATTATTTGAATATTGCATTGATTACTCATTTTTAATGAAACCACACAAATATTACCCTCACCGTTGTATGATAAAATTTAATCATAAAGAAGTATATATAATAATTTAACTAAGTACAGTGATATTATTATAATAATTAAACATTTAGTATAGCAATTCAAAGCTATGGTATTCATCATGTTTTACAACAATTTTAGTAGCTATAATTTTAATTAAAAAGCTAATGTGGATATTTATATCAGTAGGTATTTCCATATTATGATCATTTTACGTTAGTCACATTGTAATTAATAGTCTTAGTTGAATAAATTTATTAGTTTCTATAAATTTTAATCAATTATTGTTTTTGATGGTAAATTATATTTTCCTTATTTTTTTATGTCCGCTCCCAATATGAAGCATATGGTCTTCTAACGGAGGTATCTCAACAGAAGTTTTTTTTTACAAGAACTGTTTGTTATTCAGTTGCTCAACCTCACTTGTTTCAAAGTGAGTAGTAAGAAAAGAAGGATAAGGCTAAAACATGATTAGTGGTTAACTAATCGCTATTGCTATACTCAGTTGTTAAATGTTCACAAGGATGGAACGAGAGGAAAATAATGTAAATTGACATCACAAACACCCAGTCTTCGATCACAACTTTGAATTGAATAATTCTCAAATTTACTGTGATCTGACCGGGAATTGAACCCAGACCTGCGTGATCGGTAGAACAAACTCTAACCAACTGGGCCACAGCAGGCGACAAATCGTGGTTGTAAAATAAATAAAACCACTCCGTGCTGGAACTCAAACATAGCTTTTTGTTTTATTTAGTTTTCTTTTGTAAAAGCGTATAAGTCTTACAGCTTAGCCGTTTTGTGACTAACTTCTAGCACAAAATAATAACGGTCTATGAAAACGATGGAAGAAAAACAAATTTTCGAAAATATTGGTATATTGTTGTCAGTGAATGCGTATATGCATGTAAAATCTTCGATACAGAACTCCATTTTTTTGGAATCGGAAAACTTTGATATAGTTTACCCTACCATACCATCAACTCTGATATAACTTACAACAAGAAACAATAAGTCATAGCAAACTCATTGCACTATCTTTAAGAATATCGATCGGATATTCGAGATTTAATATATTATATCATGCCTTTTGTATTATAATATTTGTATATTGAGTAGATATTCCAGTATTATTCGTAAATGGTTTTAACGTACAATAATAAATTGGGTGAACGACAATATACATATCGACTGTGGAAAGGAAAAAGGACGTAACCCACACATATCAAATTGTACAGGAGGCGCAAAAAACGTGTTTTGATGATTTTGGGCCATATGCAAATTATGAATTATGCACAACCTTTAAGTGCACGGAGACTTCTAAACTGGTGTTTAATTGACATAATCTAATATTTAAATATTTAAGAAATTGTCCAGGAAAAACTTTTATTTCAGTCTTTTTTCTTGGTTTTATTTTTTTACAAGGTCATCTTTTTCAAACTTAAAAGCTAAATTTAGATACTAATTTGGCTTTTTAGATTGCATCCTTTTGATAGAACGTGTATCATGTATGATACATTGTGATTATCGAAAAAAACCTGTTTTGAAAAAACAATGGGTTACGTTCTTTTTCCTTTTCACAGTCGATATTCTTCATAAAAAATCAATTTGGCGGGTCTGTGGCCAAATGGTCTAGGGTCTTCACTGGCTTTGTAAACGGTCTTCAAGGGTTCAACTCCCAGTACAGACGGTTTTATAAATTGATTTTTGTGGTGTGGAAAATTCGCTCCCACTCCTCCGATCCTAATGATAAGTATATATAGTTATAAGATAACAAGAAGTCTTCTTTTATCTCTCTTTTAAAAAAAAAGGTTGAAAAACTGAATACAAAGCATTTCACATGGAAAAACTTGTGACTAGATAAAATCCATTATGACTCAATATGCCGTACAATGCGCATCGGACATGGCTTAATTTAACCTATTACAATGGAGTTCTACCAAGTAAATGCCAATTCAATCAATTAAAAAGATCTTCCCTTACAAGATACATCTTCACTTAAATACACCTAAATTTGTATGCGCTTCTGATATTGAGGTAAGAAAGTTTAGGTCAATATATTGTATATGAGGCTATTATTTGCAATCCCGGCTCATTTCAAAAATGGTGAAACGTGAACCATGAATGTAACGTAGTAAGTAAAATTTTAACAGAAAATCTCAAAACTGGCTTGAAAACATACAAAATATCATTCCAAATTAATTTAAAACTAAAAATACTTTTAAATTGTACATTATTTTACAAAATGAAATTCAAGCTTTATTTTTCAACCATATTGGAATGAGTCGCTATGAGTAATACCCTCATAGTACAACCACTAACAATCATAACTTATTTGTTTTATTTTAGTTCAGTTAAGACCGTCATGTTGTAAAGCAATACTCAAGAAATTTTGTGGGTCATGAAAACCTTAGCTTATGACAAGAATGGCACGAGTATATTTTTCAACCATACAATATCATTTATTTTAAATTACATGTTTAAAAAACCCACCAACCCACCCTGAGCTGTCAGCTGAAATATGTATGTTGTATAATACTGTTTATTTTTATCTCGTAGTAAGGGAAGTTTGGCTACGGTTATGTTACGTAGAATGAAAGTTGTATTTCTTATTTGGATGCGGGCTTTATGATTTATAGTCTCAAGTACGAAACGGGAAGCCCTGGATGAAGGTATGCTAAGATATTGCGAAAGAAAATATTTTGCAGCACGTTTCGACGTAATCACTATAAATTTAAAAGTATGAATAATTTTCACTCTACCTTTTTAAATCAAAATTAAGCATTTTTAAACATTCAACTTGGTCTATTTTTAGCGAAAATTTTGTTTTGCGACAGTTTTTTCGTTTTTTTTATTAAAAAATAAGAAAGCATGATGTTGCGACTTTTCTATAGCATGTATTACTTAGAAACACGGTTTATTCTAAAATGTTAAATAAATGAAACTTGAATTTCATTTTGTAAAAAAAGTGTACAATTTAAAAGTATTTTTAGTTTTACATTACTTTGGAATGATATTTTGGATGTTGTCAAGCCATGTTTGAAACTGATTTCTAAAAATGCTTTCAATGATTATTTTTATCGTCAAATAACATTAATGTTTCATGTTTCAACAACTTAAAAATGAGCTGGGTTTGCAAGTAATACTCTCATATGTGGCGTATATATATAAGCGGTCAGCTTTAAGTGGGTTAAGTTATATGGAGGCTTCCATATAAAGTTCATTTTTAAAAATCTGTAGAATATCTTCCATAAAAATTGAAAGAAAATCTTACCATACATCCTAATTTTGACGTATATAAATTTTAAACTTTTATTGATTATGTGACGAAATTTTTTTACAGATATTAAAATATTGTAATTTTGATTATACGCAACATTTTTTTGTGTGAACACAGTTGTGAAATAATACAAGGTAAGTGGTCATAGAGATAGGCTGCATGTGACTTAATCGACATCATGAAACATCAGTTCTTTATACCAGGACTGTGGAGTCGGAGTCGGAATCGTGAAAAACGTGCAACTCAGACCTAATTAAAAAAAAACACACTGATGTGTATTTAAACCGAAATTGTCTACACTCTACAGTGTTGACATTAAATGTTTAGCTGACTTACGATGATCTGATGGAATACATATATATAAGTTAAAATTAAATGATCTAAAAATTACACAGCTCTGTTTTATACACAATTTTATAAATCGATTGGAGAATCAATTCACAAAGGTTCTGTCGTGTGAAGGAACAATTTTAACCACTGCGCTATACATTTTTCATTAAAGTTTCCTACCACGCCTAAAAAAATATATTCAACAAAAAATAACATTATTTTATGAAATTAAAGCGTATAATAAAAAAATAGAATCCATATTATGTCACTGTAGAATAAAGTTTTGTTTTGTCAAATAATGGTCTCATTTTAAAAATATTGTGATAAAAATACGAAACTTAATTAATCTATCAAAAAAATATATTGAGTTACGTAATTTGATAACGACTATTTTTTGTACAGATTGTTTTTTCTCATTGGTAGATAATAAACAAAAAGCCAATTTTATTTCATCAGTTAAATGAAATTACAACCAGATATTAAAACGATCTAATTAACAAAACTCGTTTCAGCATCGGTATTTGTTTTCTCATTTCATTTCGATGAATTTTCATTCGAACCTTCTTTTGAAATAAAACTGGGAAAACAAACTAAGTGAAAGCAGGGGAAATGCTGCTATCAGTTTTGCGTTTCACCAAATTGTAAACAGTTAGAATGCATATAAAGTTTTATTGCATTCGAATTCGACAACATAAAATGTGGTTAAGTGTTAGTTGATATTGTAAAAAGTTCATCAGTTCCTAGTTATTTTTCCCCTAACCTTTTGGAAAACAATTTTATTTTTACCTTAAAATCCTTTTTTTAACTGAGCACGCATTTTATAAACGTCAAGATAAGTTTCATTTATCACAAAGCATTATCAACTGATAAAAATATTAATTTGATAAACGCTTATTCATATTAAATTAATCAATACTAATTAATGGTAAGGAGTAACAGACCATTATTAGTTAGATATATATAAAAAGAGTTTAACCATAAAAAGTAATACAAATTAAAAGTAAGTACAATTTAATTACGTTAAAATAAATTGTTGAATACTTATGGAAAAATGGTGTTACAAACAATAGGTTTAAGATTTTAAACAAGAATCTATAAAATATTATATAATTTTACAAATTGTAAATGAATAAAACTCAATTACATATGTGTGAAATTTTAAAAACACCAATACACAGGTAAGAAAGATAAACTGAGCTTTTCGTTCACATTCAGTAAAAAATAAATAATCTCAATGACGATGAATGTAGATTAATATAATTAAAAAAGTATATTTAACTGCTCTCAGGTAAATTAGAAATGTTATTATTTTTTAATAAAACGTTGCATTCATAATTAAAATAGTTAATTCTTATTTTTTTGATTCAGGTCGACAGATTTGCTTTTCTGTATTTTGATATTATCTAAATAGTTTTCGGTTTTTAATTAATACTAGGTATGCATCGAATGTATCTTCAACAACTTAAACAAAAATGAATATTATGCATTGCTTAATCTGAATACTTGTATATTTGTCAACATCTTTGTACAGCAATCAAGTTCTGCTAATTGAGAAATGTGTTTAATTTTTAATTACCGCTACTGAGTAGAATCGACTTATACCTTCTGCTATTTTTTAATAAATTTCTTGATAAAAATATTTTAATCCATAAATGGACGTTTTCAAAAATAAGCTGTGTCCAGCATTTGTCATTTAAAGCGAGGAACTTATAATATTTTGAGATTATTTAAATCCTATAATGTTTTTCTTCGCTGTCTGTTCTGAGAACATTTATGCGTTTTTAAAAACCATTCTTGATTTTTCCAATAAAAACTAGTAGAGATTCTTTTGATGTCATGAATGTTTCAGTAGAAGTTTTCTTTTTTTCGGTATAATATTATGTGCGTAAATCAAACTTTTAATTTTATTAATACGACTCTAAATTATTACATGGTTTGATAAAATAAAACTAATGAAATCATGTCTATAACGCAAGAGAAAGAGCATAAAGTTAAAAATTGCTGATGAAGAAAGAACGAAGCTTAAATACCGTGAAAGTAAAACAATATTGGTTCATATTACATAAACGAACTTTCAATAAATTTATAATGATACTTTAACGGCCTTTGTCATACATTCAATATAAACCTGATATAAAGAGAGATAATGAATCACACAAGATTATATAAAAACAAATTGACTGAAAAAATGCTTATGCTGGCATTGTAGTTTATGTTATCAGTAAGAAAATTAAGTTTGCCATCAGTTTTTTTTCCTCATAAAACCAATATAAAGATCACAAGAGATGTCAATAGTAGCAAGTCCAATGTTATAAACTAATCGCCTCACATTTCCAAATCCTTTTGTACGAAATTCGTTGGCTTCGGTATTTTCTTAAAGATGTTACAAAAGCGGAACGTTTATTTTCCAGGCTATTTTTGCTGGCAAGGATGTGCTCAATAGGTTCATCTATAAACCTTGGGAGTGCAACATAAATCTTTGTTCGGCAACATATTTTCCGCATTTTTTACCAAAGCAGCCTCTTTCCTATGAAACGATTTTATACAGGTGTTTCAGAAAGATGAAGATATTTTAACTCGATTTGACTACGTATACTACTCTAAAACTAAATTATATTTTGTATCAACAAATGTTTTAAAGGTTTTAATGTTTAATTGAGTAGTTCGCGCCTAAACGTCAAAGAATATGATACCTTTATTTAAAAAAGAGAGTTTTTTTGTAAGAAATTGAATACAATTTCTTTATTACTCTTACCACCAAGGTAAAAAATTTAAGATAATAAACGGCTAGTTGTGTATTTCTTACTACATTTGATTTAATTTTCTTTGGAATAAAAGATAAAGGTTTATAATGCTTAAATATAAACTAGCTGTAAGCCCGTTGCCTTCAACGGGGTGGATTTTTTTTCAATATCAAAAATCAGAAATTTACTGGCGCTAAAAATCAAATGTAAATTTATTTACTGAATAAACCATCTAAAGGGTTTATTCAAAAAAAAAATATCTTAATGGAATTTTATGAATGTATATTTGATTGTTATTTGTAAACAAACAAAATAAAAATCAAATTTGTAAATAATATTGTTTATTCAAAATCTGTCGATTCTCATTATTTTTTAAAAAGAAAAGAGAGAATCGAGAAAGAAAACTGACAATATTGAAAATTAATCTAACAATGTGAAACCTATAAGATTTCCCTAAAACTATTGTCTTTTGAGTCGTCGCGCACACTCTTTCTTTCCCTGTTTGTGGTAATTTCAATAACCCATGTTTTTAGAAAAGTTTTATACTTAACTGTCAAACAAGCTATATACAATTGACCATTAGTGATTGTTATTGAAATTCTTCTATCAACTAAATATGAATAAAAAACAAAAGACACTCAAATTACAGCGTTGTCAAGCGCACCGGGTATAAACAATAAACCATTTTACGGCATGAACGAAGCACGGAGACGCATAAAGATTGAAATACCGACATTCGGGAAATGATAGTATGTCAAGTTCAATTTCATGTGTAACTTTTCTGATTATTCGTTGATACTATTTTTTTTTAATTAATGATTACTTAAGTTTACTGTATTAAAATTGTACAAATATATTGTATCACGAATTTAACTCAAATTAAAATATTTTTTTTACATAACACATATTTTTTATAATCACGACAAAGCAATACATTATTTAAGTTTGCAAAATGAGTTTTTACAGACTAGCCTTTTCTTTATTAAAAACAACAAAACATAGTTATAACAAATAAAATATCACTCTCTTATCGTGAATCCATTTTTCGCATAGAAAAATGGTTTATTTTTTGAAACTAACACTAAATAAGAAGACATAAAAAATGCTCCGGCAAAACATGTTCCCATATATATAAAAAAAATCTATATTCCTATACATACTTTAGGTTGTATATTCATGGAAATATTTATGTTTATATTGAATAATATATTCTGATTTATGAGAAGAAAAGAAAAAGATGGTCTCAGTATTATTGTTTTATAAAAAAATTAAGACACTGGAAAATATATTTCGTTTCGATATGAATAAAATTTATCAAAATGAGATTTCTGAACCGAAATTATAAACACGAGTATTTTACATCATATCAAAATGGATTTCAATAAAAATTACGATTTTTATCATGTATCAATGAATATTTATCATTAACAGCATATTTATAAATATAAACTATATAAGAGCTTTTTCTTAGCAATCAGGTGAGTTGGGGTTCAAGTTTTGGTAAGGTCATTGTAAAGTTTATATGTAAAATAGTTAAAAAAGCGTTTTTTCATTAGTGGTAATGCCAAAAAAAAATAATGAAATGATTCAAATCAAATGAATGTTTAACAATCTTAATACCATTGCAGCATGCAAAGTTTTAGGCGTGCGTTATTTTCAATAATATTTTCCATGAAATAAACAAGCCAAATTTATACAAAAATAGTGTCTTTTGTATATTTCAACATTTTTATTTAAATATTTTCGTGGTGAGACTATTTTTATCACATATTTCATTTAAAAAATCGAGATTTACTTGGATCGATCGGCATACCACTAATCTTTTACTAGCCCTAAAATCCATTCTTATTCTCTTAAAAAATATATCATGAATATTTGAATTACAACTAGTTCTTGTAATTGTTTATTTTTTTAGCAACAATAAGTGACTGTGGCTAGATTATACCTTTATTTAAGAAGCGGATAAAACTATAATGATTTACTTAGAAAAAAGTCTAGAAGCTTGTTAGTAATTATCTCAAAAGCCAGTGAAAGGAATCACATAAAAAGGCAGTGATCAAAAACATAATATTATATTCTAACACATACTTATACTACTTTTAGGATGTTCACTGTCAATAATTGTTAGAAAGGTATTATATTCATAAAAACACAGTATTGCTTTGTACTTATTTCTACTTTTATTTAACAAGATCAGGACCGCTTTCGCTCATGGCGAGCAATGAAAACAGACAAAAATTTACTTTATGGATACGTTTGAACGAAAATTTTATCGCGTAACCATGGAGTGATTGCCTATAATTTGCGAAACTAAATAAAAATATATAAAAACAATTATTTCATTTTTTCAGAGCTATTCTATCGTGATTTAAATAGAAAAAAATTATATCGCATAATACTAAAACCCGAATAATTGAACTTATTTTGTCCAACTTGTTTTCGTTTAAATAATAAGAGGCAAAATTATGAAATGTTATTTATTTTAAATCTGGCATATGTTGAATTATATTTTCAATTAAAGTTATCTTTTTATTTAAAATTGACATACGCTTACGCTTAAACATGTACACAATTCGGTGACCGACTTCGATACGGTTTTCATATGAATGAATACTGCACGGACAAAATTGCCATTCTACGTCATAGATTGGCCGCTTGCACAAAAGATCTTGACAGACCAGCATATCCTTGGAAAAGATTGTTTCATCAGATAGCATGTCAACATAACCTACTTTAGCCGGGTTATATTTTACACTGACGCTTAAACGGCGCTATACAACGAAAGCTTGTCTTACAAATTTTCGTTTCATATAAACCCGTTGGTACTTTACTGTTATCTTATTTCGTTTAAAAGTGGAATATACGCGTATTTAATATTACATCGTTTTGCATTTAATTAAAATTTATTTTCTTTCAAATAATATCAGTATTTTTCCACTATTATAGCTGATTTTACTCAATCCCATGGCAAATGCGAACTACTTAAAAAAATAAACATTTTGCGCCATTGTAACATCACTATTGTAAGAATAAAAAATATTATTTACATCTAAGTGTATTTGATTTTCACACAAAACCTTTGATTTATTAACTTTTCCGGTTCTAAGCTCAAGAAATGCGACCCCAATACCCACATTTTCTTCAATATCTATTTTAATATGGGTGATACAATGTTTATAATTAAGGTATTCTTATATTATAGTTTTTTGGACCTTTTTTAGTTTATATAAATACGCGATAACGCGATAAGGCGATAAGCGATCGTTCGTAAGATAGCTGGGCTAAACTCTTCAGTTGCAATTTCATATGTGTGCTGGGATGACGTCTTTTTTACGCGCAACTTAAAATATGATTATTTATTAAAAAACCACGGATTTTTATAAAAAAAAATGTGTGAGGAATGATGCAGAGATATATTTTAAGGCCCTTAGACTATTTTTTTTTGAAATTCATAAGAATAAGGCCAGTAATGAGGAAACCATTGGGGTCTCTGAACGACCCCCATTGGCAAAGAAGTATTTTTCTAGTCTCCGGGCCGCGAGAGTTAAGAAAATATCTCATGCTTTATAACATACTAAAGAATTTAGAATTTTCAGTTATGAGGTATCGCAATTTTACTGAAAGGTATAATATATTGTAAACTAAATTATAATATGGTCAACAGTTAACATGTTATATCAAGTCTACAACATTTTTGTATACAGTTGATGGCAATTTTGACTGTAAGCACTCGTCATTCCTATTTTCAAACTTAAATCATTTACCCAAAAGTAGGCTTAGAAGAGATGCACAGTACATAAATATATAAAATATAACTTATATTTGCCAAAATCATATTTTAGGTTAAAAAATACTGTTTTGAATAAGATAAATTGTCTTCCGGAACTGTAACAAATAGGTGTGGTAACAAATTTAGTGGACTGCAAAGAAAATTTGCTGAAATTTAAATAATCATGCATAATAATAATAACTCCAAATAAACGATGAAGTAATTAATCGTGATGGATTCATATTTATTTGATCAAAGTCAAAAAATGTCACTGGCTTGATTATATTTACTAATTTCTTTTTGTTTTAGTGAATTTAGCATTAGAATTACCTCTTCTAAACCAGTATATGAAGCTAAAGTTGTGATAGTTTAAACATAGTTCTAATGAGAGCGTAAAGCAAAAATAGCTGTCAATCGTATATTTAAAGATAACCATTTTTAACTAAAATGTATAATATATTTTTTTACCTAATGACATAAATGTACATTTGGAAATAAGGGTTGTTTAGTTTGCACTTTATTTTCAGCAATCCTTGTCTTTATATTTTAGTAAAATTGCGATATTTCATAACTGAAAAAAAAAGATTACCGCTACATATGTTATTAAGTATGCGGTATACTAACACTTCCCTTACGGTGCTAAAACATACTTCAAATATGTCGCTGGCCCTTTAAAAACCATGTTTTTTTTTAAAATATATTTTCTGGGTTTTTACCGTCCATCAAAACATGTTTTTTCCTTTGGTTCTTGAAGGGCCAGCCACGTTTCGGAAGTATTTTTTAGTTAATGTTAAACAATATAAAAACATGCAGTTGCACATGCTTTGCACTTTGTTGATTGCTTGGATTTTTTGTAAGAAAGTCTTAAAATGAACGCCTATTATTACTTGCATACAATTTCTGCAAACCACCAGTTTAAAAACACTGATAAAAGCTTACACTAATAAAACACATGGACCATTTAAAAAGGATTTAAAAATGTGTCGAATCGGAAATCATTGTAAGTCACTAGCTCAGCTGAATCTTTTCAAGGAGAAGCATTTGGATCAGTCTTTTCAAAATATTGTAAAGAATCTGTGGAAATCAATAAATATATTGTAATATTATCACAAAAATTTACGGCTTTTTTGCTGAATTACGAACAAGCAAACAGTTTTCTGCAAAATAAATACTAAAATTACAAATAACTTAAGAACGAAAATCCATTTATTCTTTGTATCTTTCAAATGCTAATTAATGCTTCGTAGGTTGAGAAAAATAAATAAACAGTTAAAAATGTAAAAAACAATGCAAAGTAATTATTGTCTCGTCATTGATTGGCAACCTTTTGAAAGGCTGTATAAAATAATGGTCGGTGGGAATTTTTTTTCCAATAATATAATTACAAGTATATTTGCATGTTTATGTATATAAATATATATATTTTTTAAAAACACATATCTATATATATATAATATTTGTACTAGGACTTATTACATGGTATTAAACTTTTTTCAATATTTGTTATATATGCTATTGACTTTTTTTCTAAGGTAAGTTTGTTTTCAAAGTATTCTAGACACATTTCATTTGATTAAATGTTCGCTCACAAGAAAATATTTAAACAAATGCTGAATGACGAAAAAATACTTGCATATTTTCTTGGCAGGTAACGCAAAATGTTGTAGTGGTTAATTTAATTATCCGCGGGTAGTAGGTTGACAACCACTGGTCTATGTTACTTAAATTCATACATATTTTGGTAATTTTAAATTTTTCGAAATACTCTATTAAGGCTTATATTTTGTTTAGGGTTGATTATAAAATTAAATACCTACATAATATCATTTAAAAAATCAAACAAATTTGTTATAATGAAAATCAATATTTGATATATTTTGTCAAAAATACATATACATCAAAACAAAAAGAAAGCAATTTAAAAAAATTACTTTTTGTTATATCGAAGTCACAATTTAAAAACAAATAAGTTACCTGTTATATAAAGCAAATTTTCACCTGCCGGAGCTCTGTCGGATAATTTCAGAGGAAAACTTCGAGCAAAACCAACTATTTTAACTTTGTTTTATTGTTTGTAGTTGAGTATGGAACAATATAACTGAAAACCTTACTATAATCAACGATAAGAGTTTCTATACAACTGAGCCGTCATTGTTATGCTAATGGTACTATCTAGGTAGTTTATCTTGTTTCAAAGAAATAATGAAACGTGATATAATATTTAAAAGAAATACTGAAACAATGCAAAATGATGGATTACTTAAAACAATGTTTGAGTGACATTATTTATTAGGAAATAGTAGCCATTTAACTAAAAATATCTTTTTTTGTACTTATGTCACCAAATAAAAAACAATTCGCGCAGGGAACCATTTTTACATACCAATAGGTAATTTGAACTGATTCTTAAAAAGTATTTTTTCCCTAAAGGAAATATCTTAGCAGAAGTGTTTTTATTATATTTACTTAAATTGCTTAACTTATCTTTTTTGAAGAGGGTAAAGAATGGAAGTTCAAGTCTAGAAAATAACTAGTGGTTGACTTATCACTCTCGCTTCTCCCCGTTAGTTTATTATCTGAAGGGTTGGATGAAATTTTTAGACAATACAAACAACTTTGTATTAGAACAGAAATCGATGGGAAAAATATAATCCGTAATGGGAATTGAACACGTGAGATCCGTCACGAAAACCAACGACGCTTGACTGCTGCGCTACGGACTAGGGTATCCAATCCCGAAGCCTTTTTCCAATCCCGGGATTAAGGGATTGATTTATTTTGAATCCCGGGATCCCGGGATCCCGGGATTGAGATTTTCTCACCGAGGAATTTGAAATCTTCAATTTGCTCTACTTTTTCACGGAAACTCGTTTTTTTTTTTTTTTTGCTCACCAAGGAATTTGAAATCCCCGATTTGGTATACTTTTTCCCAGAATCTCACGAAAACTCGTTTTTTTTTTTTTAGCTCACCGAGGAATTTGAAATCTCCAATTTGCCAATTTCGTGTAAATTTCGAGAATTTGCTCAAAATTTCTCAATCCCGAAATCCCGGGATCGCGGCCATCTCAATCCCGGAATTTCGGGATCAGAAAATTGAACGGGATCCCGGATCCCGGGATTGGATGCCCTACTACGGACCCGTAAAAAATAATTTAAATAAATTGACAATTGACGTATATTAATGTTATACAGTAGGAAAATATTGTTTATGTATACAGAATCATTTTTGTACATTATAACAAGTCGCCGTAATCCAAAATAGAGTATAGTTATTATACCATTTTGAAAGAGACCAATAAATCTTTGATTTAAATAAAAGATAACATTTAATTTTGTATAATGTTTGTCTGTAATTAATAAGATAAATTCTATTCATTGTCTAATAGTTCTAACAATATATTTGGCTAAAATTATTGAGAAAAATCAATTAATTTATACAGATAATATTTTACTTTTCACAGATATTTTCCATAGATTCAACAGTGACTTTGTAGAAATTTGTCATTTCACTGATCGTGCTACTAGAAGTTTTGTTGTCGGAATCAACAAGCCAAACTATTAAAAAGGTTTTGTAAATTTGCGTCGTCATATTATGGCGCGTTGCAGTTTTTTTACGATCAAACTCTGTTATTTCTTAAGCTACAGACTTTCAGCACACTAAAGTGCAACTCACTGAGTCGTAGGTAACTGCCCCCAAGATAATCTCATTACAAAAACTGAACAAACTCATTAAGTCGTTACGCCATGGAAAAAACTGCAAGTACCAGACATATGGTGATGGTGGGATATGGTATTGGTAAGTACAGTGGAACCTCGATTCTTCGTTTTTCAAGGGACCGTAATAAATGAACGAATAATGCGGGAAATCTTCAAATAATGTTTTAAAAATGTTTAATTTTCAAAAAAAATATTTATTTATGTAACTAAATGCAATGTAAAACTATTTGAGCGAAGAAAAATTTTCTACAAAAACGGTCAATCGGGGTAATAATTGGGACGGGGCGATAATATTTAGATCATAGATCGAGGAAATCAGTAAATCAGGGAATCATAAAGTGGAATTATTAAACATTGTTATGACGGAGTTTTGGTCGAAAAATAAACGATCTATGCAAAAAAACGAAGATAGTGAGAACGGTAGATCGAGATTCTACTAAAAAAAACGCGAAACGAAATGCGAGGCAAAACTATTTATGAAAAATATTCAACGAAAACGGTCAATCGGGATAATATTTGTGACGGGACCAAAATATTTGAATGATAGATCGAGGAAAACGGTAAATCGGGGAACGATTAATGCGGGATTCTTTTACATTATTCTTATGGGTGTTTGGCCGGGACTATGAAAAAAAACGATCTATGCGGGAAAACGAACAATGCGAGAACGGTAGATCGGGGTTCCACTGTAATTGCATTATCGTAAGGTTATGTATTTATAAAGTAAATACTAATTCATCATATCCCGGATTGTTTTTGGAATCCTGGAATTTCGGGATTCACATATTTTCAATCCCGGAACTCCGGGGTTTATATATATATATATGGGACTTTTCTCACGTGGAATTCTAAAATTTTGTCTAGTTGCCTGTTTTCACAAACTTATCCAAAAATTTGGATTTCTCATCCTCTATCCCGAAATCTCGGGGATGTAACGTCACAATCTCAGAATTGAGGGATCACAAAATTGGTCGAGATCCCAAGATTGAACGCTCTTCTCAATACTGATTTTAATTTTTAGCTTAAAAAGTTCATTAATTTACAAGTTATTAATCACAATCAATGTTTATTTAATAAATCAATAACAATTTAAAGAGTAATTTTAAAGATTCTGAGAGAAGAAATATATTTTTTACCAATTGAATCACAGTCAGTAGAAAAAGTAAAGTTCACATATATTTTTTTTTAAATTACAACTTAAGAAGATTATTTTTGTATAGCAATAATCAAGTTTTTGATTAATTTACAGTTGAATTGAGATAATTATACTTATCATTTTCTACATGTTTGATAATAGAATTTGTAAATGAAACCAGGAGCGGTTTCTATCGTCTTAAAAATAAAAAATCATATTAAGGTGTTTTTTTTTAGAATAATTAATTTCCACTACAAAAAAAAATTGTGTTACTCAAATTTAAGACCGATTTCAAAATTTTCAAGAAACATTACTTTTTTGGTGTTCAGACTACATAATAGAATATACAAGCAATCATACAATGCTATGTAATGAACTAATTTCGTTTAATTTGAATAATTTTTCGTAAAAATTAAAATATTTTCAAATAATTTTTGTTTTCTACGCACAGAATTTTTTATTATAAATCTTTTTTCTAGTTACATTTTTAATAAATACTGCGGAAAAATATCCAGTCCCAGCTTAATTTAAGCTGTTGAGATTTTTTTAATTAACCATCAATATAATTCAATTTAAATAGCTCTCAAACATAAAAAGGGAGATTACGAAAAATGAGTAGACGGAGTTTTGATTATTCTTTTCTACCTGCCTACCAAATTTAGATTATACTAAATCTCATTAAAAAGTTATTAAACTTTCGTTAATCTCGTTTGCGTAAAACCGAGTGTTCGACCGAATTCGTGAAAATTATGAACGTGCATTTTATTCATGAAGGTTTTTTGCTTCACGGAAGTTTTCTCCAATCAAATTTGTCAAAATGTAATCCAGAAGCTTATTGGAACAACTGCCCTTTTACATTTATTATAATCACTTTTATTCGTCGACTTCCGTGGTCAATTTAGTAAGAACTTTGTCTTAAAAATCTAGCCGGTCTATGTTAAATCCCCAATCCCAGTAAAATCAATATCGAATTTAGATTTTATCCTTGAGTTGATCTCAAATAGCTAATTGATTTTTAACCGAGAGTATGTTGATTGTTTTTTATAATTCAAAATACTTATCACATTTGTGCTAGATATTTCAGGTCATATGGCGCAGTGGTTAGCATTGTTGGTTTCCGTACTGGATCTTACGGGTTCGAGTCCCAGTACGAACAGTATTTTTTCGATCGATTTTAAATTTTTGTTCGAAAGCATGGGTGTTTGTGCTGTCTAAAAATTCCTTCCCACCCTTCCGATGCTTTGATAACTGGGCATAACGAGAGTGATAATTTTACCACTAGTCTTATCCTTCCAATTCTACAACTCTCTTTGAAAAAAAGAGAAGTTGAGTGACTAAGTATCAAACAGTTCTCCCAGAAAAACTTTTTTTAAACCATGTGCATTACAAGTCCACCTTTTCGATAATATAATAAACTGTGAAAAAAATATATCAACAGAAATCATTTTTTTTACGAACGCTGCAAGATATTAAGTAACCTAACCTCTTTTGTAACTCTGCTCTTGTATACTCCGTTTTATATTAACACAAATCAATAACGTCACTTAAATCTTATTTATAATATAATATACCATATTCACTTTAATCTTTTCAACAAATAAAAACAACTAGGATAATATGAGTGCGTTATCTTTTAATCGATAAGAAAATCACTCACTAAGATTACTACAATTACTACAAGACCCCCAAAGAAGTAAATGGGTATATAAAATAATGTCAAATTGATATTAAAATATAAATTTCACGTTTATCTATATCCTGAAAACTTGTGTCACTTCAAACATCCAGCAAAGTTGCGGTATTTCAAAGCTTCTTTTAGAAGTAGAAAATGTTACGTGTTTTAGGCGTCTACTAATCCATGCGTTAAATATATCCTGCCTAGTAACAGCGATGAGTTTTGATAAATCTGAGAATGTCTGGCACACCGTAGAGGTTAAGTGAGGATGTGCTAACGCGGTCAAATGTCATCTTCTCCCACAGGGTCCAAAACCATTCATTAAAAATAATGGCAACCTACTTTTTTCTATTAATTACGTCTGGCTTTTAATACGTGTATGACGAAAATAATCAAAGAATAACCAGTAAAGTTTGAAAAAAATCCGTTCTCTCAAAATGTTTTCAGCTTTGACCTTACTGTTTTTTTTAAATACTATATCAAACGATAGCACAAAAATTTTTTTTTACATAGTTTAAAATCTAGACAGTTGAACGTTTCGTGAAAGAATATGTTTTAAAGTAAATGTCACTGTTTGTGTCAGAAGAGTGAAAAGGGTAACTTTATCTTACACGTGAGCTATGTTTCTCTAAACCAATTCAAATCGTGTAGAAAATTATATTGCCCTCGGTTATCTAAAATACGAGTGAAAGAAGGTCTTAGAAAAATAAAATGTAATTGATATCATTAGAATGTTGGGAATACATTTTTAACAGCGGCATAAAAATAATTGTCGATAACATATGGCTTTTCCAAACATTTAATATGACTTACATTTAATTTGGAAACCGATAATTATTATATATTTTAATTATTGTTCCGTGCTACTTTTTTAATTGAATTTGAGAACATTTTTTATGAAAATAAAATATTTTATTTCGATACATTTATTTATTCTTTCATCATACTTGTGAACGTTTCGAGGATTAATTTTTCATTATCTGCTTTAGAATATTCTCTGAAAGTAAGCGTTGTATTGTATAGTACGTGTAACGTTGTTCAATTTATTGTTTACATCTCATCTTAAAAATACAAAAATGATGCTACAAAAATATATGTTTTAAGCTGACTGCCGATGGACCATTTTAACATTGACTGTTAAACTTAATATGTACTAAAAATCGATCATGACACATTTTGAGTTGACAACTCGTGCTGTATCCAATGGAAATTTTTGACAATGATTGCGTACTCCGCTATTTGTTAGAATTCCTTTTAAAGTATACATTCCTTAATAGATATTTATTACAAAAATATTATTAAGTAAATTTCATTCCATAAAAGAGCCCTTAATAAATGTTCACAAATAACTCGATTTTGAGGAAATACTAGCAACAGCATGCAGAGATTTGTCGATAACTTGTAAAATATGTCGAATGTGAATGAAAATGCGATGGGAATTCCGCTGTATTTTTGATAGAAAGTGCCATTGGGTTTTACATATATGTATGTTTATTTATTTGCATTTACATTATATTCCCTGGTTTTCAAAAAGCATTTGATCATAAAGGTATAATATACAAATCTTTATTGACTCTTGTATTAAAAATACAATAACAAAGTAAACACATTTGAGCAGTTGCTAATCATATTTTTATTTTTAAATAAAAAAGTCATATATTTTACTAGAGTAATTTTATTAAAATTTGATGACGATGGCAGACAATTTATTGCACACCTTGAACAACACCTTCACAATAAAGATGTTTTTTCAATTTTAATTCTTTGAAAAAATGCAATAAATTAAAATAATAAAATAAAATACAAATTTGAATCGTTCAAATTATGTACATTCACACAGATTTTGTCACTAACGACCCGGGTTTCGCCTTTCGGCATCTTCAGGCGTTCAAATGCACGGATGAACTTGAACGGACGCTTAGTAAATGAATGTTTCGTGTGTATATAATAAATAAATGTATTAACGAGTTTAAGCCCAAAAAGGGATAAGCCTATGGGAATGCCCACATATTTGAGTAGTGAGTGGTTTTAAGAATTATATTTATTTATTTGTCGGAAAAGGTTTTATGATTATATTTATATATAGGGTATAGAAGTGGAGAAGCCGGCAAGTTAAGTTTAATAAAATACATTTTTTAATAAACAAAATAACGACTGTTTTTATTTAATTTTATTTAAAAATATAAAAATACTGAAATATAAGGTTTTTATTTTTTAATGTCAATAACATATTAAAATGTTAATAACATGTTAAATATAACATCAGTTCTTAATGCGTATTAATTTATTAACGATGCTTTAATTTATGGCAAAACGAATCGTGTACCTAATAACCTATAGGATATATTACTAGAAACTCATGTAACATGTTTTAATGTCAGCTGACATATAAGTCTCTCATTATAATTAATATAATAATGTAACCTTAGTGTATTAACGTTCTTATATATTTATTGCTAACAAGACAACTTTAATACCAAGAATTTCTATTATATTTCTTATACCTAATTCTAGGAACATATATAATACAAAGAAATTAAGTGAGTAATAAGTGCCATCGTCAGGTGAGTAATACATAATAATCTTGTTTGAAATAGTTTTACAGCTTAACGACCGTGGGCGCGTATTTGAGTCTTTGAAAAACAAAGGTTGCTGGCCGGCGGACACATATATGCGTATAGGCGAAGTATCTGGAAGCTAAGAAAATTAAATTTTGTAAAGATATCTCAATTTGCTTACAAATTATAGTGAATTTAGTAAAATTATAATTTTTGCGAAATTTTATTAAAAAAAAAACGTGCGGTCGTTAAGCTATTAAAATATAGTCTCAGCGATTCCTTTATAAAACACATTTTATTTAAGAAATTAAACATAATATTAATACCAGAACACCTATTATTTTATTAAATATTTTATTTTTCATTAAAAACCTGAGCACGTGTTAACCTAAACGATAAAAGCATAATTTATTTTAGAATGATATAATTTTGCCATCGGAGTGTATTCAAATTTATAATAAACACAAGTAAGAAACAAAGGATACTGGCATGACAGGAGCGGAAACAAATCAATGGTGGGTAGCAGAGAATACTGGAGGTTTTTTTTAAAAACGTTCAGTCTCAACTTTTGACGGAAAAGCATTGTACATAGTAATAATTTCACAAACAATTGGTAATATAAATATGAAAAGTTGACACTTGACACATTGAAAATTATTTCTTTGTGATAGACTTCTTATAAACAAAAAAACTGATGTGCAATTAAATTAATGCTATGATTAAAACGCGATAGATAATTAACAATGACGAGAATTTTTCCGATAAGATTATTAAAATCAAAAACAATTTTAAGTTATTAAATAATAAAACAATCTTTTCAAGGGAATGTATGTTATATTATAAAAAATCCAAAAATATTTCAGTCTACACAAAAAACTATTAAAGTTTTTATTTTAATATGAATTTACTGGTCATATAATAAAAGTATAATATTCTTCTTGCGTTCTTATAAAATTTTACGGGAAAAACTATGATATGAAAAAAGCTAAGCGTCCTTAATTTATAAACTTTTTTATGCCTGACAGTTGAGGAAGACATACGTCATAACATAATTATCCCGCTTATCTATTAGGAAGCCTCACAAAAACAAGCCACCATAATTTCTAATTTTATTATGTGACTTCTGAAAATAAAGGAATATTAGGTTAACTTATGAAAAAGGCCAGCTTTTTTACTCATTATCATTGTGAGTGTAAAAGAAAAATGTTAGCAAGATTAATTGTACTGGGCTTGACTTTTTTCAATTACATCTCTAATGGTCCACAACGAAAAACGAAGAAAAATTGTTGGATTTTTTGTTGTTTCCCTTTTGCGCTGTTACATTTTCCTCACATTTTATGAAGAACTTTTTTAAGCAACTGAAAAGTGGCAATTTTTACTTTTTACTTGTTAATATTTTTATATTCTACAATTTGTGTTTTGATAAAGTAATTAATTTGTTTTTATTTCGCCACAAATTTTGTATTCCAGTTTATTACTCGGCTGTTTTTATAATTCATTATTCGAATGTTTTTGCGTTGTATGTTCTTAATTGATTTACTAGTGTTATATTTTATTTATATAAAGGGGCCCTTGGCGCAGCGGTCAACGTCGTTGGCTTCGGCAAGTCCCAGTATGGGCAGCATTTTTTAACTTGGTCTATTTTTACTTGATCAGTCATTTTGTATGCAATACTAAGTATAATGCGTATCTGTTTATTGAGAACTTACCGTAGCGGTAAAGTTAAGTTTAATCTAAACGTAAACTTTTAGCATTTGGGATAGTGTGGTATTTGATCAAACTAAAAGATATTGGCATTGCATAAGAACAGGTAAATCGTTTGACGGGTGAAAGTCTACCCTGAAAGTGTCGCCAAGATGTATGTAGTTAAGCTATGAAGAAGTTTTTGGTGACATATTTGACCAATCTGAAATATTTCATTCGTCAATTTATTAACAGTTATATTTTTAACAGCTTCGTTTATAGATAAAATACTTTTTATTTTAATGACTTTTAAAAGTGTAGGAATTTGACTGAAGATGTTAATTAAAATTTCCTTTCAAAGTGGAAATGAAAATAAACATATTGTTCTATTTCTAGGTGATAGAGTTCTGGATGAACCTTAGCAGCCTTAATCAATCTTCCATACTCCATTCCTCCACCCTTCTACGCCAGTTGTTGATCTCCAGCACTCTCAGGTCTAATGACACCGTTCATCCAGCAAAGTCGCATTCTTTTTACATTTCGTCTTTGTCGAAAATAAAAATATAAGTCAAAATATCACTCGGCTTTTAAAATACGGATGACGATCAAGATTATTTTAAATTTGTTTTGATATTAATTATAAATTAAATTGCTTGATGATGCCGAAAACCGACTGTCATTTTTAGTGACAAAATGCATGGAAATTATACAAAAAAATTAATTTTAAATTATACATAAGATTAATATTTTTTATGTTAAAAATCAAAATCATTTTGGTTTTGATATCGACGGAAAATATGTTTGCAAAACAAAAATGTTGTAATGAACGACATTTCTGAATCTTTTGGTTTTCTGCAAAAGAATTCTAAGAAAATCTTGTTAACCTTACGTACCTACATGATTCCTTGTTTATTGTTTTATCACATTAAGAATTGCCTTTAAATAGGTATGCTTTACATAAAATACTTATGTGGCATTATTTTTTATTTGAATGAATATAAAAACAACCGAAAAAATGAGTTGTTTTCTAAGAAAGTCAAATATGAAAATAAATACTGATAAATTGATTGATATTGAATTGTTTTTAAACATTTTTTTGAATCATGTCTTTTTTATTATAAAACAATTTATCTTTTATATAAATAAATTTTCTTTGGCATCTGTGCTGTATACAATGCGCACATAAATACAGAATCTAATGAAAATCGACCACGAGACGGAAAACAAAATAAAAACGATGGAACTCTTAATGCAATGGAAACGGTACGCTGTAAAAGAGAGAAAACCAATATTTGGCGATAGGAATTGCACAGTTTGTGTTGATACTTTAAAAAGTAGGTACACATTAAAACGGCCAAGCGCACCTGGGACTTGAAACAGCTTGGGAAAAGTTTCACATTTAATTGAAGAGTTTCGAATGAATGAATTAACAAAAAATGATTCGATAATTTAAAACTTTGTTAAAAAAACAGCATACGTTTGAATTAGTGAAACGAATCCACATTTAACTTTAATATACAATTCTCATAGCGTAGATTTTTTATGAAAATTATTGACAACCTTGCATTTATACATTTAGGCTACCAGAAAAAGTAAAACATTGTTTTAAGCACACGATGCTAATTGGTATTTATTTTTTACATATATGTAAGCTACATATATTCTATGAAGAGCATATAGCCTCTATTCTTCAAGAACTGGCAGTAGTTGCTAAACCTCTCTTTTTCGAAGAAAGGGAAATATAATGATATGACTAGAACAGCAGTAGTGAGTTAACTGACCGTATTTATATTTTTAAACTATGACCACACTTAACTTTGAGTAAACAGACTCCTTGTGAAATTACCTCAAGAGGCTTATGTTGGTTGTTACGCAATAGTTATCATATTATAATACGAAAAAATATGTTTTTTTTTTGTATTTAATAGTTCATTTATTAAATAATGATGTTTTATTTTGATACTCATGAATCTCTAGCAAGTGTTCTCATAGTAATGTGATCTTAGGTGGATGAGATCCGTTCTTTAAAAATGAGTTTCATTTATTGGTAAGATACAAAAGAAAAAAAAAACGTTACAAACATTTGTTTAATATATCAAAATTAGACTGAGGATTTCTACTTAATATTGGGGTGTGATCTGTGTTGTTACCATGGAAAATCGCAGTGTGGAGTATATTGCCTCTTTATAGATCTTTCAGAAGAACAAATAATTTGAAAGTACCAAGAACTGCATGAGTAATGTGCTTTATAACGCTCTCACTTTGTCAACACTTTAGTAAGACTAAAGCTTTGATAATGATAAAAGTGTAATTACGTAAGTTTGACCATTGAAACCTCAAACTGGTATTTAATTTCAATTGGAACTAGGTGAGCAAAATTGTTACTTTTTTTTAACAATTTTTTTTAAGAAAATCCACTAAACATCTTATATGTACATAAAATTGTTCTAAAATAGTCGTTTTATCTCTACCATCATCGCTCTGCACCACTAACAAAAAGCTTAAGTGCAAGTGTATGCTCAGCAACTTCATTATCTTTCAGATTAAATGTTGCCGTCAATCCTCTCAAAGACAGATTATATGACTAAAGGATGTTATCCAGCCAGTGTGTATATGCTGTGAATTTTCTGGGGATAATGAGGAAAATTGCCATTTTAAAAACAAATTCTTGAATATCAGCCCCGTGCTAGGTGCACCTGTCAGAAACCTTTTCCCAAAAAACACATTATTTAAACTAGAGCTAATTTTTATGATAAACCTGGTAGATCCACAAGAATAACCCCTTTATACTTGATAGCTGTTTTAGGACCATTCCCTTCTCTTAATAATTAATGCTTCGCCATTCTTGACCCTTTGTCATGGAATTCTACATTATCATCAATATCAATCGAGCATAATATATTTATATTTAAAAATACTGCAATTCTACAAAAAAAACTACACAACTTGAGACGTTTATTTTTTTTATTTTACTGATTTTTTAAATATTATTTGATAACTTTTATGGTAATATTATTCAGTTACGATAAATTACGCCGCTAAAAGTTTTGGCAAGTCCGTTTCGCAGCTGCCAAGGAAGGAGTCAGCAGACTTCCGGCCACCTGAATAATGGATGTTGGTGTATCGAAAATGCAACTAGGCTACTGTTATATTCCAGCGGAAACTTGCTTTAGTCTCTTTGGAGAGTGCCATATTTTGAGAGGTTTTAAAGGTAACGCCACACCTGCAAATTGTTAGTCAGAACATGATAGTCGATCAACTGAACAACATTCTCTAAACTACAATACACTGTTGTAAAAAAACGAAATTTTTAAGGTTGATAGATGTTTCTGTAACGTGATTTTTGATTGGTGGATTTAAAAAAATATACTATTGGCTGATGTCATGTTATGTTATGTGATGTTATAATTTTTCCACTTTATCCCTTGAGTTAAAGAACACAACAATATTGATAATATTGTTTTCTACTCTTGAATACAAATATTTATTGCTAGATAATATCGCGGATTTTAAATTAAGTAATACAACGCAAATTTATTGAAATAAGAGGGAATTTAAGACATCCGACACGTATATGATGCCTTAGAACAAAAATATCAAAATCGATAAAAAAAACGATAGTGAAAATAAATATTCATATGCACATATATTGTCCAAATAAACAAAGAATTATAATTTTGATAGTTATATAAAATATAAAAAAATATATATTTATATTTCATTATATACGGCCATGAGAGCATTAATTTTTAAGTGAAATTATTTATTTAGTAGGTTATTTTTGATCCATTCCCATATGTTTCAAAAATACTTATTTTTCCAATGTTTGATATTTCATAGCCGCTCACCTTATCGTTTGTATATTTGTTGCACTATACCTCATAAGAGATAAAAAAAATCCAAGTTATCCAAGATGTAAACCAAATAATGATGTTTAACTACTCAAAAAATACTTTTGTATTAAGGCAAATTAAAAGCTTTAGCCAATGGTGTTCGATTTCACGAGCGAAATTGGTTTGGTAAGAAGTTTTTTTTTACTTTCCAAAGAAATTGGTCCAATATTGCCTGAGTGGGCCGATGCACATTTTTCTCCGCCAGATTCGTTGGAAAGATCGTTGAAATTAATTATGTCGTTAAGAAACGAGGCTTGCTCCAGTAATGAGCTTTCAGTCGCAACTTTCAATCGAGAAAAAGCTAAAGTTTCCATAAATACAAAAGTCCAAGATGGGGCGCAGGCTGTATTAACTTTGTCACTCCATTACTGTCGCAAGCTATCATTAGTTTTCTTTATCCACGATTCAGTGGCATTCGAATTTCGATTTTCAATCCATTTAACTTCCTATAAGTAGTTTAAACAATCATATTTGTTTTGTACCCTTTGATTTAAAAATAGTTTATTACTAATATTATTGTATTATAATTTCTTCTTACTTTTAAAAATATGTTTAAATTTATGTGATTTATTTATGTGCCAAATTACTGTGTGTAAAAAAAACACGATTTAAACACGAAAGATTGTTAAACTTTGAGTTACGATTGCAATTGTAAAATAACTTATGTCAATAATCTTCGTATTATAAAAGATACCAGACATAGTTTTGTGTGCAAAAACAAATAAACGTTAAGTCTTAAAATAGAAAAATGAATTGAATATGCCATTTTAACTACAATACAAATTATTTGTGGAAATTAGTAATAGAACCAATCAAATCAGTTTTGTTAAATCAATAAACTTCGAGATGAAACGTTTTATAAATGCAAATCTTGTTTTGGCTTCCTTAAAAATCCCAACGAATTTTGAATAATTTAAGTATTAAAAACATTGTTTTTAATTATTAGAATTTTCTATGTATCAATTGAAAAAAAATGTTTCAATAATTGTATTTACAATATGCGACGTGAAAAAATAGTTTTTAAATAATCCAACTATCCAACATGAGCTACGTATTTAGGTTTGTTTTGAAATAATAGTTAACATATTGATTAAAATTATGTCCACATTTTTAAAGACTTTAAATATTCGATGCTCTTAATAAAACAATTTAACTTATACATAGCTTCTTATAAAAAATAAAAGAAATGAAAGGTTTTCTAAGAAAAATATTGACAAGTCTAAATAAATAATACTTTACACTTGATTAATTTATAACACTTGAAAATGATCTAATGTTCTTAAAAGATCTTATGTATAATTTGCAATAATGTTATTAAAATCGTCAAAAAAATAACATTTTGAATTGAATTTCTCACCTTGTTTGATAAACACCACTGTCACTACATACTTATCTTCAGAAAGAGGCTTCTTTTTAATGATAGTCTTCTAAGAAAGCAATAAAATGCCTTCACAATTTCCGGCGATTGCATCTTGTGAATGCTTAATGGTAACAATTTAGCTTTGCTATTGATTTTACTGAAATAAAGTGTCTCATTGTAACTAACTTCGTCTATCATTATTTTCCTATGATTTATTACTAGAAATCGTTTCTTGACAACTTTACTAACGGACATTACAGAGAATTTTTAGTCTATCCCTTAACTAATTATTTTCAAAATAATTATTGTCTCATTTTACTTTTTTATGAATTATAATTTATTTCTTCACACTTAAATGATTTTTTTATCGTATTTTTGAATAAGATAATTATATTTCAATCTTTCCATTTTTATGTTATTTTATATTTTAAAAAAATAGTAACACACTAAATCTGAAGAAATTCCATGCTTATGATAAAAAACTATTCCATATACAAATTTGTCCATACAATAATCTTCCGGACATTAATTTTCATTAAAAATATATGAACACCGATTTATTCGTACATCTTCCTTGGACATTTTTGAACAAGGAGTAGGTAAAAGGCATTTTTTTAAATTAAAATCATTGTTTACTTTTTATGTTAAACGTCTTATATTTTGTCAAATATTTTTCAGATTGGAAACGAGCAAAATTTTTACTTAATTGTTTAATGTACATATATGAATTGTTTATAATTGCAAATATGTGTTTTATTAATATTTAAAAATAAAATGTGGTGTTTTTAGTGAAACAGACGACATTTCTGGATTCCGTGAAGTAATTAATTAACACGGTTTGTCCCAAGTCTTTATTCAATAATACCATGAGGAATTTCTATTTGATATTTATTTTAAAAAAACATTGTCTCTGACAAAAAACAGAATCTATTAGTTATATGCCTATATAAAATAAATGAAATCGTGATCAATTTATTAGCTCATTTTAACTTGAAAAATACTCAATATTTACAGACAAGAACTTTTAATGTATTCCTTGATATATATGTATATAAAAAACTAAAAAACATAAATATTATCACAAAAAATACTAAATATTCTGTGTCCGAATGTTTTTTTATACGGAAAAGTCTGCGTATGGAAGAATAGGTGTACAAAGTTTTCTTGTTCAGAAGAATTGTGGAAACTAAATCTTGTGAAAAAGTACGTTTCTAATACACAATGATTAAATTTCATATTGTCAGATGACTTTTTTATTCCAACAACTCAAAATTACAAAGAAGAAGACAAATACTTTAATGCTATACATCAGAAAACATATGTGAAAAATTTACATCAAATCTTGTGAATCGCCATATTGGAATGTGGCGGAGATAGCTTTGCAATCGTTTTATGTGTCAAGTTGACAGAATTTTGTTGCTAGCTATTTTCCAATAAACGGATTCCGATAACCGGCCACTGCTGCATTTGTGTGCATCCTGACTGTAGATGCATTCGCCAGCATTCAGTTTATTGTACAAGACCAATGCAGTCTTGCAACACACTGCACCAGTAAATTTTGGTGTTGAAGGGGGTGATACATTCTAAGGCCATCTTATTGACAGTCCTGTTTTATTTTCGATCAGACTCAAATTGATATTAGAATTACATGTTTACAAACTTTGTATTGATTTTTTTTTGTTTTATATTATAACAGTTACAACTACATAGTTATTTGAATATTTACTCTAAATTGATCATCGTTGGAAAAATTAAATACATACATTTAAGCTTTAATCATTGTTTAAGAACTATTTAAGAACAATTAAAAAATCCTCAAAAGAATTTTGTAGATGTAAATTATGTAAGACCATATTTAAAAGCTGTGCCGATAATACTGAAAATTAAATTTCCTTTTTCTAGTATTTCGGTGGCGGTATTAATTCAGCGACTACTGTGTAAAAAAAATAATTTTAATTTTAAAGTATAAATGAAAATTTGTATTTATATTGATTCTTAAACAATTCGTTACTGTTATGTATTATATTTCATGTAAAAGAACGGCTTTAAATTGTAATGCTTCTTTATAAAACATATTCTTTGAGAATTTTAAATTGTTTGCTTCCAAGTATTACTATACGTCATACTTTTGTAACAGAAGCAGTGTGTATCTTATTTTTAAGTAAAGGTGGTAAACATAATATTTTAGTTTGAATTTAAAACTGTAAACATAATTCTTACTATTTAGTAAAGCAAAATTTAAGTAAATATATCAAATAAAAATATTGTAAAAAAATGTTGTAATAGTAATTAAAAATGAAAGATTAGTGAAGCAAAACATCGCATATGATATCATGAAAGTTATCAAGTATGCGTGAAAAAAACCATAAAAAAACATTATATAAATAAACAAAATTCGTGTTTTATTGTAATTCGAATACATGAATTCGGAACTATGTGATTTTTTACCGAGAAATTCTAAAAATATCTAAGGTTCATTAAACTGACAAATAACAAATTTTACACGAATTTCCAGTCGTTTTTCAAATAAATGAAATTTCGTTAGTGTATTAGACTATGAAATTATATGGTATATTAATAAAATGATAACTATTTGACAAGTGGTTGGCTATAATCAAATCTATCTCAAACGTTTTTTTTTACTAAATATACCATCCTAAATTACGTTTAATATTTATTTTCAATCTCATGCCGTCTTATGAATCATCGATATACTATAGGTTTTCTAGCTTTTTGGGTACATGGCCTCTTTCTGGTCTCATATTTGTTCGTGGTGGCCCCCATTCCTGTTTTTTATATAAGCATATTGGTCTTGGGGACTCGGAGTGAGAAATTTAAAGATTCCAAAATAAATTTTAATTTTTTGAAAATTTTTCTCTCTGGCAGATTTCATTTTTTTCTTTGGCCCCCTTCGATGCCGAGATGCCAAGATGCCGAGAGGCGAAACCTGGGTCGTGTTCGACCAAGAATTTTATGGAAGTTTACAAAATCAAAATGAAAATAATTCTAAATTATTATTGAATTTCCATTTCCAACACCATCAGTCGAAACTTTACTTAAAATTCAAGTAGAATGAAGAAAATTCACCTTTCTAGTCGAAAAAATTCTGCATATGTAATATGATATGCTGCGCCTGTGTGGTCGAGTGGTCAACGGTGTTGGCTTCGGCTACAGAGGGCCCGGGTTCAAATCCCGGTACGGACAGTTTTATAAATTGATTTTTCAATCGATTTATGAATTTCTGTTCAAAGGCATGGATGTATGTGATGTCTTGAATTCCCCCCTCTCACCTTTCCTATCCTATGAACGGGGCGTATCGACAGCGATTAGCTTACCACTAATCCTGTCCTAGCCTTATCCTTCTATCCCTACTCTCTTTAGAAAAAGAGAGGTTGAGCAACTGAGTAACAAGCAGTTCTCGTAGAAACACTTCTGTTGAGATAAACTCCATTAGGAGTCCATATGCTCCACATTGGGAGCGGACATGGTTAAAAAAAATATGATATGCAAGGCCTTTGTATTTTTTGGCTGCCTAAAATTATTTTGAATGATTTTCTGTTTTTGATTTTGGCAAGTAATAGTTTTTGGCCCTGCTGCCAATGGCCATCGATATAACCACTATACTGCCGCTCTAAACTTTACCATTGACCGGGAATATAGCTTTTGTATTGGACATGACATGCATAAATGCATTTTGGTATTTAAGTGGATGCAGTAATACTCTTGAATGATGTAGTAAACGTTTACATCCATTGTTTGAAACACTAACATCAAAATATTATAATAAGTATAGGTTTCTTTATTTTGTAAATATAAAATAAAATTATTTATAAAATAGTGTCTGATTTCGTTTTCTCAGTAAATTATGATAAATAAGTTGTCAGTGATATATCAAAATTATCAGAAGAAAATTATTATCCAATGTGAAGTAGCTATATTTTAGTTTCAATTTTAATTCTATAGATATAAAACCATGTGTCTGAAGAACAGCAATTGAAAGTGAAAAGTCTAATAAAAAATCTTGACTAGATTAAGTTCAAATTAAACTTTTTTACATCAAAAGAATTGCATTTTCTGAATCAAAGATCCTAAATAAACGCTTAATTCGATCTTTTGGAAAGATAAAAGGTGAAAATAACGAGAATAAAAGTCGTTTTATAATGTCAAGCTGATCTTAGATGATTGATTTTAAGACTAAGCCCTCGGTGAATACTTAGGGGAAAATTTATCAAAGACATTAAATCCGTACTTATATATTTGAGCGCTATTTTGATTGCATGCATAAAAAAAAACTTGATTAAATATTTAAAATCTTTTCTCGTTTTTATAGCTGTTGAAATAAAATGCTATTTGACATATCGAAAAGCATGATTGTCTTAGAATTCTTTTGAAACACTCCACTAATAACATATTTAGAATTAAAAATATGAATGCTTCAATAACCTGTGATATAATTATTATTTATTCTGGAACATATCAATACTAATAAAATTCCTTAATTCAAAATTTAATAAAACATCGCGAACAATATATGTAATGGTTTCTAATGATTTAAAATTTGATTTTGGTTAATTTTCAATACTAAAATCCTGATATTTTTCATTTAAACACCGGTGTTTCAGTATTAAAAAAAAAACACTTTTAACAGCGGAATCTTGGTTTTGGTGAAACCAATATGGCAATCCTGAACACGCATGTCTGAATTAAAATGAATAAACAATTGACTTTGGTATTGTTGGGATTTGAAAACCAATCTGATTGCTGAGGTAAATTTTTTTCCACGCAACCTAAGAGGCTGATGATGTCACTGTAAGATAGAATAAAACTTTCAAAAATTTTTGTCACTAAAGTCCCGGATTTCACCTTTTGGCATCTTCTTGTGTTCAAGTGAACAGATGAACATGAACTTACGGTTAATAAATGAATGTATCAACAGCTTAAATTATAAATCTTGTAGCTGAAAGCGATCGCAAATAAATTTGTGGAATTGTGAAAAAAAGTACTATATGTACTTTCACAAATATCCACCAAGAATTAACAGTTTGCAAGTTTAAAAGATTTTATTATATACATCATATTTATTTTTTTATAAACAGTAAAATGTACTACAGTAACCAGTTACATAACAAAAACCGTATAACACAAGGGATTTGTTAAAGAGCCATAGAAAGCTTTAAATAAGAATATATGTAGGTGAAGCATGAAATAGCAACTTTTAAGCTGATCGAGAAATGTTAGGTCTCTTATTAGTTCTCGATAAACAGATTCTGTAAAGATTTCTTTGAAGAATCCATATATTCAGCTTAGTGAGCAACCATGATGATGTATCATAAGGTATATGTATCATGAGGAATAAATGACATGACGGATTTACGTAAATTTAAATTCTTTTTGAGTTTATATATAATATCTTTTTTAAAATTCATTATAATTCACTGTAATGTTTATTGAAGGCTCTCATTTATGGCAGCTTTTGAATTTGTAAATATACACTTTCAAATATAAAATTTATTTTCAATTCTTATAGTACACTTCTTTGAATATGCTTGCTATGTAAATACAAAATAAAAAAAACCTTGAATAGAAATGACTTCATTAAATATACTAAAAATTTCAATCAGTCTAAAAAATAGATA
Source organism: Himalopsyche tibetana (assembly GCA_030503985.1). Lineage (NCBI taxonomy): Eukaryota > Metazoa > Arthropoda > Insecta > Trichoptera > Rhyacophilidae > Himalopsyche > Himalopsyche tibetana. The sequence goes on along the minus strand of JAPJYX010000015.1, from coordinate 14,022,714 downwards.
TTTGAAAAAAATATATGCTTAATCGACAATAATCTAAACACAGTATAGGTAGTGTTTTTTATATTTCAGACTTTTTTACAAAGCGTAAAAGAATACACGAATAAATTTCAATTTCAATTGCTAAAAAAACATTGCATTAATCTTCTAAATTCAAACGTGAGGTGAAAAATTCGATTATCTCAACTATTATTGCCAAAAATTTCAAGCTGCGAAAGTTTTCCATCAAAAATCTCATTAAGTTTTTTTGCTGCGTGTCGATTGAAAAAAAAATAATGAATGACTACCTTTCAAGAGAATAATTATATTTTGATGGTTACTACATTTTTTCCTTTCAATTTTTTTTTTGAATATCATTCAACTTCTTTTAAGCAGCAAACTGTTTCAAATAATGTGTTTTGTGAAGTATCTCGTTATAAGTCGTATTGTTTTTAAATATCTTAAAAGTAAATACAGAGTGAAGGCCATTTATTTAATTACGATTTTAGCAAATCGTTATATATTATTGAACACAATATGATTTCATAACACAATTTGATTGTCAGATTTGTGGTAGAGTGGTCAAAGTTATTGGCTGTGGTTATAGTGCTAACGGATTCAAACCCCCAGTACGGATGATTTTTATAAATTATTTTTTCGATTGATTTATGGAATTTTGTCTAAAATCATGAATCTTTGAAATTCCCTCTTACCTATCCAATCCCAAAAACGAGGCATTTATTAAAACAGTGAATTAAACACTAGTCCTGTCATGGTTCTATCTTTTTATTCATCAATCTCTTTAAAAAGTGTGGTTGAGTTACTGAGTATCGTAAAGCTAAATAAATTAAAATTTCTTATGAATTATATTATAAGTTAATATGTTCAAAAAATATTTATTACACAATCTGACTAAAACGACCGAAGCAAATAAAGACTAGACATATTTGAAATGTGGCCTGATTGGTTTTAAAATTTTTGTATCGTTGCTATCGTAAAGTATTCACAAAAGTGAGTAATAAATAACAAAAGTGAATTATGAATTACTTAAAAAAATATTAAGCATTGTCAATGCGTTTAAAGTCAAAAAATATCAGCTCGAAAAACAGATACATCTGGAAAATACATGTTGGTGATCTTAAATTAAAAAAATTAAAATCTAGATTTTAAATTAACCTTACTGGGAGAGCCAAGTTCATACTTACTGGATCCCAGAGGGCAAAAAAAAATGATACTAGTTTTATTTACACTCATCAGAATAATATGTTTTAATGATAAATTATAAATAATAAAAGAATTAATTTTAACTGATTTTAGTTCATACACAATAAAATTGTGTCAAATGTGTGTGTTACTGTTTTAATTATGAAGCAATATGATCAAGAGGGAGACATTAAAACGTTTAATAATTATGTCCAAAAGGTGGATTTACCTTTATCAAAAAAGTACCAACGATGAAAGCGCTTTATTTTTGTATAGTTAGTCGGATAAAAAATAATGTTTTAAATAGTTAACTTTTCATGTTCTAAGCTCAAGAAATGCGACCCCAATACCCACATTTTCTTAAATATCTATTTTAACATGGGTGATACAATGTTTATAATTAAGGTATTCTTATATCATAGTTTTTTGGACCTTTTGTAGAAGAAAAAAATATATTCGATCGCTAGTTCCGTCTCTATTGAATAAACATAAAAGAAAAAATTCAACTAAATAAAAAAGATCCTCAAAGTAGAACAAAAAACGAATTGATGTGTACGAAGTTAATGATAATAATTTATGTATCCTCGAATACTATTCTCAAAAAATACACAATATCTTACTTACATCGATGCCTCAATTTCTATAAGTTCTGGCAACATGAGAAGGCGCGATAAGCGGTCGCTCGTAGCATTTGCAATGATTGGTGGGCTAAATCTCGTCAGTTGCGATTTCATATGTGTGCTGGGTGACGCCTTTTTTACACGCAACTTAAAATATGATTATTTATTTTAAAAAACACGGATTTTCATAAAAAAAAATGTATGAGGAATGATGCAGAAAGATATTTTAAAGCTCTCAGGCTATTTATTTTTTTGAAATTCATAAGAATAAGGCCAATAATTAGGAAACCACTGTGGTCCCTAAGCGACCCTCCATCAGAAGAGAGGTATTTTTCTAGTCTCCGAGCCGCGAGAGTTATTTGTAAAGTTCATTAAGAAAAATCTATATTTTAAAACAAATGAATTTTCAATATTTAAAAGCTGGTCACGAAGTCCCGGTGTTGATAGTAAGACGTTCCCGTGATGCGGGATTAAATAGTTGCTCGGGATCCCATGATTAAAAACTCTAGTTGATTCTTAATATTCTGTGAAAACCATTAAGCCGCATCGGATTGAAGTACTTTACGAATATATACGAGATAAATAGTACATGTACAATCGAATGGTTGTTTTTGATACATTTATTTATTCAGAAAAAACCGTAATTTTAAGAATTACAAAAGTCTTTAAGGAAACCCTTTATTTTTGACAAATCTTCGATTAATCACAACAACGAAAAAACTTCTCTTTAATATGCTTTTTATCAAGATAAAGTTTTTCAAAAAAAATACTGCTCGTAATCGTTTTTGCTTCACAAAGATAAACTGATGCTTCTTATAGACATTAAATCTAATTATTCAAATGATTTCCAACAGATTCAGATTTATTTATTTTACTAAGATGTATTAATTGAACTGACAGAACTCTAAATTATTGTTATTTAATTTAATTAGTAATGTAGGAGTTTTTAGACGATCGCCATCGAGTTTTTCTCGGTGTCAAAGCATTTCTGCGAAGGCAAACTTTCAGCAGCTTTTGAATAATGTTCAAAGACGTCCGCTCAGGCCTGTAAGCCTGCAAATCTCAGCTAAAAATCCTCTTTTTAAGTACAAGGTGTTTATAAATATTTTTTATTTGATAACATTATGTAAAATGTGTAATTTAAAATATTATAATATTTTTAATCATCTAATCATCCTTATCCATTAGACCTTAAAATATTCAAGGTTTATTTACAGCATAAAATCTCTTACAAATACAAAACGAATGTTACATGTTTTTGATGATGTTTTAATTTTCCATCTTACTCAATTAACTTAATAGATAAATACCATATCTGCTTATAAAATATGACAGTAAATTTTAAATAAATTGAAACAATACCTCTTAAGATTTAAAAAAACGTATCTGTTATGTTAATAAACACAAGTAAAATAAACAAAAATATTAATAAAAAATGGCTGTTTATTAAAATAAAAATAATGAATTATTTAAAATCAATTAACATTAAATGTATGTAATAATTAGCTACTTTTCATAAAATACCATACCACGGTTTTCTTTATATGAAACGACTATTGTAGAATAAGAATAATTTAAATATTATGTTTATAAAAGCTTACCAAAAATTTTGAAAGTGTCACAATTCTTGTACTAAGTCACTTTGCATAGTAATTGATTCATATATTTTAACCTTAAAGTGTTAAAGTGAAATAAAAATGATTAAAAAAAATATATTTTAAATGAAAAAAATAAACATACACATACCCGCAATTTTATTTTTCAGATATTCAACCTTTTCATAGAAAATACAGTGGAAAAAGGACTTAAACAAAAAAAATGCAATTTACTTTGCAATCTACTACGTTTGTAGTTGGTAGCTGAATAGATATCTCATTTGCGTTCATTCTCTTTGGTTGCGACGCTTGCAATCGTATATTCACAAACAAAGACGTTCTTAGATTGCCTTCCCAATCATTTTTTATTTGAATCCATAGTATTTGCGTTTTGTCCTATCTACTCAGTTATGTAGGAGAAGTGATTAGTTTTCTCATAGTCTTTGTTTAATCCTATATAATTAATTATAAGGCTTCTTAAATAAGGATATTTTTAGTAATTCCTTATTTATTTGACACAAATTTATATTTTAAAAAAGAGAAAAATATTAATAATATCTTGACAGATATTTTGGGACGTAAATATTTTTCGCTGACGTCATGGCCTCGTTTCATTTGTTCCGTTTCATAAATAGGTTTTATTGATATTTTTCAGGTATAACACAGTTTGTCAACAACGTGTAAAAGAAAATTACACCAAACTCGTTGGGCAAAACAAGAGTAGCTCAAAACCAAAGCCAACCGTTTCCTGGCGCACTCCGTTACGGAAGTATTTTCTAAAGAAATCATTTAAAAGAACAAAGCTTCAAAGAAGCTTTCCGAGATAATTTACGTATTTTGTTTCCATAAAATTATGTCGATTGCTTATAATGAAAATAATATCTTTGAAATAATAATTTTAAACTCCAGTTTACTGTGACGTAAAGTAAATATTTGTTTACGCATTAAACACCATTATTATTGTACATTAATTTTAAATATTCTTGAAGAGAGACTTAAAACCGTTTGGCTTACTTTTAAAAGAACAGTAACACATGCCTATATTTATGATTTAAATATTTTTATATAACAGAAATTTATAAATATTTATTTCTAAAATTATAAAAAGGTTAAGTTCAATGTACTTTTATAACAGAAAACTCGTAGCATTCACAGGGCTCATGATTCAATTCCTGAAAATATTATTAATTGAATTGGAATTTACTTAGTAGAACTACATTATAACACCGTGAAAACAATGAATTTTAGCTCTACAAAAATTTTAATTGTTGATAGCTATATCGGCTTGACGCCCTTATCAGAACTAATATTGATATCAAATGAAGATTTTCTTAATATGATATCAAGGGTGAAATTTCAGTGGTGTCTTTTACTATTTATTTGAACATATTTATTTATTTTTTGAAAATTATCTGATGTTTTGTTTGCTCTCATGATAAATGTCATTTTAATTATGAGAAACTATTTTTTTTTAAATTTTGTTTTACCCTTTACCCGCGTCACCAAATTTAGCGAGCATGCCCTATACGCGGCTGCTTTTTTGCGGATTTTGTTATCGCGTTGTTGACTGTAAATATAGGTTGCAATATTTTTTCAACAAATCAAATTTGTTAATTGCCACCCAAAGTAACTTTTTCAATAATAGAATACAATATATTTCTTGTATTTTCGACTTAAATCAACAATAATCATTCTTCATACAATTGCAGCGTGACGTCGCAATATTGCAAAATATCGCCACGCGCGACCGAGAACACTGCGCACCACCATACCATGCTTATAATATTAAATTCTCGGAACAATTTCAATTTCACCCGCACTCGCTTATTTACATTATCCAAAATCTTGCATTAGTGACGTATGTTCACGGCGTGTTCTAGAAATAAATTATTTTAGCCTATATTGAATCCTTTTTGACTAATGCCATCTATTGAATTTAATAAAATATACATTTAGTAATATTTTCAACCAAGTTATACAATTTTAACACAACAGATAGCTCTTATATAGGGTTTGAAATTTCCATGACATCTATACGTGTCATGCACGATGAGAGCATGTTCACTAGGACATGCATAGCGGTCATACGCGATGAGAAGGTTAATACAATTTAGCTTAATTCACATGAAAAAAAACATATTAAATCACAGTAGGAACTAAAATATATATAAAATGGAAGTCAATTATTTTGTCCAATTTTACTGTTTTGTCATTTTATAAGACTGATTCTTATAGTCACTTTATAAATAATGCAACAAATATAATTTAAATTATAAAAAAACGTCAAAAAAACAAGTGTTAACATGTCAAATCAAAAATACCGTGGAATTTGTATTTAAATTTAAGTAAATAATCATTTCTTTTTCAAAACAAACATTGAACTTTTTCTATAGAGCTTTCATGCCTGGGGTGAGTTTTCTTCAAAGGCATTTTTATTTACAAGTGCGTATACAATTTGATCGATTTTTACAAATGGCTCTTCACCCTTTCAAGAATTCCATCCCTTAGATCGACCTTCAATAATTTCACCAAAAGATTCCTCTTTTTATATAATATTGTAAATAGAAGATTGATGTGCCTTTAATATTTTATGAAAAGATCATTTTTCAATGTGCAGAAAAGAGAAATATAGTACATCTCTATCATTTAAAAAAGTATTATCTATATACTGAAATCCTTTTGGGGGCTTGAAACCTCACTTTAATAAAACAACATAACAGAAAAATCTTACAAAATAAGTACCTTAAATTTGACTGTACATTTTTCAAAATTAAGTCAAAATTTGTTTCAAAATACAAATGTTACGCTATCGGAAAATTGTTTTCCATATAATGTACAAAAGGGAGAGAATTTTTTCGATGCCTCATATAAATACAACTGATATTTTTTAATCGATCTCTGATCTCATTGTAGAGTCTGGAGGTATGTCAACATATTTTTTTCTAGGAGAACTGTTACTCAGTCGCTCAACCTCACTTTTTTCAACATGGAGTTGAAGGGAATGAAGGATAAAGCTAGAACAAATGTAGTGGTTGGCTAATTGCTATTGCTACGCCCAGTTTTAAGTGAATTGACATCACAAGCACCTAGTCTTTGATCACAACTTTGAATAGAGTAATTCTCAAATTTACTGTGATCTTACCTGGAATCAAACCCAGATGTGCGTGATTGGTAGAGTAAGCTCTAACCAACTGAACCACAGCATGTAATAGCACAGCAACCAACTATTTGTTCATCAGTTGCTCAGTATCCTGTTTTTTTAAAGAAAATAGGTATATAAGTATTAGAATTAATACAAAACTGAAGATTGACATTGTAGAAGAGAACTTTTACTATCTTTTACACACACAGGTATAATGTTATAATAAAAAAAATATGAATTACTGACAGTACTTTCTATCGACGTAAGTATATATTTGACAAATTAACAAGCATAGAAACAATACTCAAAAATACTAAAATTCATTTGTTTGCTTGAACTTAATTTATTTATATCCTAATTTCTGTATTACGCTTTATATATTTCAACCACTTTGTGGTCGTATGTTACATGAAACTATTAGAGTAAAATAAAAATAAGTTTATATACATACAATTTTTTTACATACATACATGGGTACTTGAGAAAGCGTAATTATTTCTTTTATTCTGCTCTACTTTTAATACAAAAACGTGATGGAAGTTTTATGACTTAGCTGTCACTTTAAAAGCTTTTGAATAGTCATGTAAATGACCTCTTAAGCAGAATTTTGCACTTAACTTTAAACATAAAACTATAAAAGGGTACTTAATATTTTAAAAATTGGTCGACAATACTTTATACATTTTTTTCTACAAAACTTTTTCATAGCAGCACTTATGAAGAAATAAATATCAGGCATTTATTTTCACACACAAAATTAATATATCAAGCAACATTACTTTTACCAATTTTACATTATTAGGTAACCCATTTATTTTATCCTGAAAGGACAGTTAAATCACTTTCATTTCTCGTCTATCAAAAATATTTCAATTGTACAGAATGCGTATAAGCAAACATCTTGTAAGCTCATTATGCTAATAATTCATACTTTTTAACTTATTTTCAAATGGCTTATCATCTTTTTTGCACCCTGACCTTTGTGCGCGGGTTCTAGCGCGCCAATGTTAGCTCGCTGACATTAGCGCTCTGGGATTAGCGCGCAGTACATCCCCGACTTCAGCGCGTGGGATCTTAACGCGCCGACAGTAGCGCGCAAAATAATATTATTTTGTATTGATGAGTGTTCGTTCAAAGAAATTTACCTACCTTAGATTAGTTGATCCAAAATTACATTTTATTTTAAATTAATTGGTACTTTTATTGGCAATTTCTCACGGAGCAAGACCATATAGAGTTGATAATTCAAAGATATAAATCTGGCTTCAGGCAACTAAATTGCCCAAAACCTAAATACGCTAAATTATATACAAGATTGGAAGCGGTCATTCCAATTTCCAACATACAAAGTTGCCAGTAAATTAGATTTTTAATAGATGTCGCTAATAACTTTGAAATTTAAATTTGTATGTATGGTCGAGTGGTTAACGTTGTTGGCTTTGGCTACGGAGGGCCCGGGTTCAAATCCCGGTACGGACAGTTTTTATAAATTGATTTTTCAATCGATTTATGAATTTCTGTTCAGAGGCATGGATGTATGTGATGTCTTGAATTCCCCTCTTTCACCCATCCTATCCTATGAACGGGGCGTACCGAGAGCGATTAGCTTACCACTAATCCTGTCCTAGCCCTATTCTTCTATCCCTACTCTCTTTGAAAAAAGAGAGGTTGAGCAACTGAGTAACAAACAGTTCTCGTAGAAACACTTCTGTTGAGATAAACTCCATTAGGAGTCCATATGCTCCACATTGGGAGCGGACATGGTTTAAAAAAATATATTTATATGTGTGTGTTTTTGACTGCTTAAACTTAGTTACGTTTTATTTTGATTTAAATTTTTCTTATGTAATTTATAGTAATTTGTGTTTTTTTTTCCATGTATATAATGAATTAATATATTCATATGTTAAAATAATAAATTGCGCACTAACTTTGGCACGCAAACGTCCACGCGCAAAACGTTCCGCGAGCAAAGGTCGCCGCATCATCTTTTTTGTATCCATGTATTTAATAAAGATCAAATTCCATAATGTAGAATTGCTTAAATTTAAAGCTTAAAAAATACGTGATTATAAATTGGTTACATGTTTATAATGTCCGAATATCCCTCTCATCCATCTGGTCTTAAAAATTAAGTCTAGCGAGAGTAAAAAGCCAAGCAATATTCCTAATCAAACCTTACCCTTCTATCCTCTTCTGTCTTAAAACAGAGGTTGTACAACTTAGTACTAAGCAGTTTTTGTAAAAAGCTCCTGTTTAGGTAAGCTTTATTGGGAGTTCGTGTGCTTTACATTGAGAGCAAACCTTCTCAGAAAAGTTGATAATCCGTGCAACTTATTTTAGTGATATGAAATTTTGTATTTTAGAATTATTTTGTTAAGCCCCTCAAAAAAACACTTGTAAGTCTATTTCATTTCGATTTGATTCAATTCTATCACGCCACTTAATTTAAATGCCCCTAGACTAGGAGAACCAATATCCTGGCGGAAATTGGAGCAGCAATATGAAAAACGTACCCTAATCGAAACGATCAATCGTCTATTTTCGATTATAAGTTGGCTTTTGACAGCTGAAAAACAAATTTCGTCCCCAAAATTGAACTTTATCAACAGAATGGTGTTCTGTTTTTAGAAGTAGTGGTTTTTATTGTATATTGAGAAAATATAAATATAATATTTTACAGTAGTATCACAGAAACATACCAAACACCAGCATTGAATAAAAAAATGTTATTTATTAACACTAGAACTTGCACTACATATAAAACTTTTAAGAATACTTCAAAACTATTATAAGAGTGTTCGTAGAAAAATATCGCAAGCAAATTATTAAACAATTATTGTCAACGGGTCACTTTAAAATATAATAATCTTATTATACTATTAAATTCAGTTTATTCGTAACGTTTAAATATTTTAAAGTTATTTGCATTCATGAAGATGAATGTCGAATCGTTTGTTTTCTTATTGTGATAGCTTTGTCAACAGCACTCAGTTTATCAAAGAATGTCCTTGAAGTAATTCTTAGAAATTGCTCGAACATGTATACCAACTTAACATAATCCAATAAAAGATATTCTAGTATTGGGGTGGGCGTGTTTAAATATAACACACCCTTCAAGTTGAGATCATTACACCAAGCAATTCCTGGTAAAAAGACAACATGTCTATAAATAAATGGTTATAATTTTCTTCGAATCAATAATCAAATATTGTTTATTGATCCATAAAAATTATTACTCGAGTTTTCCTTGCGTAAAATATTCGTCTAAAATAAACATGCGTTAAAGTTTAGAACATTTAATTCCAGACCCTTCCTCTGATTCCAAGATCTCGGAGCCATATTTCATGTTTTTAATATAAAATCATTTTTTTAATAGGACATGTTATTTCTAATTTGGATACAAAAAATAGCTGGCATTACAGTTAACGGTCCAAGTGAGATTTTTTATATTATGTTTAAACCACAGACGATAGGGATCAATTTGAGGAGAAGATGTATCACAAACACCCATGCCCAAGATCTCAAATTAAAATTCAAAAATAATTATTTTGCCCCAAAAAATATATGATCGTAACTAAATTCTGTATAACTTATAGAAAATATGAAAAGGAGTAAAATCATTTTTGAATGTATATAAACAATCTCAGACCACTGACGGGATTTTTTTTATTATAAAAACATATCGGGAAGCATTTAAATTTTAAATTTGATTTTATACATGTTATAGAGAATCCCAAAATCCAAGAATCGGTATTAAAAAGATCATAGCTTTACGAGATCCCGGGATCGGATGCTTTAGTCATGCAGTAAAAAATAAGACCGTCTAAACTTACCCTTGGAAGTGGTTGAGAAAACATATAGTTAACTACATCGGACACCTTTAGTACTTTGTTTATCGATCAGAAAGTAAAAACACACCATTGCTGATTCTCACCAATGTAGTGGTAGAGGTCTTGAGTATCTGTGATATTGAAAATGGTTTTTTGGGAAAACGCTGCGATGTCAAACATTTTTTTCAATTAATCGCGGGTTGATTTAAAATTTAAATGTATAAAAGAACTTTGTGACTTTATTCTATTTTATTTATTTAGCACGTTTTTTGAATATTTTATGATATTCTTTATAGACTTTTTAAAGACTTTAACTGAGATCAGAAAATCTTTCATTCTACCTTACACTTTTCGTCTAAATGAAACGAGACAAAAGAATAAATTAGGTAGGGGAAGAGGGTTACAAAACTACAGTGTTATTAAAAATAAAAACTCATTTTTAAATATTGTTTTTGTCAATTTTTTAAAAATAAAATCTATTTTATTTTGTTGTTTTTGGTTTTTCGTTTACCAGGTGCTTCACTTGTTAAGTGGTGTTTTCTGTTAACAACTGATATAGTTCAAGCACGAAAATAACTTTCTTCTTACAAATTCTTTTACACTGAGAACTTAGTGAAGTTTGAATTGAAAACTATCAGTTTTATTGTCATTTTTACTTAACCAAGATGAAAGCTCAAACTTCACAAAAGGAAAACAAATAAAACCAATTAGACAATGTAGGTAGACATTCAAAAATATTAGTATTTAACCCATTGTTTTCTTTACGACTTGTTTTTCGTATTTTAAATGGTGTTTGAAGTGGAATATTTTTTATAACAAACATCAATCTACATAGGTTTCAGAAATTCTTTTGGATGGGCTTATGCGAATATTTTTGCAGTCAGGCAAAGAACTATTTAAGATATAATACTATTTAAAGCTGAGTATCACATTACAACAGAAGAAGCTTCATTAAAAAGTCTACACATACTTTTCAATCACTCATGAATAGAGAATCCAATCCCGAGCCAAAATGTTGATCCCGGGATCCCGGGACTGGTCTCGGGATCAGTGCATTTAAAAAAAAATAAAAAATGATAATATTGGTGAAAAATAATTTAAAAAAAATATTGTATATTATATTACCAGCTTTAAGCTGCCAATACATTACCAAAAAGCTCTCTTCATCTCAGGTATTTGCAATGTAGAGATGAATATATGGATTTTTTAATTACTCGTAAAAAATAAGCGAAATCATTATTAAACTAACTTAATATGCATACATTATGTAAAAATGCGTAATATAACTTAAAAAGGTTAATTTCGATAGCTGAAAAAAGCAACTACCTACTTCAGACTGCAAGAATGAAGATTTCTAAAATTGTCGTCTATATACATACATTCTTAATAATTTTATTAAAGTAAATAGACGTTATTTAAATATTTAAATATTCCCAGAATACCAAACCATCGATTGTTTTGCCATTTAATCAAAGGTTTCGGTTTACGGTACAAAATGAATGTGTATGAACAATAAATTCTGCAAAAAAACACCATTGATATCTGGTAACATTCATTGATGTAGAGAACAAAGCGAAAAATAAATTTAAAAAATATCGAAATGTGAAGCTTTATAATAACAAACAATAAATATTGTCGACAAATGCATTCAAATACAGTACAAGTGCGTATAATGCATTGAAGAAATTTAATAATTGGCATCAAGTTACCTTTTCTACGGCAACTCGCTCTTATCGTAAACTCTTATCGCAAAGATAAAGTCTTAATAGTAAAATTGGGCATTGTTTATTGCATATGCTTGAACTACCGACTAGAAAACCAACACGTTTCTGTTTTAAAATCAATCCTGAAAGTTTCGGTATCATGTCTTCTAATCCCGGGATTGAAATGTATCGAAAACTGTACGGGATCTCGGGATTGGATTCCCTTCTCATGAAAGTCAGTGAGAAAATAAGCTTGCAAAAACAAAGTAAATTCTTGAACCTTACTCGAGAGACAGGAGTATAATGGTATTCAGTTCATTAGGCATTCTAGTAAATAAACAGTCGGTAAACTTAAAGGCTTTGTATTTAAGTGATTGAATTGGCATTTATTTGGCAGAACTCCATCACAATGAGGTAAAAATATCATAATACAATTTTTCATAAAATTAGTTTATATCTATTTCAGCATGCGATATTATCAGAACTTTTCGAACTTGTTCTAATGATGGCGTACACCGAAATAGCTATAAACTAATAATATTTTTATAAAAAATTATAGAACTTAATGCTTTAACATTTTCACCGTATTCGTATATTTGATTTGATTAACAAAGGTAAGTTTTACGGTGTCAAAGTCATTATATTTAAAAAACAAAATACTCATTTGTACTAATTCCATCTTTATGTTTTAAGATCATGACAAATTTCGCAAATAACGAGAATCATTAACTGAACATTGAATTTTTTTGTCAAATGATAATGCTCGTCATGAGCGAATACAGACTTGAACTTATTAAATAGAAGTGGAATTAGCACAAATGAGTATTTTATTTTTTTAATATAAAAAGGTAAATTTTGAATGATACTTATAGATTTAAATTATTAATAAAAAATCTCTACCGCTTGCTTGTTGGGTACTTGACAGAACATATTAAAAACATTTTTGCTTTGATACCAGAAGATTGCATTTTTTTTTAAATATAAACAAAATATACAAGTCACCGTGTCATTGAGGCGACTATAATTCAAGCCTCCTTCGCGGGCACACCGGGCACACCTTCCGTATGCAATTTAAATGTCAAAATTGCTTGAATAATGGACATATTATATTGTCCTGGCGGGAACCCGGTGTCTTCATCGCGTTCATATTTTTGGCTCATTCTTTCGTACTACAAACGAAGGTGGTAACTGAAATATTTTACTCGGCGGCTCTCTATATCGTTCCATTATACAAACGTCTTATTATTTTCGCTTAATTGTTCCTCGCGGCATACTTTTAGTAACTACAAGAAAAAAATCTCTTTACAAAAACAAAATTTGTAGACATGTTAACTCAAAATTTGTTGCAACGGTGGCATGTTTAAATTCAAATTTTAATCATTCAAATTGTGTGCACTCTCACACGTTGTTTCATTAATAGCTTTATTTTCATCATTCGGCATCTCCAGGCGCTTACGTCCGCAAATGAATAAAAGTAATGTACAATGGAATAAAATTTTATTCATCTATAGTGGACCCCCAATTACGCTACCTCGAATTACGCGCCAAATAGACATATTCGCCAGAAATCCCCCAATTGCACGGGTGCATTCCACTTTTGTTGCTACCGTACATTGTCAAGTGACTGTCTGTGTGTTAAATACAGTCAAACGTTGGCGAGCTTCTGTTTATTCAGCACGTGCCAGGCTTTACACACAGCCAGGCGGCTGTCTGTGTAGTGCATACAGTCAAACTTTGGCAAATATGCTTTTTTGCATTTTTCGCGAAAAAAAGCGTAACCACTAATTTTGTATGAGATTCACTCCCCCACGCGACACCCAATCACGTGGTCCAAACTTCGGCGTAAATGGGGGTTTTACTGTATATTTACGATATAATTACCAAGCGTTAGTTCAAGTTCATTCGTGAGCCAGCACAAGTGAAGATACCGAAAAGCACTAGCGCGCAAGACTAGTAATTTTCAATAAAAAAAATATTTATTTTAATAATAAAAATACACGAAAAAATAAATATAATTTTAAAAAAAACAACAGTGGAATGTCATTATTTATATTATATTTTTTTTTTCCAATCGATAAAACTTTCTTTGATGTGTTTGTAAAAGTATCAACTAATTTTAAATACGATGTAGTTTTATCAGAAAAGTTATCTAAGATAAGTAAATATCATAGAATGAGCAGCGCACAATACACAATAGTCTCATATTGCGCTAAAATGTCGCTGTGCTTATGTTGGAGTGCTGACAAAACGTTCAGTAGTGTACCAAATTTAAACGATTCGCTGGTTATTTTATTGACAAAAATATTCTGATACCAAATTATTCTTTCTTTTAATTGTATAATAGAGTTTTGGTAAATCAAGAATCAAATAAGTTTATATATTGAATAAGCATTTACTTAGCAAGAAAATTTTTAAGCTAAATTCATGTCACGGGTTCGAATCCTAGTACGGACAGATTTATAAATTGATTTTTTAATCAATTTATGAATTTCTGTTCGATGCCATGTAAGTATGTGATGTCTTGAATTTCCCCTTCCCATCCTATCTTATGAACGGTATGGAGAGCGACTAGCTAACCACTAGTCTTGTCCTATGTGTATCCTTCTATTCCTACTCTCTTTGAAAAAAGAGAGGTTGAGCAACTGAGTAACAAACAGTTCTCGTAGAAACACTTCTGTTGAGATAAACACCGTTAGGAGATCGATTCCACATTGGGAGCGGACATGGTAAAAAAAAAATCATGTTGGTTGAACAACCAAATTTTTATTTTAAAATACATAAATTTTCATATCATTTATTGGAAAATCATTTTCTCACGAGCAGTCAAGGTTATTTTAAAATAAGGTGAAGTAATTAAGTTTATTCATTTATTATTATCTTAATTAATAAGTTTTGAGATCCTCCTATATTCAAATGATAATTTTACAAGTTTTTTATTCATTTATTGAAATACATTTTTATATTAATTAAGATTAAAAAGTCAAAAATGTTTTAAACATGATTTTAAATAAAATTTACAGTCCTAAAATATATTTCAAATATTTTCAATAAACTTTGGTATTTCGTAAAAACAACAATGAAAATAAATTTATTGTGTTCCAGACTGTTTGGCTTCTTAAAATAATTTTGAATTTATTTTTCTCTCTGTTTTGAAGAAAAATTCAACGTGATTATTCTTACTTTATGAAAGTAATTTTGTAAAGTCAACAAGTGAAAAAAAAACACTCAGAGAATTCGAGGATGTTTTCTTTGAATTTTGTATTTTCTAACCAAAATCAATCTTCTAGTATCAACAAAACCACCGTTTATATTCTGTGTAAAATTAACAAGAAAATAAACACAAGCATTAGGCTTATTTTTATTGGTTTTTTTTTTGCATTATTTACAGTTGAAACAAAAACACATTTATATACATTTAACGTGTAAAACATGTTGTCTTAAAAGTATTAAAAAATAAAAGTATCTTGTGGGATTAGTTTAATACATTTTAATGTTATGTTAATTATTAAAAAAAAAATCGATTGCTTTGTAGTTGAAAAATAATCGATTTTTAAGAAAAGTATTCCGGAGACTCAAAATACTAGTAAATAAATATGTATACGAGTAACAAAAACCTTACTCCCGAGGTCATGCTTTTCAATATAATTATATTCTTAAATGTCAGGCATCATATTTTTTTACGCTTAATAAATATGAATCCTCTCAACTCACCACGTGGCATTCGTTATAAGAGACGTTTTTTAAACAATTTTGGCAAAAAACGAGTCGAAGCAAGTTTGACACAATATTGATTAACTTATGTCAAATGTGAATTTTTAAAGCTTTATACTTTAGACAAACTTAATTTAATACTTTTGAGACTACAAAACAAAATAAATCTCAACTTTCTATTAGAGTTAATTTTGAAATTAAAGTTTTAAGTAGACTCAATTCTATGTAAGCAACCACGATTTTCTTATAAAAAATTACCAAACTTATATTTAATAGTTAAAAGATGGGTCAACTCTGTATTGGGTCATGAATATGGGGAGTAAATTCGTTTATTTTCTTGATCGTATTGCGTTATTGCGACCTTGAAAAGGCGGCTGCATACACATAACGAATGGTGATAGAATAATACTTTCAAGAAGCTTTATACATATCGACTGTGGAAAGAAAAAAGGACGTAACCCACACAAAGCAAATTTTACAGGAGATACAAAAAAACGTTTTTTGATGATTTTAGGCTAAAAGTAAATTATAAAATATACACAACCCTGAAATGCACGGTGACTGATAAACTGGTTTATTATTGACTTTGCCTAATATTAATTCAATAAATTGTTCAAGAAAAAACTTTTTTTATTTTTTTTTTCCTGATCGTAATTTTCACAGACCCTTTTTTTCAAACTTAAAAGATAAATTTAAATACTTATTCGGCATTTTAAGCTTACATCCTTTTGATAGAACGTGTGATAAGCGAAAAAAGCTGTTTTGAAAAAACTGTGGGTTACGTCTTTTTTTTCCTTTCCACAGTCGATATATATATAAATTACAGATTTTTATTTTTTACTCTTTCAAATTGGGAGGTTTTAAGACCAATGCAACGGAAATATTTATTCAACGGCAAATGGACTTGTATAATACGAGATAAAAGTGAACAAAAGACTACGACATTCATTATATTTATAGAATGGTTATTGGAAAATTTAAATATAAAATAATCCAAAAATTTAAAAAAAAAAAATGACTTGGCCGATCGTCATTTGTGTTTCTTAATTATTCTATTAATTTAAGAAAATACGTAATTTATTAGGACATGTGAAAAGATCATAAAGTTTAACTGGTAAACAATTACATATTGGCAGCAAAATATTGCAGTTTCAATATTCTTTACCTTAAATTAAAAACACATATACTTTATAACTTTGCACACCATTTTGCTGAGTCAAACGATTTAACAGTCGAATTTGATGTTAATTCATCCATAACTTGAATAATAATATGAAATATTTTTTTTACGATTTATAAATTGCGCATCAATTACAACTTGGTAGGCTTAAAACGTTGATAGCATCAAAAACAGCTATGTTTTCTAATGGCGTAGATAAGCATTAATTAACATGTAAATAAAATATGCAGTAAGCTCTTCACGAATTTCTAACGCTTCCGGTAGTCATTAAGCTCATTAGTCCATAATTATGTTGTTAGACAGAAACGCTTTGTGATAAAAACACTTTGATATACTTAATTTTAAATAATATTATATCCAAAATATATTGTCTGGCAATATTCTTAATAAATTATAACGCACTCAAAAATTAACACTGTCGAAGCTATACATGGCTATTTTTGATAAAGATTGTCTTTTAGTATTTAAAAGCTCATTCGGTACTCGCACCACCGCTTTTGAAGAATATTATTTTAAAACAACTAGTTGTCAATCGTTTGACAAGTCAGGTCTATTTTCGAGTTGTAAACATCGTCGACTTTGGTTGAGTAGCACACGGGACAGAATCTCAGTTCAGAAAGATATTTAAATTGATTTATTGATATCTTCTTATAATTTTACAATAAGGCCTAGAGAGAGCAATTAGCTTACCACTAGCCCTTAGTATTACGAGTTATATTTTATAAAGAAATATTGAGCAATTGACTGACAAAAAGTTCTCGTAGAAAAACTTCTGTCGAAATAAATTCCATAAGTTGTCATTGCTTGGAAATAACGCTATAAGACATTCTTATTTGGTTTCAATCCCACTATCAACAATTTTAGTAGGTATTTTTTTAATAAGTTTATAGTCTTTTTTTACAAATGTAATGTCTGTGGTAATTAAATACTATCCATCACTCATCTGATTAAAAAAATGATACGAAGCAACAGCAATAAGCTTATTAAAAACGTCATGCTTTCTGTAAAAAAATTGAGTTGCTGAATATCAAATAAAACTCCTAAAAAACTTTTGTCTATAAAAAAAATAATTAACAAATTAATACATAAGTAAAAGAATCACTCAAATATAAAATATAAATATTCATATATATAAAACCTTAGTGTTTTACAAAAATTCAAAGTATTTTTTATGTTATACGTAAATAAATGACATCATTTTCTCTGTCGAAGTTCTCCTAAAAGCTTCCTACTGGGCAAGTTTACGGTTACAAAGTGCCGGATATCTTTTTACCTGTTTTACTACCTTTGTTTCAATTACAACATAATTTGAGCATGAAAATGACAGTAAAATATTTTATGAGCACTTTATGCTAAAGTGCAAAATATCGGCTCGTGAAACTAAAAAGAAAAATACCGACCAAAATGACATCTCTTGAACAGGAATTGGCAAGCTTTTCTCATCACATTTTACGGTCGTTGTTCTATTAAAAAGCTTGGAAAATACTACTAAAAAATGTATACAATTTTCCGCTGTGGCTGTGATGAGAAAATTATTTTTCTTTTATATTGACTGTGGAAAGGAAAAAAAACGTTACTCACAGATTTTTCAAAACAGCGTTTTTTTGATATTTACAATGTATCCAACTTGATAAACGTTCTATTAAAAAGATGAAAGCTGCAAATGCCAAATAAGTATCTAAATTTAGCTTTTTAGTTTGAAAAAAGATGAGCTTGAGAAAGACAATTTCTTAAATTAATATTAGATTATGTCAATTTAACACAAATTTAGAACTCTCCGTTCACTTAAAAATCATCAATACACGTTTTTTGTGCCTTCTGTAAGATTTTCTTTGTGTGGATTACGTCTTTTTTCTTTCCACAGTCGATATTGTAGTATTTTGAGAGAATATTATTTTTGAACATTGCTGTTTAAAAGAAAGAAAATAAAGATCTAGGAAAAGAAGAGATAGCTGACTAATTTCTATTCCTACACCTTGTTTTTAGCATCAGATAAATGAGACGTAAAAAAGCTCATATTTTAGATGTCAAACTCGTGAAAACCGTGAAAGAATACGAACCACAATTTGAGACTGAATTCAAAATAAGCTTTGTATTTATTTTTTCTGAGCAATGAACGCACATTAAAATGTGCAGTAATGATATATTAAATTTTATAACTTTATTATTCAACTTGTTGTGTTTTTGTAACACAAACGAATCTTTATTCATAAAGTTTGCGATTATCTGTCAGATGATGCTTTTTACACAATTAAAACTCGTGTCGAAAATTGTACAACATCAAGTAAAGGAACATATTATTTTAATTTAATTTCATACTAAAAATAAACCACCACAAAATTACCACTGAATCCAACGAAAATAAATTCTTTTATGTTCTTTTTTTTAGTTATTTTATGCGGTTTTATTTGATTTCAGATATGTTTGTAGCTTTTCAGTAGTGAAAAGCTTCTAATATTTTTTATTTTCAAGACAAAGTAGAGATGATTTGTTTATTTGTAATAAGCAACTAAAATATCATAATTTTACAGTTTTCATTATATTTAAAAAAAAATACTATAGTTGGAAGACACTATTTTGTTGATTTTTTAAATTTTAAATTATCATTTTTTATTCTCCACAATAAAGTCAGCTATGAAGAAAGTTGTTTGATTACTAACAATCCTAACACGTTTTTTTTTGCAAAATTACCACCAAAATCTTTCACTTAACTTGTTTTGCCTGTATTTTATGTTTCATCTAAACTATTTTAAAACGAACTTAGCATCATGAAAATTACTCTCTTTGGTAGACTTCCTTGTGCACTGTATGTGTATGTACATGTGCATGTGTGTGTACATGTATGGATATAGTATAAGGGAAAGCACATAGAATGTGATTCGCAAATGAATGCATATGGACTCCCCGTAAACTGGCTTCACTAAGGATTTCTTACTTCTGTAGCGATCACGTCCTACCATCAGCAAGGATGGTAAGGGAATACAAATTTCTAAAACATTAGTGATGAAGGCGACTCGAAGAACTTTGACACTAACGCGCCCTAATACGTAAAGCTTCATAAATTTGATATCCAAAAAAAAATCGAGACGATATAATATAATATGACTGATGGAAATTCAAATGATGTTATTTTTACAGTAAGTAAAAGCTAGCAAAATTTGTATGGCTAAGTTTTATTAAATGATGTTTTGCTATTTGAAAAGGGTACAAAAATGAAGATCTATTGAAAAAAAAATGTAATAAATCATCCGCTCTCCAAAAGTTGACATTTTATGTAAAACTTTATACGCTCAAAACGTCTCTTTATAGCTAAGAATGTGAATTGATGAAATCGTTTTTTATAGCAATACTGTAATAACTATAAAACTGTCATTCAAATGGACCGAGGGAATTGCTCGAAAAGCTTAGTTTCAAAACCAGTATCAAAAAAGCAGCCCGGAATGTTTATTAAGATAAGCTATTGTTTTATACATCGTTTCATAATATCAGTAATATGACTGCTATTGTTATCGCGCTTTGTGCGAACAAATATGACTTCGAATGGAAAAATGAAATATGAAAAAGAAATATTTTTATAGGGACACTATCTGTTTTGGAGTGTCCACTGTCAATACTTGGTAGGAAGTCATAATATTTAAAAAAAAAAAAATATATTTTTTGTACTTATTTTCACTTTTATTTAGCAAGATCAGGATTGATTTCAAGCATGACGAGCATTATCGAATGATAAGAAATAAAATTTAGCAGAGTTATTTTTTTTTGTATAAATTGTTTATTTCTTATCAGTTAGTAAGAGCAAAATCGGTACTGATCTTACTAAATAAAGGTTGAAATACGTACAAAGGTATATTGTGTTTTTTTTAAAACAGTTTCTGTCTCGAATGTGTATTTTCTTTCAATCCAGGTCCACTCCTAATGTGAAACATATAGCCTCTTTATGGAAGTATTTCAATAAAAGCTTTTCTAAGAGAACGGTTTTTATTACCCAGATATTTAAACATTTTTTGAAAGTTACGATATAAAAGATAAAGCTTACATATAACTAGAGAAAGGGGTTTTTTTTACTCCCAGTTATTTAAGAATTGGAAGAATGGAAGGGAATTTTTAAATAGCACAAACATCCATGCCTTCAAACAGAAATCTTACATTAGTACTGGTATTCGAACACGTGAAATCCGTCACGGAAGCCAACGACGTTGATCGCTGCATTACGGATCTAAATGTTCTAATTTAAAAACAAACGATAATCACTGATGACGTATCAATAAGGGCATCCAATCCTGGGAACTCGTCTAATTTTCTGATCCGGAAATTCCGGAAATTGATAGGATTTTGGAATTGGAAGAGCTAAAAAAAAACTAGCTACGGAGATGGAGGATTTCAAATTCTCACGACTCACCAAAACTTTCAAATTTTACACGATTTTACGTTGAGTGCTCAATGCCGAGATTTAAAATGAATCAATCCCGAAGTCCCGGGATTAAAAAAAGGCTCGAGGATCGGATACTCTAGTATCAATCGAATAAAATATATTTTATTATTTATTTTTTATTTTCGATTTGAATGTTAATCATGATTGCAGTCAGACTGCATTGAACTTTTATGTGCAATAGCTCAAAAAAAGAAGAAGGTTATTTGTATAATATAGATACTTATTAATTTACCTAAAGCCAAACTCATGTTTAATGACAAAAAACATAAAAGATACGTAAGAATAAAGTTTTGTAGGTTAAAATAAACTTTTCCGAAGTTTGAAGATAAATTAAAAATCTCGTTTGTTTCGACGATATTTTCTCGTCGAAAATGTAGGTCACTTGTAAAAGAATTGTATAATTTATATTTATATTGTTTTCAGTGCAACATTGATATGCAAGTTTATTTCTAAGAAAAATGTTTACTAAGCCAACGTTTTATCAAAACTAAAAAAAAAAATTGAAATAATAAACAAATCTAACAAGTCAGACGTCACGTTTTAACATGTATTTCTTTCACGCTGATATATTAAAATTATTTATTTTTTACTAACTTACAAACAAATTAAATGATAAATGAAATGAGGCAATTATAAATAGTAGCAACACATATTTAGATACTTCACCCAAAAACAAAAAGCAGTGAAGCAAGGGTACAAAATACATATTAGCGTATAGCTGAATTTCATATAAATGCAATCACGAACCCCAAATTTGCCGGCCCAATAAATATTGTTTAATATGTATGGAAACCAACAACTATGGCTGGCCACGCTCTTAACAAATGCAGTTAATTTTTCTCGTGAAATGGTCTATTGCACGATAATTTATCTATAAAATAAATTTCGAACTATACTTAGCAGGCAATTGATTGTACGCTCACAGTTTATTATTCTAGGTGTGTTTTTAAGAAACAAGCTAAATACCAACATGAAAAACGAAACAGTCTACTGCATTATATTTAATAAAAGCCCAATGAGTGCTCTAAATTATTTGTATAAGCCTTTGTCACGTCCTAATGTGGATGAAACATATACATAATGAAGATGTATCGACAAAAGTATTTCTACGAAGAGACTGCCGGTTACTCAGTTGCTTAAACTCTCTTATTTCAAAGAGAGTAATATCGGAAAGATTTTGCTATGCCAAGATATGTGGTTTTATAATTTCTGTCGTTTCCTTTATCAATTGAGACATTTATAAAATTAAAG
This sequence comes from Himalopsyche tibetana, assembly GCA_030503985.1. NCBI lineage: Eukaryota > Metazoa > Arthropoda > Insecta > Trichoptera > Rhyacophilidae > Himalopsyche > Himalopsyche tibetana. The sequence goes on along the minus strand of JAPJYX010000015.1, from coordinate 14,000,068 downwards.
ATAGCTGACGAGTTCGCGTTTAATAAATTTTGTCTAAAAAATCATATTTTCTTGACAAACTATTACAGAATCTTAAACTTTTTATTAACAATTCAAACTCTCACTGTAATTGTATTATAACTCAACACCTCTGTTTTAGTAATCAGTAGTTAAGTATTTCTCTTCTTCGATCTAACATCACGAAGAATTCTTTGAACTTTAACATCTTTGTTAATTATATATTTATAACAAAATACATATTCTTCGTTTCTTTAATATAATACCTTTCCACTGAGTATTGACAGTGAATACCTTAAAGGTGAATAAAGCAAACGTTTAAATCTAAATAAATTCACCTTAATTACAATACAAAATTAAATGTTTTATATTGAGATTTAATGTTAAGAGCCGTGATAGCTTTCTATAAATATTCATTTCGTTTCAATTGTGTCAGTGTTGTGTCACGAAAACGACTTCCATCTTAAACGACGGTGAAAATTACGCCATTTATTTTTAGTGATTGGTTTTTATAAGAGGTGGCATACCGCTTCAAAATATCACAAGTAATAAATTTCGCTTTGCAAAAGCACTTATAAAATCAGTCAAAAAATATTTTCTGATGATTTCAATCAAATTAAGCATTATCGGTTATAAAACTTTATAAAAGCACCTACTATTTGTATAATTGGTGAATTAACTTCTAGCATTTTAGCCGAGATTGGTTTTGAAAGTTTTTCGCGTCCAGTTGTGGTTTTCACGTGTGCACATCTCCGTACGGATTAGGGCCTCCAAACCCAAAAACAAGAAATCCCGTCCAATTTTGTGATGCCGAAAATCTGAATATTGTGATAGTACTAATTTCGGGATTAAGGATAACATGTGAAAAATTCGTCAAATCCCGTAAAAAAAAGAAAACGAGTATCGCTTTGAAGAAATGCCTATCCAATAAATAATTATCACATAGGTATGTGGATGATAATTAAAATACCGTATATATTTCAATTATTATTGAATTTTTGTTCAAACGGATCGATGTCGCTGATATGTTATCGGCGCCGCACCGTATTGAAATTTAAAAATAAAATATATGGACTTTTTTTTTTCAACATACATAAAATGTTCATTATTTAAAACATATTATTGTTAAGATTGACTGTTTGAGTTGTTTAAATAAAATGGTGGTAACGTTTTTTTTTTTCATTCAGAAAGATATTCTCAGCCAGAACATTAATGACGTTCATACAAAAACACCGAATTTCCACCTTTCGTGAACCACTAGTTCGTGACTTTCTTTTTGATATAGATAAAGCAATCTTTCCTTTGACGAGTGTGTGAATTCTCCTTTTCGGTAAGATTTCATACGACCGCTTTGAGGAGACGAAATGTGCCAAAACTTCGCTCCAAAAAAACAAAGAAAAGACGTCATTAACAAAGATTTAGAGGAGAGTGTTTCTTTTCTAGACGTGGAGTATCTCAGAACGTTTCCACTTGACTCAGTACTAGTAAATATCATTTTTTGTACGCAATTCTTTCTTTTTTTGTGCGCAGAACATCCAGACAAATAAAAGTTTTATTGTCGAGCTGAAAACGAAAAATAACAATATTTCTCAACGGCATCATAATAACTTCCTGGAAATATTATGACACTAAAAAACAAATAAATATTGAGTATATATATATTTGAATGCTTTCATATCTTTATAATGTTTATTTTGTTTAATGATAGCAATAAGAGTTTTTAAAAAATATATAAATTTAATTTATTATGTCCCGTTGTAAATCATAGCAAAAAATAGCTCTGAGAATAAATCTAACGATAAATTATACGAAATAATAATCTTATGTATAAAAAAAAACTATTTTTCTTTCTTCAGTTTTCGAAAACAAAAGATTAGACCTCAGGCTACCAACCTGGGGGTGACGACGGATTTCTGGGGGGTTGCCAACTTTTTTCGATTTCGATTAGCAAATCAAGGATTACAAATTCCTCGGTGAGCTAAAAAAAAAACGACTTGCCAAAACTTTCAAATTATACATGATTTCACTTAGAGTTCCTAATCCTGGGGTCCCCTAGCTAGTCACACGGCTTTTATAAAAAGGGGTCGCTACCCGAAAAAGGTTGGGAACCTTTAAATTAGACGATACCATAACTAAAATCCAAAAGATAAAAACGAATTTTGGTAAATAATTAACCGTTAACATCTAGTTCACTTATATAAAAATTTGGGATTTGCTTTTTTAAATTAATTTTTGTAAAATTCGTTTTTGTATGTAATTTGAATCTCTTATACTGTATCTAGAGACACATACATAATCTTGAAACTTCCTATTGAGTTAGTCTCTTTTATATTCAAGATTTTGGATGACCTGGGTCGTTATTTGGTCTCTCAAGAGGATACCATTTGGTGCAGTTTTATCAAGGGTGACAAAATTCAAAGAACAAAACTTCAAATACATATCAGTGAAACAAGATGAAATCCTTTGCTTGCGCGAATCAAGGCTGGCTCTGATTTGACAATAAAGCTAATTATTGATTTCAATAACATTAAATTGGTAGATTTCCATTTCAATTAAGTCAAAAAAAATGTGTTTTATTTAGTTCTAGAGTTTGTTTCTGTTCTAGAATTTAATATTATACAAAAAACTGCAGAACTAAAAAAATATCGCTATTATTATTGACCTTATTAAAAATATGAAACTCAATATGCCGGCATTATGCATTAATTATTGTTTTTCAATTAATTACCCTGCGAAAAAATGTGCAACAAATTTTAAGCAAACACGGCTTCAATATTGTTAAGATTAAAAAATAGTATATATTTTAATAACGTCATCGTTTATTAAGGTAAGGGTCCATGCTAGGGCTTCCAATTAACCGGACTTTTCAACTAACCGGTTTTCGGTTTTTTTCTAGAAATAAAACCGGTTAACCGGTTTAAGCCGAAATATAACGTATTTTGATTAGGTAGGTATGCAAAAAAAAATTTTTGTAGATTTTTTAAAATATTTGTCATAATGCTCCAATTTTAATGGAAAATCGATATTTATCTTATAGATGGAATACAGAAGGCATAATATATATATATACAGCAATGACAATCAAATGTGGAAAAATATTTTATGGTAAAATGTCAAATAAAAAAAATAGAGCTTGATAATAAAACTCATGATTGAAAATAACAAGCACTGCAATAATTATATTTATATACTGTAAAACATATTAAATTATTTGAAAAAGTCATTTCTGTACACAACATGGACAACTTTGATACAAGTAGATTTTTTTATAAAATTCATATGCATGTTATGTAAATTGTTTCCGCTTCTACGCAGTAAATTCATTGCAAAAGATATTTCTTTTTGAAAAAAAAATGAAAAATAAGAAAAGAGTATTTTTGATAAAACGCGGTTAACCGAGTGAAATAAACCGGTTTTCGGTTTTTTTCAAAACATGCGATAAACCGGCTAACCGGTTTCGGTTTATACCGGTTTGGAAGCCCTAGTCCATGCAGTGACAAAAATAAATGTTGATTTCTTAAATTTAATATTTAAAGTCATGGTTGACTTTAATGTTTACTGCTTTATTAAAAAATGTAAAATATTGTATACTTAATTAAATGTGTTACCTAGTTGTTTCACATGGTTTGCGACAAATTGACACATGTTGCGTTTCTTTGAAAATCATCTTCAGACAAACAAAACAATTAAACAAAAAATATTTTTTAAAGAGACAAAACATGTGTTGCGATTTGTCAGGCAGCTTGTGGAAGAACTACGTAATGAAATATGTTTTGGTAAGGACTCAAACCAAAGTCAAAAAAATATCAAATTTTGACAAAAATAGAATAATATTATCAAGCTTTAAATGGTTATAAAAAAAAACAACGTAAAAATCATAAAAAGTCAACGTTGTTGGCTACCGCTACGCAGGTCACGGGTTCGAATCCCAGTACGGGCAGTTTCATAAATTGATTTTTCAATCGATTTATAAATTTATATCCAAAGGCATGGATGTATGTGATGTCTTAAATTCCCCCCTCCCACCCATTCTATCCTATGAACGGGGCGTATCGAGAGCGATTAGCTAACCACTAGTCCTGTCCTAGCCCTTTCCTTATATTCCTACTCTCTTTAGAATAAAAGAGGTTGAGCAACTGAGTAACAAGCAGTTCTCATAGAAACACTTCTGTTGAGATAAACTTCATTAGGAGTCCATATGCTCTACATTGGGAGCGGACATGGTAAAAAAAAGAAATGGTTACACAAATCTTTTAAATGTTAAAGCAATAACATATTTTTGTGCTTATTTCAGATAAATAGACAAGAACTTTTTCAATACATTGGAAAAAAAAAGTTTTGTATCGTGATGAAAAAAGTATGTTACGAAACTAGCGTTATCTCCATTCTCCACTGGGTTTTTATTATATTTTGTAGAAATACTCATAGACCGCCAATTCCTGTATTTGAGATAGAAACTAGTATCGTACATTTACTTGTTCGTCTTTGTACATTTGTACATACTAAGAATAAATAAGCGAACCCTGAATTTACAGCCGTTTGTTTCTTTTCCCAGAGTTATCTTCGCCCAAAGAATCTTGTTTTAAAACGAAAAAACTTTTCAAGGCCCTTGTTTTTCGTTTGTGTTTTCTCGTGCCCAGAAACGTGACGTGGTTCATTAGTAGGCTGAAAATTTACTCCTGTGAAATAAAACTCTACATTTACTGGAAGAAAGCTTAGAGGAGAAAAACTACCCTACGACTTCCTCATTTTTTTCAGAAAGTGATATGAGAGTCTCATACCAAAATGGATAACTAATTGAAGAGAATTCTTAGACTTTAATTCATAATTATTCAATTAATCACATTCTTAATACAATTTACTACCATTCGATATTTTGAAGCAGTTATTGATTTATTAGACACTTTCCAAACATTAAATATTAAATCTTACCGACACCTCAAATCAATAAGTTAAGTGCTTTATTAAAGTAACCAAAGTATTTATTTATTTTGGAAACAAGTTGTTTTGATAATAAGGTTTCAAATAATTTTATAGTGGGCTTAATTTATGAACTTATACTTTGCTTATGCATTTTGTTCAATAACTCAATACCAATCCACAAAACCTTCACATACTTTTCATACTATGCAGAGGTGTAGAGTTATGACTTTTTTAAGTTAAGTTACTGATAAATCATGCTTAAAAACACATAATTTGAGTATCTCGGCCATTTTGTTTAAGATGCTTTTGAGAGTTTTGTGTATCCGATTTAGTATTGAATTTAAAACTCTACACTACAGTCGAAAATACAACAAAAATAATGATTTTATATATTTAAAATATATTAAAAACATATTTGCAATTGAAAACTTTCTAGCACAATAACGTTTGAGAAAACTACTGAATTAAGTCCCTAATATCGTCAAAGTGGATAATCAAGAAACGATTCATATAGCAAGGATTATGATACAACTCACTGAAGGTTCGAATGGTTGTTGTTAAATTCTCTTCGTTAATTTTGAAATGCAATTGTTTTTTCCGTCCAACGTAGTACTTTTTGGAATATCGTTTTTTAATATTTTTACGATTTAAGCCGAAGAATAATTATTATTTAAATAAATATAATTTTAAAAAAAATTGCAAGATAAAACAATATGACTATACATTCTAAAATAATGATACACCATCTCTTGGAGATTTGCAATATATGACAAAGTTACAAAGTCAGGATTTTGTTTTACGTCCTGAATATCTATCTCCTTTGAATCCATTCAGTATTGACAAGCTAAGATTGGAAAGTTTTCCTTTCAGTGCTGACGTCATACAGTTGCAGACCCGTATTTTCCCACTTTTCAAAGTAAATTTTCACCAGGTTGAAGTTAGAAAGTCGTTACAAGACCATTTATAATTCATACATTGCATCAAACGACACGAGGAATGCTAGAAATAAAAGCTTTGCACGATCAAGAATTAACTTCTTGGTAAAGTTTACTGAAAATTGATAGATCGGTATATTTCTTAAAAAACATCTAAGCTACTGAAAAATATTAAAATTACTACCAACATTTTAAACTGTTCGTATTTTAGATAAAATCTTATTCAAAAGTTAAGAACAATAAGAATCATTTTATCAGAGTGGTGTATATCGCCTCTTTTTTAAAGACTGTCAAGCATTGTATTAAGGTCAGAAAAAATGAGAAATTTTTCAATAGTTATTATTTTTCAAAGCATCTTTACAATTCAATATAAAAATATCACAATTTCAATAAAAATACTCAAATACATTTTAAAGGGTCAATTAATTGTTCAAAAGTCATTATAATTAATAAAAACATTACCAAAAATTGAATATTATGAAATAACATTAAAATAAGTTTATTAATATTCTAACCAATTTACTCTTTTAATCATAATTTATAAATTTGTTATAATTAGTTTCAATTGTATTCCAGTAAACATATGTATGGTTTACAATTAGTCCTGTGTAGCTCTTCTCAAGCTTAACCTGAAGGGTAAACTGTTTTGTCCTATTGATAGCTTTGTATAAGAGGCCATAAAGAGTTGACTGCAAATACACAACGATTGGTGGTGGAAAACCAACTTATAATTATAACCGTTTAATAATAAATCATTCATTGTCCATCTTCTTTAGTAAAAAAACAATAATTCAAGGTTTAATTTCGTTATTCATAAGTTAAGCATAAATGGTTACCTTGACAAAAAATATGTTTCAAAAATAATTCTCAAACAGGTGAAATACATTTTACAATTTGTACCACAATCAGTGGAAAAACAAAGCTAGATTTTTTAAAGGTAAGCTGTTATTTTTAACTAATAAATTTTCCATAATAAAATTGCACCTGAGAAATTGAGAGTGAATTTTATTCTACAATGAAGGTTTATGATAGTGATATTCCATTTAATTTATAACCAAGCGTGACACTTTTTTTGCTTCTTTCATAAGCTGCAGATAATATAGTTTCTTTTTATTTACTCTCAATAACATTCTTTCATTAAGTGACCACTACCTAAGAAGAAAAAGAAATCATAATATTTTTTATCTTACTTTACTATTTTTTTTAAATTTATTTATGTATACTAATTGATAGGTTATCATATCGTTGTCTCTCAGTCAATTTAAGATAGGACACAATAAAGTATTTAACTACAGTCAAAGTAAGGACTTTTTTAATAATTAATACTACTTGAAAACAACATAATTGCTTGAGTTATAATACGTTCATTAAGAAGTGGTAATGGGTAAAAATTAGGGCATCCAATCCCGGGATCCCGTTCAATTTTCTGATCCCGAAATTCCGGGATTGAGACGGCCGCGATTCCGGGATTTCGGGATTGAGAAATTTTGAGCAAATTCTCGAAATTTATACGAAATCGGCAAATTGAATATTTCAAATTCCTCGGTGAGCTAAAAAAAAAACAACGAGTTTCTGTGAGATTCTGGGAAAAAGTATACCAAATTGAGGATTTCAAATTCCTCGGTGAGAAAATCTCAATCCCGGGATTCCGGGATTCAAAATAAATCAATCCCGAAGTCCCGGGATTGGAAAAAGGCTTCGGGATTGGATACCCCAGTAACAATGAACATCGTAATTTTGTTTATCGTAACTGTTTATCAGAAACAACGCTGAAATGGAGCTTAAAACCAAGTCAAAGTCACCTTTTAAATACATTCATATTGTATTACATATTAAATGGGTATTACTTGGAGTCTTTAAATGATTAACCGAAACAAATGCAACTGTGACACGATAAAAATATGATCTACGAATTTACGAGTCTTGAACATCTTTCGGCATATTATGATTTCATAAAACGTATTTTATCGCTAAAGGTAATTGCTGTTCAGCTCATCTTGAAGCACAGTGCTTCACTTTTTTTACGTAATAAAGTTCATGCAGGCTTATGTCATGAGACTTTATGAATGCTTTTCATCGAAGTAAAAATAAGTCATATTCAAATAACGTAAGTAATTTTCTTTACGTAAATTGAACAGCTTCTTTGTTGTCGGTGGGCTTACAAATCTTAATGAAACTACAGTACACACGCTTGTTGGTTGCATTGAACTTGTTTTTTTTTATTTTACCTTGAAACAATCTAGTTTGTAAGTCTTATATTAGATGCAGAATTTAAATGCAGGCTAGAATTTATTTCACAATGACTTTTAACTAGCAATCAACGATTTTCTGATAAAAAAATCTTTTGTTACATTTTAAACGTTCAATGTTTTTTAAAATGTCGAAAAATATTAAGAAATTGGTTTGAAAACAACCAAACACCAGCGTTAAACAATATTTCATTTTAGAAAGGAAAAAACTTCAAACATATTTTCAATTAAAAAATGAAAAGATCGATGTACGTATCATTATAAAACTGAAGACGCTTGTTGGGCGAGTAATCTTCGTTTTGTTTCTCAAGGGAAATACGACTTTAATTTATTCCGGAAAGAAATATGGATAATATTTTAATACGTTTCATGCGCCTTCTGGAGAGATATATATTTCCAGCGTTGAATTTATTTCCAGTCTTCTTGCAACATGATTCCACCTTTAGCCCGCAGGTGCGAGGAAAGTGTGAGAAATGAAAATACCTTCTCTTTTTTTGTTGGAATATGATTGTTATATGACCTCATACGAATAAAGGGGATCATCGAAATAGTAAACTCTAGTGTAATTTAATATGGAATAGATATCAACTTAATCCAATGTCAGAGTTCAATCGAATTTACGCAAGTCAGTGACGTCGTTTGAATAACGCTTTCGGCTCCGGCCCGAATTACGTAACACTATCCCGTGTTTCCGACTTATTTTTAACGATATGATTTTTTTCTGTAGAACTTTTTACTACTATGAAACCACTTAAATCAAATGAAAGCTCTTTTGATTGTTTGAATGACTATAATTATTCAATTTTGTATGATATTATTGCCTGAATTTTTATTATTAAAAACCGTATTACAATGTTTACACGTGTACCGAGACTAATTTGTTTGCAAGCTTCTGCAGGACTTTTTTTATTAGTATCAAAATATTTTTTGTGATGTTCTTTGACAACATGCTTTATGAATTATTCAAATTTACAGTTCAAAGTGAACTTGGTGACTGCACTAAGGCGTGGTCTTCAGAAGAATAAATAATAAAAACATCAAATATGTTATAATAAAAACAAAGTTTCGTTCATAAAATCAAATTTTTAATGAAATAGCATCTGTTAAATGAATTTTGGAATAATTATATTATCTGCTTTAATAGCTGAAATGAGTGTTTTCTAAAAAAAATGCTAAATAGCACAATTATAGTTTGATTCGAAATTAATGAAAACACGGTTCAGGGAACCTATGCTTGGCTAGCTTATCACGCTGGAACACAGCTCTGGGATTCAACGTGTTAAGAAAAAATGTTATTTGCCAAAGCTAAACATCATCCAAGCAATTTTAACACATCTATAAAAAGAACGTCACGGCAGTTAAGGACCTTTAATCTTATTTTTCTCAGTTTTATTTTTCCATCCTTTCTAAAGAGAAGGGTTTAACGAACGAGTAGCAACCATTGATGTAAAATAGCTTGTGTTGAGATGCTGTATTAAAAATAAATAATGATTCGCCGAACAGAGGCGTGAAAAAGATTTGCTTTATCATACCATTTTAAAAATAAACTTGCCCGTGACGATTCCAACTAACAACTCAAGAATGTCAAACAAGCTGACATTTTCAATTTATATGCTAAGATGTCTTATACCATTTGGAATTTTTATATAAATTTGACGCTTGTGAAATAAAGTTGCCTTCAAAGGCATTCATGCTTGGAAAATATCAACTTGGATATCTTATTTTTTAAATTTTATATACAATGTAACACAGTTTTTCTGAAGGTGCCGATGTCATCGTAAAGAAAGAATTAATCTATTTTATTGTGATATGACGAATGACGATCAATTAATATTGAAATATATACAGCAAACAACTTTCTGTATTATTTTTTTTTGTAGTGGTATCACATACCTAATACATTCTTTGAACCGTATTTAATTTTGCTACATTTTTAAATAGTTATATAAAAATTAAGCTTATAAAACTGTTGGGTGACTTATTAATATTAATAATCGTAGTATAAAATTAAACTTGATAGCTTTGTTTTTTCACTTGTGTTATAAAATGTGGCACGTTTTTTGCTTCTCTGAGAAGCATCATCAGACATGAAATACATCTGATAATAACAAGAAAGTTGACAAATTAAATTTCATATTTAAAAAAAACTTCGATAAAGAGCTGAATCAACCGAAAATATTTATATTCGTGTTTTATCATCTATTAAGAATAAACAAAGTGATGTATCTAATTTATTGTCAAAATTTTGAATCCACAAACAAACGTCATTAAACATGTTTATTGTTAAAAAAATGTAATTTTTTCTACTTCTCGTTGACTTGAAATTAATCAAAAATTTAAATTAACTTTGATTATTCCACGTATTGTGTAACTAACTGTGACACGTGTTTCGCCTCTTTCAGAGGCATCTTCAGACTTACTATCGCAAAGTTTGCTATTACTTAAGCAAACTTTGCGATAGTAAGTCTGAAGATGCCTCTGAAAGAGGCGAAACACGTGTCACAGTTAGTTACACAATACGTGGAATAATCAAAGTTAATTTAAATTTTCTATTAAAATGAACTTCCACAAAGTTACCGCCGAAACCATCGAAAGTATGAAATTAATCAGTTTAGTATTATTTACTAGTCAGTTTATAAGCTCACAACTCGTTGATAACTTTGAAAATAAACACTTCAATAAACGTTACAAAAAGCTTTCTAAGTTTTCAAATGTATTTGAAGACACAGGATATGAAAATTACTTCTACGCTAGCAGGTTAAATAATCAATCTAATGCACTATCGTTAAATTGTATTAAACTGAAAAAAAATAGTGGGTAGAGAAAACAAGTTTAGAAAAATTTATACAAAAAAAGTCATATGTGCTTCAATTTTCCTGTCCCTGTCTTCAATAGAATAACATAGAACGCAAGATGCCTAGCGCCATGGACGGAAAGTGCATCATACATTGTTATATACATACATGCAGGCCTGCAGCTTGCGTATGCTTTTATATGCGAACTGTGTTGACTTTATGTACACAAAGAGATCCTCCAAAGCTATCGTACGATATAAGAGCTTTTAGAAAATTCAAGGAACAACATAACGTTTCCGTCAATCGATACTGTTTTCACATTAAATTATGTAATATAGTAATGTTTTAAATTGTTTGTCACAAAATATTTTTTAAATAAATGAGAAATCTTTTGCAGTGTTAGGATCGTAGTATTTTTAGGATTACAGTATACTCAAATGAATTCAACCATTGATATGAAACAATTATCCATATAAAACATAATTTAAAATAAGGTGAATAATTATGATTAGATATGAGAGTCCTAATTTATCTCAAAATGCTGTAATTCGTTAGCAGGCATATTGAATGAGTATTTTCTTATGAGAACATAAAAAAGGTTCTCGTAGAAAGCTAGTTTTTATACTGATTAAATTGCCTCTCATTATGTAGAACTCTGTTTTCATAAAACATATTTCACAAACATATGAATTAATGCTAATAATTTTTCTAACGATATTTTCTTACAAAAATAACTCATATAAATAACAATCTTTTTACTTACAAGTTTTACTGAATAAACAACAATACTTTTTAAAAATATTTGATGGATTCGGGGGAACTTTGTGGAATTCTTCAAGAAGCACCATCAGACTATGCTATGATGATTCTCTAATAAGCGAAGCACGTGTCACATTTTGCAATACAACAATGTAATGTGAGTAATACAATTTAATTTGATATTAAACTTATTTTGTTCTATATAATCTATAGATAAAACACATTTAGTGAATATTGATTGAAGGTAGCGCCAACAGTTTTTTATGAATGTATATATATAAATCTTTCAAATGTTGTATACTCTCACATTTTTGTCATCAACGACCCGGATTCTGCCTTTGGGCATCTTCATGCGTTTAAGTGCACGAATAAACTGACGCATGATAAATACTTTTGATACAAATTACCACTAAGATAAAAACTTTTAAAGGGGATTCATTTTACTTATGGATACATTTTCATGACTTCTAATTAATTGGAGATGTAATCACATAAACAAATACAATTTGGGCAGGTCCTTGAAATTACGTGTTACAATATTCATTTAAAGGACGTTACATGGAATGCCTACTGATTTAAAAGGTGGGTATTTAAAAAAAAATCCGAGTCCTTTGGCTGAGCTGTTAGCGTTATGGGCTTACGTGCCGGATTTCACGGGTTCGAATCCCATTACGAACAGCTTTTTTTTTTCGATTAATTTATCGATTCCTGTTCGATTGCATGGGTGTCTGTGTTCTCTAAAAAAAATTTCCTCCCACTTTTTACCGATCTTTCAGTAACCGGTCGCAGTGAAAGCGATTAGCTAAGCACTAGTCTTATCCTAACCTTATTGTTCTATCCCTATTACTCTTATTCGAAAAGAGATTTTGAGCGACTGAGTAACTAACAGTTCTCGTAGGAAAACTGCTGTTGAGATATCTCCGTTAGACGGCCATATGCTTCACATTAGGAGCGGGCATGGATACATATATTCTAAGGAAAGCTTGAAAAATTATAACTTTTAAAATTGAATATTGCAATTCCGCCAAGCATCTTTAGTCAAAATAGTAAATGCTATTTTTTATTAATTGATTTGGCATTTACTTGGTAGAACTCCAAACGGCAAACGATTATTAATCCATCACCGTTGTTAAAACGCCTATTGTAATTAATAATAAATATTAGTATAATTTATCCTAATTTACTTTGAAAAATCCCATATTGCTTATTGTTGTTCGAAACAATAATGCCATAGTCAATAAATCTTATGTAATGTCATTAATAATAAATATCATTTTAATTTTATCATAATTAATATTTTAAAAAATAAACCCAGATTGTTAATCGTTTTTTGAAACACTAGAATCACATTTAATAAGTGTTATATTGTTATTATAATTAGGATGTTAGAGTGAATAACTTGATGCATTGTGTATCTCTTCAGAGCCAGTATATATAGCTGAGCGAAATATTTGTTTAAACATAGTTCTGACGATGGCGTAAGCCGAAATAGCTATCAACACATAAAATTATTAAAAACTGTAGAACTAAAATACTTTGATATTTTTGATCTGTGCTATTTTTTAGTTAATTATTAATTTCGTGACTAAGATAAGCTTGATGATGAATTTATGTCGGTTGTATATCTCTGTATTGAGTAAAGTAAAGTTATATCCTTTTATATATTATTTAATCTAATATGAAAAATAAATGTTATTATTTAAAGAAATGGAAAAAAACTCAAAACGTTTTGGTAAAAAAATATTGTTGACTAAATAGAAAACCTTCAGATTCCCCGAGGATGTTTGGCGTACGTCCCATATTATTTACTTAAAACGGGTCCAAAGTGGAATCCAAATAAATTCGCAGGCAGACGTCAACTTTATAACGGCGTCTTCCTCGCAACAATGACATCATCACTTTGGCCGTTAGAATCTTTTCCTATTGCCTCTATAGCACAGCTACGGCTCTACGACACACGTCGAGCTACGCCGGATGTAGAAGTAGCTTTTGGTTTACTCAATCGCGCTACGACGCTGACGCTTCGTCGAATAGTAGATGAGTTCGAAGAATGATGGGAATGCAATTTCAAATGATGCTCAATACAACTCATTTCGTAGTCGTTACTTTTTCATGTAAATATAACATCGTATATTCAAAATTAATTAAAATAAATATATGTAAGGTTTTGGTTTGCTAAGACTTTTATTGCTTATTTCAACTAGTTTTTATTTTTTTCACGACCTTGTGCTGGAAAAAAATGATGGCATGCCAATAACACTCTGTAGGATAATTTTTTGGGAAATGAAAATCTTTTAAGCCCTTAACAATCAAATTTGCGGCATAAATATTATTTTTTCCACACAATTATTCATTCAATAATAGATTTGATAAAGTTATGAATAAATAACGTTTCAATTTTTGACAACCATTGCCTGATTTAAAGCAACGACTGTTTGACTTAATCTGTTGTAGTAAGCTTTTCAGAATTGTACTTAAATTTAATTAGGAAAATAAAATTTATTATTTTCGTTGCTAAAAGGTATAACTTGGAAAACATCTGCGTGGTTTGAGTAATTTTAATTTTTAATAAATGATTTTCCAATCGATTGTCCCTTAATTTTTCATTTTAACTGATATGGACCAAAACTAGAAAAATGAACAACGCTCTCTGAATCACTGACAGATTTTCACACATATTAATCAAAAGCATCGAACTTTATAAGCCAAATTGCCAAACATGAAAAGCCACAGCTACAGAGTAGTAAGCGATGTAGTGTACTTCCGCAATGAGTGCGCAAAGCACTGAATACTTGCTATAACAAGGCCGTTATCTGGTAGTAGAGACTGCGCACCCAACTTCCACACATCAATAAGTCGTCGCAACCCGGAACCTTTCGGAAAGCTCCGGTGAGATTCGGTTATCTTCGGGTATCCGAGTAGCGTAGAACGATGCTAGCCACTCAGTCCATACCGAGCTTTGATATGCTACGTCCACTGTAGAAAAGGAAAATGCGATAAAACGAGTTTCGTATTCATGAGAAATTTGTGTATTTCACAAGCGGAATAACAAAGATTATTGGATGTGACACGTGTAGATTATGAGTGAAAAATACTAAAAATCCAATTCTACAAGTATTCCTGACAATTTAACTAAAAAATAGTTGTTTTCATCGTATGTTTTATAACGATCAACTGATAAACTATTTCTTATAATTATTTTATATTTCGCGGTATTCCAAGGAAAAAAATATTACCATCATTAACAATAAATAAATAAGGACATCTTTCATAACATATTGTAAAAAAAGAATGAGATATTTGAATTTAACGTAAGAAAAATAATATAACATCTCTGATTTGACAATTAAAATATAAATGTTATAGTGAGTTTATTAAAACCTGTTTTTAGGAGAAAACGTTAATTTTTATTATATTTTAGGGTTTAATTGTTTTTTTTAATCTTGCAGGTGAGGTTGTTACTAAAACTGTGCAAATAAAGTGAGGTTATGCTGTGTAAATAATTGCCGCTAGCTATAATGAATACATAACATTCGGGGTGTAATATTTTACATCCTAAAGCCGTCTGGGGTCCTGAAAACCCCTTGAAAATATTACCGTCATTTTACCTCTTAAGTGCTCGTCCGCGAAAGGTTAAGTACGTTAAAGGTTTTGATAAAGAAGAATTCTGATAAGTTTTTTGTAACTGTTCCTAACGTTGTGTGTTAATTAATAAAGTAAGAGTGAGAGAATTTATATTGAAAGAGTGACAATTATATAAATCGGATTCATCTTTGAGTGAGTTTTGTGCACGTTATAATAAATGATGTTCAACGGAATTGAAAAAAATAGATCGCATCTAGTAGGAAACAGTTAAGGTAAATATTTTATATACTTCCTAAAAATATACAAATACATTTATTTAAAGTGGTTTACTTTACAAACATTTTAGAGGTACCCTAAAATAGTTTTCATAAAAATAAAATTTATATTACAAAAGCACTTCCTAAAGATAATCTCATAATGTCTGAAAAAGTATTATATGCTATATAGTAAATTGCTCACAATATAGTATCACTGTTTTTTTTCCTATCGAATTTAAAGTAGGATATGTAAATATTTTTTTTTTCTCTTTATTACTTCTTTGTAGCTAACTTCCTAATCAAGATAAACAAAAAAAAACTGTTTTCTAGATCAGGGGTTCTCAACGGTGGGCCACATCGTGTTTCAAATGTGCCACAGTACAGTTTAGGAAGGCCACCGGTAAATTTTACGAAATCCGTAAATTGCTGTGTTTTAAAAATTGGAATGTCTGAGAAGAGCTAAAAAAAGTCTCACGGTGTTTATTTTGGGAAATCTGCAAATTCCTGGATTTTTCAAATTCGATTTTTTATGGGAAGATAGTATGGAGGGCACAGAAAAATAAAGACACTCAAAAGGGGCTACGGGTTCAAAAAGTTTGAGAAACACTAATCTAGATAAAATATTATTTTAGTAAAAAAACTAAGCGTCAATAATAAAAACTGTATATTATAATTATTACATTAAATTTACAATGCCGTCTCTGGTGTGGGTATGTAAAAAAATGATGTTTTTTATGTTTAAGTTGTAGTGAGTGACGATGTGTTTATAAAAGTTTGAGCAATAATTTGATTAGGTTTAATCAGCTATGACAATGGCGTGTTTCCGATACAGCTACTTAAAATATTTGATAACAAATATTAAATTATTTCTTATTTATACTCAGTGCTTATGTTCATGAAGCCGGGTTTGTGGTGAAGTATTTAAAGTCGTTGGCTTAGGTTGCAGTACTTACTGGTTCAAATCCTAATACGGATAGCTTAATTTATTTATTTTTGAACTGATCTATGAATTTATGATCAAAATTATGGATTAATGTTGTTCGCAAATTTCTTCTACCTATCCGATATTAAAAAAGGGCGTTTAAAGAACTAACCACAAGTACTGTTATATCCGTACTTTCTTAGAAAAAAAGATGTTGATTAACTAAGTAATAAGCAGTTTTTTATTTAAAATGTATGTTGCGATAAGCTTTAGTCGAAGACTATAGGTTTCCACTTGGGAACAAGGATATGATACAAACAGTTGATTTCTACCACTTAAAAACCTGTAAAGTTAAATAATCGGTTACTTATGCATAATTTGTTACTTTTTTTCAATGAATGTTTCGTACTTTGTGTAAATATTATTAATAATAATATTTATAATGGCTCAAGCAGAATATTTTAGTCAAAAAAGTCTTAATTACCGATAAGTGGTTTGCAGATAATGACTTATTCGTTGAATTCGGTGGTTATAAAGTAAAATGTATTCTTAGCGTTATGTTAATGTTTTTTTCAACATGAACAAATATTTCAATAAAAGAACACAACCTAATATATAAAAATGAGTCTGTTTGTGCTTTATGCGTTCCACTCCGCTCATCCTATTGCAATAAAACTTTAATAAACTTTTTGCTTGCACTTCCGAGAAGGTTATAGGCGTACGAAAATAACCTATAGTAGGTCTTATAAATAAAAATCAATGTTTGCATGTCTGCCATATAGTTCATTTTGACAACGTATGCTTGCACTTGCGAAGGTTATAGCACAATTAACTAACAGTAGATAGCGCGTGTGTAATACTATAGACCAGAATTTCCCAAACATTTTCTGAAATGAAACACTTTACAAGCCCGGAAAATATAACGGAACACTTAGCTGAATTTCTAAGATTTTTTTAAAACTGTGTTGCAGCGTATAAAACCATTCCAAATTTTTTCGGAACTCCTACTCTGGCTCCGCGGAACACCAGTGTTCCGCGGAACATAGTTTGGGAAACCGTGCTATAGACAATCGGCAGCAAACACCAAGCAGACAGAAAAAACATGCATTTTAATAAACACAATTAAAACTTCTTTGAGTGGCATTGCAACTCTTGCCAGGAACCGGTTTTCATGAAAATGGATTTTTTATACATATTTTTTTTATTTTTTGGAATATATTTTATTCCAACTTGTAGCCATTACTAAAATAAACATACAAATAAATATATCTTCTTTTTCATTGGTCATTGTTTTTTTTTGTCATGTTACAGAAACACTATTTGAGTGGATTTTTTTTATTAAAACGTAAAACTAAAACATTTAAAAATGCAGCAGTATCTTTTATTATATTTTGTAAGAAAAAGCCTTCGTCATAATTTGAAATTTGTTCACAGCAGTGTGTGCTTGTTCATTGGCGATGAAATATTTAACGCTACAAAAAACTCTCTCCTTGAAGCCTTTTAAGAAGAAGGCATGAAATTTTATTTACTGAGTTTTTAGAGGCTTTATTTTTTTATCAGAAGGGTTTTACTCGTTCTCTATTTTTTAAAGGAATTATTTTAACGTTACAAAAAGAGGATACGTATATCCGTAATCATTGATGAAGATGACATTGTTTTTTTACAAACTTTTCCCAGCACGATACATAATTACAAAACCTTAAGTATGATTTAAGCATTTAAACTTTAAATTTGTACACACTCGAAATATATAATAATATAATTATATCATCTTTGCAGTTAATAAGTGTAATAGTTATTTTTTTCCACATATTTGTTTCATCATTTATTCAACAAAACAAACATGTAATTAAAACCTATAGGCAGAAAAAAAATCCCCGTTAATTAAAAACTGCTTTACAGGATAAGCTAATTGATATCATTTATTAGGCATGTGATAAGTGTTTTCTTTAAAATATTTTGTTTGTTTAATTGAAATAAACTGATGATTTAAATTTCGCTTTTCGTCAAATACTTCGTAATGGGAAAATGTTCATGAAATTCTCGGTGAATTGAAATTCTATCATTTACTATTCATTTAAAACGATCCTCATAATACTTGTTACCACTTTAAACAAAAAGTTTATTCAGCTAATGAATGCTTCAATTTTAATCGCATTCAACTTCTAACTAAATTAATAAAGCTTGTATTGCTGTTTCAATAAACAATTTTTAAAACGATACGAACTTTCATTTAGGCTACATAACATATTTTCATAATTCAAAGCGTGAGTTAAAAAGTAACAAGAATGTTGGTTTTAAAAAACAAACTACACATTCAAAATAATGCGGAAAAGCATTTATAAGAAGGTACTGAACATTTGCTGAATAATCAGTTATGTTTTAATATATTTTTAACATCTACCAAATAACAAATATTTACTAAAAGTCTTCAAAGCCAACGTGGTGTAAGCGTACTCATTTTTTTATTTACATCTATATTTCAATGCAACCACGTGATTTTCCTTAACTTATTTTCCAACCAATGTATTTATGTATCAAAAAATATCATTTAAATGTACCGTACTTTTTAAATTATTCTTAAAATTGAATTGATTTTGAATTAATCTTTTGCACCCCCTTTATTCCGCTTCTAAATGTTCATATCGATAATAATACCAAAACTTTATTTCTTACCTTCTTAATTTGTATTTAAATAAAAATAAAATAATGAGGTGTACTGAAACTACCCTTTTCGTTCATATCTTTACTCTCTTTGAAAAAAAGAGTAGTTGAGCAACTAAACAACAATCTTTTCGCGTAGAAAACAATTTTTGGAGATATGTATGTATATAAAATGGCTATACGATCGACTTTTAGAGTTGACTATGGATTGAAAAAAACCACCAAAGTATTTATTTCTAAAAATAACAGATCGATTTCAAAAAAATAGTACCATCAGTAAAATAAAACCGCCTGGGTTGATTTTTTTGTATACACGTTCAAATACATTGTACGCAATTATAAAAAGGTGCAAGCTGTACAGACCTGTCATCATATTGTGCTGAAATCTTTTGTGTGTGGGTCGGTAACAAAATATAGCCACATTACGTGGTAACATAAAAGTTTTTCCTTTTTTACAGTAGCCCGAAGCTTTTTTGTAGAACCGTGCTTTTATTTGATATATCAAAGCTTTTAAAACAAAATAAATTCTGGCTTTTACCTTTAAGCTTGTGTTTCAGTTTCAGATTACCAAATTAAAATTATAATTCTTACATTAAATGCGCGTAATAAAATAATATTGTTTGGTTAAAACACTTTTTTTTTAATTAAAGTTATAATATAAAGTAATATTAAAACTATTCAATTAAAATAAACAAAGCTGAATATATTATAGCTGAACTCATCTTAGACATTTAAAATCTACTGTCTTCTTGAGCAAAGTTTTTTTATTTGTTTTGATAATGAATCATATTAATCAATAAAACACTTGGATAATATATATGTGTGTGTAACCATGTCCATTTTTTACAATGGAGCTAATTTCAACATAAGTAGTTTTTCAAGGAATGTCTTCTACTCAGTCGTTCATCGATCCTTTTTTTAAGAGATTGTCGATAGAAGGAAGTAGTTAAAATATGAATAATCATTAATGATAAGCTTATTATTTTCGCTACTACTAAACAATGAGTGGAATGGAGTTTAGACATCACACAATACATGTCGTCAAACATGCAACATCAATCAATTTATGAAACCATCTGCACTGAAATCCAAGCCAGTGGACAGCACAACCAAAGACAGCAACATTATTCTCTGACTAGACGCATGGCAGTTTTATAAATTTATAATCTGTATGCTAGTAAATTTACTCATACTTATTATAAAGATTTTACTAAACCCTGTCTCTGTCTATCAAATTGTATCATCACAAGCACAATTATATAAATTGAAGTATATTTACATTATTAACAATATATATTTAAAAATATTCTCCGCTTTTTTGCATCGGGGAAAATCATGAGATTGCATATGTTGTAAAAAAAACGATTTTGTTTAATAAGATGACAAAATATCAATGCATTGTTAAATTTTAAATATTATGTCTTGTTTTTTTCAGTCAGAAATATAATTCAACAAGTAAACGCCAATTCAATTATTATATTTTTATACTCACTCAGTATTTTTGACTTGTTTTTCCGAGTGTGTCGACATTTTCAACATATTAATAAGTGGGTTTTGACATTTTATCGATAAGCAATATAGAAATTTAAGCCATATCATTAAAATGATAATATGTCAAGAAATACTAAGCAATAATTCGAGGTCTTAGGGTGACAAGATCGAAACTACAAAATTGTATCGATTTATTGTATATTTTATCATCTACTGTTTATTTTTTTAAATATTATAATACAAAAGTACTATAAATTTTAATAACAATATAATAAAAGGAAACTTTTGGCCACTTAATTGTATTTTTGGTCGTTAAATATTACATATCTTAACTTCAAAATTACTCGGACAAAAATTGTTTTATGCTTTTTCTCCAAAAACATTTTTTTTGAAATTTGGTCACTCTAATCCTAGAATTATTAAAACATTTACGTATAAACCTTATGGTTGGTAACGAGATAACAAAAATAATTCATATTGTAATAAAAATATATTTTGGATTATTGCTGCGTATTTAAAATGTATTGGTTAGTATTTTAAAGTAAAAATTTTCTGAAAAAGATTAAACACTTTGAAATGTATTTGATCAAGTGTATAGACTGTAATAAAATAAGTGTTTAACTATCGTATCTAAAGCCCTAATACAAACACAAACAATTTAATCAATCTCTGTTTATTGTTATAAGCCTGAAAGTACCTTTATTAAAGTAATAATTCGAGCAATTAAAGCTTTTCTCAAGTTTAATCGTGCTTTAACAAACCGTATTAAAACGAAGTTATGTTTATAGTGGTATAAATAAATTAATATCTTATTAAAACTTGTTAGGCAACACTTTATTTGTTGTTTATTAAATGTTTACAAACACAATTCGATGAAACTTTTACATTCTTCTGTCGTATTAATAAAAATCCTTGTTTTTTATCAAGCCGAGTCAATTTACCTAAAAATTAATTGTCTTCTTCTAGAAATCATTTTTAAATTGTATCAAAACCTCAATATTCTCGATTATTATTCTTTTTGTTCAAATTTAAAAATCTCGCAAATTGCTTGGTTTCAAACATGGAATAAAAACCTTAGCTGTCACATTCACTGTTAATATTATAGATACATTGATTATGAAAAATTTCTCTGTTAAGTTACCCATTGTGTATTTTCTTTACCCTGATTATTCTTCTCTGACTAAAGACGTCTTATGAGGAAGGTATTGATATATTGACGAAATAGCATATTTTCAGGATTTTCGCAAAACTGGTTGTGATTAGGGTATCCAATACCGAAGCCTTTTTCCAATCCCGGGATTGGGATTTGCTCACCGAGGAATTTGAAATCCTTAATTCGTTATAATTTTTCCCCGGATTATCTCTAAACCTCGTTTATTTTTAGAGGAATTTGAAATTCACGATTTGGTATACTTTTTCCCAGATTGTCACAGAAAATCGTTTTTTTTATGTCACCGAGGAATCTGAAATCCTCGATTTGCCAATCTTGTGTCAATTTTCGGGATTTGCTAAAAATTTCTCAATCAGAAAATTGAACGGGATCCCGGGATTGCATACCCTAATGCCCACCTTAGTTGTTTA
The DNA here is from genome assembly GCA_030503985.1 of Himalopsyche tibetana. NCBI lineage: Eukaryota > Metazoa > Arthropoda > Insecta > Trichoptera > Rhyacophilidae > Himalopsyche > Himalopsyche tibetana. The sequence goes on along the minus strand of JAPJYX010000015.1, from coordinate 13,977,910 downwards.
AAATAAAATACTAGAATTGCATCGGAAAATTAAAAAGTGTCATAAATAAAAAAAAAACAGAATTTGCTTTTTTATAGGTCGACGCGAATTAATATGCAAGTAGTATTTTAAGTTGATAACACTTTATAGGTATTGTACTAAAATATGATAAAATTTCAGTAATTTTTCCGTATCTTTCTTATATCACTTCCGTGCTGCAGAACAATCTTTTACCTCGCGCCAGTGGATTCGTTTGCATAATTTTACCGGAATAATTTCCAATATTTATTACGCCAGTCGAATTTTCTTTCAAACTTTAGCAGCGCCACCGCGGTGGGCCATCTAATTGGTCTGTTCTTGTGACCTAAATATGAAGCTTTTTCCTCTTTAGTTTTATTTCAACAACCTGGAAAAACTTGAAAATGGTGTGACTTTAAATTTTAATCAATTTAAATATTCCACGTTCTTGAATTTTTTATATACTGCAGATTTTACGACTAAGAAACATATAACAGTTTCTCGCCTTGCGGCGTTGATCTTATAACATATTTTTCTCTCTTTATTAATCTGTATACCTATAATGCAAGACACAAACACACACACACAAACAATAACTAGACACTATTTCTCTCTCTCTCTGTTAACGCATTGAGTGTAAATTGACAGGTAACACTACCACCTGGTATTTGTTAAAATTATTTTAAAAATAAAAAAAGGTTATTTTAATAACAACTTTTAAAATGTTAACTGACAATAATGGCAAAAAGTTTATGTATTCAAAATATAAAACACTGTTTTATGCTTAACTCACATTTTTTTGAATCTGACAACAATTTCATAAAACCAGAAAAATATTATAATTAAAGTTTAATTAGCTTTTTAGAAGTTTATATTCTTATATCAGTTGGAAATGTTTTTCAGAAACCGCTTAAGAGAATATAAAATAAATGTGGAATGAGTAAAAACGACTGCTTTAAATGTTGAATATTATAATGATGATATGGTTGTATCATTAAATATTGTTAACTAACAAGTTAGTGTACCATCTAAGAGCTTTCTTCTATATTCAATTCATCGTTTTTTAGTTGCCACGTGATTGTAAAAGACGGGTTATCCTGATCAATGAAACAAACTTTAGGACGCCATTTAAGTCATTCATTTGTTTTATTTTAAATATGGATACATTAACCTTTTTATAAAAATCTCATTCAAATAAAAATTATTAAGTATATTTTTGAAATGGAATTTATTTTTTGAGTTGTAGTTAATATTGTTGTTGTCATATTGCCCGTCTTGAAAATATAAAACAACTCGTTTCTAAAATCTTTACAGATACTTTCTGTGCAGATTTTTTTGTTTTGTTTTAACACGAACATCTGTCGAAAATGTGGTATTTTAAATTTTTTAGCAAAATTTTCATAAAAATATTTAAAACTGTTATCTTACGCAACACACATGACGTATGTTAGTAAAATATTAAATTTTGTTTACTTTTTAGGCCGGCACGTGACTTTTTTTGGAATTAACTGTATGTTATATATCATTTACAATTAAGGGTACTGTATGCCACAGAGAAAAACACTGTTTCGATGTCTTTTTTTATTAGAAAACGTTTAAATATTTTTATGATTTTAGGTCCATTGAACCGATAAATTAATAAAAATCTTTATTATTAGCGTGTATAACATAAACATCTGTTAACTTTTAGAGTGTTTACAGTCAATACTTGTGAAAATGCATTTTATTTAAAAAAATAAAAAAATGAATATTTGTACTAATTCCACTATTATTTATAAGATCAGGACTGTTTTTGCTCATACAGATTTACAGTTTTATTTATACAAATTAAAATTAAATGAAAAAGGTGTAATAAACAATTGGTATGGGAAATAATTTACAAATTAAAGTACAACATATGAATAACTGACACTTGATTGACAAACATTTTGATACCAATAATAATTTATCATTAAAATCTGATTGACTTGATTGACAAACATTTTGATACCAATAATAATTTAACATTAAAATCTGTAGTTGGTTTGTCAAACACGCTATGAACGTTTTACCCAATGTTTTCATTACTCTTATTCTGTTAATGTTTGTCATGTTTTCGCTAATTTTGCGAGTTTTAAATCTCAAAAATATTCCCAAGATTATAAGTCGATTCTCTCAAAAAGTAATAAAATTAAAATATTGATAGAAAAACCATTCATCGATTGGATGTTCGAATGTTTGGAAATGGGAAAAATTATCTTTTTCTTTGTAAAACATTACTGTTTTTTTATTATTATTCAAAGGTAGAAAAGCAGAAAATATGAATTTCACCCTAGTTTTAGACTGCAAAAAGCCGATGAAAATACATTTTGAGTAATAAAAATTAACTATTAGGTATTTTAACTGTTTTTTTTAAATATTTAAATCGGCTTATTTCTTAGACTTTGTAAATTAACAAGCTATTTTTTTCTCTTTCAATTATTGAGTAAAAAAGTATATAACTTTTCTTGGTTAAATTCGATTTCTTTGTAGTGTTTTTTTTTAACTGACTTATAAATAGTTTTATTTCAAACAACCTATTTTTAGACCCACAATTAACGTCTATAAACTCTATAATGTTACTTTAAAAGCTTGGTTTGTCAAAGCCATATTTTATATCGACGGACTTAGATGTATTTTATAATAATAATTAATTATACCAAAACTTTTATCTTATTTTAAGCACGCGCTATAAAGCATAGCGTGGTATGATGTAGATTCGTGCGTTCTGATTTAAATTGTTGTTTACGTAACGTCATTTTATTATATCAATAATGTTAGCTGAAATTTAAGCCAAATTTTGCTTTACGTACGTAACATATTGAAAAAATACTTTCACCAGTTGATTATAAATATGCAAATGGTATATGCATGTCGTTCACAGGAAATAAATCATTAATTTAACGATGTATTTTTAATATAGTCGAGTAAATAATGAATTATTATAACTGCTGAATGTTGTAATATGACTTTTCCTGTTCAGTTTTATTCGGCATATTTTAAATATTCAATTAACCTGCAGTATTACTACATGTTTGTTAAGTTTAAAAACGGCATTTTTTATTATAATTACAAAAAAGTTGTATATTTTTGAATCAATATAAAATTAAAATATCAAACTCAACCAAATGATTTAAATAAATGTTATAAATGTAATAGAGATGACTGCCGTCAACCACATATTTCATAATCTCAATTCAAACATTAAAGCAAAGAGTCTTTACTTACAATAGTAAATTTTTGAAAAATTTGAAGACTTGTGGAGGAAATTATCGTTTAAAATGAGAAACACAATTTTAAAAGCTATTATTTTGTTTTTTTTGTTAACTTAAAAAAACATTTTCTTACAACTTCAGAATCTAAAAATTGCCTGAAATAACTCATTTGCAGGTCAAAATAAAAGCTAATAAATTATTATGTTTTGACAGTTTCTTATCCTGGCTATAGATATTTTGGATAAGATTTAGAGAAATAAATTCAAATTTCTCAATACTCAGGGGTTAATGATATTTTATTTAAAATATAATAAATTCTTTTAAATACAAATCGATTTATTTGTGCTATTGAAAAAAAATGTGTTTTTTTTAAATCCATGTCTGCTCCCAATGGAACGCAAATGGCCTCCTAATGGAGGTATTTCAACAGAAGTTTTTTCTACGAGAACTGTTACTCAGTCGCTTAACCTCACTTTTTTCAAATGGAGTTGAAGAGAAAGAAGGATAAGGCTAGAACAAAACTAGTGGTTGGCTAATTGCTATTGCTACACCCAGTTATTAAAGGATCAGAGGATGGGAGGAGAGGAAATTAAGTGAATTGACATCACAAGCACCCAGTCTTTGATCACAACTTTGAATAGAATAATTCTTAAATTTACTGTGATCCTACCTAGAATCAAACCCGCGTGATTGGTAGAGTAAGCTCTAACCATCTGAACCACAGCAGGCGAATTTTGATTATTTATAAATATTTTTTTTCAAAACCAAATTAAAAAGTGCTTAAACTAGGATTCGAGATGGCGGCTCATGCGTTTGCATCAACTTAGTATTATAATATTTTATAAAAGTATTATAATAAAATACAGTACTTAAATTTAATATGGTAATAATTTTTCGTTAGTGATCCGATCTATAGCACGCCGAAAGCGTTGGTACTCATCTGACCACTTAATTAACGTAAGCACTGTTTGGCGACGATAAGAATTGTGGGTGACCGCGCTTGAAAACATTGCGTTTAGTTATATGCAATTTAAAATTCCTGCATAGGTATAAAGTCACATTTAAAAAATGTGTGATTCTAAATCAGATTGTGTATTTTCATTAGACTAACATACATACTAATATAATCTGCAAATAAAATCACAATTATCAATCAAATTGCAATAACATCTTTAATGAAAGTTTTGATGACAGGTATATTATTTTATACTAATTTTAATGAATTATGTTCTCAATGAAAGTTTTTTATTCAAAAATCCACTGCTGGCAGTGCGCTTTGAATAAACCTCAGACTTACCATCGCAAGGTTTACTAGTGCTTCTCAAAGAGGCAAAAAACTTGTCACATTTTGTAGCACAATAAGTGGAATAACAACGTTATCAAACATATTTTTTATTATAAATTAACGTCTTTAAAGTTACCGCCGAATCCATTGATGATATTAAATAAATATTGACTGTGGAAAGGAAAAAGGACGTAACCCTCAAATTTCCAAAACAGCTTTTTTTCGATAATCACAATGTATACAACTTGACACACATTCTATCAAAAGGATGAAAGCTGCAAATGCCGAATAAGTATCTAAATTTAGCTTTTAAGTTTGAAAAAGATGACCTTGTAAAAAAATAAAACCAAGAAAAAACACTGAAATAAAGGTTTTTCCGAGACAATTTCTTTAATTAACATTAGGTTATGTCAATTAAACACCAGTTTAGAAGTATCCGTGCACTTCAAGGTTGTTTATAATTTATAATTTGCATATGTCACAAAATCATCAAAACACGTATTTAGCGCCTCCTGTAAAATTTGATATGTGTGGGTTACGTCCTTTCCACAGTCGATATGATAACTTTTCATTCCACTAATTTTTGTCTACTCTACTGTTCCACATAATTTGTCAATTAATAATGTTATCATTTTTTTTAGTCTCGATAAATTTTCTACGTTTTTACTATAATTAAAAACAATCGCTTTTACATACCTACGATTATTTGTTTTAATTAATAAAAAGCATTTAATATGTTTGAAAGTTTGGCTAAAATTCATATTAAGCTTAATAGAAAATTGTGCCGAAAAAACTGAAATGACATTTCAAAACAAAATGTAAACAATGCGTTAACCTTCTTTGAAGGCGAAGAAAATGTTTTTTTGAGTATCTATTTTGTAAATATCAACCCAGAACACGTTTGCGGAAAATTCTGCCTAAAGTCCAATGTGTAAATGTGCGAATCATCCAATATAAATAACACGATTGTCATTGGAATTTGCCGTTTGCCATTTGTCCTCCATTCTCTACACTGGTTATTTCAAATACTACGAATTTAAAAGAATCTACTTACGTATACCTTAGGCCTACAAGACAATCATTGAATCTTTATTAAATTCAGCTCATATATTTTTTCATCGCCATCGAAGCTTTTAGGTATAAGATTTTGAATAAAGATCGTTTTTTTACTAAGAAATTTTATAAATTAATAGAGCACAGTTAAATAGTTTGGCAATATTAAAAAATCAAGCGAATCTTTCTAATTAACCTTTTTTATATACCTTAGATTTATGTTAGTATTATAAAAAATCATAATATAATCATAAATTTTTCACCGATCAAAATAATATCATTCTTAAAAATATCCACGATTTAAATCAGAAGGCATTCCCATGTAACAACCTTTTAATGATAATTACATTTAATATCAAAAACCTAGAGAGATTATATTAATTTGTTTATGTGATTATTTTCCTGACTAATTGAAGGAGATAAAAATAATACACACCGTTTGGATTTAAAACGGAAAACAGTTTGAAATAAACTAATGATAACCACAATCAATTCAGCGGTGCAAAATGGATTATTTAATTAAAACATTATTAAGATGAAAAAACATTTTTCATGTATAATGTTTTGTATATTCACTTGCGTTGGATATTGGGGGTTTGATTTTGCGACTCAGAGATAAGATAATGTAAATTTAGCACTCTAGTGAGAGAGAGAGAGAGAGAAGTAAGAACTAGTCAGGTTTTGCGCTGCAGATGCCATCGGAGAGTATCAATCCAGCTTGCCTCTTCTTCTGACTAGTGAGCTTTTGGCGTCTTGGACGACTGTCAGGTACTATTCAAATTATGTATTCGGTGTAATTCTGATATGTTAGCATGATATGAAACAAAGTAATGCGAAACACACTTGATCATTTAGACACCAAGTGTCGAGCATATTGTCACTGTTATTTTAGAAATTGGTGAGCAACAAATTGATAGTTCTGAGTAAACAGCAAATTAAATATCAACTTTATAGATAACGCCTCTTACATCTATATATTATAATAAAAATAATAAAACATTTTTAGTACTTTTTCCACATAAAATTTATTAGATCAGGACCGGTTTCGCTCATGATGAGCATTGTCAACTGATAAGAAAAAACAATAAAACAGTGATATTTATACAAAAGTTAAGTGATAAAAACAAGGTATGACAAACAATTGGTATTACAACCTAGCAAAAGAATTGAAGTAAAATACAAGAAAAATAAACTATAAATAAAAAGTTGAAGACCACTTAGCAATGAAACTATTATCACAAAAACCAATTAGGTATGAATTATCATTACCAAAGTAAAAACCAACAATTGTTTGTCATACCTTGTTTTTATCACTTAACTTTTGTATAAATATCACTGTTTTATTGTTTTGTTTGTCTTTTTTTAATGTATAATTTTCTTCAATCATATTCAAAAGTTGCATGGTAAATTTAGAATTTAGACGCCATTAAAATCGGTCTAGGAAATGCGCCTATACATTTTTGTGCGGCGTATGTAACGTCTTATACAAATGGTCAGCATCTATAGAAACGTTTCAGACAATGGCTTTTAGAACATTTGGGAACGAAGCATGCGTAAGCAACTTTAACAAACAGAGGGTCGGCCTTTATACTGCGTTACACAGAAATGTCGTTAGAAATTCGGTCACGAATTTTAGAAAAAAAAACGTATTCAAACGGGGTTTCATCGAAAAATTTCACCAGCTATTTTTTCAAAGGATTATAGTATTTTTCATTGTGAATAGAATAATAAATATCGCTAAAATCTATTTTGGCCACCTCGTTTTTTTATCACAAAAAAATAATTTAACGTTTCAACGTTGAAGCTGTACCTACATCTCACAATTAATTGAGTTGGCATTTACTTGGTAAAACTCCACTGTAATAATGTGAAAAAATATCGAAGCGCTTGAGTTCTACAAATACTTTTTTTTTACCATGCCCGCTCCCAATGAGGAGCATATGACCTACCAAAGGAGTTATCTTTAACTAATAGAGAGCTTTAACGGTGTTCAACAATATTGCTTTGGATGTCGACATATTCCACGTAGACGTGGGTGAGTTCTGACGAATACTATTTTTTATGTATTAAAGTAGAGTTCGTCGGAGCTTACTCAGTTAACTTCTTTGTCACTTTTTTTTACTGCTTTTAATATTAAATTATACTATTTTTTTTCTCCATTGTAAAAGTTCTAAATTTATAATTTGTCAACCTTGTACAATGTTAATTAAATAAATAAATAAAAATAAATAAATAAAATCTTAACAGAAGTTTTTTTTTCTATAAGAACTGTTTTTTACTCAGTCGCTCAGCCTCTCTTTTTTATATAGAGTAGTAGGGATAAAAGGATAAGGCTAGAACAGAACAAGTGGTTAACTTATCGCTCTCGCTACGCTCAGTTATTAAAGGATCGGAAGGGTGAGATGCAGTTTTTAAACATCACAAACACCCATTTCTTCGAGCAGATTCCGATAAATTTACCAAAAAAAAATCGTACTGGGACTTTGTTATGCTAGTTTTTAACATCCAACTGATTCCGTCATTATTTTTTAAGATTTATAAGAAAATGAACGAATCAAAACAATGTTATCTTCTTAAATGAGTTCCGAGTTGTTAACGTTTTAAGCTTTTCTTCGTACTCGGTTGCGCATTTAAGACTCAAATTCTTGAATAGAACTATTATTCAGTCAAATGTAATAAATGTGTTAATACGCTAGAAGAGTTATCCGTCATATATTTTAGACAGCTCACTATTCGCCATATATCTGGCTCTAGAAATAGTGTGTTATTATCCACCATTAACCCTAACGGCGATATGTCTGATACTTACAGTCGTTTTCCGTGGTGTAACAACGTTATACATTTGTTTATTTTTCAATGCTGAGATTGTTTCAAGAGTGGTTACACAATACTCGGTGATTTGTATTATATAAATATTGTTTCTCGCGAAGTGATATGGCTCATATCTGTATAGACCTGTACGCTCGTTGACTAGATTTTTCTTGATGGTCACTTAATCAGTGAGAGAATTTTAAAACTGTACTTATATAACTATTTAACATTTGCAAACACATTTTTTTTGAATAAATGATTGTCATTATTTATTCTGAATTTGTTTACATACTAAAAAGATCTTTCAGATTTCCATATTGTGTCTTTATTAAAAACGTTATTTCATCAAACAATCATATTTCGATATTCATTGTTTCGTTGATATATTTTTAGGACTTTTCTGTATCATTTAAAAATTATTTGAAAAGTAAATTTAAAAATGAATATTTTTCACATATTTTGGCCGGAATTTCACACCAATGTATTTTATTTAAATATTTTAAATGCCACAGTAAAACGACTTTTATAGAAAATGTAATTTCTTTTCATTGCTTTTTAACAATTCCCGGTTATCAATCTGAAGCATAAGGACTATTTATGGAGTTAATCTTAACATTAGTATTTTTACGACAACTGTTTGTTAATAAGGTGCTCAATCTTTATAATTTAAATTTTAAAAATCCCATTCACCCGTTTTTTTAGACAGATATCAATTAATTACTTAAAAATCAATTTATAAATACTGTCCGCAATAGGGTTTGGACTCGTCTCTTCTTACCAAAGCCAATGATGTTGATCACTTGGCCACGCCATTTTTTTTACATAAACTAACCGCTTAAATTGGTCCATTGAAACTAGGGTATCCAATCCCGAAGCCTTTTTCCAATCCCGGGATTTTGGGATTGATTTATTTTGAATCCCGGGATCTCAGGATCTCGGGATTTAGATTTTCTCACCGAGGAATTTGAAATCTCCGATTTACCAATTTCGTGTAAATTTCGAGAATTTCCTCATAATTTCTCAATCCTGAAATCCCGGGATCGCGACCATCTCAATCCCAGAATTTCGGAATCAGAAAATTGAACGGGATCCCGGGATTATGGGATCCCGGATCCCGGTATTGGATTCCCTAATTGAAATTATTCGTACGCTCTGTGCGTTATTAGATTATTATTAGCAACAAACAGCTATATTTGAGGAGCAAACATTCAAAAAGTGTTTTGTCACACAAATACAAAGCTTGGAAAATGATGATTTAAGTGTTGCAAAAGTGACGGTTTGTATGAATGTGTCAATTTTATGATTTCATTTTAATATGAAAAAAAACCTTTTTGAACACTAATTTTGATTTCCATTCATAGGATTTATTATGGGCTATCAGAATTGATATAAAACGCCATTTTTCAAAATTTGTGACAAAACACTTTTTGAATGTTTGCTCCTCATTTGATCAAAACATAATCAATTTATAGTAAAAGGGTTTTCAGTCCACGACTAAGCCTAAAAGGCTTAAGTCTTGGTACTGACTATGGTATCCAATCCTGGAGTCTTTTTCCGATCCTGGGATCCCGCGATTTGGATTAGCTCACCGAGGAATTTAAAATCCTCAATGTGCCAAAAACGTGTCAATTTTCGGGATTTGCTCAAAATTTCTCAATCCCGGGATCGCCACCATGTCAATTCCGGGATTTTAGATCTCGGAATTGGATGCCTTAGTAGTGACTACTGACAGCTAAGAATTGTTATATTTGTCTGACTTTATAACGGTACGTTTAAAATACTGTCCATTGCGTCTGGTCGCATTTTATCGTCATAAAAATCTTTGTTTTTATAAAATTGAATTTCAAAACTGCCCTTTAGTACCCCTGAAATAACAACCCGAAAACAGACGGAAAGGGATCGTTACCATCCGCAATGATGACGGGCACATTCGCATTTACATTCAGAGAGGGTGGAAAAAATAATATCCTCAACCTTGACGTGACGCTGTGTTTTTTTTTCGTTTTATCGCACAGGCCTCAAGCGATTCTAGCCACGCGAGGGAAACTCTACAGTTATGTAATATTTAGCTGTAATACACAAATACAAACTGTTTAAGGTCCACGCATTAAATAACATATGCACCGGACTGTTTTTTGCTAGCTTAAGTAGAAACAAATGAAAAATCAATATTTTTCACATACAAAATAAATTCACATTTTATAGCTTTGCTAAAAAGTAAAAATAAATTCAATAGGGATGTAACGACTTTAAATTTAATTATTGTACTAATGTTATTAATTTGACAATACTCGCAATGAGCAAAACTGGTCCTAACCTTTTAAATAAAGTAGAATAAAGTACAAAGGAATATTTTTATTTTAATATTAATAGTACTTTCTTAATGAAAACTTAAAAATGTTCTTTTATTTGACGTATCAAGTGATAATTAATGAGCATTGGTTTCTTTGTCATTTTTGTTCTAAAATATTATTGATAAATAATGTTTCAACAAATAAATACAAGTTTATTTTAATTCATATCCTATTTTAAATATGGTATACATAAACCACTAATTCTTTCTTTAATTCATCCTTCTATTTTTATCGTTTCCAAAAAGAGATGTACAAAAATGCGTGATAAATCATTCGGTCTTTCCATTTGCGCCATGTTGGAACTGAAAATAAATTATAATTTCGAAAAGCTTTCATAAAATATTAAAATGCCTATTTTTGGTTTGGTATCAAGAATGCAAATAAACTAATTTTAGTATTTATAAATTGGTCAAGAGGTGTGGTTGTTTTTCTTTATTTTATATATACTTCTTTTGAGAGATTGGAAAACATTCAATTTCGTCTTTCACATATAGTTTAGGCAAAACACGGAATCACATACACAATTCTCATTAAAAGCATAATAGTTTAGCCAATATAAATAAATACCTTCTAATATGCGAGAGAATATAAATATACTCAGTTATAATATATTCAAATGATAATAATATTATACATTTACAAAAAAAACCCTTAACACTTTGTTTACCATGTTTAAAATTCTAAAAACAAACAAGACGTTTCATTTTGTTTCGCAAACATTGTAAAGTCAACGTAAATCGACTGGTACCCGTTTCAATGTCCCAAAAGTAAACTCCGTGACAACTGGGTTGACGTTTTGCGTGCACAAAACTTGGCTATTTTTGTTGGTGCGTAAGTAAAATTGAGGAAATTTCGCAAGGATTTACTAGCGGGTAATGTATGGCTGGATTAATTTTGTTGGGCATACAAATTCTGATTGATTGCATGGCTTACTGTTTCGAATAACAGATTTTGGAATGCTGTATGGAGATTAATTATTTTGGCAAACTCCGGAACAAAACTTTTTGTTTGCCATAATAACACAATTTCGTATTTCATATCGCAGTTGTTTGATAGCTGTTCGCTACATGTTTACACTTCATATTTCTTACTTCACTCTTAAATCAACTGAGTTGTCAAGTTTTAATAAATAGCTTAAATTATTGTATTTTATTTTAAGCCATGTCCGCTTTAAGTGGAGAACATAATAATGGGCTCTTAATGTAATTTATTTCACTTTTAGGGTGTTCACTTGTCAATACCTGGTGAAAAGACATTTCATTAAAAAAATAAAACACACATTTGTACTAATTTAATTCCATACAATTGTAATTAGTTCAATACATATAAGTATTTAATTTTAATCGTAATTTATTTTAATAGTGCTTAACGACAACTGATTGTTACTTTAAAATTAAAATTGACAACATTATTACTTCTTTGTAGTTATTTACAAATAACTTTACGATAACTTGTCGTAAGATACTTAAAAAAGCGAGACACGTGTCATAGTTTATAACACAACTTGTAAAATAACAATTTCATCATTTTTTTTATATTATTAAAAATCACTTAATGATAACGGTGAATCCATCGAACATAGTATAAGTTGCTCAATCTCTCTTTTTTTCAAAGTGAGTAATTATAGAGCAAGGACGTGGCCAGTTGTTAGCTAATCACTCTAATTTTTCTTTGTTTTTTAGTAAAGAATGGGTTAGAAGTTGGTTTAAAAATCACAGACATTCATACCTTCAAACAGAAATTTATTTATCAATCTGTAAAATTATCCGTGCTTGGATTCTCGCTCATAAGACCCGTTTCGAAAGTTAACAACGTTAAACACTCGACCACGTATACAGTGATTTTAATTCTATAGTTACATTATAATTATATTTGAATTAAATGTATTTTACAAGCTTCTTAAAACCGAAGAATAAAAAGCTTTTATATTTAAATGCCTTTGTTTTTTATGGAATATTAAAATTATTAGAATATCATGTTTTGTTATGTTGATGTTTGTATTTAAAAAAATGTTACTCATATGACTTGTACTTTCGATGGTTTCGGCGGTAACTTTGTGGAAGTTCATTTTAATAGAAAATTTAAATTAACTTTGATTATTCCACGTATTGTGTAACTAACTGTGACACGTGTTTCGCCTCTTTCAGAGGCATCTTCAGACTTACTATCGCAAAGTTTGCTTAAGTAATGAAGCAAGATTGATTCTAACATTTTAAAAGTATAAAATTACAAAATGGATTGGGTTTTTTTTCCTTTTAAGAGGAGCAAGGAGGGGGGTGTAGAATCGAAATAAATAAAGCGGTTCCCCGTTACTCAAATTGTTTCCAATTAATGGAGTAATCACAAACCTAGATGATTGATTGTAGCTCATTAGTTTTAATAGTTTGTAATGTTTAACGTCATTAGTAGTATGATTAAATTTGTTTGCATTTTATAATCCCCTCTTTGCTTCCATTAAAAAGGAAAAATCCCATTCTGATTGTTTACAACTCATTAGTAAAATTAGTATCATTATCTGTTTGCTTTATTTCGATTCTACACCCCCCTCCTTGCTCCTCTTAAAAGGAAAAAAAACCCAATCCATTTTGTAATTTTATAATTTTAAAATGTTAGAATCAATCTTGCTTCATTACTTAAGCAAACTTTGCATAGTAAGTCTGAAGATGCCTCTGAAAGAGGCGAAACACGTGTCACAGTTAGTTACACAATACGTGGAATAATCAAAGTTAATTTAAATTTTCTATCATATGACTTGTTTCTATATGGGGATGAGAATTAAACATAATTTTCTAAAACGAATTTAACAATTTTTGATTGTTGTGAAATATGAACATTTGTCCTATGCATATGTATCAGACCATATAAATAAAAGATAATAAAAGATTATCATCTCGAATAACATTGATTTCTATACTAAAAGGGTAAGACTGTTATTATTTTTCCTCTCCAAAGATAGTTTTTATTTAAATAATGCGATACCTTTTTTATTATACGCCCGTTTAAAAAGAATAGTTGCTTATTTTAAATTTCATTAAAAATATCATTTTATATTTCAGAAAACAGAGAAGTTGGTGAGCCGTGAAAGCGGGGCCCGCGGGCCGCCATGGGCCCCGCGGCGTTCCTGCTGCTATGTCTGCCACCGACGCTTTTTTCACTGACGACTCTTGCTCATATTGGTAAGCATTTCAAAACAAAACAGCTAAATTATTTCACTCAATGGAAAAAGCTAAAATCTTAAACAAGCCCAGAACATAATATTGTACTTTTAGGTCAAAAGTAAATGACGAAGCGCTTTACTTCTTTATAAAAAAATATTGTTTAATATACCTATACATATATAAAAAAACAGGGTGAATTATTTTGATTTTTTAACTTGAATTCGATTTGACTGCCAAGTAAAAAGTCTTTTTTGACTATTTTTTTTTCGATTCAATTAAGTAAAGAAGATTGAGATTTTCGTACACATACTACTTTTTTTAGTAAATTTAAGAACACTAAGTACAGTTTTACATAATTTCTATTGCAATACGTGCTGGTAAACTTTTTTGATTTTCAGAGATACTTAGTAAACCATTTGAAAACTAAACTGTGTTTCGCACTCCCAGTGTTTTTCTGGCCTTAGTTCGCTTGAATATGGATCTTTTATTTAGAATCCATATGAAAATTCTAACAAGTTTTTATTCATGTGAGTCAATAAACAATTTATTTGATTATTTTATTAATAAAACTGAACAAACCTTTAAGACGCCAGGAGCGTTAGTTTACGTCCAAAATACTATTTGACAAAATTACAGTTTGTCAGTTATTTTGTTTTTTTTTGTCATTTTTAATAATTACTAACGATTTAATAAGCATTTGAAATAAAAAAGATTTGAATTATTTTTATTATCTCTCATGAACTCAGTTCAAGTGCATTCGTGCACTAGATAAAGCCAGAAGATGCCAAAAGGCGAAACCCGGATCGTTATCGACAAAATTTACGAAAGTGTACAGAATACAAATAATTCAAATTGGACATTAAATTTCCATCAAGCACCTTTAGTCAAAATTCTAAATTAAAATAGATTTGTAAATACGTTGTCAAAAATATGTACATTATCGACCATTTGAATACATATTCTCAGACTTGTGACTATAAATTCAATCTTTACAGAGTCTATCGTCAATTGTATAAATTGTGAAATTATGCACCGATGCTCAAATTTGGTTTTTTTTTTCTGTGCAGAAAAACGAGATATACAAGCTTCCACCGACTGGAAGCAGCTTTGGTATAATGAATTCTCCGAATACCAGCGGCTGGAAAATGGAGCAGACAATAATACAGTCACAAATGTGACCACTCAACTAGGAGCGACGGCTTTTCTGCACTGTCCTGTGAAAAACATTGGGGACAAAGGGGTCTGTACCAAAATCAATGTTAAAATAAGCAAAGATTGACTTTTTTTACAACGTAAATTCAATTAAAAAATATTCACATTAATTAAATATCATCAGGACCGCTTTGCTAATAATACACATTCATACAGTGCTATTTATAAACAAGTAAAATGGGTTCAGTATAAATAATATCAAATCGATGTAGAGTTAATCAATGTTATACATATGGGCAGTGGTGGCCGGTCAATGTGGCTTTGGATCAATGCATTCCTTGTATATGCAGGCGCGGTTATATTTCATGAAATAATATTCAAACATAACATTTATACCATTCACTTATTTTAAATTCTTCATGTTTTTATTGTCTAAAATAAAATAAAATAAAATGTTTTAAAATATTAATTATAGACAATAAATACATAAAGAATTTAAAATGAGAGCCCTTGCCTATACAAGGGATGCAATGATCCTATGCCACATTGACCGGCCGCCATTGCATGTAGGTTTCAATCCCAAGCTTTCAAACTTTCACTATTTAAGCATCAAACAACTAATTTATATACAGATACTTAACTTATTGAATAAATTAATCTATTCTTTGACAAAAGTTGTTTTAAGCAATCTGGTGTTAAAATTTAAAAAAAAGTTTTTACTTAACGTTTACTTAATGTATTTTAAAGGAAGAAAGCAATAATCAAATTAAAAAAATGTTAATTAAGGATTTATCGGTCATCAAAATATATCCCCATTTTTTTAGTTTAATTTAAACCTTATTACAAGTTAACCAAAATACATAATAAACTATGTGAGTTTATTTTTACAATCACTAAAAATACACAATCAGTATTTTTAATTTACCTTATATTTCTAAATTCAGTACGGCATTTTAAAGAACTTTGTAAATAAAAATATTTAATTTTAAACTAAAAATCGGTCTCTCAGTTTTGATGATAATAATAGTCGATGCAGGTTTCTCAAAATATTAGTCTTAGCAAAGAGATACTTTAATTCACTTTAAACATTCCTTCAAAAACTGTTACTGGGTTAAATGATTACAAAACATCTTTTAATTACCATTGCAGCAAATATCATGGGTGAGAAAAAGAGACTGGCATATTCTCTCATCAGGAATGTTCACGTATACGAACGATGAAAGGTTTCAGGTGAGCTTAATTTTTGTGTATGTTCTTAAGAAACGAGTCGCTTCTTATTAAGTCTGACCTTTATCAATGAGTTGCACAATAGAAAAGTAAGTCAAGGTCCTTCATTAGTTTAAGAATATTAAAAATGAACGTGAAACATTTTTTTAGCTTTTTACGAAAGCATCGTTTTATTTGCAGTCTTCAATTTCTTTTTATAATATTTTTCACTCTCTTTTGTAACAGTTAAGTACTAAAAATTACAGGACGGTGGTTAAGCATCGGCTTTGGTTGTGGAGCTCATGGGTTTGAATTATAGTACAAACAGATTTGTTTATCATTTGTCTTAAATTGCTTCTTACCACCTATCTGATTATGACTCATTCGTCATATATTACGACTTTATTAAAAAAAGCATTTTGATCACCAGTGTACCAAGCAGTTTTTGTTATAAATATCTGTTGAGATAAACTCAATAATTAGTTTATATGCTTGACATTAGGGGTGTATGAATAATGTATTATTTATTGATTGATATTTTTGATACAGTTCAAAAAGCTATAAATACTCGACTCCCAATACATATTGAACCCTAAACAAAATGCTTATGCCAAGTTTAAAAAAACGAGAAAGCCTTACAAAAGATGTTCAAATTATATGCGAGATAAAATTTTGTGACTAGATACCGGAAACAATAGATGTAAATTTTCGTATCCTGAAAAAATGACAATTTCTTAGCACAAAGGGAACAGCCTTTCAAAAGCCATGCTATATTTATGGAAAAGATTTTACAAAACCTTTTTGAACAATGTCAATGGTTAACAAATACCTTGAAAATATTCTTTTTCATATGGGTACGAGTGCCTGATGTTTTGAAAATACAATAAAAGTTCAACAAACCTTCAATGTCGGTAAGGGCTAATAATAATATTTTATTACCCAGGTTAAATAAGTTACGTATGAAGTATGACGTTAAAAGAGAAACTATTAAAAATTACAAAAATAGGTTAATTATTTTGGGATTGAACATTGTGTCTACCGTATCTAATATAAGTAATTAATTTGTAGTTTGAACTATCAATGTTTGTATCTAACCCCTTTGAAAAGGATGGAACCCCGACATTTATTTTGTAATTTATAACTTCGAACTAGAATCAATGTTTAGTTTATTTATGAAACCTTGCAATGTTTTGTCTGGTGATGTTTTTCAAATCACACGTATCACGTTCTGTAACACAAGTGAAATAACAAAGTATTCATATTTTTAATATTTTTATTCTTCTTTATCACTTATTCAATCTTCAATTTTAATGCAATGAAGTAATGTAAAAAATACATAAAAACTACTTCTTTGGAAATCCACTCCACTCGATTCTTTGTCATCATACACCAGTCGCTGTCTTGTAATATCACATCTATCCAGCAATGTCACGGTCTTCTAAAACCAACACTTTCATTTTAAAATTTCCGATTCTAGTATGTATATTCCACAAGAGGACCAGTAAATGAAGCACAATTATATAAGATGGCGGTTATTTCAAAACGTATTTTTAGTTGATTATGTAAACTTAAGTATCGTTTATTTATATCATATCAATCAATTAAATCCTTCTGTAATTAAGCGTTTAATTACTTGTAAGGCACTGCGACCACTTCTTAAGTAATTGTACTAGTGTTTGAAATAGTATCGCATGCTCGTTTTGAGAATAACACGCCCGTTGGGAAATTCAACATACATTTGAATCAGGCTATGAGATCTCATTTCACATTCGTTTGAATACAAAGCAAATAGCAGAGATACTCGCGTAATTATACATTGAAATGAATTATCTTAACGATTTTACTACATCGTAAATAATGAAATATGCCTGCTACAAATAACTGATATTGAATGTTTATTGCAATGGAACGTTGGGCTGGGTTTGAATGTACATAATTATAATGTAAATTAAAGTTATAAAGTACTATTTTGAAATGCATTTTTTCAATTGAAATAATATTGAAATTCATTTTTTTTTACTGTAGAGAAGAATGCAAACTTGGTGTTCATGCTTGGACCGAAATATTTGAAAGAAAATTTGATTTTGATCGCCTGATACCAAATGAAAGTTTCCTGTTTAATTAAAAACTTGTCATTTTTGTAAAAAAAAATGATTTTGAGTTGATAGTGTAGAAAGGCTAAAAACATCATAATTTACATTGTGAAAGACTTTCATAAGTCTGAATAAAATATTTTTATTATTAAACATCGACTGAAAAAGAAATTTTGAAAACAGAATGTACATTTTTTGGTCAGATATTTGTGCTGGTAAAAATAAGAATACATATATAGTGACATCAAAAACAATTATGATATAACAAACAATCAAAATTATGCATTTCAACTGTAAAATAATTTGAAATTAGCCAGGAAAAAAATATTACTACATTTTTAATACATGATTTTCAATGATAAAATAACTGTCAAAATAATTTCGATTGAACAAAATGTTTTGTACTTTTGGGAAAAAAATGCATTTAAGGGTTAGACTGGGCACGTCTAAAAGTATTTTATGTAATATGATAATGGACTTATCATATGCTCAACAAGTGGAATACCAAAATTTTGTTATTTTGTCAGTTGTTTTCATTTTTATTAGTGAACAAAAATATCGATAAAAAATTAACTACATACGTAAAAAAAAAAAAAATTCAAAGGAGAATAATTGAATAAACACTTTTATCTACTATCTATATATATTTTGGAATTATACAGATGAAATCATTCGGAATAAGTTTAATATGTGTACTATCATACAAATGGAGTATAGTCATGAGAATCACGGCCCATTAAACACTTGGCATACTATGTTGAAACGTAGAGCCTTTTTGTAATGTTTGTTCAACCTTTTCAGCACCAAAAAATACCTACAACTCGCTAAAATTTGATAAATGATATCTATCTGGTTCGTCGTTTTGACGTTACATAATATTTGAACTTATTTTTTCGTACGTAACTTTTATGAAAATTTTAGAAAACATCGCATTTATTTATCGATATTTTTATTAGCCGTATAATGTCTAGAGAATCTAATCCCGGGCCTCTTTTGTGATCCTGGGATTTCGAGATTGGCAATTTTTCAACATAAAATCGTGTCAAAAACCGAGGAATTACGGAATTATTTTTTTTGTCATTATATACGTGACACGGTTTCTCAATATTTTAAGAATCAACACCCCCGTCTTGACGATTGTTGTCATCCTATATGAGACACGGAATCTCAAAATTTGAAGGGTATTAAAAAATTATATATATTTTCTCCTTCATGTATGAAATAACCTTAAATTGAATATATTTATATGTAATATAATGGACACTCATTCTTTAGCTTATCAATAAACTTATACATTTTTGTTTAAATACATATATGTTTCTGATTTTTTCATTCCTTCATTGTCCTCATGTTCTAAGCTGTATATATCAATTTGGCTTGGTTAAAACTAGTTCTTGGCTCCACACTTTCATGCTTTTCTTTTACAAAAATGTAAGAGTTTTCGACTGAATAAAGAATGACTCTCATAACAAAAATTCTTTTCTATACAAAAACATAGTTTTATACTATTGTATATTACTAAGATTTTGTGCTATATAATTAAAAAAATAAAGCACATTTTTTTTTTAAATAAATATATTACCAACCACACATATTTTATATTTATTTATGGCTTAGTGTTAATAAAAAAGGCTTATTTGTAAACAGTAATAAAAGTGAAAATGAAGCAATATAAAGTTGAGTTTTTATGTTCATTTGTAAAAAATATTTTCAACTTTATTTTTAAAAGAGTTTAATTTGCCATATTTGCCGTTTCAAAATATGATTATGGCTCTACCATAGTTCTACCATACTCCAAGTTCAGCTCAAATTATGCATTTTGTAAAAAAATCCCGCTTTTATAATCGTAAGTATTTCATATAGTCTTCAAGACAACATGGCTTAAAAAAATATATAATATTACACTATGAAAAAAAGCAATTGAATGAAAAGTTTTTTTAATTATGACATTAGCGGAGACGAATCTGCTTGCGTTATTATTTACACACGTCTGGTGGGTGTATAATGTGGAATTATGTTAAAACCACATAGCCTTCGGGCAGTAGTTGGAGTGAGTTGCACGGAAAGGTTTCATGATTAGACTTATTACGGTGCGCAAAGGGTTATTCACGGAGTACGTATTTATTTTACAGTTTCAATTATTTTACGTTTACTCTAGTTTTTCTAGATTCTTTCTATGACAATTATTCAAACAGTTAAAATGGGCAACATAGTTTTGTTTTTATTGCCTCTTAACAAAACCACGATCATTCTTTTTTTCCGTAATTATCGATCTATATATACAAATAAAAGTTTAATATAAAATAAAATAACTAAGATTATTCCACGTATTGTGTAACAAAATGTGACACGTGTTTCGCCTCTTTCAAAGCAAGCAAGTAAGCATTTGCGAAAGTAGTTGTCGGGGATGCCTTTGAAAGAGGCGAAACATATGTCACACTCTGTTACACAATACGTGGAATAATCTAAGTTATTATATTTTATATTAAAATAAACTTCCACAAAGTTACCGCCGAATTCATCGAAAGAAATAAGTGTTTGTTTGTTAGTCCCATATGCGTTCCTATACCATTTATCCGATTATGATTAAACTTAGATGAGTCGTTGTGTAAACGTCCGCAAAGGTTTCTGGATTTAAGAAAAAACCAACGATGAGCTGCCAATATGCTAAAAATGGGGCTCGCTTTGTATCAAATCAATTCTCGGTGTGTTAGGAAAGCAGTGAGCTTTTTTATCACTCCTATGCAATTATATACAATACTTTATTGTGTTAAAATAAAAATAATAAAACATTTTTAGTACTTTTTCCACATAAAATTTATTAGATCAGGACCGGTTTCGCTCATGATGAGCATTGTCAACTGATAATAAAAACAATAAAACAGTGATATTTATACAAAATTTAAGTGATAAAAACAAGCTATGACAAACAATTGGTATTACAACCTAGCAAAAGAATTGAAGCAAAATACAAGGAAAATAAACTATAAATAAAAAGTTGAAGACCACTTAGCAATGAAAACGATTACAACAAAAACCAATTAGGTATGAATTATCATTAAAAAAGTAAAAACCAACAATTAGTGTATATAATAAATAAATCTTCATGTCTGTCAACCAAACCTTTATTGTGTATCCAAAAGCATTTCAATAAACACAATTAAAACAAGACCACTTTCTTTTTTTGAGTGGCATTGCAACACATGCCGAGTATTTGCTAGTACTTACATAAAGCATTAATTTGTAAAGTATGAAATTAAGTTGACGTATAGAATATTCATTTTTTCGTCTATTTTTGCTCCCAATTTTGAGCATGCGGCCTCTTAATAGGGATGTTTTTATATAAATTTTATTCTAAGAGTACTGCTAGTTATTAATTAACTTAGAATCTCTTTTTTACAGATAAGAGTAATAAAAAAATAGAACATTAATAGTAGTAATTACTCATGCTACGCCTTTGTATAAGAATTGGAATGATGGAAGGAAATTTTAGATATAAACACCCCATACCTTCGATTAGAAATCGATAAATCAGTTTTTTAAATGCTGACTGCACTAAAACTTGTGAGATTCGTCAAGGAAGTCAACGAAGTTTTATTTTAAAAGTACAGTGTATTTTATTGTTAAAATTGACATTTGATTTGTCAAGTTTTTTTAAATAATGTTAATACTTAAAATTTCATGTTATCGCAAAATAAATTTCCACTATATCTTATAATTGTCGTAAAATTAAATCGAATTTATTTTTAACTGCTTTTATTCGCTGGGGTTGAAAAAAAACAAAATATGCTTAAAAAATATCAAGGAAGAACGATACAAAAGGATTTTACTGTACTTTCTTCTCTATTCTTTTTGTCTTTTTTCATATATTTTTTTCATTTATTATTAATTACAGCTATTTTTTCACAAGTCAAATGGGAAATTGGCGTCAGCTGTAACTCAACATTTTTTAAATTTATTTTTACAATAAATACAATAATTACAGGGCTGACTTCGAAGACAAAAATAAGTCTGGCGAATTGGTCCAAATGTAAGCCCCTCAATTCTTTTATTAGAACGGCTTTTAAGTAATTTAAATATTTCAAATAAATTTAAAGCAAACAGCAAAGCCTACATAATTTCATGGGAGTTAACAAATAATACCGATCTGCATATTGAAACAGTTCAAAAATTATTCGCTTCGATTGGAATAAATTTACATCAATTCCCGTTTTTACGATACAATCCTAAATAAAACAACGAATTTATTTATAATTCAAACATTACAATGTAAGTATTCCGTTTGTTTGTTGAGAGTTTGGGTGGCTTAGATTTATAACTGAAAATGTGTAACGATTTTTAATGTATTTCCGAATAACCAAATTTTGCCTTCGATTTATTCAACAAAAAAATCTTTGTTTGCTTTCACAAAAATATTACAACACCAAAGATTTATTTTATCTGCAGTTGTTTATTGTAATTGTAATTTCTTTAAATTGTCATCTCACCATTGTGTGCCAGTAATTTTATCAACCGTGTGATTTATATGAAACAGTAAACCAACGGACTGTTTGCAATTTTCTAGGCAAAGATAAAGCAAATTTTCATGAAACTTACCTCATTCGTAAATTAAAAGAGACCTTAATATTATACTCAAAAAAAAAGTACGGATAATGTTGTGATCTTTTTTTATAAGACTAAATGTGAGAATTAAAATTTTTCTTAAGTGCTTTCAATTTCAACCATGCTTAATACAATTACGTACTTTTAATTTCAATAAAATGCAAAAAAAAATCCGTGAAGCTATCGCAGGATTTATTATTTTATCATATACTCTCTGACACTAAGTCTACAATTGAACTGGTCATTTTGAAAACACCATGAATGATATGCAACTGTGTAGCTGCTTTTTTTAAGTTACATAACTATTTCACTGGTGTTGTAGAACTTACATAAAAATTATATTTTAAATAAAATTTAGATGCATATTTATGTACACTAAAGCTGCTTTCAAAGATAATGATAGCGTTACCATTTTAAAAAAATACCACAATAAAATCAATTTATTATTTTCTTCCGTTAACGTGCTTCAAAATTACCAGCTCATTTATGTATAAAGTTAATAGTTTAAAATGCTCGTGATGAACAATATATATATATATGTGTAAATTAATGTAGAAGTAATTTAAAATTTAGACTGAAGGTGCTTGATGGAAATTTAATAATAATTTAGAATTATTTTCATTTTGATTTTGTACACTGCCATAAAATTCTTGGTCAAACACGAACCGGGTTTCGCCTCTCGGCATCTTCCGGTGCTTATCAGTGCGCGAATTTGAAGTGACGAAGATGCTGAGAGGCAAAAACCGGGTCGTCTTGACCAAGAATTTTATGGAAGTGTACAAAATCAAAATGAAAATAATTCTTAATTAATGTAGAAGTGTTACAAAAAAGTGTTTTTTTATTATTTTAAGCCATATATATTGTAACGCTTTATTTTCAATAGATTAATGAACAAAGATACAGAAGTAATAAAGAATTTCATCGTTTTACATATACCGTATTAAATATTAGAAAAATGGCGTAGGCATCGATATAAATCGGTACAATAATTGCTTTCCCTAGCTTCATAACTGTACATGTTTTCTCTTTAAAAAAAATCGTGTGTATACACAAATTGTACTGCCTACAAGCAATTTTTGACAATCTATTATTGTCAATAAATACGGCCCAAAATTAAATGTTTGTCGACTGAAATGTCTCACTTCCTGATAACTGATTGAGTAAATACTTCCTCAATATTATTAAAGTTTGACTGATTTCTAATGAAGCTTGTTATTTTGATAAAATTGATTTGCGACACAAAAATACTCAATCTTACCGTCGGGATTTATTTTATAGTATCAGCTGCTTTGATCATTCAACGTAAAAAGTTTCCTTTTTGTTACATACACGGAAATCGTGAAATATGAATTCGAAGTATAATAGAATTTGTGCCAATTATTGAGTCACGTAAACTTTTGGACCGTGCTCTTTTTCCATACGTTATGGCGTGTTTTTTCTCTTAAAATCAAGATCAATATTGGAGAGAATATTTTATTCAGTAATATGGAAATTTTCACAGGCAAGGAAAAAAATAATTTTATTACGCTAGAGATCGTGTCAGTGGTAAAATGCCAATTTACAATTTATTGGAGAGAAAATGAACTTAAGAAAATATCTTAAGAGAACTAGTTTTTTTAAACAAAACAATGGTTTTAACTTTAAATTGTCGCTCACAATCACATTAAAACGAAGATATTAAAGAATAATTGAGTTAGAAAAAGTCGTTTGCTAGATAATTGCAAACAAACCATTTTTTGAACGCTCAAATTTCAGGGTGCTTAAATTCACAACCAAGTGACCAAAATGTTGATCGATTTATATAATATAATACTTCAAAGAGTATATGAGTGTACTTCGTTCTATTTTGACATATTAGTACTTAAAATAATAATTATATTATGAGACTTAATTTACTCCATGTTAATTTTTCCTGGCTTAATATTACAATAATTGTTGAAAACGTTAATTTATTAGTCATACGGTAAGCTATTAAATGTTTGATATAAAATGCGACTTTTGGATACACATATTACAGTCTCCATATTTTATTTCGAATAAGTAAGATATCTTATTTTCAAAAGCTTTTTTTAAAAAACCAATTACATGTACATTTTTGAAGAGTTAAAATCGAGTTAGTTACAAAAGTGGAAATTTACGTATTCCTGTATAACAAACACAAAAGCTACCATACGTTCCTAACAAAACAATGTGAATAATAATAAAACAGCAAGACAATACTAATAATAATATTTACAATATTTTTTTAAGACGTTTTATAGCACAATACAAAAAAGGGTCTTCTTTGTCTTTTTTTGCTGACATTTAAGGATTAGAAAAACTGTCGTTTTTTCCCTGAGCACTTAAATATATTATTTGAGTATCAGTTCATTTCATTATATCAGTATGTTAATAATGGATTGAGCATATTCATAGAGTTTTCATATTACATAACTGTATGGAACTTTTAACACAAAATTCTTTGTACACTACTTATGTACCAAACAATTTCAAAGTTTACTTATGAAATTTAACATATAGTGGTATGAAAGCTGCGCTTGAAGTACCAATGTCTACATAGAAGATTGTATGTAAAAAAAGCTCATCGAGATAGTCGTATCTCACCTTGTAGCTTCGAGTATGCAGCAATCTCGTGAGCTTTTATGCCCATTGTTCGCTTGCTTTACATAGTAAAGAATTCACTTTATACAACAAAAACATGTACTAGTACTGAGCTACAAATTGTAACAATGCATTTTGCTTGCACAATTTAGATCGCAAGAGTCGTAAACTAAACCGGGATAGCAGTCGCCTATCGTAAGATCAGTTAATCTAAAATTGGTTTAAATAAGCATTTAGTACAATATCTAATGTGTACGAAGTAAATAATTAAATAGAGTTATCCATCTTAAGTTTCGTTAATGCTTTCTGATAGATCTGTAATTCAATCAACCAGGCTTCGTTTTCAAAATCAATAAACCTTATTCGCTTTTTCTTTAAAAGAATTGAATTTCACCGTCCCGGAAAGCCACTAAATGCCATCTTAAATTGCGTTCATTCGGCAAATTTACGAGATCGAGAGAGAAGAGAGGAAACTGGTATTTTTATATACGGTGTTTAACGATCACATGCTCAGGTGAAAAAATAAATGTTTCAAAAAACTACTTAAATATAAACTTGTACGTATCTACGGTAAGTACGGTATTACTTCACATAAAAATCTTTATTTTTCAAAAAAATCACTTATCTTTTTGCAGTGCTTTGAAAATTAAATAAGATTATTTGGTACAGTTGAATTCATTCAACGCATTTTGAACATGTAAAATATAACAGAGTTGATCCTAAATATCATGTTTGATCAATAAGAAGATTTTAGAATCGTGAATGATTTATTTAACCAAAATAACCAATGACACGTCAGGTCCGTGATCAATTGGAGTCATCAAAATCGTTAGTTACATATTATGGTTCTCACTAGGGCTTGTCGATTTTAAAAAACTGTTTTTTTGTCTAAATTTGTGACATTCGAAAACCGGTTTTTCAACTTCGTAACCGGTTGTACCGATTTTTTCATAAACGAGTCTATAAACAAAAGGACAGAAAATTTGGATCATTTGTTTGATGGCTTAAGGACCATATGCCTTACATCATTCCCCAACGAAAGGGTATTTTCGATATCATGCAATTTTGTTAGAAAACGTTCAGTGGACGCTTTGTGTTTTTTTAAACAATATTTTCTGAAGAGTAACACCAAGTAATTTCTTGTTCTGCATTATTATGTATATAAATAAACAACATAAAAAAATCGATCTTTCTCTCGCTATTTTTATTGAATTATCCATTTTTTGTAAAACTTCGAAAACCGGATAGAACCGTTTTTCGAACAATATTGACCTTCGACAACCGGTTCTCGTATAACGTTCGGTTTTTGTATAAGCCCTAGTTCTCACGTGCCTGAATCTCAGTTTTAAATGTATTGTATTTTTATTTTGGTGTATAAGTTTCCTCTCGAAGACATGGATGTCTATGTAAAGTAATTTCTATTGCTTTCTGTCTTAATGTTATTATTAACTGAATGCAGAGTAATAAGCTTACTACTAGTTCGACCCCAATTTTATTCATTTATTCCTCTCTTATCTTAAAAAAATGCTTTAATTGAACAATGCTCCTTTAAAAGACCTTGTTACAAACTCCACATTATGAGAGGGCATGCTTACAACAATATACCATTCACATGATACATACATATTAAAACATACAAAATATATTAATTCTATAACTTCTGAATATTTATTTTTTTCTTGTCTACAGAACTAGATAAGTCGATATATTAACATTATTGGGTTGCAACTTTGCATATTTTTTTTTATGTTGGAAAACTAATACACATTACTTTAAACTGCGTGCCCCAAGTGTTTTATTTTCAAATAAACTGCACTTAAGACTTTAATTCACCAGAATAATTTGATGTCTGAAATAAGGGCTTCTGACTTGAGTAGAACCGAAACCGGGTACTCACACGTTTTATAAAATACCGATAACCGGGTTCGTTTTAATAGTAACCTAGTCGTTTTAATTTTAATATACTATTTGGTTTCTTCATATCAAATATATAGCTTTTAAAAATGAACAATGTTTCAAATATACTTCTACTTCGTAAAAATTATTGAGAGATAAAGTGTTAATGCATTGATATTTTTATTGAGAGATAAAGTGTTAATGCATATACTCTTATAGTCAAATAAGCATTAAATTTTGAATTTCATGCCTTTCCATCAAGGTTTCAAGTACCCAGAAATTAAAAGAAAATGTTTGTGTTATTCTGTATATCTTTTTTTATCAGTACATAACAGTTAACAGAAAATACCCGGAAACGAATCGGGTACCCGATAAATTTGTAAAAAAAATACCCGAGAACCGGGTAGCGCATTTGGACGGGTATTTGGATGCCCTACAAGAAACTTCACTTAAAAGAATTGAGCGACTACCTTTCGCATGGCTGGTTTTGAACTCGAAAATCTCGTTGCCGTTTTACTTTCAATTGTTTGGTAAATAACTGTAGCAAATGGTAAGGATCTTTAAGTACCGGAAAAACTTTTACCATTATACTTTTTGGATATTTATGAGATTTTTTTGTTGTATAATGTCAATATATGTATGTTACGAAACAATATACTGATCAATAGATTTTTTATTGCAAAAATTAATTTATTCTTTTACTTTTCCAAAAATCCTTCAGTGAGAGAGTTATTGCGAACACGTTCTTTTTATTTATTAATTGATGTAGCATCTTTAAAAACCATCCGTTTTATTACTAACATGGAAAATAACTTCTTATATTATAAAGTATTGTTAATTTCAAAACCATTTGTTTTTTTTTAATAAACACATTTAAAATTTTGAGCACGGTTAACTTTTCCGGTTCTAAGCTCAAGAAATGCGACCCCAATACCAACATTTTCTTAAATATCTATTTTAATATGGGTGATACAATGTTTATAATTAAGGTATTCTTATATCATAGTTTATTGGACCTTTTGTGGTTTATATAAGTATGTGATAACGCGATTACGCTATCAGGCGATAAGCACCCGCGATAACGATCGTCCGTAAGATAGCTGAGAACATTCGTCAGTTGTCAATTCATATGTGTGCTGGGATGACGTCTTTTTTACGCGCAACTTAAAATATGATTATGTATTAAAAAACCACGGATTTTTATAAAAAAATGTATGAGGAATGATGCAGAGAGATATTTTAAGGCCCTTAGACTATTTAAAGTTACTAGACTACTAAAGTTAAAACCAACATTTTTTTTAAAATTCATAAGAATAAGGCCAATAATGAGGAAACCACTGGGGTCGAAAAAGATCCCCATCGGCAGAGACGTATTTTTCTAGTCTCAGAGCCGCGAGAGTAAGTAATGACTTAAAAAACTAAAATTATCTGAACATTATAAACAATGAATGTAACTCGTTTGTTACAAACTATTTTTAAACAGTTTTTTTGTTCAAAACTATTCGTTAGCCATTTTTTCTTGACTAAACCCACTTTAAGAGGTTCTAAAACATCTTGCTTACTTTTTTTATCAAAATAAACCTCATCGTTTTTGACACATTTTATTATTTGACATAAGAAAAAGAAACAAAAATCAGCTGAAGTTAACGCAATGCATTTAAAAAATGTATAGTCTTAAAAAACTGAAACATAAATCAATTTTACTGCATTGAAAGTAAAGAATTCATACAATTCTCACAGTAAAAGAAGTTGGGTTTCGATACAATAAATATGCAAAAGAATTTGAATCGTGTAAATATGAATATATTTAAGGTTTTTTCGTTGTAATAAAACAATTTTTGTTTGTCGATAAAAGCCTTATTTTCATTGTAGATCCTCCATGGTGAAAGCTCAGACGACTGGACTCTTCAGATAAAATACGTTCAGAAAAGAGACAATGGAACTTACGAATGCCAGGTAAGCACAAGAAGTTCAATTACATTTTTAAATTAAATTTACCGCTTGAATTTTCGAAAAGGCTTTTGTGAAAAGCTTCCCAGGCGAACATTTTACAGAATTCCCAATATATTATTGTCTTAAATTTATGAGAAAAAATAAATATAGGATATTATACTTACGTATAACTTCACAATTATGAATTTTAGATATTTTTGTTCAAAATATACAATAGAAACTTTACATAAAACGCATTTACACGTTGAAATGAACAATCATTTCAATTTAGTCATTGAACATTCACTCATGTGGTTAATTTTTATACATCAGGGCTACAAGTAGTTATAATTTACCCATTAACTTTTGAAAACGTTTTCATTTGTGGGTTTAAAAAAACCCTGCAGTGTGATCAAGTGGTAGACGTCATTGGCTTAGAACACAGAGGTCATTGGTAATATTGTATTTCTATTCAAAGCATTCCCCAATCCCAGCCATTCTATCCAAGAAAACGGGGAGCAGCGAGAGCGATGAGCTTACTTCTATTACTTCTCTAGCCCTGTCCTTCTTTTACTACCCTGAAAATAGAGAGATTCGAAAACCGAGTAACAAGCAGTTTTCGTAAAAACTTTTCTGTTAAGATACTTATAATTAAGTCTATACGCTCCAAATTGCGATCAAACGTGGTTAAAAAAATCTTTTGCAGAGCAATCTTCCCGCTTAACATCTTCTTTTTTGTCGCTTAATACGATATTATAAAGAATATAATCCTTATATGATGAATTTATGTTTATTAATTCATTTATACGAGACTCGTATCACGAGTGACATTCAATGTAAGGCTAAGATTATTTTTGCGCAAAATGAAAACGTATAATGAAAACCGAAGCAGAAGTTTTAAAATTTTAATGAGTCATATTACGGTTTTTCAAAATTCTATTAGAAGACATTTCTTCATAATTGGATTAATCAACTTTATTTTCCTACGTAGACTTGTACACATTGAAATATTAATGAGCTTAATAAGGATTAGTCTTCATTACTAAATAGTATACTATATTATATAAATAGTAGAGTATGTTGACAACCTTTTTTCACTTAGAGTGTTCACTTTCAACACACGGTGAAAAATTATTATGCTTAAAAAATAAATTACTAATTTTATATGGAATTATTACATTTTATTTTTTGAATACAACCATTTTGCACGATAAAGGAATTTATAAAAATACGGCAATAACTTTTTCACTGTTCGATGCCGATAATTTGCTGAAGGGAAAATGGCTCGCTGTATTTGCCACAAAATCGGCCCGTGGGTCCAACAACTGGTCGAACTAAATTGAATCACTTGTCTTGCTTCAGTGGGAGAAGTCAGCATCCTGCATTTCGCCACATGTACATATTGATCCATCTTCTATTCTGCCAAGCCTAAAGAGCTTGACAGTGAAACCACTGTTGCCGCGTTGAATTGCTTCCAGTGATTTGGTGGCAGTACCTTAGTTATTTCCACTCGTTGTTTTATAAAAGGACATAATTTATAAGCCTGATTACCACAAAGTGAAATATCCCACTACGTCTGCCAAGTGCAAAGCGCCACGACTCATTGTCAACAGTGAACTATTTAATTTTGATTTAAATAGTTCATATTTTTCAAATAGTTTACTTTGAATGACGTCCCCATACAATATACTATCCGCTGGTTGTAAACCAATGTGCTAAATACTTACTAATTATTAACTGATTTAATGTTTTCCTCGTCAAAGTAAATTCCTCACTGTTAATTCAATAGGCTGTAAGAAAGAGGCATGTATCTGATTCGTCAATCATTTAATATAGAAAGTTAACTTAGCATATTCTGTGTACTTCATTAAAAGTTTCTGAGTTTAAAGTTTTTAATCCTGAAACAAACGGATTGCTATGCTCACCACGTCGTGTCTATAAAACAGTAAAATGATCCTATCCGAAACCTTTTATTAACTACTTGTCCTGCGCTCCCTCGCTCGCTCGCTCTACCTTCAAAACTTTTACAAATCCTTTTTAACGATTCCGAGATAAGCCAACCCGCTTCGATATAAACATTAATTTTGTTTTGATAGCATTAACTTTGTAGTACAATTTTACATACAATTCTTTCCAGCTTCAAAGTAGCGAAATAATTACAAAACACTGCAACTCATTTAAAAACATAGTATTTTTATTATGCAATATCAACAACGTAATACTTTTTCAATACGATAAAAATATACAGTTGAGCTTAAAGCGCAAAATTGCTTGAGCTTGATTGTTTCTTATGTTGACTTAGTGTTTTATTTAATTTATTGTTGGCAATTAAAACTTTTTATACAACGTTAGATTACCAGTTTTGATTGAATCCACAAACAGAGCAAATAATTCAATCAAAATTATTTGTAAAGAAAAGTTTTAGTTTAAAAACTTGTTAAGAAAACGTTATTTACTGACTTTATTATGACTTTATTTATTTTTTAAATTTAATTGAATTGATGTATTTTAAAATTTCCTTGCGATCCAGGTCATCTTGAACTTATTATTTAATCAATATCATTTAGCAGTAGAAAATAATACAGAAAATAGGTTTATATTGAACAATAATGTTTTCTTCAACATTTTTTTTATCAATAATATATATTTCAATTTGTCATAAATAAATTTTTGTTTCGATTTTTATCATTACTTTTGTAATCTCGATTTTTGTTTCAATAGTTTTTGTTTTTTTTAATCGTTTGTAACTACTTCAGTAGTAATACTATAAAGGCGTCTTAATGATTAAACATTAGGGTTGAATAATAACTCCTTAAATATTATATAAATTTAAATTACATATCTTAAGTTAAAAAAAAACACAATATTTATTTGTAATACTTCCACTTTTATTTAAAAAGATCAGAACCAATTTTTCTAATGACGAGCATTATCAACTGATAAGAAAGTACAATTTTACACGAAATAAATAAATAATGCAAAATTAATAAAAAAACATGCATAAATTTAATGCCTTTACATCAAGAATTGAAAAAAGGTACCCTAAAAAACATATTTTAAGAAAAAAAATACCTGGAAAAGTTCTTAAATTTCATGTCATTATCAACAACCGGTGCAATTATTTTTTTTTGCAATACAATATTTCTAAATATATTAATTGTAATCATTTTTTTTTTCAACATAACAT
Organism: Himalopsyche tibetana; assembly: GCA_030503985.1. Classification (NCBI taxonomy): domain Eukaryota; kingdom Metazoa; phylum Arthropoda; class Insecta; order Trichoptera; family Rhyacophilidae; genus Himalopsyche; species Himalopsyche tibetana. Next base: position 13,945,350 of record JAPJYX010000015.1, on the reverse strand, counting down.
TTCAACACAACAAACGATCTTTATCTTTTCTTCTTGAAAAAACAGTCATTCGTTTTAGGATTGATTTTTTTATTAATTTATCTTAATATCTGCGTGTGCCTAGCTGTCTTAATTATTTTTTTTATAGAATCACATATTCAAGTAAAATTTATCATAATATCATGTTATCATATTCAACAAATGACGATTCGGTTTCTTTATTCAAATTTCATTTGTATAAAATATACATTGATACGCTCGAAATTATACTAAGCATATTCTTTTTTGCCTTTATATAGAATGTAAAAAAACCACTCAACTGTAATCACAATTGTAGACATAGCACCCAATTTTTACATGTTCTTTCAAATATTTTTTGTAAGAAGCTTTTATTTTCGCAGAGAACTTGTATTACGTTTTATTAAATGGGGTATATTACTTCATTCAAAAAAAAACTGAAAGGATTCAGGCTATGAATGTGAAACCTTATGTAATTTGCGTGCATTGACGGGATTCGAAGGAATTTCAGATTATTTGAAATCCTGCATACCGTCCGTCTACCCACCCAAGTCGATTCCACTGAATGTGGGCTTTCTTTGACAATGTCAAAAAAGATCTTTTTATTCAACCTCTTATGCCATAATTAAAATTCTCAAAAGCAACTTGATAGCATGATTGAAATCACTGTTTTGTTTTAACTGTTAATTTTTAGTTTTTATTTGAAAAATCAAACATATTTTCTCAGTAATAATTTATAAAAATTTAATAATGATTTAGAATGGTTTTTGTCCTTAATGTTAAATGGTGGCAATGAGAATAAACGATATAATATCACTTTGATCAAACAAGAAAAACTACATTCACACATTTGTAGTTATTTATATTTTTGTAAATTTACGATCGAATTGGCATTCATTTGCTAGGAACCTATTTTAATAAAACAATTTATTGCAATATCAAATTTGAATTCTCTGAATCTTGTACTCTTCCATTATTTTGTCGCTAACGACCCGGGTTTTTCCTTTCGGCATCTTCAGGCTTTTCAAGTACGTGAATATACTTGAACGTTCGAGTACACGAATAAGTGACAAGATTAGTGGAAAAGTACTGGATTAAGACAATTCAAATTTAATATTGAAATTCCATCAATCACCTTCAGTCGAAATTCTAAATTATTCCAATGTGTTTTGTTTCATGAGAATTATGCTGTTTTAAATATCACTTTCTAACGATTCAACCGTTGGCCAAGACTGTTATAAACGTCTTTACTTTGAAAACAATATTAAAAAGCAATCTATCTTCTTTAATAAAAAAATCCTTACAATACAGGGAAATGTCTTTAGCAATTTGGAAATATTGACGCTTTTTATTTTGTTCACAGGTTTCTACGGGCACGGGCATCCTGTCACATTACGTCAACTTGAATATAGTCGTCCCAGAGGCTTTTATTTTAGGTTCTGGAGAACACCACGTCGACGCTGGAAGTATCATCAATCTTGTCTGCATCATTGAAAAGGTACTAAAAGTTTTTAATATAGTTTAATATACAACCAGATCAATCTTTGTGGAAAAAAAAATATTGTGACCAATTCATGATTTTGTCAACATTCATTAGTTCAGATAAAAAAGTTGTGTAATTGGCAGGAATGCCTTATAACTATTTAAATGCCTTAGATAAAATGTATAAACAAGCAATCGAGAAACGATTTACAAAAAAAACTCTGTATATATCATTAACAATTTATTTAAACATAAAATATCATTAGTATATTCATGTCGCCTGCGGTGGCCCAGTTGGTAAGAGCTTGCTCTACTGATCACGCAGGTCTGGGCTCGATTCCCGGTCAGATCACAGTAAATTTGAAAATTATTCAATTCAAAGTTGTGATCGAAGACTGGGTGTCTGTGATGTCAATTCACATAATTTCCTCTCCTCTCATCCTTCTGATCTCTTAATAACTGGGTGTAGCAATAGCGATAAGCCAACCAATAGTCCTGATCTAGCCTTATCCTTCTTTCCCTACTACTCACTTTGAAAAAAGTGAGGTTGAGCGTCTGAGTAACAAACAGTTCTCGTAGAAAAACTTTTGTTGAGATATTTTTATTAGGTGACCATATGCTCTACATTGGGAGCGGTCATGGATTAAAAAAAATAAAAATGGATTGTGTAAGAAACATCTTAATTACGAAACTCGCTTTTGAGATTCTTGAAAATAGCGTAGACTGAAATTTGGCAAATCAAAATTATCTGTTCGAGCTGAAAACCACATCAAGATAGTCAGTATTACTGGAGAGTTTTTTTAAAACTTTTTTCTAATTTTGACGTCTTTAACTCACTACTTATATTTTAGATATAAATTGGCAGAACTTATCATTACTCAGTGTCGAAGTATTTTGACCAAAATTTTATTCCAAATAAATTAGTTTAATTTGATAAAAATTATAACAAATTCATATTTTTTATAAACTACTTACTGCTTTTCATACCAAAATATGTTTAAATAATTCGTAAAATTGTTCACTTTACCGTCGAAATTGATGAAAATAATTTGTTTCTGCTTCCTGAAAGTTATATCGTTTTAAAATATTTATTATTTCCTAACAAACTATTTCATTTTATTTATATACATTAGTTTGAACAAATTTCTGTAGCTGAAGGCATGGAGAACGGGCAGTCAAAGAACTACCTCTGATTATCTAATTACTAGTCTAAAGCAGGCCAAATAAATGTAGACGAGTCTAATGTTATAACAAAGATTTTTATGTATTTTGTTATCTAAACACTATTCGGAAATAAATAATTACTGACGATAGCTTGAAATTAAATTTACTTTGTAGATTTTTTGTGAATTTAAATTTTTCAATTAAATAAATTCAAACTACAATAATTGTTAAATTAAAATAAGAAGTATATTATCTTTGTATTCGTTTTATGAATACGTCACATTTTTTCGATTTCAATAATTTAAAATTTCATTTTTTTTATCATCTGACACGTTTTTATATTTTTAGTGTTCGATATGTATGATTTTCAATTCATTCCCTTGAAAAAAAATCTAACAACGAGCTAAAGAAAGAACTACCTACCACGTGCGCATATCTGTCACAAATCCTTCAGAATACAAAAGGTTTTCTGAATGCCTTCAACTAACAAAAGCGACTACACCCTTATGTGTTTAATATTTGGGAAACCCTTGAACGGGGGCGCCTGTCGTCAATAGAGGCCTTTTAAAATTATGAAGACATAAAAATCAGGACGGGGAGGAGAATGAATGTCATTATCCCAACCGTAAATAGGATCTATCTACTAATCCAGTGATCCATCCGCCCCGAAGTGTCTACGTGATTGGCCTGGACCCTGGCTCATTATCAAAGCCTTCGGGCGTGCGCATGTGCGCGGGGTATTTCGCATACAAATTTCGTTAAATAATATCGATACGAAAATGGAATGAGCTTTTTTCGCAGCACAGGAAATAAAATATTTTACACGATGGTATGAATCACACGACTTCATCAAAAGAAATAATAATCGTGAAAATGTAGATGAGGTTTTATTATCATAGTTGTCAATATGTTGAAAAAACGACTACAAAATTGCATAATAATAATTTAATAAAATACGTGCTTCAATGTAAAATGTGACATTTGTCTTGCATTATTAAAAAGCATCTTCAAACAGACAACTAGTGATATCAAAACTCATATAATTAATGGAAAACGTGAATGATCTGTCTACATGACAAATATACAGGAAACTATTTAAAATAGTATTTTACATTAGAAATGTTGAATAATATAATCATGTTGGATTCAAAATATTACAGCTAGTTAAATAGATATACGATATGGCTTATTTTCTGGCTTATTGATGATTTGAATTCTGTTAAATTTTTTTCAATGTGTACGTAAGTAGAAATCAAAAATCATAAACGTTTTTAATAAATTTATAGCCTCCACCTACCTTTTCTTTCCGATCCTTTGATAACTGGAGCGTCCAAAGAGCAATTCATAATAAATTATTAAGTATATCCTTACCTTGCTTAGCTACATTGATTGAACAACTGGTCTCGTTGAACTTTTTTTATTTAGCAATCTTTTTACTTAAGTGCTCTACATTTAGTTTTCATATTTACATTTCGCATTGCAAGCGAAATAATTGGTTTCATACAAATTACAATAATAATTCTAATTACGGAAACGTTTGATATTAATTAAAAAGTGTTTTTTCTATGCAAGGTATACGGTTAATTCAAATACTGTTCGTAAAAAAAAAAGTATTCGTTGCTTTACTTTTGACATATTTTTTGCTGTGGAAAAAAAACTACATTTGAGTTGTGGAAAAATCACGAGTCTGTCATTTTTATTTCTTTTTTTTTTCATCCAGTCTTACACTTCCGCTACAGCTCACGATTCGCAGCTTTTTAATAATGTATTCTGCTAATGAGCTTTGCAGAAGTGTTAGATGAAACTGCTATTTCCGTTTGACGTGGCATGTTTCCCTAAATAAAATCTTCATCATTTATTTATTTATCATGCTTTATAAATAAACATACGTACAAGAAGGATATTATCATTTCGGGTTTTTTGACATCACGTGTAATCATACTAATTAAATTTCTTTTTTTATTTGAGTAATGTGGTACATATCTCTGTCTGCCAAATAATATACAAAAACTTAAAAAAATATTTCCTAAATTTAATTCAAAGTTCACTAAAAAAAAACTTAAATTGTTGATTTTTTTAATGGTTTCTACTTTGGGCTAACAAAACCTTATTTTTTAAAACAATGCGAGGACTCAAGAAACAAAGACGACAGCTTTCCTAATCTTTAAATGTTGGAAAATCAATATTTTTTTGTTTTATTTTATTTTATAGACATAACGGTTGAAAAATGTAATGCTTAGTATTCTTATAAATAATATCTAGATATTTTAATAACAATTTCCAAAGTTTTTTAAAATCCGTTTAATGACTGCCGTGTTTCATACAAGATTTTAGTACTTCAAAAATGTACAAATAAGATTTTTATTAAAATCTAACTCACTACCGTATACGGAATTGTCAGCTCTATTTGATGACATATCTAACATATAGACTACCATTTTTGCTTCCAGAACCATTATATAATAATTAATCTTTTGTTATAAATTATCATAAGTCGTAAGCTGTAAATTATTTGTTAGGACTCAAATCTCTTCGTAATTTTCACTGGTAGCTTTACTTCTTTTCCTGTTTAACCAATAATATTTTTAAAAATTGAATCACAAGTAAACTAAAACTCCATATTTATTTTTTTCGTTTCTTCAGAGCCCTACTCCTCCTCAGTACGTCTTCTGGTACCACAATGATAGAATGATCAACTACGATACCGCTCGTGGAGGCATAACTGTAGAAACTCAACCAGGAGCCAAGAGTCAATCAAGGCTGACCATCCATGGCGCAAGAGATACAGATTCGGGCAACTACACTTGCAGTGCGAGCAATACGGAACCAGCCAGTATTTTTGTGTTTATAACGGAAGGTAAATACATATTATCTTTGTTTGAATCAAGTGACTTCAAAACAGTACACCTAAAATTAGTTGAATTATCTAAGAGTTGTTGAGGTGTCCTTCATTAACATATTTTGTTAATTTTAAAATAATGAAGAATTTTAGTAGTGAAAATTGAATTAATGTGATAATGATTCTTTCGGACTTTTAATCCAATATTTTATTAAGCATTTAAATGTTTACTACCCTGCAGTTTTTAAATTGCTTAAACATTATTATTATTAATTTAAATCGTTCAAATTGTACACACTTTCATTCGCTCTGTTACTAACTAGCCTTGGTTTTTATTTTCGGCAGCTTCAGGCGTTTAAGTTAACGAATAAACTTGAAATGACAATTCCTAATAGTTTGATCGTGTATTTAAACTGCTTCTACTATTACCGATTGAATAGGCCAAAGGAAGAGACATTAATAATAAAACGTGTGGGGGTGTACACAATTTAAATAATTCAAACTGAATATTGATATTCTACCAATAGCTTTAAGTCTCAATCTAAAATTATTAGATTGTAATAAAAACAGAAAAACACACTTTAAAACAAATATAACCAGCCTTACAGATTTTTTTCTTATTCTTTGAATCATCTGAACAATTCAATAAGCAAACTCTTTTTATTTTCATTTCCGTAAGTTTGTCAAACGTTCTGAAAACTCTTTCTAGGAAAACAAAATTAATATGTCTTAAAAAAATCTCAATTGAATCACTATAAACATATTGAAAATTGATTCTTTTGCAGAATGTTCAAAAATTTCATGAATTCTTGACGAATCACGCCATTTTTTTTATACTTAATCATGTATTATCAGTTAGAGCCTGTTAACTTTAAAATTAATTTAAGGATTTGATTTTAGGGGACAAGATGGCTGCTATTCTTAGAAGAAAAAATGCAGCCGTTGGAATCAGTGTTTCGTTTAGTTTATTAGTCATAGTTATTGCATCCATTTTAGTTATACTAATTCGATGAAGGTTGGTTAATGTTATGAATTATTAAGGCAAGGTAAAGGTTTCAGTCAACAACTACGCTATTTTGTTTATTTAACTTTATGTTGAGTAATCCAGCATTTAAAATCAACAAAAGAATAATTTGAAGCCTATGAACACGAAAAGGTATTATTTATAACCATTAATTGTTGGCTATCGTAAAACAAACCATATTTTCTTCATCTTCCAATTGGATTAAATATGTTTTTATCATCGAAGAAATGTTTGTTAAACCCATTATAATATTTAATAATCAATAGAAAATGTAAATAGATTTCCTGAAAAACTTGCTCAGTTTTTGAGCACTCAACGTTTAAGGGCTTGCATTACGGGATTTTTTTATTTCGAAACATAATCATAAATATGTTAAATATCCGTTACTTGACAAAAATTTTGAATGTTTGAAAAATTTTATTATCCTAAATTAATGATTTTTAACATTATCATTTTTTTTTCAAATTCCACAAATTAATTTCACTTGTAAATATGTATATATGATATGTATGAAAAACATTAAGAATACATTTATATAGCAAATAGTTCAACGTTTTAAAACATAAATTACCAAATTCATAAACTACTTAATCAACAGGATATTAAAATACTTTAAAATCACTGAGCTAAATTATTAATATAAATATATTTATCTTTGATGTGACATAACAATTGTGCATGTATAATTCATAAAAACATTTTTTTAGTGAAATTGGTATAATTTATTGTCAATCTTTAAAGTCGAAATACTAAAATAAAATGTAATGTATTGGCTTATTGGAATAAAATATGATTATTATTTATTCACTTCAATTCGTAATTAACCTACATTTATAAATATTATTCTACACAAATTTGAATATTTGTGAGCAAATTGAATATTTGGTTTATTTTTAATTAATAAAACGAAAATCATTATTTAATTGGTAATAATAAAAGTTAACTTATCAAAAAAAAATCAACTTGTATTCATCTGGTACGACTCAATTTTAAATAATTATAATTAAAAAAAACTTATTTTCATATTTATTCCAAGATATTTAAGCAACACACTTTCGTTAAAACTCAGAACCACCCACAAAGAAATATTGGTTGGTATAAATAATTTTTGTGAAAGTTAAAATGACATATTTTTAACATAAAATAATAATTTTACAAAAAAAAAAACTATAGAGGCAGTCTAGTATATTTTATTTAAAAATTATTTGAATACTTATTTCCAAAACGATTATGAATTTCTTTTTACAACTTCTTCGTTTTTTTGATCAGATTCGAAATTAATACTATCCAATTCACATATTTATAAAGTATATTGTAAATAAGCAATTTAATTTGTAAATACAAGCGTTTGATATAAGTGAAACATTGTGATTAATTTAAATCAATGCTTAGTATATAAATATGAGAATGGAATTTGAATTGCCAAAATATATTTAACATTAAAATATTTAAGTAAAAAAAAATACCGATTCATATCTCATCAATAAAATTAAATTACAAAAAATATATTTAAAAATATTGATTCGGCAATTCAAATTCCATTTTAAACCTAAATGTTTTTTGAAAGAAAGTGATTATACAGTGAGTGAAAATACAAGAACAATTATTAAAATTATATCAACGTATCAGAAATGTTATAAAAATTAGATTAATTTTGAAAAAAATATGCATATCTATAAATAATTTGAATTCAGTATTTATGGATATTTAATACATAGGAAAAAATGATTAAAATTGTATTTGAATTAATGTCATGGGTGTTTATTTTATGAAGATATGCATATTTCTGTATTAATTTAGATATCACAAATTTAATGAACAATCCAAATTCACTTATGAAATAAATAATGATAAAAGAAATAAGCTTTACTTTCATTTTACCAAAAACCTCAAACATACACAAAAAAAACATAGATTACAATAAACATACATGAGAAATATGGATAATGGCAACGACGGTCCAATTTTTAAATACAGTTATTCCAACCAGATCGTTTATAAAATCTGATATGCTTTAAAAATAACCATTTTATCCATTACAGGTGAAGTTAGCCAAGTAGTATTTTATAAAAAAATAATTTAGATGCGTTGTAGTATTCTACACGTCTTAAATTATCGTAAAAGTAAAGCAACATCAGTTAATACATGCTGTAATAGCATTATCCCAGTAACATAAAAATATGCAATCCACCAAAACACTAAGCAAAGACATGACTGTACTTAAAAGTTCAAGAAAAAAGTTTGACTATTTAACTAGTTGGCTCACTTAACCTCACGAGAGCTCAATTGGTGTATGAAAATTATTTGTCTTCAGTGAACATTTTAGGTATGAATACATCTTTGAAATAATTTTCCGTCTTTCTTAAACAGAGACTACTTTGAAAATTCGGAAAGATTTTTTCTAGTGTAGAACGATGTTTGTAATATTATATATACCAACGTTGAAATAAGATTTTATTCTCTATTTTCTGAACATAATCCATTTATCGAATTTAAGACTTGACTTACCACTTCCTTTCACACGCAGAAGTATTGAACGTAAGCTAACATACAAGGCAAGAGTGGTTTATTGTTTTTCCTTTCTTTTATATTTTCTTCCGTGTGTGTTTGTGTTGTGTAAGTGTTTTTTTCAGGTGAATAAGAGGATAAAAAAATATCACAACAAAGAAATAAACTTAATCAATGAAAAATTCTTTGCTTTAAAAAAAAAATGAAATAAAATCTTTTGTTGCGTATAAGTGATTCATTTTATTAAGGTCACAAAATAATATATGTTTATAAATTATTTTTTATGTTAAAATGTTTTTGTCATTATTTTAAGAGATTTGTGTTCCGTTGGAAACTTTAAATTAAGTTTCTCTTCCAAATATTCATATTGAACTTCGACTTGCGACGTAAATCCAGCTTTCAACGCCAAAACTTGAGATCCAATAGCCGAAAATATAGTCTTCGTTACTTTGATGCCATTCGCCTCGCATAAAGGTGTTCTATAAAAAAATAATCCGTATCTAAAATTAATTTAAAATTAAATATAATATAGTATGTTACATTTGTTATAATATTTTCACAGCGTTGTACAAACACCAACAGGTGTACAGTGTTTATCTTTGAAATACTGTTTACTTAAATTATTATGGGTAAATAATCTTTCTTGATACGACATACGTGAGAGATTAAGTAAATTGTAAAAAAAAAATAACATTTTTAATTAAAAACTAACATTCATAATAAATGTTGAATAGACTAAGCCTTTTTTTATCCATGTCTGCTCCCAATGTGGATCATATGGCCTCCTTATGTAGGTATCTCAACAGAAAATTTTTCTAAGAAAACTGTTTGTTACTCATTCGTTCAACCTATATTATTCATAGAGAGTTGTAAGGATAGAAGGATTGGGATAGGACAGAACCATTAGTTAACTAATCGCTCTCCCAGTTTTATCCCTGATTTTTGTTTTGTTCAAACGAGCCGTAGTATTAAAAAAATAGAATTTCAGTAACGGTGTGTCAATGCTTACACATCAATATTATATTGCGTAAAATATCATATGTTTACATCGTGAAGAATTATAATGAATTATACTGGCCGTTAAGGACTATTGAGTTATCTAAAAATTAAGGTCATGCGATGATTTTATATCCTTTTGTAATTTGTATGAAAAAATATTAATATTTTTACCTTGCAAGCATTATTTCCACCGCGATATTAAGTCCTTTGTATTCCTTGCTAACACACATCCCTGCAGCATCCATATATACGTCGACACCAAATTTTTCAAAAACATTAAAATGTGTAGCAACTTCGTTTAAAATTCTCTGTAAATCTTCCGGTTCTTGATTTTCCACCTAAAAATTGTAATTTAAACTTTTACTAACCCCTAGTTTTCTTAAGTCGCTTTCATTTACAGTGCCGATTTTGAAATTACCAATGCTTTAAGTATTATATGTCAATTTTAACTTTAACAATTAAAAATAGTAATACATGATAATTTTTACAGGTGTTTTATAACACTTCACATCGAATTCTATTAATCAAATTATAATTGTTTTCATTAATTTTGTACTAACAATCTTAGTTATTGTCAGGCATTCAAGTGTACGGGAAGTTAATATCACTTTTATTGTTTATGCTACACTATAACAAGTGGTAAATCTTGCTCTATTTTACGCAGCCAAACGCTAGCACAGTTTATATTTAGTAAGTAAATAATTGAAATATTGTGAGTATACTATTAAATACAAGGCTGGCACCACCATACAGGTGAAATAGGCAACCGCCTAGGGCGCAAACTAAAAGAGGGAACATAAATAGAGGAGTAAATATTTGTTTATACTTAAATAGTATTAAATAATATCGTTGCTTGTGAGGTACAAGCAGTAGCTCTTAAACTTTGTTATCAAAAAACGTACTGCTTTTATAGTGCAACAACATATTGAGTGAGAGTTGAAAAAAGTCAGACTTTTTTTGATTTTGGGAATTCCGCAAATTTTTGTGTTTTTTTTAAATCGGGCAGCGAGTAAATTGTTTTTGAAAAATCCCCACGAGAGCTTAACAAAAATGTCTCACATTTTTTTATTTAAGGAAATCCGTTGATTCCCAGGATTTCAAAATATCTGAGCAAAAATATCTCATTCTCAAATCCTGAAATTTCTCAAGACTTTATTATGAATATTTCATAGGACGCCAAATAACCTTGCGCCGGCACTGATTAGATACAAATATTTTTTACATACTTCAGATGACGTAGACGACTCGCCCTTTCTAGTAGGTAGTAAAAAATTGGCTCCAACAATTTTCGGCTTTGTTTCAAGAGATTCACCATCTTCAGGTTCTTCTAAGCAAATTAGGCTGAAACCCTGTGGTAGCACGAAAAATCTCCAGAAATTCCGACACCGCTTTAGATGAATAGAACTTTTGAGGCAGCATGTAAAAAAAAAGAAGAAATTTTATACACACATTTAAGTTATCACAAAAATATAATTAAATTTTAAGCCATATCCGTAAAAATGTGAATTCTTTTCTTGAATATTTTTTGCTGTTTAACGCTACGATTTTTTGTTTATTTTTTAATTTTAAGAATTAGAGGATACATTATAAATAATTCTATTCAAAACCAAATTTTCACGTAAACTTATAATTCGATCTTGTTTTAGAATATATGGTATTCAAGTGATTTTGTTTTCTGCGATAAGAAGAAAGATAGAAGAAAGAAGTTAGAATTGAAGAAAAAAGCAAAGACAAGTATAGTAGTTAACTAATGACTCTCACTTTATCCCGCTAACCTTATAATACAAACCAGGGAGAGAGTTTTAAGACATAAAAAAAACCTATATCAAGAAAGTGATTGAAAAAATTCTGTTCGTACTGACAATCTAAGCCGCGAGAGCCGTCAATAAAGCCAAAAAAGTTGACCACTGTGCCACAAACCTGATAATTAAACTAAAAATAATATATTTTTCTGATAACTGATTTTCATTTTTAAATAAAAAAAATATTTTAGTTATTTTAAAACATCTGTCAACAGCTTTGGTGCGCTTATTGATTTTACAGTAATTTTAAGTGGATGAAAAATGTACCATAATTTTTAATTGTTTGTCACGAAACCAATATTAAATAATGAATAAACAATATAGCTTGTCAGTTTCAGTTGTCAAACAATAAATAACGTTTTGATAAAATAAGTCACAAGTCGTAATGTAATTTATAAATATTTACCAGAAGCTATCGAGAACGGTTCGTACTGCAAGAAATGCTCATCCATAAAATTTACAAGATCATCGTACATATTTTCTGGGACAGTTTGCACTCGAAATTGTTTAACTGTGCCATCTTTCATGGTCTTTTCGAACCGTCTCCACACAGTATACATGATAACAATGTTAATGAATGAGAAACTTCAAACTGAATTACTATTTTTTGTGTTTTGCTATATAATATTTATTTTCATTGCGGAATAGATAAAATGTTATCAATTTACAGATAACGCGTGTTTTATATATTATCTGTTTCCTCGAATAAAGATTTTTGTTTAATGATCGACTTTTTATAGTATTTCTTGTAGCTATTTTATACCGAAACAATGCTATTTGTTCATAGATGTTATGAACTCAGCTGTTTATTTTCAAATAAATCACCTCTTTGCACTCAAAGAGCAAACATTTTATTTTATTGTATACGTTTTCCTTAATTAGTTTTGAATACATTTCATCACTAGACGCTTAGAAGTGTACTCGTTTTAATAGTTTAAATAGAACACTTTTAGGGATTGTGCAAAAACAGACAAATAAAAAGAGCGAATTTTTTTAATTTTGATATTATATTTATCATAAACCTGGTTTTCAAAATCTCAAAAAGCAGATAAATTCAGTTTAAATAGCGAAGTACTGTTTTAAGAAAAAATACTTAAATTTTATTCGTTGTTCATCTTGTTTTGACATAGGTCTATTGACACATTATTTATGCAGTTGACATTAAATTATATCGAAACCAAGTTTTAATATTTCGTATGGCGCAGTGGTTAGCGCTGCGGGCTTCCGTGCTAGACCTCACGTGCTCGAGTCCCAGTACGAACAAGATTTTTTGATCGGCTTTTCGATTTCTGTCCACCATTTCCTATCCTTTAACAACTGAGCGTAACGAGAGCGATTAGGTAAAAAATAGTCTTAGCCTTATCCTTCTATTCCCACTACTCTCTTTGAAAAAAGAAAGGTTAAGCGACTGAGTAACAAACAGTTCTCGTAAAAAAAAATCTGATGAGATACCTCTGTTAAGAGGCCATATGCTCCACATTAGGAGCGGACCTTGATAAAATATATTATAAAAAAAATATTTCAAAAAAATAATTGTTCAGATTGTAAAAAATCATATTGTCAACCAAAAAGAGTTCATTGACCAGATTTCTGATAAAAAATAATATTTTAAGTTTTGAATATTACTTTTTATTTGTAATATCATGATGATTTGACTGATTTTTGTTTGTATGTAATATTTATATACTACACAGTATTATAAGGATAACCATCATATGCAATTCACGATGATTTGTTTGTTATCGAATCGATTGCTAATTATTTTTAAACAATATATTATTAATGTCATAGCAGTGATAAACATAAACCATTGCTCTTATTCATGCAACAGGCAAAAACCTCGATCGGAAGTTAGTATTAATATGCCACATAAGTCACAGTTAAATAATCTTGCCAATGTATAATTTAACTGGCACTTTTATTTGAAGCTTTAATCATTGCAATATCGGTTTTTATGTAATAAAAATTACATAACGGCTTAGGTTATCTCAGGCTTCATTAAATAAGTTAAATAAAAAGAGTGTGAAAATGACAAGACGTTAAAATATTTGATTTTAATAAAAATGTCAGATGCCAGTAAAACATAACTACAGAATTTTTCATGACTATTAAAAGCTATGTGAACAATTTAACCATGACTGTGAAGTAAATGTTCACATTGACTACTTGAAGTGTTCGTTTGAACTCTCGTGTATACTGTAATTTATAAGGTCTTAACTGTCGATACTCGGTGGATAAGTATAATATACAAAAATAAAACACTCTTTTGTACTTCAACGCATTTATTTAACATCGTTTTGCTTATGGCGAGCAATTTCATTTTTAAACTGATCAATTATCAGTTTAAAATGCTCGTCATAAACAAAACTGGTCCTGATATTATTTAATAAATATGCAATTAAAACAGGAGAGTGATTTATTTATATTTAAAATACTGTAGCTGGCTAAAAAGTAAACTGTTTAAATTGACGAGTTGTTTTCTAAGTGCAAACGTTAACTGTTAAATATACATGAAATAAATCTTTTAATTCAAGATTATTTTTTTACAAATATTCTAGGTCCATACATTGTGTTTCATTTGTACAGAATAATCTATTCTGTAAGATAAAGCAAGCGTAGAAATGAAGAGATGGATGAACGATAATTATTGATCGAGCTCTAAAAATATTAGTTGCTTTTTTACAGTCAAATTTATAGTTCTAAAGTTCCAAGAGAAGAAAATTCAAAATCTCTATAACAAAATATGAAATCCATTGTTGAATAGATTATATTAAATGTTATTCACATTATTTTGGTGTTCCTTAGTAAGTTTGATCCGTTAATCTATTCAAATCGTTTCAATATACTACATTTATGCTTAAACAGCCGTTTTACTGAGTAAGAATTGTTTACGAAAACAAAGACAATACATAAGTATAAACTCCAATATTGGCTATAAATAATTCTGAATATTGTACACAAAAATCTATATGCATAAAAATATTCAAGAGCTGTACAAAATTTAACATAAGCTTACAATTTTTGTTGGTACAATCAAGGATTAACGTATCAACAACATACAAGATACTAAAAATTGAAATGAACTTGAGATTACCAAAGATCATTACATAAACAAAACACGCGACGCGTATAGCAACACTTGATATTTTTTACAAGGTCAACCAATATCAACATAATTTAAGTATCACAAATATTAGAGATAAGATTTACATATACGATATAAGTATTAAAATATCAGTGCTATTAACAGTGACTAAAAAGTAATTGAAAAAAATTCAAAGACACGATGACTGCCTAAATATTATTTTATGCAAGTCGAATATAAAAATAAATCACTTTAAAATTTAAACAATCAATATGAGTTAATTCACGTGTACAAAATATGCATTTTGGACAACGATATTCATGATAACTAAGTAAAACTTTTCTTTACGAAAAAATTGTCCACTTTTGTGTCAAATATTCAATTTTAGCATTGTTGCTCAGAAAACTTAAAATATTATAATGTTTCAAACTAAGACATGTGTGAAGTTATTAATTGCGTATAAATTTATTTTGGAGAGATTCATTATGATATCTAAAAAAGAAGAATGTATTTTTACAGCCGTTTTGGCAATGCAGAATGCTAATGATACAGCTGTCAATAATATTTGATAATATTTCCAGCGCCATACTTTCGATAACTCAAAGAAGTATAAGAATAATAGAAAATTTAAATTAACTTTGATTATTCCACGTATTGTGTTACTAACTGTGACACGTGTTTCGCTTCTTTCAGAGGCATTTTCAGACTTACTATCGCAAAGTTTGCTTAAGTAATGAAGCAAGATTGATTCTAACATTTTAAAATTATAAAATTACAAAATGGAGGCTTGGGTTTTTTTTCTTTTTAAGAGGAGCAAGGAGGGGGGTGTAGAATCGAAATGATACTAATGAGTTGTAATCAATCAGATTGGGATTTTTCCTTTTTAGGGGAAGCAAAGAGGGGATTATAAAATCGAAACATTGCAAACAAATTTAATCATACTACTAATGACGTTAAACATTACAAACTATGAGCTGCAATCAATCAGCTAGGTTTGTGATTACTCTATTAATTGGAAACAATTTGAGTTACGGGGAACCACCTGTGCTATTAAGAATATTATTTAATAATATTATTTAATAATAATTTTAAAATGTTAGAATCAATCTTGCTTCATTACTTAACCAAACTTTGCGATAGTAAGTCTGAAGATGCCTCTGAAAGAGGCGAAACACGTGTCACAGTTAGTAACACAATACGTGGAATAATCAAAGTTAATTTAAATTTTCTATTAAAATGAACTTCCACAAAGTTACCGCCGAAACCATCGAAAGTATTAAGTATAAGAATAATTTTCTTTTTTTAATTCATGTTCCCTTTCGACGCCAAGCATGTTGTTACTTTATAGAGGTATCTCAAAATAAGTTTTTTCTACAAAAACTGCTTGTTACTCAGTTGCTCAACTTCTGTTTTTGAAAGAAAAAGAGATAGAAAGATATGGCTAGGACACGACTAGTGATTACGTAATCTCTATAGCTATGTCTTGTTATTTAAATATTTGAAAGGTAAGAAGGAATTTCCAAACACCAATTATACTCACCCATCTTCTTCGAAAAAAAGTAATAAAATAATGTCTTTCGTACTGGAACTTGAACCTCAAATATCTGTCACGGAAGCCAACGAAGTTAACCACTGCATTACAGACCCGATTTTTTTATTCCAGTATAAAATGAGAGATAAATTATTTTATTAACATCCTATTTTGCTGATTGCTATGTATCCTATGATTTACATCATTATTTTTTATTATGTGAATTATGAGTTATCTTCAAAAGCTGAAAGTAAACAAAAAATTATATTAAATGGCTTTAAAGATAGTAGTTGAATTCTCTACACATTTTTGTGTGATGACATTGTTGTTTGTTAGTATAATGTATTATGTG
Source organism: Himalopsyche tibetana (assembly GCA_030503985.1). Classification (NCBI taxonomy): domain Eukaryota; kingdom Metazoa; phylum Arthropoda; class Insecta; order Trichoptera; family Rhyacophilidae; genus Himalopsyche; species Himalopsyche tibetana. The sequence continues at coordinate 13,928,567 of JAPJYX010000015.1, read as the reverse complement.
TAAAATATTATTTTGATTTGGATAGTGGTATTGTTTGTGAACAAAGAACATATAGCATTGAGCTATCAGCATTTGAACGTCGGATTTGCTTTTAGACGCCACAAAGTATTCATACAATAAACATCAAAGTTACCCCGGCTAAATGAAAACAAATACCTATTTATAAACAGACAAGTACACAGTTATAATATAGAAGATTTCAAATTTAATATAAGTGAATGATTACGTCACAACCGACGTATTCAAGCGGCAGTTTCTTTATCTACAAATTTTCAGTGGCTTAATATTTGCCGCAAATGATTAATATTGTTTGTTTATTCATATTTCAAGATGCGATGACATTAAAACTTTAAAATATTCTAAATAAAGTTAATTTTTATAAACATATTTTTACACACATGATGTCGCTGATCAATGAATACAATTTTAAATAATATATGGCAAATTCGTACAAAAAATTGTTAAAGAAAAACGGTTCTTATTAACCATAAAACTTCTATAGTTAGTGAAAAAATTGAAAAAGTGCGCTTTTAAAAAAACACTTTCCATACGGTGCTAAAAAATACTTTTTTACTATTGTGCAATTGGTACAACATAGTTTTTAATTTTTAAAGTCAATACAATAATTGAGGATTCAATGTAAAATTTTAATTTTCTGTTTAGTAAAATCATTGACCAATTAGGAAGACAGATTGAAAATATTGGAAATACGATAAAAGTTTACACAACTAACATTTTTTCATAAATAAAGGTTTTTTAACTCAAACTATCTTATGTTAAAATAGCGTAAAAATATAATTGCAAGCAAACTTGAATGTAGTTATAAGATTCGTACGTCAAAAAGTTTTACGCCACTTTAAATGGTTTTTTTTCTATTTTTACTTCTCTTTCCACGCTTCTGCTTTTTTGTCGTAGAATATTAAGCAAAAAAATATTACAATGAAGACTTACGTTTTTCCAGACTAAAACATTTGAATAACTCAAACGCGAGCTTTCTGATTTACATTTTTTGCTGTGTTTTTGAGCAATCTTTTTTCATTGATTGATTTAAAAATATACATTATGCTTTGTACCAATTAAAAACATGTTTATTTTATTATTATACGTAATATTGTTTTGTTGGGTAAACAATACATTTTTCACTTACTTTCGAAGACAGCATTTATCTTATTGAAAAATAAACTTTATTTATTTCTTCTGACAATTAATAATTTATGCTGAAAACCCAATTATTTTATGAAAACATATATTTTTCATTATTGAAATGACAATATTATGCTCATCTTCAATGAAAATCAAACCTTTCTTTTTTATGTTTTTCGTGTTTGAGTCATGAAACACTTATTAAACAATTTTTGGTGTAAATTTTTTTTCTCAGTACATTTTCTTTATCCAGCGATATGTTTTTAAATTGAAATTGGCTTCGTATCAACTTATATCTGTTTAAAAAACAAGTCTTACCATACAATGTTGTTTTAAAACAAATATGGCATCATCTTTGCAAGGTCTTTTGACCAGTAAGCTTAAGTATAATAAAATTGGGAGAATGTGTTTTTGACAGATCAGGATGTATATAATCAAAAATCAACTAATCGCTTTCGCTTCGCCCAGTTATTGAAAGATGTAAAAGATGGGAGGGAAATTAAGACATCACAAACACCCATGTATTCGAACAGAAATCGATAAATCAATCGAAAAAAAAATCTAGTCCTGTCCTGGAATTATCTTTCAATCCCAGCTCATATCTTTGGAAAAAAGAAGTTGAGCGACTAACAAACAGTTCTCATAGAAAAAATCTCCTCATTGGAAGCGAACATGGATTGAAAAAACAATTACTGCTAGCTTTATCCTTTCCAGACGGGTGAGTTCAGGAAGATTAAATTGAAAACTTATTTGCGGGAAAAGTCGGAAACAAAACTTGAATAAAATAAATATTTTTCCCATAAAAAAATTCACGAAACTTAATTCTGAGAATGATTATTTGTGATATGATCCAATTCCGTACCCTTTTTATAATCTCGAAAATTCGGGATTCACAATTTTTCACATTCATCATTGAATCGTGGAAAAATTCGGGAAATTTTTGCTGGCTGATTTTGAAATCCAAGGAATCCACGAATTGGGAATGAAAAAATGTGTGACTTTTTTAAACTCTCACGCTGAATTCAAAAATTTTGCCCGGTTACCTGTTTTAAAAAATCATTTTAAGAATTTTACACTTCATATCCTCAATTCCGAAATGCCGCGATCAAAACTGTCACATTCCCAGGATTTCGGGATCCCAAGATTAGAGGCCCTATTTGTGATGTCCTTTCTTCTTGACCAAAGAAAAAATACTCCAAACATTCTTTCCGAGCTACTGTACCGCATGGGAAAGTATTCAATTAAAAAAAAATCAGGAAAACATTGAAATGTTTCAACAGAAGATGAAAATTTTTATGAATTCGTATATTTGATTATTAGTAGGTATGCAAAGCTTTGATCATTTTCTCCAAACTTTTGGTAAAATACACCCCCATCGGCTCAGTTTTATAGCTTTTAGTGCCTTGCTAGTGCAAATACTTGGGCACGCCACTGATTAGATTGCAGAACCGTCCAACTATGCGCGTCGCAGGCGGTAATTAATGCCTCCATAGAATCGGCGTCGTTAGAGAAAATGGCGCGGCGCCGTATCGGCTTTCGGCGTCGGAAAATAGCGTCTTTGTAGGCGCGCACATATTAAACGGCTATAATAATGCCTAAACGGGCTCCCTGTAATTATAATTGTCAACCCAAGGATTACGGATATCTCCTCAGTGGAATACAAAGGTTCCTTTATGATAGTTAAAATGAAATGTAATAGTAATTAAGTTTTTTTTCGAAAAGTTGGACTTCAATAACATCTTCTTCTCATAAAAATTAACCTCTCGAATAACGACTGGGCCGTAACATTTTTATGATATTTAAGTTTTTGTGTCTTATGTTAATCAATAAAAGTATTTCAAATTTTGGCTACTAGACAATTTCTATCATTTAATTACATTTTCATACATTTTGTCACTTACATCCGGGCTTTACTTTTCTATTTTTCCAAACATTTAAAAACTCGGATATGAACTTTAAGGTTCGAATGTTTTAATAGTAAAAGTATTATTATAATGATACAAATTCACATTTTGAGCAAATTGATAAAATGTTCTCTTAACTATTTAGCCGTCGGATCAACTCGATTTGTTACATTTTAATGCACCAAGATCCCGAAAAAATCTAGCTTATGAATGACAAATCATTTTGAATTGTAGAACATAAATTAATAAATATTGTATTGAAATTCAATCAATAACTTTCAGTCGAAATTCTTAATTATGCTGAAAATTATCGTTGTCTTTTCTATCTGAAGGGTACTTTTAATTCATATGTAAAATAATTGTTAATAATGTGCTTTCTATATATTCTAACATTTTATAATACTAGAATTATCATTTAAAATGCCTTTCTCCATGCACTCGCGATATGGTAGTTCTTTTTGCAACCAACTCTTTCAATCTTTTCCATCAATACATTTATATTATATCATTCAATACTCTTTGATGAGTATCTCTTGGTTCATTGTTTTTAAGGAAAAACTTTCCTTCAAATTCTTTGTATTAATATTAAACTAGGTATCGTAACTTTTATTGTTTGATGATGGTATGACATATATGCCCAAAAGTAGCAGTTTCAATGGCCAGAAGAGTAAGCAGTGAGAGTTGTAACTTTCCCAACGCATGTGTTACGAGGCAACGAGCTTTTTGTTTATTTACCATGAACTTATTGTTCCTACAAGTCACTTCACAACTTCCAAAATTCAACGCAAGTACTGTTCTCAAATTTAAGTATAACGTCTTTTCGTTGGCAGGTATTTTCTTACGTTGAAAAACACAAGCATCAAAACTTGTATTCTATTAAAACAGTGAGCTTAGTCAGTACTTTTTTTAATGTTATATTGAATCTTTTATTAACAAAAATATAATAACGGCATTATATTAAGAAATAAGACACGCTTTATAAGTATCAATAAAAATCAGCACCGGTTTTGCTTATCACGAGTATTTTAAACTGTTAGAAAGATATTTAAATAACGGTTTATTTATAGATTAAAACAGATGTAAAAAACAGTTGTTTATAGGAATATAAAAAAAAATATAGATTATAATACATAATATGAATAAATTACACTAAACTGACTTTAATAAAAATATTTTAGACTTAAATATTTGTCTGTATTCTGGCAGAAAACTCAGTAAATAATAGATGTTTTGAGTTATGAAACCTGATCGATGGATTTAAACACGCTGACTCATATAAAATATTTTTTTTTAGGTATTTAAATAAGTAATAAGAACTAAGTAACTATCGCTTGTAGTTATTATTGTCAGAATCATATTTTCAACTTAATGCTTTTTAGCTGTAGAGATTTCTTTTTCTACAGCTACCCAATGATGATTAGACAACCAAACGTTTTTTAATAATGAATGAATAGTTATAAGTTGCTTATTTATTTTTCTTGTTGTCAAACGCCTCGCAACATTAATGATATTTGTCAATTACAAAAGTTGACTATCTCAAAACAAGATTTTTTGACTTAACCTTTTCTGGCAGAAAATCAACCTTAAAGTGTTACATATTTGCAATCGCATTTAGAAAATTAATACATTGAAAAATCAAAGGTTTTTTTTTAATATAAACAAAATAAATTGATATGTCGGCAACAACTATTCTAAACAGCTTTCGAGTAAAGCGAGGAATAATACTGTTTTCAATCCAACGGCCATAGGGTTTCTGAAAAAAGTAACCATTTCAGATCCTAATAAATAATTGTGAAATTAGTACAAAAGATTGTTTTATTTTTTAATACTAGGCCACCTAGTATTGACAGTAAACGACTTTAAAGTTAATAATCAAGTCATTTTAATTTTATTGTTAAAAAATGTATTATTCTTTCAATACACACAGCTGTAAAGAAACATTTTAAAACCAAGATTTTTTTGATTTTGTTTTGTAAAAATTGAAAACACGGTAAATGTACAGTTTTTATTTTTTAAAAAATACTCTATTCAATGTAAAATTTTCCTTTTTAAAGAACTTAAAAATAAAAAATACACCATCTCTCACAAAGTATAATTTATCACAGGGTAAAAATATTATGATATGCAAAAATTTTGTCTTTGCCCTCACTATTTTGAAATATGACTTGTGAATATGTGTACAATATTTACTCTGATATTGCACCGTGACATTCATAACTTAAAAAGCTGTGTACATATCATAAACCTTTCCTTTGAAACCTTTTCAGCTGGAAACATACGCTGCAGCATGTTTTGACGTAAAAGCTCCTCTCACTTGCTGCTTATGATAAGTTACCTACGTTAACAATTTTAAATCCTTCTTGGTTATACTTCTATGCATAAATATTAATACCCCTCGTTATATTATTCTACAAAAAACTCCTTTTAATGTTCTCATAAACCTTTTGAATAACTTTTATTATTCAATGTTTCTGCAGTTTACTTTTTAGAGAAATAAATCAGCCAGATGAAAGATTTTTTTTATTATGAAAATAATCATCATACATGAAAGAGATTTCAAACAATAAAATTCATATTTTTAAATTATTAAAAAACGCAAAACTCTTCAGTACTAATTCTGTGATGACCGAGATCGGTCCTAATTCTTATAAATAATTGTTAAATATGTTTGAGAGTTTTTTTATTTTTAATGCTTTTTCACCAAATATTGACAATAAACAGAAACCGTTGTTTTAATATATTTATTATCTAAAAGCACTGTACATTGGACATTAACTTGATTATAAAAAGCTAAGATTTTCTTGAAAATATTAATACTCTTTATCAGCACTGAATACCACGGATGGGTTCCTTCTCTTTAAAATATTTTCCTTTTGATTATCCCCTTTACACGTATTAATTTTTGCATGTACAATCTCTTAACAGCAGACTAATAATCAAATAGCCTGTCATTTATAGTACATTTTACCAACATTTAAATAACTATATAGCCTGTAAATTACCCTAAAAGTCATGGATTTCGTTTCGTTTTTAGTAACACAACAAGTTAAATAAAGTGGAAATATTTTTTTGCGAAAATATGGAACGCAAACAATTTATTTTATTTTCTACATAGCTATCTTAAGCACGTGTTTTTTTCATTTGAGAAACATCTATTCACATTTATACAAATCCATGAGACCAATTGATTATATTATAGAAATTCAAATATTCAATTACAAGTAGCAACTCTACTAAAACTACCTTTTTTATAAGGGTTGTGGAGTCAGGTAAAAAAAAATCTATGACTTTGAATGATTTTTTTCATACCATCAGATCTTTTAAGCTACTTTTCACCAATCGATATGATCAAAAAAAATAATATTGTTTAAATAAGCAGGTCTATGTAGTAAAATTCTAACTCCAACACCGGAAGAAGCTCCCAAATCCATGACTTCTAATTCATCTGCCCTTGTTTTTATGATACTGCTGTTTTATCGTCTGCTTCGTACAACCTTGGCTATTGGTTTTCTTAAATTATCACTGTTCATATTTATCATTCATTTTTATTGGTGACACAATAATTTTAACAAGGAAAAATGATTATTTGCGTATCACATAACTACAGTTAACCTTCTATAAAGATCCCTTGTAGAAAAGTTGAATATAGCGTATGCAGCAGTTTCCCGTATAGAGTTCTATAGAGAAATATCGTATAGAGAGAAAAAAATCGTTCGTGGCTGTCTATTAAATATATTTAAAAATGGGAAAAATTTATTGAAAATGAAATGAAATGGGGTTTAAATTCATCAAATGTACAAAATAAAATTGAAACAACCTAACCTCAAATTTTGTATGGGCCTTCCTTCGACTCAATTTCTATTCTCAATTTCTACACTATATTGGAATCGACTGAACAATATTTAGAAACCTTAACAATATAAAACATTGATAGCCAATGAACATTAAATACGTTGAGATACTATGTATATAAAGAGTAATTTGAAATCATATATATGAAAAATTTGTTTAACTAATAAGTTCTAAAAATTAGTTCCAAAAATATATAAAAGCTATTTTTTTTCTTACAGATTGTTTTTCTCAGTTTTATGTTATGTTTTTGTACATACAGTCATAAACCTGCGATGCTCAAAGAACTTTGAATGTGTTTTCAACGTACAGAAAAGAGCTTAGACGTTTCCTGGAAGTGACCAAGATATACAGTAGTTTGTAATACCGACGATGTTTATATTTAAGCACCTTTGTGAATATGCTGAGGTAAATACAGAACCTATTCTTCATTTTAATAATTTCTTTTACACACTGAGAAAATACATTTTATTAAATTGTCATATTTAATATAAATTTGGCAGTTTATTTGTAAAAAATGCATAATAAATTGAAATGAAAAACTCACCTTTTCCATTGATTGCGTAACTAGACGCAATGGAATCAAATAAATAATAAAAATATTTATATGGAATTACCTTTCCCCATCATTCTTTAGGATAATGACATAGGCTTAAAACAATTTGTCTGATGATTTTAATAATCCAAACAAAACATGAAATTTTCAATTACTTATATAATATTTTACTGAGCTAGTTCTGATGTCAACTGAACAACGTCGTTGACTTCAGTTGCGTTGCCCACAGGCTCAAATCTCAATAAAGTGAGATATTTAACAAAAAAAAAATAAATTCTGTTAAGGACATGGTTCTGAAATTAAGTGAAACTGATGCGACTACCTAAGATGAGTCATTTCCTGGTCTTATTGTTATAATGTGTACTTTTTATCTAAAAATAAAGAATAAGACAGGCTAATTAAGTATGAAGTAGCGTTTATATTAAAAAAACTATTCCGTATGCAAAACACTGTGTTTGAAAAAATATAAAAAAATTAACCAATTTATATCGTGCAATATTGTCTATATCAAAAAATAAAACAAACACACCAATATAACAGGATTTTTATTTTGCTGGAAAATTTAAATACAGCAATCTTTTTACGCTCATTAAAAGAATTTCTGTATTTACCCTCAACTTCAGGACGTGTCCGGTCGTAAATAGGGCAAAGCAGCAAAAGTTTTGCTAGAAGGTATAATGAACATATATACTCGAGGAAAGTTTGCAAGCAGATACACAATTGTAGCTCGCATATTTATTAACTAACTGGGGCATATTATATCAACATACACGTACATTAAATAGTTTGTCTAATCTTTCTTCTTCAGTTGTTTGAATATAATAATTACTATTGACAGCAGACATCAACAGCAAACATATTTGAGGTAGAACCCGTATTAAAGGCATAAAGTACGCAGACTTGCGAAAGCCTTAAGTAAAAGAAAATGTAAATTTTCCTGGGAAACTACTTTTGCGTTTATCCTTAGTGGCTTATCGTACGTTGAAACTAAATGACTTAACGCATATAGTTTTACAAATACCAACTATTGAAATAACCGGTTTTTGAATTCTAATATATCATTAAACTCGGCTTGGGCCAATTTTCAAAGCTTCACAAACATGGTAATTCAATAAAAAAAATATTTTTCGATCTTCGTTAATATAACTTTACAAAGGGATACTTACATTTTTTTATTCATTGTTCCCTTTTGGTGGTGGAATAGTTATACTTACCACTCACTCGATTAGTTTATTCGAGTCAAAATGCACAGCAAATATTTTTTCAAATTGAACCAAAATATCATTGATGTGTACTGACTATCAAACTACGTATTTCATCTCGTTTATATTATAAACATGACAGTTTTATTTAAGTATCGTTAGACATAAAATTCCAAGGTTTTTCAAACATTACTAATAAATTAGTTTAATGGTAAAAGTTTCATATTAAAAAATTGTTTTCTTTCATGTACAAATATGCTCTGAATGTTTTTCATTTTTTTTGTCGGTCCTATCAAAAATGTTGAAAGTTGAGTTTTCCTTTATTAACAGCTTTAACGTTGTTAGTCGTTTTCATTTTTATCAAATCACAAAATACATTGTACATTTTTGCACATATAATCAAAGGTTGACAGCCTATGTACAGAAATTATCCGTGAGTGGCTATCAGCTATCATGTTCAAGTTACTGCAACACAAAGCCTGTTATGCGGTAACATAAAATACCGCCAACTTCATGTTGTGGCTTTTCGGACAGTGCTGCCAGTCGCCACCAACAATCGATCCATCTTTTGACAATTTCGGTTCATTAGCTTTAGGGGTGCTTTGCTCACAGTAACGACAAGGGTCTAAAATAGCACATAATATTATAACTGTACAATTAAACAGTTAAACGATAAATTTTACAAATGGCTTGTATGTGTACGGAATAAAAGAAATATTTGATTATGCTTCGGTAATTATAATTTTAGATATTTTATAAATAGCACTTTCCTGTCGCTTTCGCTATAATATTTTCAAATCATATATTTTTTTTTAACCAATTAAATATTCTTTAGGTCATACTTTCTCAAACTTTTTGTGCCAGTAGCTCTTTTTGATTTTTATATTATTCCGTGGCCCACATACTTGTTTTGAATTTTTTAAGCTTTTCTCAGAAATTCCTATTTCTTAAATCTAAAAATTTACGGATTTCGCATTGCTAAATATTTTGTCGCTTTCCAATTTTCAAAACCTGGGAGTTTATGGATATTTGCCCGTGGCCTCCTTGGAACATGCTGTGGTCTCCTGTTGAGAAACACTGCTTTAGAGAGCTTTATGTTTATACACATCCACTCGCTATGGCCTCACACTTTTTGATAGGATGATTTGTGTTTTTAATTTTGACAGGAAATTTTATCAGAAAAAACCCTCATTACTTTGTTAAATGAAACTTACTGTGTACTACCTAAAAAAAATTTTTATTAGAGAGCTATATGAATTCAGATATATTTTCTTTCACTCAATCTTTGTTAATGTTTTATCATTTTAACTTTATACAAACATGTCGGCATGACTTGTGAGGCATTGAGGTAAGAGTATTAACTTTACTTTACTTTACTTTACATTAGATTAAATGAATAAAATGATGTTATAAGGAGCCAACAAATGTTACAAGTGATTTTCAATGTTCAATTATGTGGAAGCCGTACAAAGTTTCCCAAATTTACGAACTGTATGTAATACGATATATCTAATGTCGATATTTAACTAGAAATCACAATTGACATCAGTATTAAGTTCGTGGGTTAAGGGTATACATATGGCTGAGTTCTATAGTGCTTAACAATAAACTAGTACAATAGTTTCGAGATATGGTTGACTAGAGTTTTGACTGACTTCAGAATTATTCAGAAGTCAGAGCCCTTTTTTCAACTACATCCTAATAAAAAGTAACGAATTAACAGATTATGAAATTATTTACAAGTTCGATTCCTTTTTTAAGCTCTATTTAAAGATTTTTACGTGTTAAAGTGAATCAAGAAATCCCGTAAGTACTAAACGATCTTGGGATTGGAGACCCTAGTCACAGTTTACGGACTTACAAAGTGTTCTATTGCAGAAAAAACGGAAATTCTTGGTCTAGACCATCACATCAATGTTTTAAATGTCCTACTACTGTCGCAATCTTAGTTCCTAATCTGTAAATACATATTGATGAATGTATACATGTCCGGTACAGCTATGTAAATAGCACTTTGCTTACGGGGAATATTTTCATAATACTTTTTCATTATCTCTAAACAGGATACTTAGAACTGTCTGACTTACATAATGATAATCAATATAAAAGAAGACATTGAAATCAAAAAATATCTCTTATACGATACAATAGACTTTTCTTAACAATTTAAACACATTTATAGAACGTAAAAAAGTATCTTAGAGATGATTGTGGTCAATTGGGATCTCAATGAAAGGTTGTATAAATGTACGTGAAACATACAGAAAGTCACAATATCAAAACAAAAAAATCATTCATAGATTGAAGAGGTTTTTGACGAATTAATGAAGGGTATCGACAGCAAAAATTAAATTCTTTTCATTACACTCATTACCCTCAATGTCTTTTATTTTTAGACCTTGACAATTAAAGGGTTGATTATAAAAACAAAATACAACAAAACTAAAAAACTTCACAAGACAGCAAAAAAAGTTTACTAGAATCTTCCCTTGTGAATTATGAATCTGATTTTTATGTACGTATTTTTCAATGAGAAAAAATAGTACGGTAAAAAATATCAAAGTATTTAATTCTGCATAAAAAAAATAATTTTTAGCATTATCGGCTTATGCTATCGTTATAACTATGATTTTCAGGCGTAAGCCAAAATAGCCATAAACTGTTTTTAAAAAAAATGTCGAATTAAGTATTTTGATATTTACTTACCGCATTACAATGGAGTTCTGTCAAGTAAATGCCAGTTTAATCAAAAACATTAATTATTACAGTTTTTAACATAACACAAAAAATGGTAAAGCGGCTTCACCATTGCTTTTCAAAATCAGTCAAAAATTACATGAATTTTATCCTTAAACCAGACGCATTCTTACATGTGTTTACTCGAAAACTGTAAAATTTACTACGTATAGCCATGTCTTAAATTGAATGAAATTGGCCTTTAAAATATTGTTAAATAACATGTGTTTTATCATAAACGTAATAAGTGCAAAAAATTTGCCCATCCAATCAATTGTTAACTACACTCGGTGTGATCCGTCTATATAGCGTACCATGTAACAACGATCTAACTATCCATCCAACATAGTGTTCACTCAACATTCGTACCCGGTGATGGCACTGTTATAATTTACATATAAATGCCAGATCACGCATCGCCCGTGACGAATATTACGCCACAGCTGTAAACTTCGCCTTCCTACTTATAAAGTATTTTAGCGGACGCAGGCATGTTGCAGTAAGTTTGAATGCAAATTAGATTACGCAAAATTTAAATTTTTCGAATATTTAAAAAATATTTGTGACGTAAATTTATCAACAAATAAGATTTTATAAATAAAATGTATTTAAATAAAAAAAAATGCCAGTCGATAGAACATCAAAAACGTTACATTTATGTACAAATAAATAAGAACACCACTTTGTTATAGACTCTCTCTAACAACCAGGCGGATCTGGGTTCGATTCCCGGTAAGTTAAATGTCAAATTAAAAGAAAAAAAAGAATTTAAGTTTGAGACCTAAGACGTGTTTGTGCCGTCAACTTATGTTGTGTGGTGCCCGAGTGACAAACATTTAATTCTCATCGAGTTTTTCTCGTATGACCTTTTAAATTAAAACCCTCTAAAGACGAGAGCTTTTTTCCGATAAAAAAAATATTTTCTAAGCCATAGATAACTTTTATTCCTATCCAAAATTAAAAATAAAAAAATGCAAAGTCGTTGTATAGAAACCCCGCATGACTATATGGTCATGCTCATCCTTTTATTACCGTGTAATATTGAGTACGGACAGAAGTAAGGACAAAAGTGACCGTATGGGCTCGCAAACATTCGGGGTTGAAATATAGCTAAATGTGATTTTTTTTTAAATATTTACAATTTGCCCACTTTAGATCAACATAATTTCAATACAAATATATTGGCAAAATAACTTTAAATAATTTGATAAAAAAAAACTAACAGTTTCAAAAAGTAAATTAAAAAAACGGAAATTCAAAAAATCACATGTGCTTTTGGTGGCCGTTTCTGTCCCCACGGCTGATGACTTACTGAAGTCTGTACCCTTCTTAACCAAATATGAGTGAAAGCAACGATATTCAGATAGAAAAAGGATGAATAGTGGGATCAATATACAACGGTGGTTACTGTGACCATATGGTGACGCTCGTCTTTACTTTTTTAACCATGTCGGCTTTTAATTTAAAACATATGGACTCCTTATGGAGTTTATTTATATCAACCAAAGATTTTCTTCTAGAACTTTTTGTTACTCAGTTGCTTTATCTCGTGTTTTTGAAGAAAATATTGACGAAGAGATAAAGTAAGGAAATAATTATGTGATTGCTCTCATTACGTTTAATTTTTATGTTCGGATTGTTTAGCAAAGATTTTTTTAATTAACATACAACCATGGTGTCGAACAGAAATCATTAATAAATTAAATTGCAATTAACTTGCATTTTATCAGTACTGTTTTACGATGGGAAACTATGACACATATTAAAGAATATAAAAAAAACCGTATATTAAGCCTCACAAATATGAAGATACTTGCGTCGGATATTGGGCTTCAATTTAATAAGAAACTTAAAAGTAAGGAAATTTACAAGGCAACTCCTTGTTAAATATCATTGATTATTTAGAGACTTAAGAAACTAAGTTGTAATATATTGTATGCTTCACATACTTAGAGAGAGATTGTAGTATAAGAAGAAGAGCAGGTTAATTTCAATCACTAGAATACTTAACCTTCAAACTTTTTGACAGGCATTGTGAATATTTATTCCCAAGTGTTTACGACGTGTATATTGTGAACATGTAAGTTTCTAAACGTGAAAACGTTTCTGTTCACAAATATATGAAGATATTGAATGATACGTGATAGGTTTAATGAAGCATTTATTCACGCCTCCAGCAAAAGCAATCAGATTTCCAATTTCATACACTTAATAGTTTGAGAAAACAAAACCAGACAGTTTTGAGGTTATTAAACTTTTACAGTATACACACAGTAAACTAATCAAAGTTTTACTGTGAATCAGCAAATAGAATAAACACAACACAAACATATTAAATTAAATTGAATTTATTTTTATTTTAATATTTGTTTTGCAAGCATAACATTTATAGTTTGTTTTCTGTTTTAAATTTAATAAATATGTGATGAAAATCAATTTAGAAAAGTGATATACCGTTGCAACTTTTATACCTTATGATTTAAATAAAACTTTTAAAAATTAATTAATTTAAATTATTTATTGGCGTTTGTATAACCATATCTTTATCGATATAAGGGTTTAAAATATCAAAGTAATTGTAATATAAAAACTATAGTTCTAACGATGGCATACGCCGAAATAGATTCAAACTAATTTTATAAAAAAAATGTTGAATTAAATTATTTGCTATTTTTACAATGGATTTCTTATAAGTTAATGCCAATTCAATCAATTACCTATATTTTTTACTATAAACAACATAAACTCGTACTGTATTTAATTCATTTTTTTGGCTCTTGGTAAACATATATTTAAAAAAGATTTTTTTTTTTTGTAACGATGAGACATCAAAACAAAGTGGGATTTTTTAACTATTAATAATTGAATATTGAGTGCAGTGGTTTAGCCAAGTCTGATTGTATACATAAATATATCACGCCAATGATATAAATTTTAATTTATTTATCTTTTTTGATCTAAATATTTCTACACTCTAGCACGTAGGTGGGCACAGCGTATTATTGTAGATATTTCTTGTGTACCTGCTGGTCTAAGTGAGTAATCATATCTTTATTAAAGTATGGTCATATTACCTACTACACTTTTGTCCTCCAATGCGCTACATTTTAGTGGCATCAGATGAATTACAATTATAAAACAAATAAATAATAGTGAAGCTAGTAGTCAAAGTTAAGCAAATAATTTTCAATTAAAAATTCAATGCATAAAAGAGATTATTTGTGTTTTAATTAATAACAAATCAATATGAATATTATTAAAATTATATACACTTGTTAGAAGGTGAGATTTTACATCACAATGACAGTGAATTTACGAACGTCACAATCACAACAAATTTTACCGTAAAAAAAGAAAAATTTAACTATCGATCTAAAAATTCATAATTATGTTCTTAACAATATCTATACATAATATTATGTATCATAATTACTCGGTAATAACAACCGGATTAAATTCAGGATCTAAAACGTATAATTTGTAACAGATGTATATAATATCTACTCAAAATGCTCTTCTAAAATATAAATAAGTAAACATCGCTGATTGAAGCATAGGGTAGTCAAAAGCTGTTTATAATTTCACTTTTATAAGTAAGAATAAATCTCAGTAATGAATCTTGATGAAAATGATGTATTTAGCAGGAAAATAAATTATTTTATTTAAAGGCATGAATAAAAATTGTTATTTTATGAAACTTGATTGGCTTAAAGATAAAACAGAACCTTTGTACAAAACGGATTTGAATTTTGAACATGAAATTACTTATAAGATTGTTTGAAGCTTATGGATTTCTTGGAAGTATTTTAAAATTTAAACAAAAGCTTGCACTGAACTAGCCACAGAATATTTTTCTTTGCAGTGGGCAATGAAAAATCGACAGAAAAATAGTAGATTATTGTTTAGTTATTAGCACTTTAAGCGACCCTGTTAATTTAGATTTCAGTTTTTACTATCATATCATCATTCGTGTTTTTCGATAAAGGCATAGATCGTAGAAAAAATCTAAAAAAAACCATGTTACAACTCTGGTTACGAAACCTTTACAAAGTAGATGAATTCCAAAGGCACTAACTACTCAGTTACAACTTATGAATACATATAATAATAGATATAATAGATATAATAAGATAGTTTATTTAACCAAAATTACTGAAAATTAACAATATATCAAAGTATAAAGCAATTATATTTGAACTCCTTCTAAGAATAAACAATTGCAATATGTATTTATACCAGACCAAATAATGGGAGATTAATTCATAATGGGTAGCATATTTTATTGAAAATTCAATAGAAACAATACAATATACATAATTTTGAATAAATATACCCTAAACGGTGCTTTAATGGATAATTATGATTCAAGTATAAATTTATTATATAATATATTCAAGTGTATTTTTTCTGTATAATTACTATCAATGGTTAAAATATAAATGCATAATAAGTATCATTTACATTTTACAGAAATCTAACAACATTTAAAATAAAAACGTTTAACCCGATGAAAAACATTTATCTATCATTTAAAAAAATATATCAAATAATACCGTTTGATAGTGTTGTCTATTTTAAGGGGAAAAACATTTTATGGCATAAATTTTCATAAAACAAATTTCTTAGTATTTATTGAACAATTAATTGTATTGCTTTAGCTGTGAGTAATTTCAATTACTGAAATATTGATTTTCGATTTCTAAGAAAAAACGGTATTAAAAATATGATGAAACTGCTAAATAAGTACTTAAAAAAATAAGCTTTTAGAAACTGTAAATTATTTATTTTGTTTAAGTATGCATACGATTTTTTAAGTTTAATATCTATCCTATTTATAGGGGAAAATATTAAAATATTTTTGAATATATTGATCAATTCAACAAATAAATAATAATTACTGTCATGGCAAAGCTTCCTTATGCCACGTGTCTTGAAAAAACATTAATTTAAATCCCAGTCAAATAAGAAAATTAACAAAGGCACAATACTTTGATTGCAAATTACTAATAAAACTTTCTGACACGCGCAAGCATTTTCATAATAGAAATCAATCGGTTTATGATAACATTAATTTAAATAAACCTTTTAAATAAAAATAATGAAGTCAATTCATATAAAACATTTTGCTTTCATTTTTGAAAGAAAAAAATAATTTGATATTTCCTAGTTATAAATTTCATTATTTCACCTCTCTAAGCCGATAAAATATTTTATTTTTCATAGTTCTTGTCATTTAAAGTATTGAAGGTGTAAGTACTTGACTTGTCCTTAACAAAAGTAGCACAAATTGGCTTAAAAGGTTACTTGTATTTGAGATTATACCAGTAACACACACTCTAGACTTTAAAAAAGTATTTATTTCAAGTATCTTGGTACCTTTGTTTGATAAAGCTGGTAGTCAATAAAAAGCAGCACATATCGGCCAATTTTTGTAGTGCAGTAAGTCACATAGGTATATTTCATAATCTTGATACTATCATTTTGTATCTGCGTAATTTCTGGCAAAGTACATAAGCTGCCACTCATAATTACTAAATAAGAAATATTTTTATTTAGGTGTTAAATCTTTGGGCGATCAATTAACCTAATAAACTGAAAATATAGTCAATAAAGTCAAAATAATATTTTGACAATATCTTCATAAGGTTAGGGCTATGACCGTTTCATATTATTTACTTACTAATTGTTTGAATTTCTAACTTATATAAATCATCGTGCCAGAAAACGTTTCAACAAAAATTCGCTCAGTCCTTGTTTTGATAAAATCGTATATTTCAAATATCGTTAAACGAACTTCAATGTGGCGAAGAAGTAGACAATAACATAAATAAAAAAACAATAATTTACCAAAACTTGAACAGCTCAAAAACGTTTAGTCATCTTATAGTCATTGGGTAGCTGTAGAAATAATAAATTTGTACAGCTAAAAAGCGTTAAGTTAATTGTGAGTTTCTGCAAGTAATTAATACAAATAAAATTGACTTTGTCCTTATAACTTATTAAACTTTAACATAACTAAATATGTAATTGAGATATTTTTTTATAAAATATAACGTGTTTAAATCTATCGATTTGCATTCATAACTCAAAACATACAATTATTAAGCTAACGTTTTCTGGCAGTATGCCGACGATACAGTACAAACTAAAACATTTTAATAGTATATAACTGTCAATGTATAAAATAAACTGATTTAAAATAAAACAGGTCTTAAAAACATTAATAAAATACCAAAATTACCATCAGTTACTGATATTTCAAACTGCTTCATTGTCGTGCATCTATTATGTGAATAGTTCCGTAATACATAATTTCCGCAAGTTTAATTCAGGCTGTATGTATATGACTTACTGGGAACACTTGTTCGTTCGTTCCGATAACCCTGTATAATAGGTACCTTTGTAGTTTCGCATCGAAGTTGGCTTCATTAAAGCATTAATTATCAGCGACCGCAAGCGGAGTTTGCCTACTACTTGCTTACATATTTAACGACCAATTGTGATGAAAGCTAATCTAAGGATGGAGTGGTAAAGCTTTTTATGCGCACAATTCGATGAATATACATCCGGGAACGCGATACTGTGAATTTTTATTTAGCTTTATACTACAAAATAGATTGTATGGAAGTTTTATGTTGATATTTGTATTTGATTTGCATACCCCACTGTAAAGAGATGCGTGATTCAAGTCAATTTATTATTATGTTTGTATCATTGAATCAATCAACAGATGATGAAATTAATCAAATCAAACAAATCAATGTGTTTAGTTTGTTGATTGTAATTGAAACTTGAAATCTACAAAACGACGTATATACAGTAGGTTTACCATTGAATGAACATTAATATTATTTTATATATATTATTCACATCTATAGTTACCTTCCGAGGTAAATCAAAGTCACGGCAATCAATCTTTTACACTTGGGTTGGTTTTCTGCCTTTATACCACAACCACAAACCCGGTAGTTTAAGGCACAGTTTCTCAACCTTTCCAATAGACAATATTTTTTCGTGTCTCTCATACCTGTTCTTTATATAATCATAGTTTTTCTAGACACGGGGACAATTATTAATTATTTTGGGATTGATGACTAGAAAAAAAGGAAGAAATTAAAAGACTTCAAAATAATTTTTAATTTTAGGAAAGTTTTGCTCGCTGGCTGATTTCAAAATTTTATTCAGAAATTTACAGATTTCTCAAAATGCAAAGACGCGAAATTTTTTTTTTAGCTCTTCCTGGAATTCCAAAAATGTGGGACCTTTCTTTTACGCTTTTTTTTTTTGCTGCCCGATTTTAAAAACCTGGGAGTTTAAAAATTTTCTTCTGATTGTATTGTGGCTCCCTTTAAATTATTGTTTCTCTGTGGCCCTCTTGGAACATGCAATGGCCTTCGGTTGAGTACCTGTGCTTTAAAGTATTATATCACCACGTATATTCAAGAATTTTAATGTGTAGTGGTTTAACGCTTGCATTAATCTATGCTCAGTGTATGTCTTATAGTGAAAGCTTTGTGTTTTGATAAGTTTAACAATGTTTGATTCAACATAATTTTGCCAACACCGTCAAATATCATTCTCGTAACCGGGCTGAACATCTTTTGTAGGGTCATAGACACAAAACCTTGCATCTTTTGAGGCACCTAAGAGCTAAGCATCCAGACCTTTGAACCATACGTCAGATGTCATCTAATGAGGGTTCACAGAGATGGATGTGCGTTTTGATTTTGAATGTAAGCAATATTTTGTCATTCACCGCTCACAAGTAGAATTTAATCCTTCCATATATCAAAGGTTTGCATATTTGAATTGGCAATTTCATCTCATTCTATTCACCCTTTTCCTAACCGATCTGGATAAAATTACTAGTGAGAAAGATAATCAAATGTATTGTTCTTTTTTGACCTCATAAATTATCTGTATTTTTGCGTACTAGGTTAGGTATTCAATTTGAATATTTTCGATAATTTTTGTAAAATGCCAAAATAAAACAATCATATTTCAGGCTTTCATGCCGTTACAAATCAAAAAAAAACTATTTTTTGACTATACATCCACATCACATAACAAAAAACATATTGAATAACTCTTTGACCCACTCCGCGCTGAGAACACGTCTATAGTGTCCAACAAGCATTCATTTCATGCGGAGAAAACGCTTAGCGTGTACACTACGTAAAATTTGTTGTTAAAAATCATTATATTGTTCAAAAAGTGCAATGTACTGGCTATCCTGAAGATTTTTATTCAGCACATCGCTTGATATTGCAATAATAAAATAATGCGTTTCATGTTTAAAATAAAGATTTGTGTAATACATTTATAAGAGATCGCAACAAATAAAAACATACTTTTACTAAAAAAATAGTTACATGTTCTTACAATATTGGCAACGATATATTATAAGACATTAGTTTTTGGTAGAAAAGAAGCGAAATAGAAACAATGATTCGGAATATTAGAAATAACTGAAAAACTCTTTAACTGGATGTTAAATAATAGCTACAAATTAAAATTATTTCTGACAGTCACATTCGTTGAACAAAAACACAATAAGTAATTGTCATGAAGAGGAATTTTGTAAATTGTATTTTATTAGGGTGAATGTAATAAATCAATATGAATGTATTTTCCCAACGTTTTTAGTTCCTAAATTTTAACTGCTTTATGTTTCTGCCAATAAAAAATTATGTGATTCGAAATTTTTAGATATGTCACACGAAAATATACAATGAAAACAAAAGTGACACAGAGGACTCGATTGTTGTGGATGATAATAAAAATCTACGGAAAATATTATTTTGCTCATACGTATAAAAGTAATGTTTCGCGACTGGAAGGTTAAAAGTATTAAAAACTATGTTTGTAAATATATTATGTATTTAACTTTTTATTTAAATGTCTTTCTTTATTTTTTAATTCAAGAGCAAGAATATGTTCATACATATGTTTTCAATATTAAGCATATGGCTTAAAAATTGAGGTATTTTGGCAAAAGTTTTCTACAAAAACTGCTTGTCATTCAGTTGCTCAACTTTTATTTTTCTAATACAATAGGGATAAAAAGATAAGGGAACTTAAACAAGGCTAGTGGTTAACCAACCGTTTTCACAACGCTCTTTTATATTTTAAATATTAGAAGAAGTGGGAGCCCACCCTTCTGATCCTTTAAAACTGGGCGTAGTGAGAGCGATTGTTAACTACGAGTCCTGTTCTAGCTTTATCCTTCTATCTCTACTTCTCTCTTTGAAAAAGAGAGATTGAGCGACTGAGTAACAAAAAATTCTAGTAAAATAACTTCTGTTGAGAAACCTACACTAGGAGGCCATATGCTCCACATTAAGAGCGCCAAAGATTTAAAAAATAGAATTGCACTTTATATTTAATTTCAAAAAAACAATATCTCAAATATTCATTACCATCAAGGTGCTCACTTTCAATAACCTTCTTGCATAAAAAGTATTTTATTAAAAAAAAAACATTTTGTGTATTAACTTTACAATAGGTCTTCAATATTATTATATGAGACCAAGACTACTTGGCTCTTCGCGAACATTGTCAACTTGTTCCCATTGATAATTCTCGTAATAAGCAAAACCGGTACTAGACTATAATGAATAATGAAGAATTTTTACAAAGAGTGTCATAACTTTTATTATCAGATATTGTATAATTTATGTAAATTTTTATATATAATTGTAAGTCATGTATTACTTCTGCGTACAACATCGCGGATTTTTAATTACAATTTGGGAATATTCGACAAAGCTTTCCCGCGGGTGCGATAAAACATTCCGATCGGACTGGACTAGTCGTTCGTCCCTGATACCGGCCCTGAGGGGCGAATCGATCGAGTCACGGGCTGGACTAATGCGATCGGGTGATAAACATCTAACTAATGTCACCTATCAACGTTGAAATTTAATGAATGTTGCAACAAAATGCTGTAAATCTCTCTCAACAGGTTAACATGAACGGTAAGATCCATTAAAGTAAATCGTGAATTCATAATACCGCCAGTATATCGTATCAAAATATCAATTAAAAATTTATTTATATTGTATTAGTTAGTTCCATATAAAGGCATTTTAGATTCTCAAGTATGCACTTCTTCATGAACGAATCGAAATATCTGAATTTCAGTGTTTTAATTTATTAATAATAAATAATGTATGTTTGTAATAACATTTTACCGTAGGCAAAGGTAAGGTCATATAAAGATAGTTTTTACTTAATGTTTATCAAAAAAGCCTTTTTGGAGAAAGAGAAAGGATCTCAAAAACTAACCATATATTGGTGGCTTAGTCCCATACTGCTATAACAAGAAATGGGTAGTTTTGAGATATGACAGACCAATGTTTTGACAGATCTAAAGCTGAGTTATAGAAAAGAGTTTATTATAATTTGTATCATACTCATAGTGAATAATTTATAAAATTATCACAAATCAATTCGTTGCCCAAACTCTCTTTATTTTAAATATATAAAAATATACCAATGACACAATAATTTAAATCGCTTTGTAGTTATAATTTGCACGCTAACTCTCGCGGCTCGGAGACTAGAAAAATACTTCTCTGCCAATGGGGGTCGTTTAAGGACCCCAGTGGTTTCTTCATTATTGGCCTTATTCTTATGAATTAAAAAAAAATAGTCTTAGGGCTTTAAAATATCTCTCTGCATCATTTCTCATACATTGTTTTATAAAAATCTGTGTTTTTTCAATAAAGAATCATATTTTAAGTTGCGCGTAAAAAAGACGTCATCCCAGCACACATATGAAATTGCAGCTGACGAATTTAGCCCAGCTATCTTACAAACGATCGCTTATCGCGGGCGCTTATCGCCTTATCGCGTTATTGCGTATTTATATAAACTACAAAAGATCCAAAACACTATGATATAAAAATACATTAATTGTAAACATTGTATCACCCATATTAAAATAGATATTTAAGAAAATGTGGGTATTGGGTTCGCATTTCTTGAACTTAGAACCGGCAAAGCTAAAAATATAAAAATATACCAATGACACAATAATTTAAATCACTTTTTAGTTATAATTTGCACGTTAATATGTTTAAATTATTTTTATTATCAAAGATTCATAAGACATTGATAAGAAGCAGACAATTCAGAAGCTTGTATTGTTATTCAATATTATCATAAATACCATTGAAACTTCTTTTTTTGTCTACCTAATGCTGTTTTTCCGTAAACTTTTGTAATCCTCCTTTTTGCATCGTGGTAAGCGAAAGTTTTTGGTATTAATTAAATTTGCCAAACAACAAATAATAGTACTATCTAGGTCGGTCATCGTAAACCCATGGGATGCCACAGTAAATAAATTTAGCAAATCAACATAATTATATCAAAATGCTGCTTTAAACTTTCAATACCGCCTACTTTTTTATCTGTACTCATATTATTGTTATGTATACACAACATTATAGCATAGAGTGTTATGTTAAATTCTCTATGACATACTTGTAACAGTAAACCTTTTCAACGGACTAAACCGATATCTAATTCCTTCTCTTTAAATCTATCTCAGTTCAAATTGAGAGTTTAAATCGAATGGCCGACAGCCTAGTAGAAACTCCTCAATACTCACATCGATATTATTTTGATTAAATAATATTAAGTGGTTTAAAATAATGTGTGTAAATATTATTATGGAATAAAGGTGAAACAACATTTAAATATAAATGTGTTTTAGTAATAATAATCAACAACATTGTATTATATTATTGCATAGTAAAATGTATTTTAAAAAGTTATAACGACGTGTGAATAAAAGTTTTGACCTTGAATCTGATTTAAATAAACGTTTTTATTATTAAAACAATTCTCTTCTTAGTATTTACGTTTATATCTTATAATAAAAAGCTTGCTGTTACTTTAGTATATTTTTTAAATATAACTGTAAATTATTTAATCCAAAATGGAGTTATTATTCTGTCACTTAAGTTGAATTTTAAATTATTTGAAAACATCATTTTATCATCCAATATAAATACATGTTCAATGTTTACATTACTATTATATGTGCGTATCACAAAATGTAATCAAGCAATATTGTTTCAGTTAATATATTATAGTCGTTTAAAATTGAAATATTATAAAAAAAGGTTTTCAACCTGTTCTTAGACTGTGAAATAAATTTCAACGTTGGACTTTCTGCGGACAATCGACGCTTTTACTTAAATTAACCGCTCTCTTAAACAGCAAAACTAAATGATTTAAAAAGGGATAGAGTGATAAAAACAGTTTTATTAGTGTCGCAGTGCTTATCTTTTTGTATAAAAATGCATTGTGGTTTTTATATTTAAAGTGCACATTACTATAGCATAACTTATAGTTACACAAGGCAGTTAGTTGGCTGTATTATCGAAATGCAATAAAGTTTACCAAATCCGTTCGTACTTCTGCTTAATAAATTTAGAACTTTACCTTATGCTTTTATACAACCAGTTATTGTCTGTGGATGAGTACAGTATAAATTTAAATAAAGGAACAAAATACATGGTCAAAGCTTAAATTAATTTTTGGTTAGAATTCAAATAAACTTTCGGTCTGAGTAAAATTCAATTTTAGATCAGAATAAAAATATTTTACGGCTAGATTTTATAACCATTTTGGTAAGGTTAGGTTTTTTTTAATTTGATTTAAATTATTACCATTAATTATTTATTCTTCCTTTTGTACACTGACCGATACATAATGACCATTTAATATAAATTCTGACCGATGGAATATAAATTCAGACCAATGTGATAAAAATTATGACCGAAACTGTATTAAAATTCAGACCGATTAAATACTAACCTTTTAATAAGTCTTCGTCTAAACAGTTTATCCACCTGAACTTTTCGTTACAAATGCAACTTCTCAACTTCAATAAAATAAACGAAGAGTTATATGCCGTACAAAAGCTTAAAAGCTTATAATTTAGAAGCTTTTCCTTTTACAAGCATCGTAAATCAATTCACTTACGTTCACAAAAATGCTGTAGGAAAAAAACTAGAAATTTGTTTTTTTTTGTATATATTTTTATATTATCTAACTCCCGATCTTTAGAATAAATAATTAATGTGACGAAAACGAGAGATTTTTTGAAAAATATTGATGTTACAAATAAATACTTAAAAAATAATCAGCAACAACTTTGTCTCATCATTTTTATTACGTAGGCAACTGTAAGTTTTTTAATAATTTTAAATTGAATGGTGGTATCACTACTGAGCTTAAGTTAACGCTATATTAAAGGATTGGTATATATACTCTTATTGCTTCGTGGAGATTTAACTCTCGGTCTCTTATCCAGACTGATTGTATGAAAGTTTGAAGTTTAATGTACCAAAAGATAGTACTTAAAACTATTACTATCTATCGCATACAAAAAGCTTTACTGTTTTGTTGAAAGTATTTCAATATCAAACAAAGAGAGTCGTCGTATTATAAAATATAATATTATGCTGCAAGTTGAGAAGTAACAACTAAAAAACTGATTTAACAAAACTTAAAATATAGAACTGTGCATACAATGCAAATTAATCTTGTTGAAATTTTAAACGAGAAATTTTTCTTATAGATTTTTTGACTGAATTTAAATTTCTGTTTTATAATATAATGAAACAGAGACTGTTTTATGAATTTTCGATCGCTTAAGCCAAGTGGGCTTTTGTCTTACAGCAATACGCTTTAAATCGATCGAATCTTCAAATGAACAATTGGAAATATAAGATTGCGATGTTTCTATATTTCTGCAGTGTAATACGAAATGCTATAGGAGATTGTATTGTCAAGAAGAAGTGAGTATTTAAAATTAAAAACACTTTTAATTTGGTAAAATCCGATCACCCAATAATGTTTCTTGTTTTTTTTTTGACTGCACATGTACATATACGAGCAGCGTTAATAATCTCAGCTTAAAAATAAAAACCTAATATTCAAGACAGTTCTAATCAAGCTTGAGTTTTATTTAAACACTTATTTTTTTCTGTATTTTAACTTTGTCCGCTCCCAATGTGGAGCATATAGACTCCTCTTATGGAGTTTATCTCAACAGAAGTGTTTCTACGAGAACTGCTTGTTACTCAGTTGCTCAACCTCTCTTTTTTCAAAGAGAGTAGGAATAGAAGGATAGGGCTAGACAGGATTAGTGGTTAGCTAATCGCTCTCGATACACCTCGTTCATAGGAGAGGGGGGAATTTAAGACGTCACATATATCCTTGCCTTTGAACAGAGATTCATAAATCGATTGAAAAATCAATTTATATAACTGTCCGTACCGGGATTTGAACCCGGGCCCTCCGTAGCCAAAGCCAACAACGTTGACCACTCGACCACACAGGCGGCAAATCTGCTAATGTGGTCTTTTAGCAAAAAAATAATCCTCATCGGCTCGAAATTATTAAAATTTTGTTTTTTTTTTCATCTAATTTAAGTAATATTTTGATCAATATACAAAAATATACAATAAGAAAAAACTGTAACTGAACAAAAAATTATCAGCTTTTTATAACCTGAAATTTTCAGACTATTAACGTACCTACATATTCCTAATTTATTCTTACGTAAAAAAAATTGTTTCTACAAACTTGTTCCTCGTGTATGACGTATAAGTCGCTAGTTTCAAGGGCTGTTCGAATGATCAATTCATTGTCTAGAGAAGTGGACATTTTAACTGTTTGTTAGGTTTTACTCTTTTATTTCTTGATTTTGTATGTTGATTTTGATGTATTATGTAGTGATTATTTTTGTCATTCTAATTGTCAAGTACAAGGCGAATTGGCGTCAACTGTAATATCGTGTATTGTACTTTAAATTTTAAACAATCAATAAATAAATAACCAGCACTCAAAAAGGTTAAGATAAATTTGTCTCAATTAAAACTAATTTAAGGTGTCTACTGTCACTTGGAAGAAAGTCATAATATAAAAAAATATAACAGTCTTTTGTACTGATTCAACATTTAGTGATTAGGACTTAAATCATTTAGATCTGATGAAATGCTAAGCCGGTCTTAATATTAATTAATAATGTGGAATTGGTACACAAGAGTGTTTTATTTTTTAATAAATTTAAAAAGTTTGTTTATGGGGAACCAATACAATGATTTATCTAAAAAAAGCTTTATTACGCATCAAGTTTTTTCTTCGTCACTAAAACAAAACAAATATGTCAATCTGACAGACTCTTTTGCAAAAATCGAATGAAAAAATATAATCCATACCAATCTTAGGTAGAGAATTTCATTATTTGATCTAAAAATGTCTAATTCGTTCTTCGGTCGCTTTTATTGGAAGAACTGATAGCCGTTTGCCACAAGGCATATTGGAAAATGTTATATCGAAGAGGAATCTATTGAAATCGTGAAAGCCCGTTTCTAGACTCTGGAAATAAATGGGAAAACGATAGTTATGATTTATTCATACAGAATAAAGATATAACTGGATTTATTTTAATTCTCAATCCGAAGCAATATGCTTTTCCAGACAGATAAGACTGACAACGCATATTTCATACTTATTATAAATGTATATAATTGATTGCAGCATTTAAAAAGATTTAAGTTTTTGATATTTTAAATTTAATATAAAATTATAAATTAATCATTTTACTTAAATGAACATACTCTATCTACGTCATCTGAATCGAAATTATACTTCACTTTAAATTACGAGAAACGAATAAATGCAATGACAAAACTTATTTATTTGTTGGTTTACGAAAACTCTCCTTCTTTTTTTTAATTTAAGATTTCGACTGAAGGTGCTTGGTGGAATTTCAATATTAAATTTGAATCGTTCAAACTATGTACATTCTCACAGATTTTACATATAATCATAAAATCATATAATCATAAAACCTTTGCCGACAAACAAATTGTTTAATTCTTGAAACTACTCACTACTCAAATCTGTTGGCATTCCCATGAGTTTATCCTTTTCGCCAGCAATGGCTTTGGACTCAGTGATGCATTTATATCTTATATAAACACGAAACTTTCATTTACTAAACGTCAGTTCAAGTTCATCCGTGCACTTGAATGCCTGAAGATGCCGAAAGGCGAAACCCGGGTCGTTAGTGACAAAATCTGTGAGAATGTACATAGTTTGAACGATTCAAATCTCCTTCTTTTGTTGTTTTTGATTTTGAAAACAAAATACTTAATCTGTCTTATGGCTTAAAAACCGCTTACTGAGGCCAACTTACCAGCATAATTTATTCCTACACACAAACTGTATGTTAATTTTTTGAGAAGATGTTTTTGCTTATCTGAATTAATATTATTATGTTTATTTTTAACTATATTTGGTGATAATTTATATGATCTTTGAACGAAGTTTCTCCCAAAAAAAGTTCCTATACGACTATTGCTTGTTTCTCAGTTGGTGACCATTCTTTTTGAAGAAAGTGAGGACAGGAGAATAAGGCTAAGGTATACTTAATAATAAGCTAATCGCTCCTGCTTCGCTACGTGCTTAGGGATTTAATGGGTGTTAGAGATTTTTTTAAATCCAACTTTGCTCCCAATGTGGAGCATATGGCATCCTAATGAAGGTATATCAATAAAAAAATTTAAGATGCTTGTTACTCAGATGCTCAATCATTCTTTTATCATTGAGAGTAGAGATAGAAAGAATACGGCAAGGACAGGACACAAAATTGATTGAAAAATGCTGTTCGTGCTGGGATTGAACTCATGAGGATGCGGCATAGGCGCCAACGACTTTAACTACTGTGCCATGGACACAACATTCCACAAGCCGGGAGAGAATTCTGGCATTCATAAACAAACACAAAAAAATATATTTACGAATATATATCCAAAAAACATTTTTAGATTTATAAATGTAACTACCTGTACTGAGATTCGAACCAGTGGACCACATACCCGACATAATTTTTCTAATAACCCACGAACAACATTATAAATTGTATAAGTAATTTTAAACTTCTATAAATATTTCAATATTGTTGCTATTCAACGGGGAAAAAAAGCTTTCCGTTCTTAGAGTTACTTATTTATATGTATATTAATTTAAATGTCTGTATATCCATCATTGATAATTATTTTGATTATCGATTCTATTTAAAAAAATTAAATGTAAAAGGAAGTATTTATATATTTTATTTCAATAATTATTCAATCAAGACTAGTTGATAAAAAATCAAAAATTGGAGTGTAAAAAATATTTGCATCATCAGGCAGAGAAAATAAAAAAAGAACTTCCCACCGCTTATACAAAATAGTTATTAATAAAGATCTTTTTCTGATTCCATCTAACCAATATTATACTGTAAATAAAAAAGCCAAAATATATGTTACTTATTGCAAAATAGTATGTTATGTTCTACCCACGCATACTAAACGTGAAATAAAAATCTTTTTCCTGTCTAATGCTTTTTTGTAATACTTTAGTATGTATTCAAAATATATTATTATATTTTGTTCGAACCCTGAAGTAGACATGTCTCAATTTTGTCAGAACGCTTTTGTATAAACATATGAAAATACATTTTATTAAATGAAATTTTATTAAGGGTTTTTTTTATTAAAAACATTAGACCAGTAACAATTTTTCATCAACTCAAACTAGCTTTCCAAAATGAAACTGTATTAATTTTGGCATGATAACCAAGTGAGTAACTGTTCTTGTGACCTTTTAGCAACACTTTGCGAACGAATAACGCTGCTGTGTTTTAGAATATTTTTATTAAGACATGTATGTATGTCTTCAGAAGGGTTGGCGGGTTCAACAACGAGTACACTAGAAATATAAAGATTCATTATAACAGGTTATTCGGAAAGTAATTTTGTTTTTTTTTTAGCTTTGATGTGGAGTGTAGGAGAACCTTGGCGTCTTAAATGATCATGAACGGTCGAATTCCATAAATAAAATCTTTCAGTAATCTCATAAGTTGTTAATTGCTGTTTTGTATCAATTATTGCCTTTAATGTGTCTTCATCAGTTTCAACTGGTCTTCCAGTACGTGTTACATCTTCAACATCAAAATTGCCTGATTGCAATTTTGCAAACCAAGTTTGGCACTAGCGTTATATCAATACATCTTTTTCATACACATCGGATAATTTTATTCTTGGTTTCAGCATTTTTTATTTTTCGATGGTAAAAAAGTAAAATAAGCCAAAAATGCTGCGTTTCACTTTCCATATTTTAAAAAGTGCCAATCAAAAACTGCTGCGTAAAATCAATCTAACTTTTTCACAAGCTAGCCTTGCTATATCAGCTGTCTAAATATATAATAATTATGCGGCTTTAGTGTGAAGTTGAGTATGAAATAAATACAATTAATTCCTCTGTTGGAAAAAAACGAAATTTCTTTCCGTACAACCTGATAGTTGTCATTGAAGATAACTAAAAAAAATAATCCATGTCCGCTCCCAGTGTGAGGCATATGGCTTCCTCATGGAAATATCTCAACGGAAGTTTTTCTACGAGAACTGTTTGTTAGTCAGTCGCTCAACCTGACTTTTTTCAAAGTGAGTAGTAAGGACAGAAGGATAAGGCTAGAACAGGACTATTGGTTGGCTAATTGCTATTGCTACACCCGGTTAATAAAGGATTAGAACGATGGGAGGAGAAGAAATAATGTGGATTTACATCACAAACATCCAGTTTTCGATCACAATTTTTAATTAAATAAATCTCAAATTCAATGCGATCTGACCGGAAATCGAACCCAGACCTGCGTGATCGGTAGAGCAAGGTCTAACCAACTGGGCCACAGCAGGCGACAAAATATCACATATTACACATATAATAATCTATATGTACAGCATTTAGAGTTTACTTGGTATAATATATTGAATAATGAGCGTTTAAGTAATATAAATTTTTTTGTTCATGTATGACGGGGTAATAATATGAACAATTGTCGACTCGAGCTGTCACTAGAGTTCCCACTGTCATATTTTTTGAACATGCCTTCGAGGTAAGCCGAAGCTAAGCGCACTTAGCTACTCTTCGTTTATTGCGACACCGTGCGTGTGACGAGCTGGTCTAAGCCAAGACGTCTGTCAGCGTACTTCCCTGAGACAGGTCGCTTTCACAAGACAAATGCCCTACTTTTATGAGGCGAAACCACGCGCGATAACTACCGAATATTTCGTTTCAGTGCCGTCCAAAGACCAAACTTATCATTTGAATGACTTATTTACAAACTCAAATTTCGCAGAAAAAATCATATCGACTGTGGAAAGGAAAAAGGACGTAACACACACATAGCAAATTTTACAGGAGGCAAAAAAAACGTGTTTTGATGTTTTTGGGCCATATGTAAATCATGAAATATACACAACCTTGAAGTGCACGGAGACTTCTAAGCTGGTGTTTAATTGACATCTTCTACTATGAATTAAAGAACTAGGGAAAAAAAACAGTCTTTTTTCTTGGTTTCAATTTTCACAAGCTCATCTTTTTTCAAACTTAAAAGTTAAATTTAGATACTAATTCGACATTTGCAGATTACATTCTTTTGATAGAACGTGTTTCCAAGTTGGATACATTGTGATTATCGAAAAAAAGCTGTTTTGAAAAAACTGTGGGTTACAAGGATAGAACTAAGACAAAACTAGTGGCCAGCTGATTGCTCTTTATATACGCGTTTTTTTGAAATTAGATGATTGGGAGGGAATTTAAGAGATCACATAACATCCACGCTTCCGGACAGAAATCCAGAAATCGACTGAAAAATCAATCTACATCTGAAGTCAAAGACACTCGACCACGCGGCTGCCCCTTATAACTTATAATACATTCGAAAGCTAATAATTTGGCTTTACAAAAAACGTCGGAGCTATGTTTACGCAAAAGGAAAATACATTCAACTTACTAACTGGTTTATTGATTGCATTGACATTAAATTCTTAAGGTTTTTGTTTTACAGAAATACAGGTTAAAGTAAGTTACTGTTTTGGCTCTACACTAGCGTAAGAAGTCTTCTTTATTACATCTTTAATTTGATTTTTATATATTCAATGCAGTAAGGTAACCATTTTCTAAAGTTTTAAAGAGTGCTAACTAAGCACAATTCAGGCCGACGCCGAAATATTTATTAGCTACGTGCCCGCCTTCACTCACCACCTTTTTCCTGTCCATGCAGTGACGCAGCAAACTTTTGACGCATTTGCAAGGTTTCTTTAAAAGCACTTACGGCACTGAGACTAGAAAAATAAACGTCGTCCGAAGAGGGATCCTCTGGGAACCCCAGTGATATTGGCCTTATTCTTATGAATTTCAATAAAAAGAATAGTTAAACTTTTTACATCATTATTCATACATTTTTTATCAAAATCTTTGTTTTTTTTTATAAATAGTCATATCTAAAGTTGCGCGTAAAAAAGACGTCATCAGAGCACACATATGAATTCGCAACTGACGAAATTTAGCCGACCCATCGGAATAGCCTACAGAACTAATAAATTAGTAAATAAAACATCAGTTGATTAGTCTTAGTATGCTTCAAGGATTTATTGATTGAATTGGAATTTACTTGGTAGAACTCTATTGTGATATGATGAAAAATATAAAATTATTTAGTTTTACTATTTTTTTATAAAACTATCTTATAGCTATGACGAAACACTGAAGTCATGTTTAATAAATTTAATACTATAATTTTAATATAAACTAGGATATTAGAGTAAATAACAATATGTTTTGTTTATCTCTTCTAAGGCAGTATATATAGCTGAGTAAATGCAGGTTTAAACATAGTTCTGATGATGGCGCATGCCGAAATCGTTATGAACTAATTTTATAAAAAAAATGTAGAACCAAATACTTAAGATGTGTACATAACCATGTGTTGACCAAAAATTACTAAAAAAAAGTTTTTTGTGCCTCCTGTTCCAACCCCACCACTGACATGCCTGGATGCCGCTATCACGTGGTCGAAACAAAATAAATAAATACATAAACACCAAAAAAAGCTTCACCTAATGTAATTGCAAATGCATACGATCACCACTCTAAACATGTAAACCTTCTTTTTTTATTCTTATATTACTTTAAATTGTCACCCCTTCCTTACTCTTCACCCCCCCCCTACGTATATATGCTATCTTTGCTTTCCCACACTACCCCCATCCCTCTATACCCAAAAAAATGTAAAATCTTTAAAAAATATATATTTACAAGACAAACCCAATATGATTCTAAAAAAATAGAATCTTTCAAAAAAAAAGTAAAAAAAAAAATTGGACCCTCAACATTAAAAAAAACACTAACCAACGATGAAAGGGAGATTGGAGCTTGCTCCACAAGCGCCCCATAACATATGAAAAGATACCATTATATGCCTCCTGTTATTATTGTTTTCTGGCGTGGGTTAGGTCTTTTTGCTGCTCTACATTCGATACTATTTTTTTCAATGTAATAAAAGAAAACTTTTTTCGGTAGTCATTTACGGGCTCGACAAACATAGCTTAAGCGCTTTTTGTATTATTTTCGTACGCATTGAAGAGAGGACACCCGCCACTGTGACATGGAAGCCGGTTTAATTGGACAGAACACGTCTGTCACAAGAGATATTTGATATTTCTTCTCCCGGATTATGTGCACTGAAATTACATTTGACGCTAGCGATGCTGAGTAATGAATGACGCCGTGCAAACGATTTAGCAGACCAACCAAAAATAACGCAATAAAAGTTTTCCGGAAGTTCGCATTACACAACCCTCCTCTGTTCAGTTTTGTGTACTTCGGAGATGACCACACCATAGTAACTTGGGAAACTTACTGATAACTCGTGAACACATTAAAAGTAGATGAATTTGAAAAAAGCTAAAAAGACCGACTTAATTATTTGAATACTTTGTATTTATATAAAGAAGTATAATAGAATATACTTTTGTATCCTATATGTAAATAAATATAATCATATTTTTTTCCAGCAAACGGGGTAAATATAATTCTTGATTTTTTTTATCCATGTCCGCTCCCAATGCGGAACATATGGTCTCCTAATGGAGGAGAGTGGGTAGTAGGAAAGGAAAGATAAGGCTAAAACAGGACTAGTGGTCGACTAATCGCTATCGCTACACCCAGTTATTAAAGGATCAGTAATATGGAAGAAGAGGAAATAATGTGAATTGTCATCACAAGCACTCAGTCTTCGATCACAACTTTTAATTGAATAATTCTAAAATTCACTGTGATCTTACCGGTTATCAAACCCAGACTTGCGTGATAGGTAGAGCAAGCTCTTACCAACTGGGCCCTAGCTGGCGACGACTTTAAAATATGTAGGCATTCACATGGCCTAATCCATTTTGCCAGCAATGGCCGTAAACTTAGTGATACATTTATTTCTTATATTAGCACGATACATTTATTTACTGAACGTTCATCCGTGCACTTGAACGCTTGATTACGTCGAAAAGCAAAACACAGTGACAAAGCTTGTGTGAATGTACATAATTTGAAGGATTCAAATTTCACCAACCGCCTTCAGTCGAAATCGTAAATTAAATTATTTGTACCTTCGTTTATTCAAACATTATGTATTATTAGTGGAAGTTCTGTTATCAAATATTAAGCAATGTGAGCTTACGATGGGTTCCAAAAGTTTGCGTGAATTTCGTTTTTACTATCGTTGCAAGCTTTGTTTGACTACATCTATATATATAAAAGAAAGTGGGGTTTGTTACACCACGTATATCTCGAGAATAACAGCTCGGATTTTAATGATCTTTGTTTTATTAAATTCGTATCCGCCTAGAATAGCAGAATAAGCATTAAAACATCGGAAAAATATCACGGCAAAGAAATTATGAAGAAAATTAATATTCTCATACAGTTTTCAAATGGCGAACACCTTGAAATAATGAAAATGTCGTTTGTATGTAGATTTCATCCGCTAGGTGGCAATTTTTCCAAAATTCATTTGTTTTTGCTTCTTTTGCATACGATTGACTTCTAAATAATTTTAAATTTAGAGTATGGATTAGAATAAAACAAATCGATGATATAAAATGAAAACGAAATAAAATCGGATAATGTTGAAATAAGGTTATGCTTTTAATTAGGTATGATATTTTTTTTGACAAAAATATTACGCTGTTTGCACGAACGTTGCTCTACTTTGAGATGCCACGTTATTACACTTGGAAAGCTACATCGAAGAAATTTTAACGTCGAAAGCAAGGCGATGCGGTTCCTGCTCATCCGAATGACTACTGATGCTCTTGGTCGCATTTACACAGTTCATCCGAAAAATGACGTATGCTTCTACTTGCATGTCAACAGCTCAATTTGCTTGAAAATGATACTCATTACAATCGCTGAAGAAATTGTTTCTGAATCTCCAAGTCAGATACGCACATTATTTTCTATCATTATTTTGACATGCTTCCCATCGAATCCCCGTGAACTGTGGAACAAGTACAAGGATGACATGTCCGAATACATTTTGCATCGAATTCGTGTCAGTTTGGGGAATCCCGATCTCGAGGTGAATGAAGAGATACATAACCAGGCTTTGCTTTAGATCGAAGACATGTGTTACCTCATGTGCGGCAGTTTGGTAGTCAAGTTAGGAATGCCAACGCCAGATCGTGGAATGAACGACGCTTTCAATCGAGAATTGGAACGTGAACGTGAATATGATCGAGATGCATTGAACCAATCAGTTTGAACGAATGTACCACTGTTGAACCCTCAACAGAAGGAAATTAGCGATACGTTAATGAAGGTAATTTATGATGGAAATGGTGGCTTATTTTTCCTCGATGCGCCCGGTGGAGCTGGGAAGACATTCTTCATGTCATTGATTATGGCCACTGTTCATGCGAGATAAAAAAATTGCTGTAGCAGTTTCTTCTTCTGGAATAGCAGCCACGTAGATAGATCAACCGCTGCCGATGAAATAAACGCTTGCCTCAAATAATTGACAAACATGCGAGTTGCATTGCTAAACGATCCATCTGCCGAAGATTTCTCCAAGCAATTGCTGACTATCTATTTATTCATTGTTCAAAATTAAAATTACAGTACATGACATAACAGCTGACGCCAATTCGCCATGTACTTGAAAAATATAATAAGACAAAATATAAAATAAAACTACATAATATATCAGAATCAAAATCAACATAAAAAATCAAGAAATAAAATAGTGAAATTTTACAAACAGTTCACAAATACTATCACTAAAAATGTCCACTTTTCTAGGCAATGCGTTGATCAATCTAACGGCCCTTGGAACTGGTGATTTAAACCTCTTAAGCGAGGTATACGTTTTTAGAAATAAAAGTTTTTGCTCATAGTTACGCCCACGTAATAATAAATTGGGAGCATGTAAATTAATAGTCATGAGAATTTGAGGATTATTAACTCGGCCCCGAAGGAGAAGAGAAAAATGATTTAAGCTTGAAAACGATCTTCGACTATCGTCGGTAACGACCGTGTTCCTGTTGACAAATCGAACAGATTGATTTCGTTTCCGCCGAATTTTAACAATTTCGTCTCAACGAAGGACGGCTTCGTCAAAAAAATGTTCCCAAACGTCTAATCACAAAAATCACAATTGGTTGATTGAATGAGTAATTCTTGCGGCGAAGAACAAAGATGTGGATCATTTAAACTTCACAATTCAAAATCAAATCGTTGGTCTACTACATTCCTTCAAATCTAGCGAACTTTCGCAAGGTGCGCGAAACATTCTTGCGCAGACTGTACATATAACATATTCTTTCAACCAAAAAATAATTATTTCTGCTTCTCTATGATAGTGTCATCAGAAATAGTTTGTAGTATCGACCAAACTATTTTTTTTTTTCGTTTATTAGAGATTCGCGCCGCAGCACACCCAGCATCGCCTCGCGGCACACCGCTTGCGGAGCACTGCTTTAAACGACTGAAAAACTGACATGCAATATTGTGAAACACTCACCAATGACCAAAGTTTTGGTAGCAAGTAAAATCATCACCTGGGATGAATGGACAATGGCGCACAAATGCGCATTGGAAGCACTCAATCAAAGTATGAAATATCTGTGCAATAACTCAAGATGTTTTATAGGCGCAATGATTCTACTATCTGGCGATTTTCACCAAACACTACCAGTCATTCCAAGATTTACCGCTTCCGATGAAATAAACGCTTACCTCAAATCACCACTCTGGCGCTATGTAAAGAATCTTCAGCTGACGACAAACATGCGAGTTGCATTGCTAAACGATCTATCTGCCGAAGCAATTGCTGACTATCGGTAACGGGGGTGTTCCTGTCGACGAATCGAACGGATTGATTTTGTTTCCGCCGAATTTTTGCAATTTCACTTCATTCAACAAAATGTTCCCGAGCATCTAATCACAAAAATCACAATTGGTTGAATGAACGAGCAATTCTTGCGGCAAAGAACAAAGATGTGGATCATTTAAACTTCACTATTCAAAATCAAATCGTTGGTCCACTGCATTCCTTTAAATCTATCGACCGTGTTACAAACGAAGACGAAGCAACCAACTATCCAACTTAATTTTTAAACTTATTGGATCTGCCTGGCTTGCCACCGCGCAATTTACAACTGAAGGTTGACTCGGTAGTCCTCATGCTTCAAGTTATCAAGTTAACAGAACATTTATTCACTTTTAAGGTGTTCACTGTCAATACTTGGTGGAATGGCAATATAATAAAAATAATAAAACATTTTTAGTACTTTTCCCACTAAATAAAATTTATTTGATCAGGACCGGTTTCGCTCATCGTGAGCATTATTAACTGATGATAATGCTCAGATGATAATAACTCAGTTGATAATGCTCGCGATGAGCGAAACCGGTCCTGATCAAATAAATTTTATTTAGTGGGAAAAGTACTAAAAATGTTTTATTATTTTTATTACAACATTTATTGATTCTGAGGCGGTACGAAGTTCGTCGGGTCAGCTAGTCTATATATATAAAAGAAAGTGGGGTTTGTTACACCACGTATATCTCGAGAATAACAGCTCGGATTTTAATGATCTTTGTTTTATTAAATTCGTATCCGCCTAGAATAGCAGAATAAGCATTAAAACATCGGAAAAATATCACGGCAAAGAAATTATGAAGAAAATTAATATTCTCATACAGTTTTCAAATGGCGAACACCTTGAAATAATGAAAATGTCGTTTGTATGCAGATTTCATCCGCTAGGTGGCAATTTTTCCAAAATTCATTTGTTTCTGCTTCTTTTGCATACGATTGACTTCTAAATAATTTTAAATTTAGAGTATGGATTAGAATAAAACAAATCGATGATATAATATGAAAACGAAATAAAATCGGATAATATTGAAATAAGGTTATGTTTATAATTAGGTGTGATATTTTTCTTGACAACAATATTACGCTGTTTGCACGAACGTTGCTCTACTTTGAGATGCCACGTTATTACACTTGGAAAGCTACATCGAAGAAATTTTAACGTCGAAAGCAAGGCGATGCGGTTCCTGCTCATCCGAATGATTACTGATGCTCTTGGTCGCATTTACACAGTTCATCCGAAAAATGACGTATGCTTCTACTTGCATGTCAACAGCTCAATTTGCTTGAAAGTGATACTCATTACAATCGCTGAAGAAATTGTTTCTGAATCTCCAAGTCAGATACGCACATTATTTTCTATCATTATTTTGACATGCTTCCCATCGAATCCCCGTGAACTGTGGAACAAGTACAAGGATGACATGTCCGAATACATTTTGCATCGAATTCGTGTCAGTTTGGGGAATCCCGATCTCGAGGTGAATGAAGAGATACATAACCAGGCTTTGCTTTAGATCGAAGACATGTGTTACCTCATGTGCAGCAGTTTGGTAGTCAAGTTAGGAATGCAAGTTAGGAATGCCAACGCCAGATCGTGGAATGAACGACGCTTTCAATCGAGAATTGGAACGTGAACGTGAATATGATCGAGATGCATTGAACCAATCAGTTTGAACGAATGTACCACTGTTGAACCCTCAACAGAAGGAAATTAGCGATACGTTAATAAAGGTAATTGATGATGGAAATGGTGGCTTATTTTTCCTCGATGCGCCCGGTGGAGCTGGGAAGACATTCTTCATGTCATTGATTATGGCCACTGTTCATGCGAGATAAAAAAATTGCTGTAGCAGTTTCTTCTTCTGGAATAGCAGCCACGTAGATAGATCAACCTCTGCCGATGAAATAAACGCTTGCCTCAAATAATTGAAAAACATGCGAGTTGCATTGCTAAACGATCCATCTGCCGAAGATTTCTCCAAGCAATTGCTGACTATCTATTTATTCATTGTTCAAAATTAAAATTACAGTACATGACATATCAGCTGACGCCAATTCGCCATGTACTTGAAAAATATAATAAGACAAAATATAAAATAAAACTTCATAATATATCAGAATCAAAATCAACATAAAAAATCAAGAAATAAAATAGTGAAATTTTACAAACAGTTCACAAATACTATCACTAAAAATGTCCACTTCTCTAGGCAATGCGTTGATCAATATAACGGCCCTTGGAACTGGTGATTTAAACCTCTTAAGCGAGGTATAAGTTTTTAGAAATAAAAGTTTTTGCTCATAGTTACGCCCACGTAAGAATAAATTGGGAGCATGTAAATTAATAGTCATGAGAATTTGAGGATTATTAACTCGGCCCCAAAGGAGAAGAGAAAAATGATTTAAGCTTGAAAACGATCTTCGACTATCGTCGGTAACAAATCGTACAGATTGATTTCGTTTCCGCCGAATTTTAACAATTTCGTCTCAACGAAGGACGACTTCATCAAAAAAATGTTCCCAAACCTCTAATCACAAAAATCACAATTGGTTGATTGAATGAGTAATTCTTGCGGCGAAGAACAAAGATGTGGATCATTTAAACTTCACAATTCAAAATCAAATCGTTGGTCCACTACATTCAAATCTACATCAAATCTAGCGAACTTTCGCAAGGTGCGCGAAACATTCTTGCGCAGACTGTACATATACCATATAACATATTCTTTCAACCAAAAATAATTATTTCTGCTTCTCTATGATAGTGTCATCAGAAATAGTTTGTAGTATCGACCAAACTTTTTTTTTTTCGTTTATTCGAGATTCGCGCCGCAGCACACCCAGCATCGCCTCGCGGCACACCGCTTGCGGAGAACTGCTTTAAACGACTGAAAAACTGACATGCAATATTGCGAAACACTCACCAATGACCAAAGTTTTGGTAGCAAGTAAAATCATCACCTGGGATGAATGGACAATGGCGCACAAATGCGCATTGGAAGCACTCAATCAAAGTATGAAATATCTGTGCAATGACTCAAGATGTTTTATATGCGCAATGATTCTACTATCTGGCGATTTCCACCAAACACTACCAGTCATTCCAAGATTTACCGCTTCTGATGAAATAAACGCTTACCTCAAATCATGACTCTGGCGCTATGTAAAGAATCTCCAGCTGACGACAAACATGCGAGTTGCATTGCTAAACGATCTATCTGCCGAAGCAATTGCTGACTATCGGTAATGGGGGTGTTCCTGTCGACGAATCGAACGGATTGATTTTGTTTCCGCCGAATTTTTGCAATTTCACTTCATTCAACAAAATGTTCCCGAACATCTAATCACAAAAATCACAATTGGTCGAATGAACGAGCAATTCTTGCGGCAAAGAACAAAGATGTGGATCATTTAAACTTCACAATTCAAAATCAAATCGTTGGTCCACTGCATTCCTTTAAATCTATCGACCGTGTAACAAACGAAGACGAAGCAACCAACTATCCAACTTAATTTTTAAACTTATTGGATCTGCCTGGCTGGCCACCGCGCAATTTACAACTGAAGGTTGACTCGGTAGTCATCATGCTTCAAGTTATCAAGTTAACAGAACACTTTTAAGGTGTTCACTGTCAATACTTGGTGGAATGGCAATATAATAAAAATAATAAAACATTTTTAGTACTTTTTCCACATAAAATTTATTTGATCAGGACCGGTTTCGCTCATCGCGAGCATTATTAACTGATTATAATGCTCAGATGATAATAACTCAGTTGATAATGCTCGCGATGAGCGAAACCGGTCCTGATTAAATAAATTTTATTTAGTGGGAAAAGTACTAAAAATGTTTTATTATTTTTATTACAACATTTATTGATTCTGAGGCGGTACGAAGTTCGTCGGGTCAGCTAGTACATAGATAAATAAAATAAAATAATATTAAAATAAATTTGATACTTAATTATTCCACTGACTGCGTCACCAACTGTGACTTGTGCTTTGCTTATTACAAAATCATTTTTAAACAAATTTTCTCTCCATGACGATATGTTAACTGCACGGGTGTATCACCCCTTATATAATATATATATTTTCAAAATACCCCACACCAGTTCAAATAAAGTAAAGGAAAAGCTTAACCTCGTCAAATTATATAACACTTGGTATGATTAAAGTCTTTAAGATTAGGCACTCAGTATTTTTACCAAAAACTCAATGCTTAAATAATGGCATAAACTGAATTTATTGAGATTAATGACTGTTTTCTTTTTAATAGACCTGATTATTTTGCCTTTCAAAATTAAAACATAAAAAATATACTCTCATTTATATTAAGTAAATCATTCTACCGGTGATAAACATTCATTAAAAAATCACAAACGCTGTCCATGCAGAGCATTTTAATAAAGTACGTTAAGCTCCAGCAAACTTTCAATTGCTCAACTTATATTTTTAAAAGTGACATGAATAAAATAATGAATTGACGAAAGCACTAGTAGTGAGCTCTTCGCTATACTGACAACCCGCTTTCAAGATTGGATGGGTGGGTAAACAGGATTGTAAAAATGTTTGAGGATTTGTAAAAATGACCAAAACTTTGCAACTAATTAGCGTCTAGGCCCGTCCGCACAGCTTTAACAAGCAACACTTACTTTTTCTCCTTTCTTTGACCATATTCGCTCCTGATGTGGAGCATATGGCCGCCACGCAGCACCTCCATATTTCCCTGTCTCCCGCCAATTGCTTTGCTTTCTCCCATGACATCCCAGCATCCTTCAGTTCCGCCGAGTACATCTAATGGATAGTACCCGACGGACCAAATCTTATACTTACGACACAATTAAAACTTCTAATTTGTCATATCCTTATTAATAAAGACATGTTTTATAAATTTCTTTGACAAAATTACCAGTACACTACTTTTAGAAAAAGGTTTACAGCATTAGAAATTTCTACTATTGTGAATGAAATGCGTGATCTACACTATTAATGAGATCGATGTTGTATGTAAAATAGCTTGATACGCATTTTCGTATGACGTTAATTTAACTAGGAACAAATAAACTTATTTAAATCTCATTTCAACAAATAATGTCTCATAGAAGTATAAAAAAATATTTTGACCTTTTACTTGTAATGCATATGTTGATAATGTGATCTCCAGTAAACATTGATTTGAAAAATGTTGTTTATGGAATAAAATTCAGCAATTATCAAAATAGAAGTCAAACTGTATATTAGTACATCTCAACACCTGAAGCTGACACTTAGCAATATCACTTGACGAAACAATGTTAGTCTAAAGCAATTTGATTTGATTGCTCACGTCAACTGAAAATACGAAAACATTCACTGGATTAATCTATTGAGGTTCTATCCTGAGCATTGTCAATTAACATCATACACTATAATACCACTATATCGACTCATGATAGGCTGAAAATTGTAGGAGGTCATTTTTTTAAATTACTCTCGTATTAAGTTCTTTAAGTAATTCCTCAATGCTTATCCTGCTATTATACTGACAACATTCAGTTCTTTAGATCAGCTTTTCTCAAGGTAAACGTAGATAACGTTCTTTAGTTTTTTTCAATGACGCCTTAGGCTATATTTAACAATTATTATTGGATTAAAAAGTAATTTACTAAATTGTGTCGCTTTAGATGTTTTCCGATTATAACTCGATATAATCCTTTATTTTATACCGAAAATTAAGCCTATACAGTATAATGGTTTAAAAAAGTCAGTCGAATTCAATGAGTTCAAAAAAATAAAAAAACGTACACGTCATTCTTCTCTCGGTCTCGTTTTCTTTTGATGGTTGACGAGCAAATAACAGTTGGATTGTCTATTTTCGACCAGTTTAACGACCCATAGAGAATATGTATTCAAAAGAATGTTCAACATAAGATTATTCATTTGAGTTTAAAATATTGTCCCATGCCTAATTGCACAGTGATTAAGATACTCAATTTTTAAATTGCGTCCTTAAATAAATTACAAGAAAAATTTTGCAAACAAAGTTAAAATAAAGCGAACAGGTAGCTACTCGGGGAGATGTTTAGAGATGGAGATATATCAAATAAACGACATGCATACTGACACTTCATTAATCAAGGAAAAGTTTATAACTTACGGCACGGCGGAGAGGGACGCAAGAAAACAAAAGAAAACTTTGTTATTTAGACAAAAAAACACGTCTAAGCTATAAAGTTAAGTAATTGGATCAGTTGCTTTGTGTATTCAGAATTGCAATTCTACGTATTTATCATAAAGAAAATTGTATCAAGCTGGCAAAACTTTTCGATTCATCGAATACACTTGTGATGTGATTAATTATTATTGCGACTTTAGAAATATCAAACTTGATTCCAAGCAATCATTTCGCATGCAATTTAATTTAATTGAAAGCATTCTAGTGTAAAAGATTCAAATTCGTTCAAACATATTTTTTTCTATCAAAACTATGTAAAGGCTACTAATTGCTTTAATAATGTTGGCCAATCAATCACTTTGTAATTCAAACGACTGACAGTTTGCCACGAAGGATTTTAATAATTTCATAGAAACAAAAATTACAAATCATTTTAATCATTTAAAAAATCACTGATAGAAAGACAATAGATCTCAAATATAAAACACTCTTTTGTGATTATTCTACGTTAATTTAATATTATCAGTACTGGTTTCGCTCGTATTATTAACTGATTA
The DNA here is from genome assembly GCA_030503985.1 of Himalopsyche tibetana. Classification (NCBI taxonomy): domain Eukaryota; kingdom Metazoa; phylum Arthropoda; class Insecta; order Trichoptera; family Rhyacophilidae; genus Himalopsyche; species Himalopsyche tibetana. Next base: position 13,885,175 of record JAPJYX010000015.1, on the reverse strand, counting down.
TAATATACGTTCATTGCTATGAAGTTTTATACAAGGTTTAGTATAAAAATCCTTGTATTGTTCATTAAATTTTATCAGTTGGTCATACTCGTGATTAGCGAAACTTGACTTGATCATATTAAGAAAGTGTAAAATCAACACAAATGAGTGTTTTATTTTTTGAATCATTGAAACATTTATGGGAAGCTTATGGGAAGCTTTTGGGATTTTTTTTTTCTTAGCGCTACAGTCCGAACCATGACCACCACAATCAATCTCTTACACTCAACACAATCCTCCGCCCACTTACACCAGTCGCTGGCCTCCAGCACTCGCAGGTCCTGTGACATCTCACCCATCTAGCAAAGTTGCAGCTTTCTTTAGAAATATTTTTTTAAACATTGAAAGTAAACCATATCAGTATGTAATTGAATTACCGTCTACCTGAAAATATTCAACGATTCGGTTAAAATAAAAAGTAAAAATTCCACTGAAACCATTTTAAAAAATCTTGAAGCATACAAACTGACACAACTACACTTAAAGTATACAGTTTTCGTAAAGAATACTGGCTATTATATTTTTATTTTTAATCATCTCGAACACGACTAATTTTCCGTGACACAATTTTCTTTAAAACATGTCATTTTGACATTTTTTTATAATTGGCTGTCTTATTTTCAGGTAATCACATATGAATATTCTTTATTCTCAGCCAGTCGATGTAGGACGCTAATTAATTGTGCATATAGCTTAATGTATCTTCGTAGCTTAGTCAAGTAGCATGTAGTCTACGCTTTTGTAGCACTTGCGTTATATTTCATTGAATCAGAGCCATCCATGCATATATATAGGCGTGTGTTATTGCATTTCCAATTTCGTCGTTATTTACTCCTTTCATCTGAAATTAGAATCAAACAAAATATTATTTTATCAAACTAACTTAACTCAACCTTAACCGTAATATCATTTTTACTTTGAACAGTGATCATCACGTGATCTTGTGCAAATTCTTATTAATTCATATATTTACGAGTCAAAGTGAATGTGAATTATCATGATGTAAGATTTAACTTAAGCTGTGTGCTGATATGTTAATGTCATTTGTATATTGTACATCAGTTTAAGTATCAACTAAATGCTGTACATCCAAAAATATGTATTTTTTTAAAATCACTTTTTATTCATATCCGCATCGTATTTGGATCATATGAACACCACACGGTTCCTTAAAAATTCTCTGTCTCCAACAGTAGTCTCTTTGTCTCCTCCAAGGTCAACCCAGCGTCTCGTAACTCTGCCAATTACATCCTATGGATAATCATCAGTGAATATCTACCACTTCGGATCCTTCTGGTTCATCAGTGTGTCATTTCATCTTTATACGGGGAACTGTGGAGCCGAGCTCCAATCTCCCTTTCATCTAAGGTTAAATATATTTTTTTTTTCTTCTAATTTAGATGTTTTGGGCCCATTTCATTTAATTTATTGTATTTACTTTTTTTAGAATGCTTTGGGTTTGTTTGTTGTTTTTTTTTTTTTTGTACATTTGATTAAAAAAAAAAGAAAGGAATGGGGAGAGAAAAGGTAACATATATAGGAAAAAAGTAGAGGGAAGGGAGCAAAGGTAACAATTTAGATTAGGGTAATCCGATGTGTTTTTTTCACCAGCCGTGTGATTGCGGCAACCAGGCATGTCAGTGGTGGGATCGGAGGGGATCTAGGGTGGTTTTAGGAGGAGGATTTTCCTTGGCCGCGCTATGTCAGTGTGGCCCTTCTGGTTAGTAGAAGAGACACATTTTATACTCTTGATAACCCAAGCGTCTTTTGATATTCTAGATCTCGAAAAAATCATTTTATTATAAATAGCGATAGTTTAAAACTCATAAAAGCGTGAAACGGCACACAAAAAGATTTTTGAAAACTTAAAGTGAAAGTAAGGTATTTCTTTAAACTAGAAGCACAAAGTTATGAGTTTATTACTTATAAGTTGAGTTTACTCTCCCTATTAGTTCACTTTATTATATCATAAATAGATAAACACTTATATTTGGGGAAACATGCGTAGAAGCAGTGCTTTTCAACATATTTAAAACTTAATTTGATATTTTATGAATATTCACACATATTTTATAAAAAAATCATTTGTTAATGTTTATTTGTGAAACACAGTAAACTGACCTAACCAAACTGCTCTTTTTCTGTATTTATTTCCTGTCTCAGTTGCATTTTACAATGAAACTATCCACGCTGACGTTTACTGAAAATGAAGCAATATTATGGTGTTAGGTTACGTTTTTATAATTTAAATAATGTCTCCATATATCACAGAATTACTCATTATTTATATGCTGCTAATATAATAATACGTAAAATGATCAGTCTTTGTTTTTTTTCAGCGACAAAACTCTTCCTGTTTTATTGGTATTCAGTAATACTAACACAACTTAATTAAGGTATAAATATTTAACGAAATAAAAATACTGTTTTATCTCAATAGAAATATTAAAAAATATACTTATTTTTCTGTTTCATATCCTACAAAAAACCTGGGCAATGATTTTGACAGTCGCTTCAATTTTTGATTCCATCCTAAATAGTACTGGAGTGTCAAGCCTGTCTCGCAGATTTCCGCTGCAGGATCGTCTTTGTATCACAGAAGAAAACAAAAATGATAACCTTTTGAAGCAAAACCATTCGGAGAATTTTTCACGTCTATAAATTCTCAGTATTGGAAGGTAAATGTTACGTTTCAAAAACTGTATGAAAAAAAAAACAAATGTAAATCAATTAACTCGTTCAAATATTATGTTCCATTCGATTGATGCGCAATTTAAAATAACAAACGAATGACAGATTGACAGCTAGGGAAAATTAAATATTCCGCTATAAATTTTTCGTACACTTATTAGTGTCTTTTTTAATATTATGCTTATTCCTACGGGAACAGTGAATCAAATCTACTCATTGAAATATATAAAATGTTTTCAACTGTGTTTTACATGAGGCAAATATTATGTTCCTTGGTTGTTTAACAATTTTTATAAGAGAAATTTAATTTAAATATTATATTATAGATTAACGTTGTTATCTTTGGTTGCTTTGTTTCAATGCTCAAATCTCAGAACGGACCGTTTTTATAAATTGATTTATCGATTTTCATTAGAAGGAATGAATATTTGTGATACTTATATTTATTCAAAAACTATCAAAAACCGTAGTTAGAGCTAATTTCACATTTATTTAATATGATCTAAGCCGGTTTCGCTAATAACGATTTTTTTAAGCTGATCAGCGTGATTTAAAAAAGTATTGTCAGTAAACATCTAAAAATAGCTTCAATTTATTTTTCCAAACCAATCCTTTAATGGTGTTTAGCGAAAACAATCCCTTTACCACTAAGCTTACCCTAGCCTTATCCTTAATTCGTCACTTTCTCAGAAAATTGCGACTGAGTAACAAGGTGATCTAGTAGAACAATTCCTGATTAAATAAATTCAATTTTTCTAAAAGTCCAAATTATGCTCCACTTTCTGATATATGTTTACAAAAAAAATATTTTTTTACGGAAATATAAAAGTGTAAATAAAAACATGCTAGACGTAATTTAAGATTTCGACTGAAGGTGCTTGGTGGAATTTCAATATTAAATTTGAATCGTTCAAACTATGTACATTCTCACAAATTTTGTCATTAACGACCCGGGTTTCGCCTTTCGGCATCTTCAGGCATTCAAGTGCACGGATGAACTTGAACTGACAGTTCAGTTCAAGTTCATCCGTGCACTTGAATGCCTGAAGATGCCGAAAGGCGAAACCCGGGTCGTTAATGACAAAATTTGTGAGAATGTACATAGTTTGAACGATTCAAATTTAATGCTAGACGTGTTTATACTGTCATAAAAATCACTTCCAAAAACCATCGTTATTTAACTTAAGCAAAATTCTCGATAAATATTAAAGACACTTTCAAACTTCGTTGATTTATGCAACGTTTGAGAAGCTTAATATCTCTATCATATCTTGTTACGGATGGCTGGTTTGAAATTGGTGTTCCCCTAATTTTATTGCCTTGAGATAGCGATTAACGCTGAGCCCTTGCTAAAACTTTTCGCAAACGTTTGATCTTAAATTATCAAAGATTTTTTTTTTATCTTTGTACAAATATGATATTTGAATACCTCCATAAAGTTTACTGTAAAATATTTTGATCGTGGTATATTTATATAAACAAATCGTTTACTAGAAAATTAAATACGATTAGAAAAAAAATGTTTAAGATTCTCCAAAAATAACCAAATATTCGGATCCGATTAAAGATAGTTGGAGCAATTTTTGACTCAGCGCGGAAAGCTTAATTCATACATCTTGGCAGTATTGCTTAACGGTTTCGAATCATGACACTTTACAAAAGCACAAATTAACCGATCAGTCTTGTTTGAAAACAGTTGTCTGCAATACGAGGGGTACGGGAGCTAAAATTGTTCAGAAATACGGAGGTAAAAAAAGCTAGCTCTTATTTACGTCAAAAATAAAAATGACTGGATCTAGTTGTGTGGAACATGTTTTTCAGATGCTCTAAAAGAGCTTGAATCCAACCTTTCTCATCTCCTAACCAGATCAATCCCGTCAAAGTGGAAAAAGATGGGATAATCTGGTAGAAAGCAAAGAGCCTGGTGGGGGACAAATAATTCTGGAGAAACCGTGTGTTGGCCACATGCTCTAAATGGAGAGTGGTTATATTTGAAAAAAAAATGTTATCACGCCATTAATTAATCAGTAAATGAAAATTTAAATGTATTTTTGTATCGAGTGAATTAAAAGTGACAAACAAAGCATCAAATTATTTCATCTGACGTCTACAAAAAGAGACAAACAATAAAATACGGAACAAAATGGATTTTAATTCCTAACTAAGGATGTTATTGATGTAATCCATCTCCTATCCAATCTATGAAACATGGCGTTCAAAGATATTTTTTATTATTAAACAAGAAATTATTATTTTTACTTAATCTTTCTTTCTTTACACTCTCTGAAAAGTAAAAGTGAACAATTGGTATTAAAGTTTTGTTGTTATAAGCAGTTTTTTTATTATGAGCTGATATCAAATATAACTAATTCGTTTTGAGTAAATCAAAATATTATTATTAAGGGAAATATTTTAAAGAAAATTGTATTTAACTATAAAAAAAAATAAAAGATCAATTAATACTTGTTTCAAAAAAGGCATGTAGATATTTATTTATATTAAATTTGATGTATGATTATCATTAAATTAATTTAAAAAAATAGTACTAGCTCTACACATTTCGGTTGATTTATCTGAAAAATGTTTTGTATTTTTATCGAAAATTCCTCATGCGGGAACAAGAATTTAACCCCCGACCTTTATGTTATACGTAATATTTTAACGTTAAAGCCTATCTATACGTTTAAGGGGTTGGGATAATTCTTAAAACTTTATAGAAGTTTCCCTTCTGTTCTTATACACGGAAGACTGTCAACTGTCAAGAGTGCTTCGTTATGATTTCCCTTTGTTACGTCACAGGCAATTTAAATTGATGCTGTGAGGTTATCGTAGATTATTAAAGCGTTTTTCACTGTATTAAAATGATAAATGTATTGTTAGCAAGTATGTGGCTTACATTTAAATATCAACGAATGATTTTTACTATTTTTTCTTATTATGGATTGATAATCAAACTATAGATATAGATAAGGACAATAAAGCCGTCCGTTGAAGTTTAGTTGTAAAGAGCTAGGTATTGACTACTGACCAGGCGGGTCTGGGCTTACTTTCTTAAGGTAAAATTTACATTTTGTTTGTGTTGTCAATTCTTATATATTTAATCACGATTGACTTACAAAATCCCTTGTCGAGTTTATTCCATTTGATATTTCAACTTCAAAATATTATTCTAATTTTATCTGTTTTTCTTAAAATCTTCTTAAGCAACACCAGGATATAAAAAATAGCTACATTTGTTTTCAGTTGAGTGAATTTAAAAAAATATCTGTATAACACTTCGAAGACTCCATAGAAAAGTTTTTAACTAAAAATAAGTTTTTGACAGTTGACATACACAACTTATAAGTCGAACTTTACCTTCTTAAATTTTAGAATCTTTTTTGTATATGAAGTATAAACCCTTGACTTTGTAATTGTCAGGGACAGCATTATAAATTTGACTATATGACTGACAATAATACATTTTTGCCGATGGATATATTAAAACAACTCTTATTAAAAATGAACAATAAAAAAAGCAATATTTTCAAAGGTTTCATGAATAAATAAAATTATAATTGTGTACTCATTAATTAGATTTTGTTTATTATTCATTATGCAAGTTATCAAATAACAGTAAATTAACTCTATCTTATGTATGAGAAATACGTACTCTCATTAATTATGTAATTTTTATAAGACACATTTTGGCCTGGAAATTGGTCCAGGTAAAAGAGGTCTCGTATTATTTTTAAAGCTCTTGTAGATTTTTCACCCAAAATTTTCAAAAATATTTTTATCATAAAATGATTCACTGATTTCTTAAAAATTCCTCTTTAAAGTGCCTTAAAAATCGTTTTTAGGTCTGAATCTTACGATTCCTAAACATGTATTCTGTCACATTTCTTATTTAAAAATTTTAATTTACCAAACTGTATACATTAACAATATGTTTTAATAATATTGTTGATAAATCTACATATATGTTAATCACTTTAATATCTTAAAATGCTATTTTATGCATAATCGATCACTTTTATTTTATGTTTTAGGTTTGAAAAAAAAAAACAATTCATTATTTCCACCTTTTTTTAAAATTCATTTCATCATTTTCTTTTATGCTTTCACTGCTTTTAATCAATTTGCTTTAAAGCCCCGAAAACAAATATTGATGAGTTAGCTTGAGGTGAAAAAACATTGTTTTGTCACAATTCAAACAATGATGGTTTTCATGAAATAGTGTAAACTTTACATTTTGGTAGGTGTTTTTTGTAAAGTATAATAACTATCGCTGCTTGATCATTGAATGTTCAAATACATCGTTGTGCCAGCGCTTGTGGTCAAAACCCTTTACGGTAGTGGACATCAATCAATTGGAATTAGTGAGATTGCCACAACGCAGCAAAGCTCAATTCGTGTTGACAAATATTTAGTGAAAGGTCTACGCCGTAGCTACGTGCAGTTAGGTTGTTTCATCACTATTTTAATATGCCAAATTTAAATTTAAATAAATAACGACAAACCTTTTCAAAATATATAAATTTTGAATGAAAACCAGTTGCGTATGGGATATTTTTCTTTTCGCCATATTAACACGTCTTTATATTTCAACAGGCGCCATACTTATACAAAATGATAGTACATGAATGAATTTGAATATTTTTTCAAAACAAAACGTACCTATATCAACTATCAATTTATAATAAAAAGAAAATGTGATCAATTGATAGTATTTATATAATTAAGATTTCAATTCCAATTCAAATATCAACTATAAATTGTTCATTTTCATGTTTCTAATAAACTCTTGCAATATCTTTTACAATCAAATGTAAATCCATTAACAATCATAAAACAATAATAAATTTGTCCAGCAATCAAAATTACCCTTTTTTAATAATACGGAGTTGGGTAATACCCACTCTTTCAAAATCAGTAGATATACTGATTCATTCAAATCGAGTCTTAACAATTTTATGTGTAGAAATGTTGTTTAATGTATGTATTAATAATAAGTCCGAGACTGCAAACAACAATATCTGTCTAAATAAATATGGGAAAAAGATTGTTTTACTTTTATTTTAAAAAAATAAACATTTATGACAGGTGGATGGAAAAATGTAGAAAAATAAGTGGCTATAAATAGTAACAACTAGTTATATTGATAATATTGCATGTTGGTTTTCAGCCCTTCGCTGGACTTATTTTACGGCGACAAATACTAATACTGCATTTGTAAATTCTACGAATTTGGGGGAAACTAATCGTATAAAAACCTCATAACGAATGCAAATTAGGTTTCAGAAACCAAACCAGTGATTAAGGGTAGTTATTTTTTTTTAAATAGTTTAAAATAAAAATACTGTCACAAAGCATGCTATTTTCTTTTTTTCCTTTATTTCGTGTTATAAATTTTAAAAAATGGTATAATAACAACGATATCATTTGACTATCCTTAAAAGGGGGATAAATCACCACATGCTGGTGACCCTTGAAAAACGTTGCTGTTAATAAGCTAAATTTCAATTTTTTACCCAGTATGAATCCCAAACGACTCTGTTCTCCTTTGCTGTGTTGTCAAAAATAAAATATATACGAAAAAATTCAGAGGTGTTTTTAAAAGTTAATAAAAAAGAATGTTTATTATTTTAATATAAAAATTAAGAAATCAGTTTTATTCAACGCACGTCTTGAACAAAGTTGAATCGTATCTACTTTTTAACTTTTGTTTAATATCGAAGTTAATATTTTTTTAATCTAAAGCACACTACCTGAGCCTAAATGCAGGAACTAAAGAAACTAAGCTTAAGTTTAGTTATTTCCTGATTCTCATTCATTCGTTAATAATTTTGATTCATTTTTTCAAATATTTCAGTATTATTTTTATCTCTGCTAAGTTTAATAATTACTAAATACAACTCAGTATTTGAAATAAAAATACTATTTAAGGAGAAAAAATATGTTTTTAAAATAGCTGCCGAATGAATTAAAAAACATCATGCAGTGTGCAGAAAAAAAAATTAAATAAAGCACTGTGGGTTGATAGGGATAACGTTTGAATTACTCATATTAAATAGGCCAAGAAATGAATCGAAAAAATAGTGCTTAATGAATTTTATCAATAGATGTGTCTTCAATAATAAGGGCTTTAAGTGATTTTAAATAAATAAATTCAAATATTTTTGAGGGTATATCGATATAGTGTTGTATACCTTGCGGCGCTTTTTTAAACTATATTATAAAAAACAGCTCAAGTATAGTCAAATCTATGATCTCAATATATAGTGGGAAAAGTCAGTAATTTTCTAACACAAACGCGAAAAAATTACCATTTGACAAGGTCATTTGGATCATTTGAATCAAGAATCATTTGGATTAAATACCAAAACATTTTTAATGCTTTATCATCATGTTCGATTCAAGATTTTTCAGTTTGAAATATATAGTTGAAGAAATTTGAGAACCAATTTAACAAGCTGCTTAAAATCAACATATTTTTAATGATTACACATAATTTAAAATAATTTCTTTATAAATGGTTATTTGATAAAAAGGAATCAAATAAATCTCGTAATTTAAGCTTACATTATTCCTTTGAATCCTTTAGAATTACAGAATAACTTGTTTATGTTTTGATTCAAATGTTTTCTTTTCTTTATTCTCAGTTAAATTGTTCGTAAAAGCCTTTCAAGAGAACATGTAAGATTGCGACATTGTAAAGTAATTTTAGAGCATAATCCACATTCCTTAAGTTATCTCTAGATGCCTTTTCATCTCACATTTAATACGTTCTAATTATATATTTATAATAAAATAATCCATGTTAATACGGGTAGTTAAAAGGAAAATAACAAATTTTATAAACAGAGCATTTAATAAGTATTTCAGTCGGTTTTTATAATATATCTTAAACAGCAAAAAAAAATGTGTACTATGTTTTTTTTGCTTAATTCGCTTATACCAAAAAAAATATAAAATAAAAAAGTTATTTTTTTTATAATATGTATTTTAATACAAATGCGAACAAATAGCAACCCTTTAAAATGCTAGAAATACATGTTTTTTATTCATTTTTTAAAACACCCACAACGTATTGCTGACGCTCCATAAGAAAAATTGCTTCATTTGTGCTGAATTTTCTTCAAATTATTTTTTATATATTAAATTGTATAAATATTTGGCAGAAAGAATTGTATAAATAATATAAAATAGGAACTTTTTAAAAGTAACCAAACACAAACTAAGATGGCGGATACACAAACGTCACCAATAACATACAATTCTCACATACTGAGCATTTAGACCGAACTGAGATTCTACGCTGTTTTCTCGTATAATTCAAATTGACAAAGAAATTCCATAAACGTGTAATGTAAAAAACCCTCGCAAGAAATTTGCATTTAAACATGCAAATGAATGTGTTTTTTTTCCAGTATACATTTATTTGTAATGTCATTTAGACAAGTGTTATAAATTTTAATAACGATATCATTTTTAATACTTTTTATCCAATATTTGGTTCGTCATGTATTATTATAAAGATATGTATTTAAATCGTATGCTATAATCATATATTATATCAAGCAAAGATCTTTGTATGTAATTCGACTTCCGATTGGGAGATTTTTCATATTCGTTTTTCAAATAAATTTAATAGGAAAAACAAATGAATGCTTGTTATTTATTAGAAAATTTAAATTAACTTTGATTATTCCACGTATTGTGTCACAGTTAGTAACACATTACGTGGAATAACCAAAGTTAATTTAAATTTTCTATTAAAATAAGCTTCCACTAAGTTACCGCCGAAACCATCGAAAGTACTTGTTATTTATGTTTGACGTTTAAAAGTCTTCATTCTCAATTCAAATAACTTAATATAAAAACAAAAGAATGTTTACTAATAGATTGACAGCTTGGGTTATTTAAAACAATCCAACTGTGATTGTCTGATTCTAGCATTCATTGTTCAACTAGGGACATCTTACACTCACTCACTCAGACAAACAGACAAACAAACAAACAAACAAACAGACATTATCGGCTATTAATATATAGATTAAATTTTCTATTAAAATGAGCTTCCACAAAGTTACCGCCGAAACCATCAAAAGTACTTGTTATTTATGTTTATAAAAGTCTTCATTCTCAATTCAAATAACTTAATATAAAAACAAAAGAATGTTTACTAATAGATTGACAGCTTGGCTTATTTAAAAAAATCCAACTGTGATTGTCTGATTCTAGCATTCATTGTTCAACTAGTTTTTTTTATCTATATTGTACTAAGACTGCATTGTATTTTACAGAGTGGTATTTTATGCTTTTGATATAGATATATGTTAAAATATCACTTTTTTATATGTAATTTTAAGGTAAAGTTGTACTCTTCTATTATTACGATCCCTCCAATTCGCCGTATATAAATATATAATTTAAATTATTAAAATGTAAATTATTAAAATTATTAATATATAAATCATTAAAATTTAAATATTAATTCAGTATTCATATATTGGTATAAAAATACATGAATTGTGAGAAAACAAACAAATCATCAAGTAATTAATGAAAAAAAGTAGGACAAATATGAATCGGTCAGTTTAATAGACAGACATTTCTAAAAAACAAAAAAATATAATCAAAAAATACAAAATACACCAAACAAATACTTATGCCTATAATCTTCTAAGACAATCATAATAATGACAGAATTGTTTAGGTTACTAAAAAAATACATGTTTCATTATATCCTACTGCTAAACCAGACCTAAGTACTGTATCTGTAAAAACCTGTTAATGAACAACAAAAAAATTGGTTCAAAGAAAAATAATACTTGACCATATCGACCGACTTTAAATATATTGTTTTTTCCATTATCTAAAAATTATTTATGTTAAATTATTTGTAGCTGTCAGACTTTACTGAACTATCGATATGATCCGACTTCGAGCAGACATTTCCAAAGAAGATATATTTGTAAATCGTTGTAATCTTTTATAACCTCGTATCTCAAAAATTACAAGTTTTCAGTAGACACAAAAAAGTACTTTATTCTACCGTTATCGCTATTGCTTTATGTCGTTTTAAAACACCAATGAAACGGCTTTGGGCTCAATATGTCTGAGAAAGTTATACACATAAATAACCAAAGACGTTTCCATCCATGTCGTCTTATTCTTCATGCCAAACATATAAATAACATGACTATATTATTATTTGTCAAATTATTTTTTTCCAACGTTTTTGCATTAGATTAAATAAAACATGAAATATTATTTTTTTCACAAAATTCAAAACTGACAAAAGTTGAGATACTTGCTAGTAGTATATTATATAATCGACGATTTGTATTTTAAAATAAATTAGTCATTATTTGAATAGTCAAAATATATGCTATCTTCTAGATATTAACAAAATCATGAATTTCATTCGATATTATTACGGACATATGAATTCGCTATGAAACGCTTGAATTAGCCATTAGCTCGGCCAATTAGCTCGGCCAGAATGGTTGTCGTGAGAGTTAACCCAACACAAAAGCATCGTAGGATGTTTTAATTTGTTTTGGATGCCAGTCAAAAGTTTTAAAGTGGGTTCTGTTTGTTTCGGCTCTTGAATTTTAATGTTGGGTGTCTTGGGCAGGAATCGCTCGTTACGCCATTTTATTGCCATGTTACAAGAAATTTTGTAGGAGTACATTATCTAGCGAATGTAGATCTTATCACCCTATGAGAAATTGACCGTAAAACTTGAAACAAGTTTTACACTGTATTGTCTCTGCAATGTTTTTGAATTTCAGTTTAGTATGTATTTTATTTTAGTAAACATTCACATTTTCTAAGTAAAATAATACATTGATGTATGGTCTAAATATGTTGAATTGTTGTTATGTTTATAATGTTTACTGAAACACTTTTATATGTTGGCTCAACTTTATTCTAATAACATAATTTACACTTTTTTTTAAAAATTTAAGATTTCGACTGAAGCTGCTTGGTAGAATTTCACTATTAAATTTGAATCGTTCAAACTATGTACATTCTCACAGATTTTGTCACTAACGACCCGGGTTTCGCCTTTCGACATCTTCAGGCATTCAAGTGCACGGATGAACTTGAACTGACGTTTAGTAAATGAAAGTTTCGTGTTTATATAAGAAATAAATGCATCACTGAGTCCAAAGCCATTCCTGCGAAAAGGATGAGCTCATGGGAATGCCAACAGATTCGAGTAGTAAGTAGTTTCAAGAATTATATTATTTGTTTGTCGGCAAAGGTTTTATGATTATATGATTTTATGATTATATAGGGTATAGAAGTGGAGATGCGGGAAAGTTTAATATTTCCGATTTTAGATTCCAGGTTGTAATTGTTTTTTCTTTACAATAGTTTCATACTTCAATTGTTTCATTCTAAAATGAAACAATTGAAAATAGAATTTCATAGAGAATAAACATAATATGCTATGGTGTTGAGTATACATAACATTGTAATAGAACGTCTATTATTTCTGCGTGACAAGTATCTATTTATTAAATGTTTATTTTCAAAAGGTTTTTTTTTTTACTTGAATAACTTTTATGCCAGCTTCGTGGTCCAGTGTCAACGTCGTTGACAAAGAACACAAAGCTTACGGATTTGAATTCTAGTGTATACAATAGATTAGTTTTCAATCGAATTATGGATTTTTGTCAGAAGGCATTGATGTATGTGATATCCATCCTATTTTTAACGGGCGTAGCAAGAGCAATTATCAAACCACTTATCTTATCCTTGTCCTATCATTCTATCTCTACTTTTTTTAAAAAAGAGAGATTGAGCAACTACCACGTCTACGGCTACGCTACATTTTAGTTCGTTTTATATTATTCACCTGTTATACCTACTTTAGTCAAATAAAAAAATTGTAGATAGCCCTTTGTAATTGTAAGCCACCGTTTTTAATAGTAATATGATTATTAAGAGACTTATTTCACTCAACGGGTGACTACTTTTAAGTTATTTCAACTCTTAATGAAAATTTGTGTAAATATTGCTCCACTTTTTTATTCATACTAAATTTATATATTAAAAGTCGATAAAATAATCACTCGCTTTTCACTTTTCACAAATGTGTGCGTACTGATGATGTCCTCGAGACATCTTCTTCTTCTACGAAATGTATTTTGTTTGCGTATATTTTCAAATTAATAGATAATGAAATGAAATAAAATAAAATAAAATAAAATAAAATAAAATAAAATAAATTAAAATAAAATAAAATAAAATAAAATAAAATAAAATAAAATAAAATAAAATAAAATAAAATAAAATAAAATAAAATAAAATAAAATAAAATAAAATAAATTAAAATAAAATAAAATAAATTGAAATAAATTAAAATAAAATAAAATAAAATAAAATAAAATAAAATAAAATAAAATAAAATAAATTGAAATAAAATAAAATAAATTGAAATAAAATAAAATAAAATAAAATAAAATAAAATAAATTAAAATAAATTAAAATTAAATTAAATTAAATTAATTAAATTAAATTAAATTAAATTAAATTTAATTAAATTAAATTAAATAAAATGAATTAAAATAAAATAAATTAAACTAAATAAAATCAAACACAATGCAGCAAAAATCTCCCGTTGCTGGGCAACGGGCTTACAGCTAGTCTTATATTAATTAAAGATATTGTCTAGGAAAAACCTTCTTTCAGACTTAACAGGCTTTTCAGGCTAAACTTAGATACTAATTTGGCATTTGCAGCTTTCATCCTTTTGATAGAACGGGTATCATGTTTGATACATTCTGGTTATCGAAAAAAGCTGTTTTGAAAAAACCGTGGGTTACGTTTTTTTTTCTTCCAACATTCGATATATATGTCATAGATTTTTTTTATTCGGCACAAAGTAAAATATTTCCAAGTTTCGACAGTAATCATCATTCAAATGTAATAATGGAGAGAGTTTTTTGGATCTTTCGATCGACGCTACAATTGTGTTATGAACCGGATAATTCCGTTTTATATGGTATCAAAAAAGCTTCAAAAACATATTAAGACTATTTATTTGGTGAGTATATTGTGCGTCTACTAGCAGTTCATTTTTCTTCTTGATATGATTAATTATGGCGGAATCTTTCATATTACGTTATATCTTTATAAGTTCCAACAGTGATCTAATCACATTACAGAAGTATTTTCCACATTCTTTTCCCCCGTTTTGTTCGAGTATTTTTGATCGTAGACTATTTTCTGGTCATTACATCTTGTATATTGATATAACAGAGAAATCTTAATACAATTAATACGCTTTCATGCTACTTTGTTATATAATATTACGGAATAAAAGTTGTGTTGGCATACTATGTAAACAAATTATAATGTCCACTTTTAGCGTGTTCACTGTCAATACATGGTGGAAAGGCATTATATTAATAAAAACACAATATTCCTTTGTACGTTATTAAACTAAATTTAATAGGTTAGTAACGGTTTCGCTCATTGCGAGCATTATCAACTGATAAAAAATATTATTTTACAATGCTATTTATACAAAAATAAATTTAAATGAAAAGGTGTAAACAACAATTGGCAATGAAACGAAATTACCGATTAAATTATAAGTGATTCTAAATAGTACAAAATTAAAATGTTAAACACATCTACCATATAATTAAAAAGTCATCCAAGATTCATAAATATCAAGTGGTGATTGAAAGTAGTTACAAACGTTAAATTATATTTCTCATCAGTTGACAATGCTCGCAATGAGCGAAACCGGTCTTGAACTATTAAATAAAGTGGAATAAATTACAAAGGAATATTGTGTTTTTATTAAATTTTAATTTATAACATGAGTTATTGATATCCTAACTTCTTGAGCATACCACGCTGAAAATAAGTAATATTATTTGCTTCCTTTGATCATCACTCGTTTTGCTCAATGGCACACGGCCTGGCTGACCAGCACTTTAAGTCTTATGAAGAAGAGGTCAGATATTTGATACGACTCGTGGATTGTTTTAAAAGATGATGATGGTTATGCGCGAAAAATGGGAGAAAATAGTGGCCAGCGAAGGACAGTAAATGTATGACCAGTGTTTTAGAATAAAATCTCGAGTTTCAGAAAAAAAAAACTGTGGAAACAAAGTTGTACACCTTTGTAGAATAACAAATTCGATGATAAAACAACACCTCAAATTATGTGCGACACAAATCTTACAGAATACGCAGTTAAAGTCAAAGCGCGACTGCTTTATTAACAGTATTCTTGTGTCCCGCCTGTGTGGTCGAGTGATCAACGTTGTTGGCTTCGGCTACGGAGGGCCCGGGTTCAAATCCCAGGACGGAAAGTTATATAAAATTGATTTTTCAATCGATTTATGAATTTCTGTTCAAAGGCATGGATGTATGTGACGTCTTGAATTCCCCTCTCACCCATCCTATCCTATGAACGGGGCGTATCGAGAGCGATTAGCTTACCACTAATCCTGTCCTAGCCCTATCTTTCTATCCCTACTCTCTTTGGAAAAAGAGAGGTTGAGCAACTGAGTAACAAGCAGTTCTCGAAGAAACACTTCGGTTGATATAAACTCCATTAGGAGTCCACATGCTCCACATTGGGAGCGGACATGGTAAAAAAAAAAATCTTGAACAAATTTTCAATAAAACACTCTTTTGGAAACTTACATTAGGATTGGATGAGGCATTAAAAAACCTTAGTGGCCGTAGGTATATCGATGATAAAACTTCAAAAACACCTCAAATTCTGTTCGACACAAATTGTACAAAATACGCAGTTAAAGTTAAAGCGTGACTGCTTTATTGACAGTATTCTTGAACAATTTTCAATAATACACTCTATTGGAAGCTTACACTAGGATCGGATGTGGCATTAAAAAACCTTACAGTGGCCGTAGGTATATCCTTATATTTTTATCTTAACTAATGTTTATTTCAGAATATATTGTGTGTGTGAACATAAATCCTTATTTTAACCATTTTTCACGCCCGTTTCTCAAATGGTGGTGTGTAGTTTTACGAGTAGGAAGCAAATGGGTGGCGGTAAGTTAGTTGTTGAAGAAATTTGGGAGGAACTCTTGATTAACGTGAAGTTTACGGCGGTGGTCGACGCATACGGCTACTAAACATAAATAAATTTTATCCTGTGTCCGTTATGTACAACGTACGTTACGGTCCTAACGGGATAACGAAGTCGTTAACTCGTAGAGCTGTGCCAGTAACAGAGTTTTTTAACGTCATGATTTTTTGCGCTTTATTTAAAGAGTATTTAGTTTATGTGATATTTATAGAAAATCCTATATCTATATATATACAAAAATGAATAATTGTTTCCTTAATTTTCGGTCTCTATACACTTAAAACTCGCTGATCCGATTGCAATAAAACTTTGACAAACTTTTTTCTTGCACTTCCGAGAATTTTATAGGTATTATATATAAAAATCAATGTTCGTATGTCTGCCATACAGCTAAGTTTGACAACGTATGCTTGCACTTGCACGAAGGTTATAATACAATTAAATTTCAATAGGTGGCGCATGTGTTGTATCATAGACAATCGACAGCAAACGTCAAAAAGACAGAAAAAGAAAGCATGCACTTCAATAAACATAATTAAAACACAAACATTTTCTTTCTTCGAGTGGCATTGCAACGCTTGCCGGGTAACGGCTTGTATAAAATAAAAAGCATTGTCTTCGAGTTTTGATTTGCTGAAGTTGAATATTCACTTTTTAAATACTTTTTGAACAATTGAATGTTTGCTGTTTGACGTTAAATGTTCATTATTTTCATCGCTATGCATTTTACCAAACAAAAACCAAATATTTAGTCCATATATTTTTTTTCGTATATTCTTAGTTTTGGCAGTTTTATATTTTTCTCGAAAAAAAGCGTAACTCCTAATTTTGTATGAGATTCACTCCCGCACTTACGCGGTCGTTACTTTCGTGTAAATGGGGGTTTTACTGTATAGGTATATAATAACAATGAAAGTTGTCTATCTTATTAGCGAATCGCTGATACCACTCATTATGTGACAATTACGCTTTTTATGTACGTTTTTAATTAATTACACGTTAAATGCACTTAGTTCCTGATGAACGATCATTAAAAAATAATTATTATGGAACAAAAGTATTTGTAGTACCACTTCATTTTTTTATCGTTACTTCAAGATCGATTCTCTTATTCAATCTAATTATCTTGTCAGTCGCTGAAACAATAAATTTGAATATTATATTTTCAAGAGAATATTGAAATTGAATGACGTAAATGAAACTCATTTTTAGCACTGTAGTGCACGGTTTCCCAAACTATGAAAGACTGGTGTTCTGTTATGTATACTCGACATCTTGTCATAGAGTACTATGTCAATACTCTATGACATACTATAATTGCAACAATAACCTTTCAACGCCCAAACCGATATCCTACTCTCTTCCCATTCAGTTCAATTCAAGAGTTCAAATCGACCGGTCATCGATCCAGTAGAGACGTCTTGAAACTCACGTTGCTATTATTCGATTATAAGATTAGTGATTTATATAAAAGTGTACAATTATGACATATGGAAATAAAAGTTGAACCAAACATTTAAACAGTGTTTCAGTAAAAAAATATTATCCATAACATAAAAGTGGGGGCTCGTCCGGGATACGTCACGGAACCTGAATAACTTGAAAACAACTCTTTCACATTTTTTTTTACGAAAACCTTTTAAGATTATTCCTTAGTTCGTTACCTATTTTTGTGACGAATATAGCTCAAGAGATTGTGAAAATCTAATTTATTTAATCAGCAATTCTGATTTGAAATAAAATAACAAAGATCAGCAATTAAATGATCAGTGGTCGAGTTTGTTAGAAAAAAACCACAATGTGTCAAAACAACCTTTTTACTTCCGTTTTCTACAAACTACAATTAATTCGAAGCAAAAAAAAATAATTCGCTGCAACAAAGTCAAAGTGCTTGAACAGACTCGATATAAGAATACACCCACCAATATTTTGCCTGATATCAAAAAAAAATGCAATTGAACGAGTCAAAATTGTTAGTAATAAAAAGCATTACTTACTCATAATTAATTGTATGTGATATGTTTTAACAACATATTGTTACTTATTATACATTTACGAAGTGTTCCTTTGCAGAAGTATTAGAGAAATTTTACTGTAGCTGAATAAAAACCATAGATATGTAATAAAAAATACATTTTTCAAATGTTTTCTCAAAAAAACACGTGGCATATTTCTTTCTGCTCTCAAATTATCAATCAAATACAAGAGTACATAATATGAATAAATAATATAAATACTTCAAACTTTGTGCAATGATTTGTCACGTATGGTTTTAATTTATATCAAATAATATATAAATAAAGTTTCATAAATACTCAAACATTAAAAAATACGTAGGTTTTTTTGTTAAACTATTTCAAATGAAAGAACACACATTACAAATCTTTTTCAGAAAACACATATTCATAAAAGCTTTCATCAATCACGTGAGTACCTTAAAAGTTACAATTCTTCCGCAATGGATCCTTTTACTGGCCATAAAAACAAAAGAAGGTCAAAATAATTGAGGTGAAGATAAATATGGTGTTTTCGCTACAAAATATCAATAAATTGTACTAAGGAGATGAAAAACTTTTTTACACAGGGAAATAAGTTAATATTATTGGCAGTGTTAAAAAGTGTTTTTTTTAACTTCTCTAATGAAATCTCACCTAAACAATATTATCTGCAGCCTAACTAAAATTTGGGAATCTTTTCTATTGTGAATCAAAATGATATGTTTCAGTGGAGAGATTTTTTACTGTCTTTGTAAAGATTGACCATTGGGTACGTTTGGGAAATATTTTTTTTTAAATATGACTTAATTTTTGTATCGTTTTTTAATCGAGTTTTAATATGCTATCAATAGATTAAATTTAATTCCTTGTAAAAAAGTACACTATCTTATAGTTAAAAGTAAAAATAGTGCTTCAATAGCTTTTGTTAAATATTTTAAAGATGACAACAAGTTAATAGATCCTTTTTAAGAGTAATCGAGACCAGGCCGAACGAAAATATTGACTGAGTAAGCGTGTACACTAGTATAAGGTTTTATTAGATGGAACAGTTAATTTTTACGTGAGTTTCGTTCGATTCAACATCTGTTTTGACACTTCAGGTGGTGAGGTTTTCTTTCGGCTGAGAAAACAGTAAAGGGTTCTGTGCACTTGCTCACTTAAAATCACTCATGTGATCACTCGGCCAAATCCCGTGCGTCGCGTTCAGATTGGTTTGTATTCGACCGAATTCACTTTTTTAGTCTCGTACTCAGTTGGTCTAAATGAGAGTTCAGTTTAAGTGACGAAAACAACCTATGACAAATATCGCATAATGCAAAACCAGGTTGGCTTAAATAAATTGACATATTAAATCTAGATCATCCAATAATTTCAAATAGCGAAATTGGTGATTCAATTTTCCATAGTCCAGCACACCACGCCATGTAAATACTAACTAACAAAAATTATATTAAAATTAAAATAAATTAACTATTTATAATACAAAATATTATATAACTTAATAGCTATGCTAATTCACTATCCTCAGAAAGACCATATATTTTATTCAGTTAACTGTATAAAAGTAATTGTAACCAAAATATTTATTGCCTACCACAATTTTAAGTGTGTTATTTAAGTTATTTAATTATTTTTGCAACATATCGTCATATTTCTGGCAGAAATTGGTAAGTGACAGATTGATAGTTCTGAGTAATCAATAACAAACGTAAAATTTCAGTTTCAGTTCAAATCCCCAAGACTCAAAATTGTATGTTACATAAATAATTTTAATATAAAAATATACATAATTCTATCTTGATATGATACAAGTAAGAGCTTAAAGACTGTCGGGACTATCTTTAAAACAGTCAATAATTGTCTATGCAAATGAATGCTTTTTTGACAAATTAATTATAATAAATACACCAAATGAGTTATACCAGACCAAAAATTGATTTCAAAAAATATCTTTGTACATTGACTTAACTCATTTTCGACAGTTTTTTTTTACTTACCAACTTATGTCACAAAAGCTACGATATTATCATAAACAAACTGGTCATTACATAGTGTAATCAAGATTCACTATCAATTGATTTGATTTCTCGCATAACATGCCAGAATTTTTCTATCGTATACATCTCATAGATAGAGTTGAAATAATAATGTTTAATATTAGTTCATGTTAATCTAATAAGACAATAGAAACGCGAGGGTATAATTTCACCAGCTCTATTAACGTAGAGTAATTAAATAAGGTTATATGTAACGCTGGTTAGTTATCAATCAAATCAGTCAAACTTTCTCATAAAATAAATGAATAAACCCCTTTTTAACTTCATTAGTTGGCGCAAACTTCTTCGGCCCGCAAAACGTTTCAAAAGTTTGTCTCACAGGACTGGCGTCTGTAATTTATATAACGATTCTTGGTTCACCCTTACCTTACCTTACATGTTCGTTCTTAATTAAATATTCTAAATCAAAGCAGAAGTTTCACCAAAATGACAACGAAGTGCCTTAATTATGACGTTTATATTGTAGGTAATTGAGGTTTATGGCACAACAAAAACGTATATATTACGAATATTGTTTGTTAGTCTTATAATGCAGTAAAGCTATACAATAGACTAGTAAAAACATTATTTTATTTGAATCCAAGCTTTAAACTATCAACTGCCTGCTAAAATATTTTTTTGACGAGTGCTTACTTATAATTTGACGTGTTCTTATCCACACATTGCGTTTTAGAAGACATGCAGATTGTAGTCTATTTGTCAAATCATAACTTATGTATACAAATTTCGTGTCGTTCTTTTTCCAAAAATAAGAACATTGGTTAAGTAAACTAGGGATGCACAAACCGTCGTTTTATATGGTCTTCGAATGTTTCATCTTAAAATCAAAATTAGTATAAGATATTTTTTTAAGAGACTTTAAGTGGATTTAACAAATGTGAGGAAGCTTTTTCGATGATGAAACAGAATAAATCTTTCATTTAAAATATTTTTCTCGCTAGGCCCCGTTATTTTAGGATTGGAAAAGTGGATAGAAATTTTTATACATTACAAACACCCATGTTTTTGAAAATATACCAATAGAAAAAAAACAGTTAGTACTGGGACTTGAACCAGTGACATCTATCACGGAACCCAACGATTTTGACCGCTTCGCCATAGCCTCGAAAAGATTTAGGTAGTATTTCTATAGAACGATAATGTTTAAAAAATAATTTCCCGTGTTATTTTATCATAACAAAAGCGTCACTCCTGATTGGGCAAATGATAATTCATGACCGTTATTGTCCCCAAAGGTATGTTTTTTTTCGTGAAAAGGAAAACAATCACATAAATCATGAAAGGGCTTCCTTAATTAATCATTTCCATTCGATGCGAGGTATTTTATTTTTACTACACGACAATAATTTTTCTTGAGTTTCCGTTCGAAACTTTGCCGTAATATTTTGTGATAATCAATAATTGTGTATCTATATTGTATAAAGTATTATATTATTTTTAAAAATATATATTTTAACTTAAAAAATATATTTTTAAAAAATATGTATACTATTTTTGATACATTATTAATGACAAGTCAAAAAGAAGGAATTCGGTATATATGGTCAGCATTCCAATATAAATTGTTTTAATAATAATTTGTAGTTTTCCAGTTGCTTCACCTCTCCTTTTTTAATAGCTGGAAAGGAACAACTAGAACCAATGGTTATCGAGTAGCTCTCAATTTTAGAATCAGATGGTTAAAAGAAAATTAAAACATAAAAGATATGTTCATATATTTTTATATCAAAGAGAACATTAAATTGATAGTTTTTATTATATAAACTAATAATAGCATCACGTCATTTTTATAATTATTTACCAGCTATGAAACAATAAAAAAATATTAAAATACTTCAAATATAAAACAACACTTTTTCGAATTATAAAAAATATAATATGACTTGAAAAATATAAAAAATGGAAAAATACATAATATGGTTTACTTTATAAATCTGAGTTTATTTAATAAACTTATAAACATTGAATAACTGCAATTTATAGTAAAAAAAAAAGAATGAAAAAAAAAATTGTAAACATTAAAAGTAAATCTACGCAAAACAGCGGGATCTATGTTCTTAAGACCGAAGCTAAAAGCTCAGGAGGGTGCTATCTCGCCCAGTGCTTTCATTTAACCGGGCAAAAAAACCCGTGTTTTTCGCTTAACCCATATTCGCCTGAAATGACTTCATCATCATTATCTACGATACTGCGAGATTATCCTTATATGAGCTTACAACCAGTTTTTGCGGGGAAATATTTTTATAAAATACAACGTGAGCTAAAAATAGCAATAAAGGGTGGAGTGAGTCAACCGTGGTATCACTAACTACATGCCAATTTTTTGGCGAGTATTTTTAAAGAGTTTTTCTTTTTGTGAACATATTTTTGTATTATCTTTATGTTAATAATATACAGTCAAGTAAACTGTAAAAATCTGTTCACAGTTTCTTTGACTTGCCAATTGTTTTCAAAGCAATTCATGTTTTTTATTGTATCCAACGTATAAACAATTCAAACAAAAAAATTCCTGTCGTAATTTGGTAGAAAGCTAGCAATTTTAAAATATATTTTTTTATTTTTTATTAAAGATACTTTTAACATTCTTAAAATATTCCTTTTACTATTTAAGAGAATATTATAAATACACGAGTACTGTGCATATTATTATATAATTATTATAATTTTAAAAGTATGATACCGAATTAAAATTTCTAAAATAAAATATTTTCCTCTTTTTTTAAGCTTCCCGGAAAAGTTAATATAAATATTTTTAGTGAAAAGCTTTAAACTTCACTAGACAAGCAATCGATTATTTTTCAATTAATTAACTACTTGTTTATTTTTTATAAGTTCAAAAATATAATAATGCGCAGATCCAATAAGTAATTACTGCTCTTGGCATAATATGTCATACCGTATTTTTTTAACAATAAACTTAGCTATGTTTGCATAAAAACGTGTAATATTTTTTTACTCTATGACTTCTGTATCCGTTTAATAAAAAAAATGTTTTAGTTTACCTGTCTCTCTGTCTTTATCAGTCTGTAACGCACCGCACAACATTGTACTTGGGCAAGAATGGCAGATATTGAGAGTGTGTCTATTAGAGTGAGTATTCAACGAGTTTTAACACATGTTAAAATTATGATTGTTTTCTATAAAGAAACAACTGACCATTCCTTGCTGTTCTTCAAAAAACACTTACTCATTGTATGTATTAATTCATTTTTTTAATGACACATAAACACATACGTTTCCTATTGTAATGCATTAATATTACGTGTCTGTAAAAATCGTGTTTCCTGAAAAAGTGCGAATATGGAAATACTCAGTTTTGGAAAAGAAACAGATATTTTTAAAAATTCTATCAACGAAATTAATAATAAATGTCTATCAATTATGTTTGTAATTTATTTTTCAAGGTTTTTATATATTGACATTTTTTGTTTTATTTATCTCAACAACTTTAAGCAATTTTCTTTTATAATTCTTAATGTGAAAGCGTTTCAATTAAAGTTGAATTTACAAAAAACTTATTCAAACATTTTTTCACGTTCAGCTAAATTAAATACGCTGCTTTGTAAAATTTCATATATTTCATAGTGAAAATAGGTTAAGCCCGCAATATAGCGTTAAGTTTTCGCTGCCTCGGCTAACTGTACGATATGTAGGGAAAGCTTCATATATATTATGAACAGTATTCTTTATTCTAAGTCAACAAGGCGTTGCGAAAAAATAGCGCGAGTTATGGTTGCCTGCGGCTGAACAAGCTAAGACTCGCTGCAATAACTTTAAATAATGGTTTTATGCTTTCAGTAATTTAGAAAAAATATTATTTTACAGCTTAGTAATTATTGATAACAACTCTATTATGCAATTTGTATTAAATAACATTAACAATTGATAACGTTATTAATAAGCCCCTTGTCTCACTAAGTGCAACTATAAGTTTAGTTTCTTTGAGTAGCATTTACATACAATTGGAATAACGGAGTGATTTTTTTTTTTAATTTTACCGATGAATCATTCTTAAATACTTTGTTATTATTTTTGGTTGAGTTTTTGTTGGATTTCTAGATTATGATATTATGTCAATATAATATACTTTGAATAGGTTTTTCAAGATTATGGCTAGTAATTATATGTTATTGTATAGATGCAAAAAAAAATATAAACTCCTAATCAAATGAATACATTACACAGTAATTTTTTAACTATGTTTCTTCATAATATCAACTAAAGTCAGGTAAAAAGAATCAACTCAATTTTATATGTTAAGAGGGGCAAACGTTTGTTAACGATTTTAGGCCAAAGTCAAAATTAAATTTGAATAGTCCAAACTATGTACATTCTCACAGATTTTGTCACTAACGACCCGGGTTTCGCCTTTCGGCATCTTCAGGCGTTCAAGTGCACGGATGAACTTGAACTGACGTTTGATGACAAATGAATGTTTCGTATTTATATAAGAAATAAATGTATCATTGAGTTCAAAGCCATTGCTGTCGAAAAGGATAAGCTCATGGGAATGCCCACAGATTTGAGAAGTAAGAAGTTTCAAGAACTATATTTTATTTGTTTGTCGGCAAAGGTTTTATGATTATATTTATATAGGGTATAAAAGTGGAGACCCAGGTAGGTTGAGTATTTCATTTAAAATCGGAAGACTATGCAATTTTGCTCTATTAATTACCAAAATTTCCTGGAAAAAGAGTTTATGACTGTCCGTATTTGGGTGTTACATTTTTATCCCTTGTTCCTGATTGAATACGTGTCCTTCCGAAATTAAGTGATTAGCAAAAGTGGACGTGTCTTTTTTGAATCTAAAGGCTGACATATGCTCTAAAACCCTGATGTTCAGTGTCCTTTCTGTTCAAAGTCAAAATATTTAAGAAACACATCCATCTACGGTTTCATTAATTCAATGTAATATAAATTTTGATAATTTTTTAAATTAATTAAGGTATTTTTTTCCTAGTTGCAATTTTCAGTCTCTTATTTTTTTAAACTTAAAAGCTAAATTTAGGTAAAAATTTATTATTTGCTATATATTCTTTTGATAGAACACGAACCAAGTTGTAAACATTGTGATTATTGAAAAAATCTATTTAAAAGAAAATGTTATTTCGTTTTACTTGAATGTTTTTCGTTGAGTCGAATATATAAAAATTTGTCGTAAAGATATACTTTGCCGCCTGTGTGGTTGAGTGGTCAACGTTGTTGGCTTCGGCTACGGAGGGCCCGGGTTCAAATCCCGGTACGGACAGTTTTATAAATTGATTTTTCAATCGATTTATGAATTTCAGTTCAAAGGCATGGATGTATCTGATGTCTTGAATTCTCTCCTCTCACCCATCCTATCCTATGAACGGGGCGTATCGAGAGCGATTAGCTTACCACTAATCCTGTCTTAACCTTATCCTTCTATCTCTACGCTCTTTGGAAAAAGAGAGGTTGAGCAACTGAGTAACAAGCAGTTCTCGTAGCAACACTTCTGTTGAGATAAGCTCCATTAGGAGTCCATATGCTCCACATTGGGAGCGGACATGGTTTAAAAAGAAAAGATATACGTACACCTTTTTTCCAACGTATATGAATAAAGGAAACAAATTAAATGGTCAGATTTAAATCAATTTTTGATCAGAATAAAAATATTATACGGTCAGAAACATTTTGGCTAGGTTAGGTTAGGCTTTTTTTGTTGTTGAAAAAACTGCAAGTTACGTCCTTTTTACTCTCCACATTCGATATGCTTTTAGTCAAAAGCAGACATTAGTTTACTATATATTGGTGTAAAGAGATACACGGAGGTTATGGGTTCAAATGCCAGAACGGACATTACTCCATCCAATTAACTAAACACTGGTCTTGAACTAGCTCTTCCCTTATATATCTTATTTAAAAGAAATGGAGAAATTTACCAACTCAGTAGCAAGCAATTTTAATAAAAAAATATCTGTCGAGACAAACTCTACTAGGAGCGAATATGGTAAAATAAAATGTACTCAATTTAAGTTTTACTAGAATTTTTAAAACAAAGTCTATGTTCAATTTACTTTGTTCTAAAGCACCATTGTCTTAATACCATACACACGTATGAGGAATCGATAGTACAACACGTAAAGTTTGCAATCTATTGGGAATACAAAACATATGGCAGACCTTGTTAACCCATGTTTTGTACAAAATTAAGCCGACTTAATTGATTTTCCAAGGACGGTTTTATTGAAATTCTAGACACATAAGTAATTCAAAACTGTAAAACTTAAACAATATCAACTGGCGTATTTATTCGTTTGACAATTCAATTCAATAAACAACACTTTGTTTTTTAAGCAATTTATTGGGTAAATATATGTTTGACTTTTGGTTGAAGACAATGTTTAAATTTAAACACATCGTCGTTTACCTTTTTATTTGTTTTGAGATATGTTACTGATTCGAACGTATACAATTTCATTATGTGTAAGCTTTTTAGTTGTTTTGGATTTTACAGTATTTTTCTCATAGCCGAGTAAACGATCTTTAAGTTCTCAAGAAAATAAAATGGCCGATCCTGTTTTTTTCTTCGCATCAGTCATATGAGACATCACTTTTAAGGGTTGTCAGAAATAATATTTAAGTATTATTTTTAAATCTGATTATAAATAAGCATTTTAGCAGGAAATAGACTGATATTTGATTATCTTGAAGAATACTTATTTCATCGTTTTTTAAGCCAAACTGAATAATTGTGTTATTAATATGATTTTTTGCGTGAATGTTTGCAAGTTGAAACTGAATGTACAGAATTTTCAAATACCTGCACTGAATAACAATATTTAATTATTCGCATCCTGACAACTACAAGATTTTAAGTGTAAATTTTTGTCGAAACAAAAGAAATAACAAAATAGCCTTATAGTGTTCATTGATACTTTTGTTTAGCCGAAAATCTATACATAGATCCTTGTTGTTTTCAGATCTGTAGCGCAGTCAACGTTTCTGCTCTCACAAGTTTAAATCCCAGTGCAAAAATCATTTTAACAATCAGCATTATTGGGTGGATATCTTGAAGTTCACTCTCACCTTTCTAATATTAAAAAAGGAGCGTAGCGAGAGCAATTAACCATGTTCTAAACTTATACTTTATATCCTTACTCTCTTCGAAAAAAAGAAACGTAGAACAACTGAGCTACAACCAGTTCACGCCAGAACGCCATATCACTTCTTCTTCTTCTTTGGCCATGTTCGCTCCCTATGTGGAGCATATGGCCGCCACGCGGCACCTCCATGTTTCCCTGTCTCCCGCCAATAGCTTTGCTTCCTCCCATGACATGCCAGCATCCCTCAGTTCCGCCGAGTACATCCTATGGATAGTACCCGACGGACGTCCAGGACGCCGGAATCCCACCGGTCGAAAGAAGAGGCAGGCAGGATTGAGGCTTTCCGGAGGCATCCGCAGCACGTGACCCAGCCAGTTCCAACGTCTCTCCATAACCACTGACGTGACGGGACGCTGTCTTGTACGCTCCCTTATCTCTGAATTCCTCACAAAATCAAACCACCTCACCCCCATTATCCGACGCAAGCATCTGTTCTCGAAGCTCAGTATACGGTTTTTCTGAGTCTTCGTCAGGTGCCATGATTCGCAACCGTAAAGCATTACCGGCAGAATGCAAGCGTTGAACAAGTGGCATTTGGTTTTAATCGAGTACAGCTGTGTGTCCCAGACAGTCCGCATTGAGTTGAATGTGGCTCCAGCCATTCCTAAACGAATGGCGAGCTCGTTTTTTGTACTACCGTCTTCGGGGATATGTACGCCGAGGTATCTGAAGCTGTCAACCCTCTCGATGATCTGTCCCGCGCTGGTAAGGGTCCTATCAGAGTCATGACAGGTTTGGTTACACATCACATTGGTCTTACTAGTATTCATTTTTAGACCAATGCGACCTGAGTTAGTTCCTAACCCATCAATAGTCTCCTGGATGCCCTCAATGGATTTATCGAATATTACAGCATCATCGGCATATTCAAGGTCACACAGCTTCAGACCGGGACCAACAGCTACACCTCGATCAGGCGGAATTGACCTGCGAAGTATGAAGTCAAGGATAATAATAAACAGGAACGGTGCAAGAACGCACCCCTGTCTCACTCCGGTAGTGACCCCGAACCATTCGGTATTTGAGTCACCGATTCTCACACAACATGCACTATTCTCATGTAAGGATTTGATAATGGCCACAATCTTTGGCGGAATCCCGTAGGCATCCAGTATCCTCCACAAAGAGGGTCTGTGCGGACTATCAAATGCCTTCTCATAGTCGACGAAACAACAAGCAAGAGCACTGTTAAATTCATTGCTCTGCTGGAGGAGACATCGAAGATTGTGTATTTGGTCCGCACACGACCTTCCAGGGAGGAAGCCCGCTTGATTTTTCCTAAGTATTTTCATAATGGGACCTCTTATTCTCGCCAAGAGAATGTGTGCCATTACCTTCCCAGGAATACTGAGAAGAGTTATGCCTCGGTAATTGTTACAGCTGAGGGGATCACCTTTTTTGTGGAGTGCTAACACCTCACCGTCCACCCAGTCCCTAGGACAACGCTCACCGTCCCACACCCTGGCCATCAGGTGATAGAGAGGATGTAGGACGGCGTTAAGACCACATTTCAGAAATTCCGAATGTATTCCGTCTCCACCCGGTGCTTTGCCGTTTTTAAGCCTCTTCACTGCCAAGATGATTTCGGCATGTGTGGGCGTACGGTCTGAAATACCGGACACTCGGGGGAGGTCCATAGATGTAGCCTCTTCGGTTACGTCAAAAGGGTCCTGGGGGGGCGGTCGGTTCAGCACCTCGCAGAAATGATCCTTCCAAATCTTTTTAACGCTTTCTGCGTTTGACTCTATTGCTCCATCAGGGCCGCGAATTGGCCCGGGAGTCGGTGGTCGCTTTCCGCAGACCTCGCGCGTGATTTTAAATAACTTCTTGGTATCATTTCTGCGGGCCGCCACCTCAGCTGTCTCAATTTGCCGATCCAAGAATCGGCGCTTGTCAAGTCGCGCAGACTTCTTGACAACTTTGTCCTGATTACGATAATCAGCGCGACGTTCTTCAAATTTTTCAGGGTCAGCTTCACTGTCCTTCAGTGCTTTTAGCCTGGCCCGCTCTTCAATTCTCCTCCACGTATTTTCGGACATCCATTTTGGTTGCCCCTCCCTCCGGAATCCGAGAACATCTTCGGCCGATGATGCAATAGCACGTTTGATACAGCACCAGTCCGCCTCAATGCGATCGGACCCGGATATAGGACGCACGGAGACACGATCTATTTCCTTCCTTACAGCAATCTCGAATTTTAGTCTAGTATTTACGTTTTCTAGCTTCTCGATGTCGATCTTTTTCCGCGCTGGATTTTGCGCTATGCGACTTAGTTTCAGGCGGATTTTGCCGACAAGTAGTTCGTGGTCGCTATAAATGTCGGCACCTCGATATGTGCGAACATCGAGAAGTTCAAATCTATGTTTCGTGCTGTAAAGAAGATGGTCAATCTGCGTCTTCGTGCGACCATCAGGAGAGGTCCATGTGTATTTATGGATGTCTTTATGCGGGAAGATAGTTCCGCCAATGGTGAGCTCATTCATGATCACTACTATAAAGTAACAGTGAGATAAAATTTAAAAAAAATGGTTTTAAGATAAGAATGCCAATTGATTGCTGAAAGTTAAACCTTTTTTCATGAAAAAAAGTTCCCTATTTAAAAGAAAAATCTTATTTTTTCAATTATTGATATTGCTCTGTAACTTCAAGGTATCAGCCATATTTAAAGACTAACTATATACAGATAATGGTATACAAAAAACTTACTTATTGCCTTTAATTATAAACCGTAAAAGAAACTAAAAATATTTAATAAAGTATAGTAAGTACTACACAAACCTTCACCTTCAATTATCTCAATATTTTGTATTTATCCCACTGTTGCTTTAAGGTAAAAATGTACGAAACGTGAGAAACAAAATACAGTTCTATTAAAAAAAAATATATACCCATTTTATAAACTGTGCAGCTATTGGTAGTATCCAGAAACGATTTTAATTTATTTTGCGCTTTATTGTTTTCTCGTCACACAATAAACTTAAATAATATAATAAATAACAAAGAGTGTTTTGGTGAAGATAGAGTGACAACCTTGCCAAAAGCTAACGAGAAAAGTTGTAACTAGATCTCGCTCAGCTCAAACTAGCGATGAAAAATTCGCTGCTTTCGAAAAGGGAACAAAGCAAGCGTGTTATTTGAACTTTTAGTAATAAAATAAGTACTGAAAGTAGATACGTCAGTTATTTTATAGTGTGTGGCGAAAAATAGTCTAAAGCTTAAAGATAAAGGTTAAATACTTTCACTCATTTTTTTATTATGTACAGTAAACCCCCACTTACACTGAAGTCGGGACAATGTGATTCGGGGTAGTGTAATTGAGAGTGTGAATCTCATACAAAATTAGGGATTTAGTTTTTTCCGCAAAAAATTCAAAACTAAAATTAAAAGTTTTGCAAAAAATAAATATTGCAGAAATATTTAGTTACCACGTGATAAAATGCAAAGCGCGCCAAAACCCCACAGACAGTCACCCGCTATACGTGTATAGCCTGGCACGTGTTGAATACACAGACGCTAGCCAAAATTTGACTGTATGCGCGGCACAGACGACCGTCTCGTAGTAACGACAATGGAATGCGACCGTGCAATTGGGGGATTTGTGGCGAATATTTCAAGCCAGCGCTTAATTCGGGATAGTGTAATTGGGGGTTCCACTGTGTACGTTATAAAGCAAGTAATAAACATAACTCGATTTTCCATATAGGAATAATGATTGAATTCAAATGTTAACGATAAGTATACATATTTAAGAAAACACTGAAATAAATACACAGAGTTTTCATTCTTTTATTCGAATATTCTGCACAAAATTGCTGAAAAATTTTATCACATTTTAAAAAATTAGAATTGATCACTCAAATGATTGAAGCGTTGCTGTATTTTTTTTTAAATATTCTTTAAATATAATTAGTATATTGATCAGCTGTATAGTCAAGTAGTCAACGTTGTTGGCTTCAGTTACAGATTTCACGGGTTTGAATCCCATTACGGACAGTTTTTATAAAAAAAATCTTTTCCACCAATCTTTAAAACGGTTGTAGTGATAGTGATAAGCCTACCACTTGTCCTATTCATAGATACTTCTTACTTAACTTTCTTTGAAAAAAATGTGTTGACCAACTCAGTGACAAGCACATTATTGTAGAAACACATATGTTGAAATAAACTCTCATTAAGAGTTCATATGATTCACATTGGGAGCAGACATGAGTAGAATAAAAATGTAAAATTTCAAATATCTACTATTTTTTTTTCATTAAAGAAAAAATTGTCATTTTTTTATGCTTCCACGTTTTATATACAAGAAACTTTCCAAGAGTAATAAATAACTGCACTCTACTGAATGCTACTTTGCTTTCGTATTATACCCAGTGTAGAAAAAAAATGAACTATTTCAAAAGTAAAATATTGATTTTTAGTTCTGTTAGTAAAGTTTCTTACACTTATTTTTGTCATAGAAAATATCACACCGAAACGAATTTGACACCAGGTTTTCAGTATAGATAATAACTATTTTAATAAAATATAGTTTTATGCGTAACCACTTATGATTGTAAAAATATGTTAATTGAATATAACAGGTTTAATCCAGTATACGTAAAGTAAACCGCAAAAAACTTCCTAGTCGGCAAACAACGTGCCGCAGGGAAAACTTATTGCGAGCAAAATGTCTCGCATTTCGCTGAATTATCTTATTTTCATATTATTGGATGTGCAAAATTTATGATCAATTATGTTATTGAACACTACAGAGTGATTTAATTTTTAATAATATTCGCTCGAACAGATATTTTTATTGATTTACCTATTCAAATATTCTCAGCAAATTGTATTTTTTTTTCATTTTTTATTGATTTATTTATTTCAGACGGGCTCGTGGCACAGTGAGATAATCTCCAGGTAACTCAGTGCCAAATCTCACGGGCTTAAATCTTGGTACTGAAAGAATTTTTACAATCGATTTGTTCAAAGACTTTCCCACAGAAAATCCGTTCAGAAAATTCTCCCAC
Organism: Himalopsyche tibetana; assembly: GCA_030503985.1. Taxonomy (NCBI): domain Eukaryota; kingdom Metazoa; phylum Arthropoda; class Insecta; order Trichoptera; family Rhyacophilidae; genus Himalopsyche; species Himalopsyche tibetana. Next base: position 13,852,178 of record JAPJYX010000015.1, on the reverse strand, counting down.
TATTTCGATCTTAAAACAACGGGGTGTAGTGAGAGTGAATAACCAACCACTTATATTTATTCCAACTAAGGCTTCCAATTTCAGACCCTATTTGTGATCCCGGGATTGAACATTCAAAATAAAATCGTGTATAAATTGGGATTCGGGATTGAAAAATCCTGGGATTTTTCAAATAATTTCATTTCGATTTTAAGAACCCAGGAATTTACAGATTTCATAAAATAAACGCCGTGATAACTTTTGTTTTTTTTTTATTATTCCGGGATTTCAGGATTGCAGAATTGGATGGGATCCCGGGATTGGAGGGCCAAATCCCTTTTCATCTTTGAAAAAAAAAAATATGTTGAGCAACTGATTCACTAGCAGTTCTTATAGAAAACATGTCTGTTTTAAAACCTTGAATAATGAGCCCATACGATCCAAATATGGATCGAATATGGTAAATAAGAACAACAAATACTAAAAAAACATAATATAATTATCGGGTAATTTTAGGATGTATATGATCACCAGTAAGCACCTAAACATGTCTTGGGAGTTTTGTTGAAAACATTTTCAACTATGTATACAACGAAAACAATCCCAGTCTTTCAATAACTTTCAGGTAGTTATAATAAAGATGCCCCATTGAATAAGGCTACAAATTTTAATAATGAGATGCGATGCCACGAACTCTGTTTATAGAATATGTGGTACACAGTATTTTCTGCTAAAGAGTTTCGGAACTGCGAAAAATGCTTCTTAAGGCAACAAGCTTTCATCAGCACTGTGCTTCGAAGCTTATTTTCGTATGTGAGAATATATTGTCACTTTTCAATATTTTTCTATAGCTTTTCAAACAAATTTTTTGCTTCAACATACCACATATATACATATATATTCATTTTTGCAAGCATTGTTTAAAATTCTGTAATTGAGATTTTTCAATTGGACATAACAATTAACGAATTTGCTTTGTTTCATGTTTTCAATTTTATACTTTACGCACATTTTAATGCGTTGTTATTTGATGCAAAAATGTTAAATAAAACCGCTGTTTAACATATCATAAAAACAAAAAAAAAGATTATTCAGAAACCTGTTAAACTGTAAATCTTATAAAAATTGATCGAAATTGTGATTCAACGTGTATGATTTATTCAGTTGATAACAGAACAAATTATGTACATTGAAACATTTTTTCCGAAGCATTCGGCTATAATCTCAAGAAAATTATTTTTTAATATATAATCAAAATTATCACTATCTTTTACACGGTTTCACCTCATTGATAAGCGATTCAAAGAAGTTAAAGAGAAAGTGTATGAAAAGGTGAAACAAGTGTCTCGTTACATTACATATGTAAAACTTTTACGTATTATTCTGCAATATAAATACAACTATCCCTTGATTTACGCGGTAGATAGGTTCCTGAGAAAAACGTGTAAATCTAAATTGTATTTTTTTAAATATAAGACCGTGTAAATCGAAAAGTACACAAAAAACGCATAATTTCGGTGTTTTCTAAAATACATAAAAAACAAAATTATTAAAAAGTATAAGCATACGTATTCTTTTATTAATTAAATACAGGTAAAGCTTATAGAGTAACAAAAAAAAATGAAATCCAAAAGATTCATTAAAAAAATATTGCAACGGTTGGTGGAGTTTTTATCATTCATCACTATCACAAATCACTGTGACTTGACTTGACGACTTGCTGTGAAAGTATGCTTCTTTTCAGATGAAGAAGAGGATGGTATCTTCTATTTATTTTTTTCATAAATCCGCAATGCTTTATTTGTAATAAATAGCATTGTTATCAATTGGCATCCGTTTTTGAGTTTGGTCCTCTATCCAAATCATTAATGCCTTCTCCATGTTTTCCATGGCAATATCTCTGATATATGAAGTTGTGCTCGTACTCGTAGTGCCAGCTGCTACACTCTTTCTAATTGAGTTTTCATTTTTTCTAATGGTTCTTATTGTGGCTTTATTCATGTTATATAATCCAGCAACATCTATTACTCTTTCTCCGTTTTGTAAAAGATCCAATATTTTTATTTTTTTGCTAACAAAATAACTTTTCTTTTTACTTCTTTCAACATAATAAGGCTACATATATTATTCAAGATATAAAACACGTAATTAAAAATTATGTACTCGTTTTTTACTTACGAATATGAAGAATTAAAATTTTCAAATTAACTTTTTTAAACCGTGTAAAAGCGAAAGCGTGTAAAAAATGTACAGTGTAAATCGAGGGATAGGTGTATTAAATTTTTGTGAAATTCGCTTAAACACTACCGCATTAAATACACAACTATTAAAATTTCTGCATTTTTACAAATAACATTTTATTTCAAAATTATACAAGTTTAAGCGTATATTATGTAATTAAGTTACTACCATATGCAAAGTTGTCGGATATAACAATGAAAATATTATTTAAGTTATTTTTTTTTAATATGGAGACTGTTGTGTTTGTTTCCAGAACCTTTCTTCATATGTATTTAAATTTTATATTCCCAATATATTAAATCAGAAGTAAATTTTTTTCACAAGACTCTTTTCGTATTTTTAAAAAGAGTATACTTTTGCAGTTTTTAATTCGGCTCGAGAAGAAAATACATTACAAACGCGTTTGCCTAAGATCAAAAATCTTTAAGAAATATGAATTGGACATTTAATTTTCTATTACTAAAATCTAGACACATGATTTTAGGGTAACGTTTTTACAACTCTTTAAGATTTTACTCTTAGACAGATACTGACCTGCTACGTAACTGATTAATTGGGTTACCAATCCTCAATAACGAGACAACGTCTCCTAAAATAGTTTGTTGCATACATTTGAAATAAAATATTGCATTTTTATTTTTGTCCTTTACTGGTAGAGAAGTTAATATTCATAATATATAGTTCTTGTGTTCAAAGTTCGTACCGCAAAATCACTATTACCTTTTGCGATTTGGTAACCATTCTGAGAGTCGCAATTCAAAGACTTGTGGTAAAACTGGATACAAGGATTGCAATACTGGTATAAACAAAACCACTATCACAATATAAGCAACAAAATATCGGTATTTAAAAATGTAAAAATTGTTTGCGATGTATAAAACAATTTTGAATTGGCTTAAAGTTGTTTCAATATTGACTGGTTCCAGAATTAATATCTCTTGTATTAATATTTTTAGCAACTGCTAATTATTGATGAAAGTCACCGGTTTATGGGTATTATATTATTGTATATAAAGAAGAGTATTTTATATAAAATATCAAAATACGGACTTCGATTCACTCGCCTGCTATTACGGTTTCAATTAGCTGTATTATGTTTTTTTTCATTTTTTTATGCATTTTTTTTAAATTCATGTATGCTACCAAATTTTTGAACATATGGCATCTTAACTTTTCCGTTTCTAAGCTCAAGAAATGCGACCCCAATACCAACATTTTCTTAAATATCTATTTTAATATGGGTGATACAATGTTTATAATTAAGGTATTCTTATATCATAGTTTTTTTGACCTTTTGTAGTTTATATAAATACGCGATAACGCTTATCAGGTGATTAGCGCCCGCGATAACGATTGTTCGTATGATAACTTGGAACGCTGAGAACACTCGTCAGTAGTCAATTCATATGTGTGCTGGCATGACGTCTTTTTTACCCGCAACTTAAAATATGATTATTTATTAAAAAACCACAGATTTTTATAAAAAAATGTATGAGGAATGATGCAAAGAGATATTTTTAAGCCCTTGGACTATTTTTTTTTTTTAAATTCATAAGAATAAGGCCAATAATGAGGAAACCACTGGGGTCAAAAAAGACCCCATCGGCTGACAAGTATTTTTCTAGTCTCCGAACCGCAAGAGTTAAAGGAAGTACATCTACAGATTTTTGTCAACCTTTTTTTTCATAGTGAGTGGAATAGAAGGATAGGACTAATAGTAAGCTAATCGCACTTGTAACGCCCGTTTTACGATAAGATGAGTGGGAAGTAATTCAAGACATCACATGCATCCATGCTTTCGGACAGAAATTTATAAATCGATTGAAAAATCATTCTTTGAAAACTGTCCATACTGGGGTTTGAATCCGTAACCTCCGTGCTTTAACGACGCAGCCGACAATATTATTGTATTATCCGTGTTTAATACGAAATACCGAAATACTAGTATTGATTTATTCGCCCGGTATTGCAATCTATAGATCAGTATATAACACTATCGGTATAGTTTTCTTGTGAACGAACTTTGTAAAAGTTTACCCTGGGCAGTGAGTGGTTAAGCTTATATCAGACGACAACGGTAAACAGAGTTGTTCAAGAATTACCCCTATGAAATTCGTCTTGATTTTTAATTACAAATTGTGTTATTTTCTTTATTTTGATTGTTGGTGGAAAGTGATAAAACAAATTTCGTCTAGGTATTTTTTCTTTATTTCAATTATCAATGTATATCCACTTGATATAAATAGTATATGATCGGCTATTTCTTCTTAACAACGTATATGTTTGAATATTTGACGTAAACACACTAGAAGTGAAATTTACATAACGATTTTTTTTATATCTACACAGGAAATATCTTAACCAATTAATAATTATTCTCCGATATTTATTGATTTATTTTATTTTTTCGACTGTCCGACAGCTTAATATTTGTTTTTCAATAGATTTTTTATATTGCATATTATCATAAAAAATAGTTTTTTTTACTTAATTTCAAATTTAAAGAGGAATACTAGGGATTAAAAATATATATCTAGTTTCAATTCAAAACCATTAAAAAGAACAGAGGACTTGTTTTTAATGATAGTCAAAAACAGTTTAAGTAATTTAAATAAATTTTATTAGTAATTCAACTAATTATTATGTTACTTGGTCAATATTTTCTTATTTATCACAGCATTCCCCATAACTGTGTAATTTTCATATACAGACTAGAAAAACGTTATGTATTTTTTGTTCCAACGAATAATAATTATAAAACTTTAAATCACACCATCCACAACTAGTTGTGCGTCAGTGAAACAAACTTACTCTTATAATTTTTTCAAAATCTGTAGCCAAAAAACTTTCTTTTCTTGGAAACAAAAAATGAAGGATTGAAAAATAAAAAGTTACAAATGCATGCATGCTTAATTGCAACTATGGCTCTTTTTAGATGAATGCGCATGATTGAATGATAGTAAAAGTCTTATTCGAGCAATTAAATAATACAATGCACGACTATTTTGCGTATTTCTTTAATAGTCATATCAACATTTTATTAGATGAATTCATTAAAGTTTCTTTCAATTTAAAACAATTTTTAAATTGCAACGCTGATGACTGTTTTAACAGAGGGGTACTAAAATCATTCTTTTTTATAAATATTATAACAGTTTTTGACATTTTTTTGATTCTCATTCAATTGATAGACCTATCAGTTTTCAGTAAAAATAAACTTTTTGTAGTATTTTGAATTTAGCCGGCATCCAGACATAATACTGAAATGTTTCATTAAGCTCATAAAATTTGGGACTAAGACGTAACCTAAGAAAAAGCTTAGTACTTAAAAACTTTGGCTGTCTCACAAGTGACATACTCGAGGCAGTAACAATTTTTTATTGAAAGGCAGCGACGGCAGAACTGTATAAGTGAGCCCTTACGATGTTTTGCTCTGAGTCATTTCAGCAATAGCTTAGCTTGTGAAAATTTTTATTTGTTATCTTCGCAAAATCCGTAAACGCTCCGCGATAAAGTTCAAAGGAGAAAAATCCAAGATTCTTTTTTGTGTTCATTTATACGGGGATCCGACTACGACCGCAATTTGACTTTGTCTGTCGCAACGAACTTGTACAAGTTACTTAGCGCTGCATACAAAGCGAGTCAAGTGTTTTACTTGACCAACTTGGAAAGCCTCGGGGAGCGTAGTTTCGGAACGTTTTTTTTTTTGAAGGACGTGAAACTTTCGTGGGGATTTTTTTCGCGATTCACACCGCAGTCGCTTATAGCTGAAAATTCATTATTAACTGGGCTTTAAATAGATTCGAGGAAAAGTTTTTTTACTACTTCGTTTTGATTAAAATTACCACGTCGAAGCTTTGTTATACATTACATAAAGATTAACACTATAACCATTGTTTTACAAAGTATCACAAATTTTTCGTTATTTAAATTAAAATAAATATTTATTATATAATTACATGCAGTATTTATTAGATCTGTTAATAAAGTTTATTTTTACTTTTATAGCGCTTATACAAACTTCTTTTTCGTCTTTCATTCAACAACTTTTGTTTCTTGAATGATGCAAGATCAATCAGATTTCAGTTAACTTGTTGTCATTTTGAATAATAAGCACTTTAAACCTATATCAAAAATGTATTTTTATTGACTGCATTAATATCAAATTTCAACGACTCCATTAAAGGCCTAATGGTTGAAAGAACTATCGATAAATGTAGTTTTAGTCTCATGTATTGTTAACTTTTCAATACCCACATTTTCTTAAATATCTATTTGAATATGGGTAATACAATTATTTTTTGTATAAGGTATTCATATATCATAGTTTTTTTAACCTTTTGTAGTTTATATAAATACGCGATGACGCGATAAGGCGATAAACGATCGTTCGTAAGATAGCTGCGCTAAACGAGTCAGTTGAAATTTCATATGTGTGCTGGGATGACGTCTTTTTTACGCGCAACTTAAAATATGATTATTTATTAAAAAAACACGGATTTTTTATTTAAAAAATGTATAAAGAATGATGTAGAGATATATTGTAAAGGTCTTAGACTATTTTTTTTAAATTCATAAGAATAAGGCCAATAATGAGGAAACCGCTGGGGTCCCTAAACGATCCCCATCGGCAGAGAAGTATTTTTCTAGTCTCCGAGCCGCGAAAGTTAACACAGCGTTATTATTCTCTTAATAAACGTTTATATCCTCACTGTAAGTTAGTCAATAACTATAAAAACTGTCTTTTTTTTTACAAAAATCGGTTATTACTGGCGTAATGAAATTTATAAAGTTTTTTTTCTTGACACATTGGGATAAATTAACATGTTTTAATCTCGTTATGTCATTCAAACGAGTTATGTAAATGTCCAATAATCTAAACTCTGAACTTTGTGTAGTAAATCTGTAGAAAAATAATCAGCTCCAGACAAGTCCTAGATAGCAGCCTAGACGTTCGTATGTAAACTATTATCATGTCAAAACTTAAGTGGCTAAATAACGTCACTGAAGATACCAAGGTGGACTGTGAAATCAACTGGAAAGTCAGAGGTAGATAATTCTGATACTTTGTTTTTTTAAGTCTAGACAAACAACTTTGGTTTTATATAACACATGAAGGATTTTAACGCATAAAAATGAATATGTCTTTAATAAATTAAGTATAATTTACGCGTAGAAATTGAGCATTTAAACTGCTAATAAATCATCTATAAAAAAAATTATTCAGCAATACTCGCTTATAAGTTCACTGTTACTTCACTAACTTTGTGTAAAGGGTAATAAAAGTAATATTCAATCATTTCGTCACTATTTGATATCTGAATAATTACTTTTCGTGCGCCAATTGATTAACTTTTTCTTATAGATTTAACAGTAATCTTAAAATAGAGGTAATCTTAAATGATACGCTAGGATGACAGAAGAAGAAGCAAGTAGGTTAAAAGCATTTGCAGCTCGTTTCTTAGTCAGTTTTAACAATTTTATGTGACTTTTGAAAAAACAGAGAGTTAAAACAAGAAAGTTACTAGAAAAAAAGTTTTGCTTTAATTGTATAAATACATAATATGACAGCTGCCGCAAATTCATATTTAAAGAATATTTTCTTACCATTTCTGCTCCCAATGTGAATCGCTTAGATTCCTACTCTTTATTTTTACAAAAATATTCCTAGAGAATTGGCAGTTACTGAATTGTCCAATAACTCTTTTTCGAATAGAGAAGGCATATAGTTTTTTGGGTAAGAGAGAACTGCTGACATCACAAACATACATGCCTCTAGGTTCAGACAGAAATTTATTGTTTGATTCAAAAAATAAGTAGCGTGGCAGTAAGTAGCCAACGATGTTGACCACTTAATCATGGACCTGAAATATTATTGCAATTTAATATAATAAAAAAAGCAAAACCAGGAATAAAAGTAACAAAAGTTACTTATACTAAACGTAGACATTTAATTGAAAAATAATGTTTTGCTAAGAGTTTTCTTGACACTTTAGTTCCTTAATCAAATTGGGTGGAAAAAATACAAGTATCTTTAAATGAAAATCCACTTAAAGTGTACACAATTTTTTACTCATGTGCATATTGACCTGAAAGCCCAAGAGCATGAACTTTTGACAAGCAGTAAAGTAGCTAATATTAAGTGCCTAATTACTTTATCAGAAAGTTCCCATTTTAAACACTGTTTCTATCTTGATGTAAAAGAATCACGACTTTCGATGAACAAAAGTTTTTCAATCAACTGGTAATGGGCTATGGAATAGAGCAGACGTTACATTTGGTGATAACGAGCAAGACAACAGCCGTACAAACAAAGTTCCATACGTGACAAAAAGACCAAGAGAAGGCATTACCTGTTTTCTGCAGAAGCTTTCGATTCCACTTTTCTGTGTACTCAGGTAACACTCTCTTCCAAAGAAAACTTTCTGTGCGCTGACTCTGTGCTTTAAACGGAAATATCTACACTATTGCGGTGCTTTTATGACAGTCAAAGTTTCGCTTTTATAGTGATTCGATCCAAGATACTAGTTTCTAAAATACTTTTCACAAAACCACAACTGCCAAACATTTTATTAATTTCTTAAAATAGTTTTCTCGAAAAAATATTTCGTTTAATCCTTTTTATAAATAAAATATTTTTTATTTTTATTTTTTTGCTTTTACTGTACAAATTATATAGGGAAAACCGAAAGAACATTGAATACCAGAATATCAGAACACATGGCAGCCTTTAGATTAAAAAAAGACACGTCTACTTTTGCTAATCACTTAATTTTGGAAAGACACGTGTTCAATCAGGAACAAGGGATAAAAATGTTGCACACAAATACGGACGCTCATAAACTCTTTTTCCAGGAAACTTTAGAAATAAACAGAGTGGAATTGAACAGTCTTCCGATTTTAAATGAAATGCTACACATGCCTGGCTCTCTATTTGTATACCCTTTATAAATATAGTCATAAAACCTTTTCCGACAAACAAAAATAAAAATAATTCTTAAAACTATTCACCATTCAAATCTGTGGGCATTCCCATCTGCTTATCTTTTTCGCCAGAATTTGCTTTAAACTCAATAATACATTTATTTATCATATAAACACGAAACATTCATTTACTAAGCGTCAGTTCAAGTTCATCCGTGCACTTAAACGCCTAAAGATGCCGAAAGGCGAACCTCGGGTCGTTAGTGACAAAATCTGTGTGAATGTACATAATTTGAATGATTCATGTTTAATATTAAAATTTCACCAAGCACCTTCAGTCGAAATCTTAAATTATAACAAGAGTAATTAGCTTACCACTATTCCTGTCCTAGCCTTATCTATTTTATTCCTACTCTCTTTATCAAAAATATAAATTGAACAACTGAGTAACGATCAGAAGTAGAAATAATTCAAGTGAGATACTTATATTAGGTGCCCATAGACTTAATACTGGGACCATATTAAACAAAAACAAATATATAAACTACATGTTTGTTTTAGTTAAAACCTACTTAAACAATTTATCAGATCGTTACCACACTGAAGTCTATTAATTATAATTGCCTTTTGTTTGATTTAACACAATTATTAAGCAACGAATTCTATGCCTTGATTTTCCGTTATTAGTTGTGACTTATAATCGTGTTACGGCTTCAAGTTTTAGCTAAGTGTCTTTATTATTACGCATAATACAGTATACACCATCGTATCGATTAGCAGGAGCGTTTAGTTGTTATCGTCGATGGCTTGTGAATTCAATTAAGCGATGTGTAATTAATGAGAATCTATTCTTAAATGGCGTGCAAGCTAATTTTATATTTACTCAATTAGACTGTCTGACGTGTAAAAGATTTATGTTGTTGGAAATAGACTTCGAGGTATAACTTTGTTTCTTAATTTGCAAATTGATTGATGGAAAGGCTTTCATTTGTGCAGTCTCCATTTCCAAAACTTTTTAAATTAGTTTAAATTTAGGCGAAGAAATTTGTTTAATTGCGTGCAAATATTTTTCTACCCAATTAAAATAGTTGATTCACGTAGACATAATTTCTACGGTCAGCAAGTTCAACTGAAGGTTGAACTGACTTTAGTTAACAATTTCTAGTAATAAAAGTTGATACCTCTTAATTTCATCACTGTTGAGTTTAAAAGTATTTTTTGCTAGAAGATTAACTGAATTGCTTACAAAGATATAATTTTTAATCAAAGAACTTTCTTTTCTTCTTACCTTTTAAATATTTCAATAATTTCCTGAACATCGTTACTAAGCATAATAGCGTTATTGCTAAGTAAAAGAATTTTACGTTCTAATGGTTAGGTAATCGCTTTCGCTGCGTCCGTTTTTCAAGACATCAAATACATCTATGTCTTTAGACTGACATACATAAATTAATTAAATAAATAATTTATAAAAAACTATCCGTACTGGGACTCAAAACCGTGAACTCTGTAACTGAATTCAACGATGTTAAGCACTCGACCACATAGCCGGAAGTATTCAACAGCTATATCTAAAGTATTTGAAATCAAGTAACTTTGTACTATTGCAATGTCGATGTGTTTATCGTGAACAAGCAGTTCTATTTAAATAAATATTTATTAGAAGTCCATTCAATAAACATTTTTTAGCGGATGAAAAATGATATGTTGTAAAAAACTAGCGAATGTTGACTATTTTTATATCTTCAATGGTAATAAAGATGGCTACTTCTTCGGAATTCAGACAATTTTTTATTACTTTTTGTAAAACAAATGTATTTAATTTTTAAAGAAACATTTGATTGATGAAGTTTTTATTTTTTGTTGCGCCCAAATAAATTAGTTTTAGTTTGAGAATTTCTTGAATATTTTATTTTTTTTGATTTTTTTCAGATATGCAGACATTGGGACACGTGTTTGAACTATTTGTATAGCCTTTTTTATTATTATTTGAAATACATGTATTGCAATATATCTAAAAGTAAAAAATATTGAGAATCAGTGTTATGTGTACTTTTTCTTAGATAATAGAATCCTAACTTTCTTGCAGATTCACTCTCAATTTTACAAGAAATACATCTTGGGAAAAAATAAATAAAAACCTTATTCATTGAGCCTCACTGTTAGTGACTTACGCAGCAAAAAGAAATATAAAGAAATTCTCAGATGACTTTTCTACGGCCAAAATGATTTATGGCTTAATAGAACAGGTAAGATGCTGAGGCAAGCACAAATCTCAAATGAAAACGACCCAGTAATTTTGCTTTCTAAGCTAGAAAAAAAAGAGATCGAAATCGTACAAAAAGATGTTTTGTTTTGCAAGTGCTCTCGTTTCTGACTCATTCTCTAATACGATAAAACACACGTGAGCTATTATTTAAGAAGCATGGTGCTACCAAAGAAAAGCTTTTGGTTGAGTGGTCTAATTCCAGACCATTTTTTGTGGCCCGAGAATTTGAGATTCACGATGTTTCGTATCCCGGGATTGATCATTCACCATAAAATTGTGTCACAATTGTTTAAGGTTCTTGGAGAAAATCGGGATTCACAATTATTTATGAACGTGAGTTTTCGGGATCCCGGTATTGATAACCGGGAAAAAGTTAAAAATTTAGATAGATTTTTAAATAATCTAACAAAGATTTCCAAAGGATTTCAAATTATTAAAAAATGTGAGAACTTTTTTTTAGCTACATTCTTTTAAAACGTCACGACTGTCAGTGACTCCAGCCCAAAAATATTTTTTACGGGATTTAACATTTTTTTTACTCTTTTTGTTTCGTCTCGAAATCCCGGGGATAGTACAATCACAATTCCGGGATTGGAGACCTTAAGTTGTGCTTACTTTCAATGTTAAGCAAACTATTAAGTCTTTGTAACAGGGCTGTGGAGTCGTGTAAAAAAAAGACGACTCCGACTCCAGCTTTAAAATAATTGACGACTCCGACTTCGAGGAAATTTTTCAACTATTTAATTTTAACTTATATATATGTATACCATCAGATCACCTTTAGTCAGCCAAGCATAAAAAGTTAGCACTTTGGACTGTTTTGTTTGAATTCACATCATAAAATATATTTAAAAAAAAAAAAAATTGGGCCGCTAATTTTTTACGACGGGTAAAACACCGCGAGACCGCGACTCCGACTCCACAGCCCTGCTTTCAAAATATAAAACACAATATATGGAACTATTTCACATTTTTTGTTCAATCAGACAGTATTTTAAATATTTTAAGAGAACAATCTGCCAGAAATGATTAACGGAATATGCAGAAAATTTATTTTTGTCATCTCTCAGTGACAAAATACAAGATATTCTTGATTTCCTATCGCTAATGTTTTCAGCGAGATCTCAACCATTTTCTTCTTTTTGTGGACATGCTATCAAATCTAGACAAATTGGTTATTCCCGAAAAAAACCAAAACAAAATTGTTATTTCAGTTGTGCGGAGAACACTGTTCAAGAAAGGTTTAAAGACGAAACCGAAAAAGCGCTGGCTGCTGCAAAACGAGATTGTTCAATATTTTAAATTATGTCAATGTAATTAAATATGGTCACATATGTTATTTATTGTTCATATATATAACATTCGTTACTCTGGATAAATTATTGTTTTTAAACAATAAATATTAATAGTATAACTTTTTTACCATTCATATCGAAAGAGAAAAGTGTTTGATAAAAAAAATACGACCAATTTAAATGTATACAAAAATAATATAACAGATTGATAATATTAAAAGAAGTCGTAATTTTCTTTTATCTGTATTCTGTAATAATAAAATATTATTTTTAAACGCTTGGAATTTATAAATGTTTGCCTTTTGATAGAATTCAAAGAACAGAAATTTCGTAAAACATGGGTTAGACAAATTCAGGATATATTTATTTCGAATTAAAATATATTTCTGATTTTTCTAAAATGGTTTGACGAAATATAATGTTAATTTAAAAAAAAAAAATGACTTTTAAAATAAATAATTAGGGTTTAAGAAAACAAAATTGAAGGTCTTGTATCATACTATAAGCTTATTGCTGTTTACCATGGGAAAGAGACGTGAAATTCTACGAATAAAAATAGTCTATTGATATGTAAGTTACACAAGATTTAGTTTTTCTTAAAGAGTAGTAATGAATAAAGAAAAAATGCTTCATAAATTGATGGCACGTTTTTATTCTTAAATAATTTTAATAAAAAAACGTTGAATCTTTTCCAATTTTAATTTATAATATTTTATATAACTGTGCACAAAATAATTCCACATAATAAAATGTACCAATTACATTTCTGGTAACCCTTAAAGCCTTATAAGTTATTTGGCTTCTTAATATACTCTTTCTATGAAGTATCAGAAAATATTTTTTATCAACTCAAGCAAGTGCTCTTGATCATAGTTCGTCAGCCTTTTTGAGCGCGTGGCCTCTTTTGAGTCTAATATTTTTCCGTGGTTCTTATACCCGTACAAATAAGTTTTTCGTGACTCGGGGGTTAGATTCCAAAATATCTTTGAAAAATTTATTCCCAAAATGGAAAGACGCGAGAACTTTTAGCTTAGTTCTTCCCGGATTTTGAAATATTTTTTCGCTTTTAATATTAAAAAATCCTGGGTGATTATCGTTTTTCCCGTGGCCCCCCAAAACTGATTTGTTTCCCTAAATTATTTATTTCGTGAAAACCGTGTTCTAAAACTGTCATACGGCCTTTAACATAAGCAATTCAATAGCATAATAAAAAAGATTTGCGATTGATGTCATCAACGGTAAACCTTATTGTTGGGTCATATGACGCAGTGGTTAGCGTTGAGGGCTTCCGTGCCAGACCTCACGGCTTCGAGTCCCAGTACTAATAGCATTTTTTCTATCGATTTCCGTTCGAAAGGCATGGGTGCTTGTGATGTCTCTCTCACCATTTTATATCCTTTAACAACTGGGCGTAGCAAGAGCGATTAGTTAACCACTAGTCCTGTCATAGCCTTAACCTTCCATCTTTACTACTCTCTTCAAAAAAGAGGTCAAGTGACTGAGTTACAAACCGTTCTCGTAGAAAAACTTTTGTTGAGATAACTCCATTAAGATACCATATGCTTCACATAAAAAAACCTTATTATTTTAAAAATGAAATACCTGTGAATATCACCATTTTATAAAATAATCGATAGTTGTTTTTTATTTTCAACTTTATTATTTTATTTTAACCGCTTGAAAACCGCACAAATAAATCATTTATATGTCCCAGAAATACTGCGTGTTTTTGAGAAAAATAATTTTGCCTAATATACACTCGAATTCAATATTTTAAAAACCTATATAGACTCAGTATAAATAGCACTACACACATTCATCAAAATATGACTTGTTTTCTATTATAATACGAAGTATTTGATTTTTTAAATGTCTTGGACATCTGTGTTTGCTTGCACATGTTCTAGACACCGGTATCCGTTTGGTATTCAAGTGGTTAATATATAATATGAAATGCCTCTTTACCAAAAATGTAGTTTACCCCAAAAACACTAATATGTCAGTTGACAAAAAATCATTTAGTAGGGGTTTCACAATTTCGGACGCTTGTTAATCAACATGGCTTGGCGTAGGTTATAATATCCATTTTTCCTGAATGCTCAAGCAAGGTCGCCACCGAAAAAGTATGCCCAACACGTGCTTTAAAATAGCCATTAGCATTTATATCACGATACTTATACCCGTGCCCCAAAGATTATACGGAAAAGCTATTTGGAAAATAAATTATTTCTTTAGTGTCGGCGTCTGCTTTATCAGAACGTATGATAAAAGCGCGTAGGATGTATATTTACATGTATGGAAAATGTGTACTTACGGGAAAAAAACATCGTAAAAATACCCCTAATAAGTAATGGCAGATTACTTACACATTGCTTTTGCGGTCTGCCTTAACACTTTATGAACTGAAGGAACTTATAAATCCTACAAATCGGAACCATTTTATATTTAAAATGTTATATATACAGTGGAACTTCGATTCTACGTTTTTCAAAGGACCGTTATAAATGAACGGCTAATGCAGGAAACCGATAATGCAGGAAATCTTCAAATTATACCATAAAAATATTTAACTAAATGCGATGCAAAATTATTTGAGCAAAAAAAAAATCTACAAATACGGTCAATCGGGATAATAATTGGGACTAGACGATAATATTTAGATGATAGATCGAGGAAATCAGTATCCGGGGAATGATAAACGTGAAATTATTAAATACTGTTATGACGGGGTCTTGGTCAAATAAAAAATAAACTATCCATGCAAAAAAACGAAGATAGGGAGAACAGTAGATCAGGGTTTCACTAAAACAACGCAATACAAAATGCAAGGCAAAACTATTGATGAAAAATATTCAATGAAAACGGTCAATCGGGATAATATTCGAGACGGGACCAAAATATTTAAACGATAGATCAAGGAAAACGGTAAATCGGGGAATGATTAATGCGGGTTCTTATGGGTGTTTGGCTGGGACTATGAAAAATAAACGATCCATGCGGGAAAACGAACAATGCGAGAACGGTAGATCGGGTGTCAACTGTAGAACATATTCGGCATTGTGAATGTGTTGGTCTGGTTTGTTACTATCACAAGTAACTATCAAAGTTGCAAGCCGCTTAATAGAATTCATCAATATGACGATAAAATATTTTTTTCGATCGAGCCTGTTGGAGTTTGATCAAGGTTGCGTTCCGCTTGTTAGAAATAAAACGAGCCGTTTGTTAATCAAGGAAAAAATTAAAATTGGCTTATGAGAAAACATCAAAATGACAAAAAAAATAATTATCAAGCACGTTGAGTTTGATCAAATTTGCGATCCGCTTGTTAGGAAGAAATCGAGCCGTTTATTTATCAAGGAAAAAAATTACATTTGCTAAAGAGAAATCATCACTATGAAAAAAAAGACGATCGAGCCCGTTGTTGAGTTTGATTTAGGTTGCGAGCCGCTTGTTATGAAGAAAACGAACCGTTTGTTTATCAAGGAAAAATTGACATTTGCTAAAGAGAAATCATCACTATGAAAAAAAAACGATCGAGCCCGTTGTTGAGTTTGATTTAGGTTGCGATCCGCTTGTTAGGAAGAAAACGAACCGTTTGTTTATCAAGGGAAAAATTGACATTGACTAAAGAGAAATCATTAATATGAAAAAAAAAATCGATCGAGCCCGTTGTTAGGTTTGATCAAGGCTGCGGGCCGCTTGTTAGGAAGAAAACGAACCGTTTGTTTATCAAGGGAAAAATCGACATTGGCTTTAAAGAAGTCACCAATATGAAAAAAAAATCTATCGACCCCGTTGAATTTGATCAAGGTTGCGAGCTGCTTGTTAGGAAGAAAACGAGCCGCTTGTAAATCAAGGAAAAAATGACATTGGCATATAAGAAATCATCAATATGAAAAAAAAAAAGAAAAATCGATCGAGTCCGTTGTTGAGTTTTATCAAGGTTGCGAGCAGATTGTTAGAAAGAAAACGAGCCGTTTGAAATAAAGGAAAAAATTGACATTGACTTGTAAGAAATCATCAATATGATTTTTTTTTCTTCGATCGAGTGTTTATTCTAATTGGTTCTCAATTGAGCATTGTATTTGCTCATCAATCATTAAAAAACCTTCTAAATAACATTAATAATACAATACAAAAATCAGCTTATTTCTACTTTAAAGTGACACTTCTAGCAATTCGAAAAGTTTTCTATCAAGTATTTTTGAATATTACATTAACTTATATAGCTTAAAATGTATACCTACCTACCACATATAAAATATATTATGTTCGTCATGAATTCGTTATGTGACATCTTTGAAGATTGAATAGCATTTTCTCTTTTAATTCTGTTAAGTTGAATTATACAAATTTTCTATGCACCATTAACTAGCGTAGAAAAAATATAAGATTTGTCAAGACATGTGGAATAAAGGTTTATTTCTTATTTATGGAATAATCCAACATGCTTTACTTATAATACAATCACATCTTACGTATTTATATTTTTCATTGGCGCCCTACGTAATATATTGATGTATAATTCTAGATTTTGCGAAAAATACGAAATTATTAATATTTTCGATAGATTCAGTAATAATTTTGTAAAAGTTCGTTTTCAAACAAATTAAACAAAAAAAAATGTTTTGAATAGGTTGATTAATGAGGAATGACAAGTTTTTCGCTTTTTGGGAAGATAAACTATTATAAGGCAATTTTTGTAAAACGAAAATATGACTCTCATTAATATTTCAAAATTTAGACTGGGGTTTTTTCTTTGCTTCTAGACCCAGGGTGGAAATAAAATACAAACAATTTAACTTACAATCCCATTGACAAAATTATGACTTATACAAGGCTGAATAAATCCCTAAGGAAATAAATTCTTTTATATTTAGAACGTTTTTAATTTATGCTAAGTTTACACATATTGACTGTTTTAATATTTTTTTAAAGCTGTAAGCTATTTATTGTCAACTGTTTATTATTCAATAGAATATAAATTTTGAAAGATGGTTCTCAAAAAGGCGAAATACTTGTTACATTTTGTTTCATAGGAATAGTAAAGTTAATACATTTATCTTATACTAGCTGTAAGACCGTTGACCTCAACGGGGGGGATTTTTGTTGCATTTATAAGTAGTCATAAAATTTACTGGCGTGAAAAATAAATTGTAAATTGTAAATATTATATTTTTTAGAATAATTGAAATGCTTAAGTTTGCTGACAAATGTATTTCGTAGAAGAAGAAATAGATCTCGAGGCATATATCAACACCCCTGCAGTATTTAAATTGTAAATAATATTATGTTTAGAATATTTGAAATGTTTAAGTTTGCTAACAAATATATTTCGTAGAAGAAGAAATAGATCCCGGGGCATATATCGACACCCCTACAGTATTTAAATTGTAAATAATATTATGTTTAGAATATTTGAAATGTTTAAGTTTGCTAACAAATATATTTCGTAGAAGAAGAAATAGATCTCGGGACATATATTGACACCCCTGCAGTATTTAAATTGTAAATAATATAATTTTTATAATAATTGAAATGTTTAAGTTTGCTAACAAAAGTTTGATGTCTTGACGTCATCGAAAATGCGAAATCGGGGACCGACAGATAGACAGATTACATTATCGACTATTAATATATAGATTGTCAAATTATCATCATATTTTATTTAATTGACATTTTATAAATGATGACAAATGAAAATATTACAGTACTGTCTACAGTTGAACATACAAATACTTGAAAAAAATATTATTTACATGATTGGAAATGATATTATAAAAAAGTAATATAAAATCTCTTTTGCCTATCGATGAACATTTTTTTCTCCTGAGATCTTACTAATGTATCCCAAAAATAACATTCATATCCCAAAAACTTAAGCGTAATCAATTACAACCTTATACAAATAAATTTCTCATTTATATGTAAGATAACTTTATTCATACTTGATAACTGGGTCTTTTTGATTCAGACAATATTTTTAGGATAAGCTCAATAAATAATGAGGCATGCGCCGGGGTTTTTCAGAATTACTTATAATAATCCAAAGAGCAAATATGAATATTTTAAAAATAATATCTTGTTTCTATAAATAAGCGTAGACAGTAAGCGGCTACGAGACAGGTAGAATGAACGTAAGTAATGTTTATACGAGCTTCGCTTTATCTTCTTTGTACAATAAATTCAAAGTTGTTTCCTAAGTATTCTGACGTTGTTTTATTGCCTTTTTTACATGAAAAACTTTTCTATAAATGCGTACCACCTGCTGGCTAAGACGAGTTGAGCAGAGCCAGGTGAGCCAATGAGGTATCAAGATTCGGAGTTTTTTTAAGCCTTCTTTTGCTACACAGAAAAAATTAACAATCCAAATATATCCGTTCTACATTTCTTTTTTGAAAACAACGTATTTTTTAAGTTCATCGCGAATTTTCGTGTTGTTGTCAAATATGTAATAAACATTTCCACTTTGTAACTAACTACTTACTCACCTCTCCTATATTTATTGTCGGGTCATATGGCGCAGCGGTTAGCAGTAAGAACGACATTTTTCGATCGATTTTCGATTCTGCATGGGTGTTTGTGATGTCTCAAAATCCCCTCCCATCCTTCCGATTTTTCAATAACTAAATGTAGAGAGAGGGATTAGTTAATCACTACTCTTTTCATAGCCTTATCCTTCTACTTTTACTACTCTCTTTCAAAACAGAGAGGTTAAGCAACTGAGTCACAAACAATTCTGTTATATTGAGACACCTCCATTAGAATGCCATATGGTCTACATTGGGAGCAGACATATATAAAAAAAAACTAATAACTAACGATATGTTAAATTTTGAAATACTCATCTTTTCAAATGCTTTCCAATGTTCAACTATATTACACGTAGCATATTTGAGTTGAAAGTAATCTTTTTCCAGTAATATTTTCCATTTAATTATACATTTTCAACGTATATTTTCACACAGCTACTGTTGAATCTTTGTGGTTGGATTCAATTATTCAGACTTCTCTATTTGAGAGAGTTTTAATATTAATACAAGCCATACCATAATTTACTGACTTTCCTTTCTGCATGCTTACGTCTGATAGTTTCATTACCCGAAGAGAAATATGACGTGTAAAACCAGCCTGTCAATGGTAATGTTCGTAGAACGAGCGTGAACATTATTCTGCGGTATTTTTTTAGGTGTGCTCACTCCGTTGACTTTTTTTCCAATTAAAAATGCTTCAATTTTTTTTAAACACTCTTCTTGTTTGATCATATTTCTACAGTAACATACCTAATAAATTTAGTTTTGAGTGTTTATTTTATAATCACCTTTTTGTACTATCGTATATTTATGTATTAGGAACAGAACCGATTTTACTCATGAAAAGCATTTCAACTGATAAGAATACACCTTAATACAACACTATTGATACTGAACCAATTAAATAATTAATTACAAAAATTCTCTTAATAAGAAATATCTTTGAATGTATAATTAGTTACTACTCTTACTCAGCTTTCCTTTGATGCGACTACATCTTAGTTTCATTTATTTGTCAGAAGAATTAAACAATTTAATTGGAATCAATTTATTGTTGCTTATTCATATTTTGTACTTTTATCTGTATATTTCTTTCATTTGTCCATTAACAATAGATTGTTTGTTACAACCTTTTTCTCATAGTTTTTGTTGGTTTGGTATAAATAGCACTGTATTTGTGTGTATTTTTATCGGTTTGAAAATGTTCGTCAACCAGTCCTGACTATATTAAACAAATGTAAAATTAGTATAAAAGATTGTTTTATTTATAATTTTCGCAAAAAGATGTTGAATTTTTTTTTGATTTTCCATTTGCTATCAATATAATATACTCTGAAACTGTAGTAGTTGGACGGCATGCAATACATCAGGCTCGCAGATTTTGATCTGATACTGCGTATGTAAATATTTGATTGGATTTTCAGACAGGTGTTGTGATAGGCAAAAAAAAACAGGAAACACGTACATATTTGCACTGGCGCGTATTTTTCAAATGCAGCTGGTAAAAAGCAACGCCCAACATCAATGACGATGTGCATGATACGTGCATTCAAAACAGCACTGGTACAGAACAGATTTTACGTTGTGAAAATAATATTACGCGAAACATATTCGACGCAAATCGATTTATTTTTGGTCAGATACAAAAACAGTGCAGAATTGTTTAACTCAAGCTTTATTATTAGCTGTATGAAGGTGTTAGGTATGAGTTTTATATTTCATATTATAAATTTAAATTAAATATATTTTTTTTACAATAAATAACACGAAAGAAAAAAAACAAATGAATGCTCTGATTTATTTATTAATGGAAATATTTTATATTTTTTCTTCAATATGTTTTTTTAATACAAATAAAGTTCAAGATTCATTAAAATTTTGAAATAGTGAAATTTTTAGTGAAATAAAAAAAAAACTATATTTTGCTAGTGATCTCAAATGCGCCAAATAAATGTTTTTACTTGAAATCAAATAATTATTTTTAAATTATTCGAGATCAACTCAACACATATCCTATAATGACCACTTGTAAAGTTTTGATCAAAATTTGCAAACTTATAAAAAAAATTAAGGTTAATGAATAAAGAATAAAAAAACTTCATTTTTTTAAATTATTCAAATATTAAATATTCTTTTAATACTTACACGCATATACGAATTAATAAACGAAAATATGGCAAACAATGAATAATCTTATAAATATTTTTATTTCAATTTTCATTATTTTCATATCATAAAAGCAATACAAAGCTATCATCACCTCTAAAACTCATCTGTTAGTATGTTTTAATATTTACACACACTCTTAATAGCTTATTTCATACTCTTGAAGTGTACTCATTGAAAATTATACTTCTAAACTTTTAACATACGTAAACGAAAGAAACGTAGTTTATGACAAGTGATGATAAATTGAATGTTGCAAAGAGAGAGAATATTGTAATAGTATTTTATCTCTGAAGGTTACTAGACGACTTTGCTATGTTCTTAGCCTGTTTATTTTACTATAGATTTTCATATTTCAAAAGGAATTTGTCTGAATTTTTATTTTGACAGACCGTTATTTATGAAATTGCGTTAGGTAGTTTTTTTATGAAATTTTGATTTTCAAGACTATTTCAATTTACCTGGACAACGATAAAGCAATAAATTCGACAAAGACGCTTTTAAAACCTAAAAGAGTTATCACTTCTAATATAAAAGTTTAAAATAAATTTAATTTATTTTTTTTCAATTGCTGGTTTTTATTATTGATGGATATCAGAGATAAGCATAGAATACATCATACATTTTTTTACTCGTCACATTTGCATTTTTAATTCATTTTAGCCAGTTTTCGAAAACCTCTCCGGTATCTTAAGTGAAAAGTTCAAACTTTATGAGTAGGCGACATTAAAATGTTCCTGGTAAAATTTGAAAGCATAATGAGGAGCAAACATTCAAAAAGTGTTTTGTCACAAATTTTGAAAAATGGCGTTTTATATCAATTCTGATAGCCCATAATAAAAAATATGAATGGAAATCAAAATTAGTGTTCAAAAAGATTTTTTTTCATATTAAAATTAAATCATAAAGTTGACACATTTATACAAACCTTTTCCAACACTTAAATCATCATTTTCCAAGCTTTGTATTTGTGTGACAAAACACTTTTTGAATGTTTGCTCGTATCGCTGGCAAAGGTTGTGATTTATTTTTATTATGTCAAATTAATGCATTTTTTAGTCTTAGGGAGCAAAAGCGTCAAAGTTTTTTTAGTCTCTTTTATTGCTGATGTGTCATTTGTATTCTTTTACTATCGTTGCCAACGCAAGGGCTCACTTTAGAGGTGAGAAATCTACAGCGAAGTCAGTTCACGTGGACACCATACACAATAATATTCAATTTATATTATAATAAACCTCATTTTATACTAAACCCATATACAAACATACACACTGGATAACTGGAAACATACACATATATACAATAAATAAAGACGTTAAACGAAGAAATTTATTTTCATGATGCCAAGAGTGGTGTTTGTAGGCCGCATTATTTCTTAAAAAAAAAAACCAAATCTATGGAAGGTTGTCGAACATAACTGAAACGGTTTTTATGTATTGTCTCGCCGTAATTATGAAGTTCAAATATCGTTGGTTTGTATTATTTGCCTATCTCACTGATAAACTTTTGAGACGTTTCACGAACTAACTCGCGAGTGGTTAGTATTTTCAAAACTCAATGAAGCAGCAATCTAGACACGTACCACTAGGTTTTAGATATCTGTAACAGTGATTTATTTTGTACAATCTTGAGGTTTTTATGTGCTTGTGGTGAGTATAAGTAAAGTAGCGTATACACACGATTAGTCGAACAATATTGGTGTTTAGAGAAGCAGCTTGATTTCAAGAATAAGTTTGCTCTTCATAATAAGCTTCTTATGTATCTGTTTACTGAGGATCCACCGTGGTGACTAAGTTTAATTAACTCTGAGTTGAAACTTAAGAGGAAGCAAGAAAACCCCATATTATAATGTTGCACATTTATCAAATGTCTCAAAGTTGATTTTGGTTGAGATCAGGTCAGCGTGACTTGTTGAACTCATATGAAAACGTACCTTTGAAGTGTAGGAAAGTAAAAACTCAGTTCTTACTGTTCTGAATCACTACCATAAATTTATATAATAAAAGACTGAAAACAAAAAGATGGAAGCTCAGTTTTAGAGTTAACAAAAACGTGGGAATATTATTACATCGATAGAAGATTTTTAAGATATGAAACTGGACTCTGAAAAAAGACCGTCAAATTATCTTGTATTATATTTTTAAAGGTTATCTAAGGTCAGATTTGATAGATAGAATTATATTTTACTAACACAATTATTTGCTAGCATAACACTTTTATTCGATAATTTTTTATCCAATACTCTGACGTTGTTTGTATTTCAAACTTTCCAACCACACCAAAGAATAAAATAGAATATTTTCTTCATTTAGTTTGAAAAACACGTGTCACTCACATAAACACAAAATTGGTGTTTACAGAGTTGTGAAATTTTGACTTTGTATTACGGATACCTAATTATAAACATCTTGTAAGACCTTCTAAGGCTTTTGCATATATTTAGATGTTAAGCAAATTTAAGTTGGTCACAGAAAATATTTACATATATTATCAAGCATGGCATTGATCTGTCTTAACTTATTTAACATATATTCTGAAGACTAGAGTTTTTTTTATTTTGTCAATGAATAAATCACGTTTAAGATGTTTAATGTCAATTCTTGGTGGAAAGCAGTGGCGGCTGGTCAATGTGGCATTCGATCAATGCACCTCTTGTATATACAGGGGCGGTTATATTTCATGAAATAATATTCAAACATAACATAAATACAATTCACTCATTATAAATTCTTCATGTATTAATTGTCTAAAATTTTATTTTATTTTATTGAATTTAAAATGAGGGAATGATATAAGTGCTATTTTGTCACATTGACCGGCCGCTACTGGTGGTAAAAAAATCAACTGATTATACTCGTCATGAGCGAAACCTTTTTTAATAAAATATTTTTTTTAGTTAAAAAATTTAAGATATATGCATTGATAAAATCTTTGAATTTGTGTTTTTTAGATAAATATTTTTGACCCGATAGAAATTTGTACATAATTTATTAGTTAATCAATTAAGCTAGCCAGTCAAGCTCATTTTTCAAATTAATTACAAAAGGACTGGGCTAATAGCGAATCGCTCTATCAATGGCTAGTCATTTCGAATCAGGTTGAGAAAAGATCAAAATAACGCAAACTCTGTTCGTTTCTTTAAAGTAATTTTGAAAGATGCTTTTAACTAGTGATAATCTTTGTTTTTTCAGAGATTCTAGCTCATGTAACCTCAGCTTGTAATCGTTGTTAATGCGTAAGTATATGCTATATTTACCATTCTAAATGTAGTTTGATTATAACAACAACAAAAAATGTTTAACTTACTATTTTTTATTTTTTTGAGAATAGAACCAGGTAGACATTCTTTATTTAACGTAAGCTAAACTTAACTGATCTTATCTTTAAGTTTATAATATTTACGAAAGTTGATTATATCATAGTTTTTAATATTTGTAACAGTGCATGTGTATCTTCTGTTTGTAAAATGTGACCCGCAACATGGAAATAGCCTCAAAGTTTATTTTATTCACCAACTAAAGCTATAAACGCAATGTGCTTAAGAAGTATTCTGGTACAAGACAGCATTAAGGCTACCTTTTTTAAATGCAAATTTAGTGTTAACACGTGTAATAGCCATACATTTCCCCGAACGTAAACCACAAGAAGTAAATAACAAAGATGTTGAAATGTATACTAAGAATTCGTCACTTATTTTGTCTGATTTCTAAGAAGCAAGGGAAATTTACATTATCTTTTATATGCGTAAATAACCGGAACTTTCAAAGACATTTGTATCAACTTGGATGTTGAAAAACCTCTTGTTCGTTAAATAGAATAACTAAGGTCGTGTTTATAATATGTCAAAATATTCACAATCGGTTAATTTATTTGAAATTTACTTGATAATTATAACCATAAAATAAACGAGAAAATGTTCAAGTGATATCTATTTTGAATTTTCGGCTTCGTTAGAATTATGTTCAAACTTAATTAAGCTTAAATGTAATGTGTACTGGATTTAAAGATATTCACTTCTTATTCTCATATGTATTCTAAGGTCCTTACTTTTATTGAAAAACAATGAAACAAATGTTATCATTTGGCTATGTGTTATTCTATAGATACTAGAAAATCAATTCTACTAGAGTTGATGTTAATATTTATAGCATTAAATTATTTAAAATGTCATGTATAATAGACGGGTTTTGTGTTTCTCTTTAAACCAATATATATATTTTACAATGTCTGCTTCGAACGTGAAGCACATGGATTCATAATGGAGTTTATCTCTACACAAGAGTTTTTACGAGAACTGCTTGTTATCTAGTTGTTCATCTTCTCTTGTTTTTTTCCCTCAAAGAGGGATATAAGAGGACTAGAACAGGAATAGTGGTTAGCTTTTCCGTTTCTAAGCTCAAGAAATGCGACCCCAATACCAACATTTTCGTAAATATCTATTTTAATATGGGTGATACAATGTTTATAATTAAGGTATTCTTATATCATAGTTTTTTGGACCTTTTGTAGTTTATATAAATACGCGATAACGCTTATCAGGTGATTAGCGCCCGCGATAACGATTGTCACGTCGAACATCAGTAGTCAATTCATATGTGTGCTGGCATGACGTCTTTTTTACGCGCAACATAAAATATGATTAATTATTAAAAAACCACAGATTTTTATAAAAAAATGTATGAGGAATGATGCAAAGAGATATTTTTAAGCCCTTGGACTATTTTTTATTTTTGAAATTCATAAGAATAAGGCCAATAATGAGGAAACCAATGGGGTCAAAAAAGACCCCCATCGGCTGACAAGTATTTTTCTAGTCTCCGAGCCGCAAGAGTTAGCTTACCGCTCTCCCGACTCTCCATTGTTTAGGACAAGATGGGTAAAAGCGAGGAAATGAGATAACATACATCCATGCCTTCGAAAAAAAAATCATAAATCATTGAAAAATCAATCTGTAAAAATTTTCCGTACTAAGATTTGAACCCGTGACCTTCATGTTCAACAAAGTTGACCACTAAGCCACGCAGATCATCATTATATATATCTTAACTAAATTAATCTAAGAATAGCTGTCAACTAAATATAAAAAAGTAAGCATCGTGTTATTCAAACCTTATTTATAATTGGTTACACATCACTATGAACAATACCAAAGTATTTTTTTATTCTTGTAACTATACTATTAATCTTGTTAATTCCAGTATTTTTATAAGAAATTAAGAGAGAAAGGTTAAGTGACTGAATTACAAAGAGTTCTAGAAAGAATTTGTGAAAATGCATCTATAATAATACACATGATTTACATCGAGAGTGGACATGATTATGAAAACAAAATAATCATCAACTTTCTAGAGACCATGTGAAAAATCAATGTAAAGTTTATATGAGAAAAGACATTATAAACAATTGAAAAAAAAGTTGGAAGAGTTTCTAATTAAAAAATTAATAAGTATACCAATAATACTTAATTTTATTAAATATTATTCAGATGCGTTATTGATTTATTTTAAACTTTTTCTTGACACCAATTGTGTGAACGTAGATTATAATTTCAAATAAACTTTATACGATGTAGTTTCCTGGACCATTTTCTTGTGCCGGATATAACAGTTGATTCTCAAACAATTCAAGTGTGGCGCTAATAGTGAGCATTTTCCGCTCTGACAGATGTAAGCTATTTCCTTTTTGGGAAGTGAAATATGTAAACACCGACCTCTGCCGTACGATTCAACGTTAAGCTTGCTTTCGTTTTCTAAAACGGCCAGGTTACTTCAAAAATAATGTATCAGTTAACGTTACGCATTACTAACAAAATTTTACGTATGGTTTATTATTAAACGAAAATGAGTCAAATCTTTTTCAATACGTAATAAGCATTTTTCGCCACTTATATTTATCGTTTATTTCTTACAGTTTCCGGACACTTTTCAGATATCTATGGCAAGTACAGTTTTAGTCTCTATATCCCGTTCATATTTTAGATAGTCATACTAAAGATTCCGACGGCAAAAAAGTTTAAAATTCGCACTCCTTCCTTAACTAGTGTTAAATTGCTGTTTAATGTTTGTTTTGTGATTTAAGATATCGACTGAAGGTGCTTGGTGAAATTTGTCCGCTTGAAGATGCCAAAATGCAAAACCCTAGTCGTAAGTGACAAAACATCAGAGAATATAAAAAAGTAAGTAATTCAAACTGTCATATAATTTTGAAAATATATGTCTTTTTTTAAATAAAGATTACACATTTCGAAAACTTTATTACGATTGTTTGTTTGTTTTTCAAACACACTGAAACGCTTTGAATAATAATAAGTAATCATATGTGAAATATTTTATTTCCTATTTAAAAAGTATAATCTATTTAATACATCTCATAATTTACCGGCTACGTGGTCGAGTAGTCAACATCGTTAGCTACGGAGTATCTTTAGTGACGGAGTTCATGGGTTTGAATCCAGAAGTACGGACAGTTTTTATAAATAGGTTTTCAATTGATTTATAGATTTTTTTCTAAAAGCATCGATGTATTTGGTATCTTGAACTTCCTTCCCACCCATCCTATCCTTAAACAGGTGTAGCAAGAGCGATAAGTATTCCCTGCCCTCGATGGTACTAAACTAGAAGCAACTAAACAGTTCTCGTAGAATGAAACTTCTGTTGACATACCTGCATTAGGAGGTCGTATTCCCTACATTGAGAGCGGACATGGATTTAATAAAAAAAATGAACATACCATCTTTACAGTTTTTTTTTTTGCGTATATGTTGGGAATATACAATTTTTCACTGAAGTTAAAACATGGTATTGTTTGGTACGGAAAATACTGACGTAACTGCAACACTTTTTTTTGGAACAACATTAGGCAAAAGATGACCCAGCGTCTATGATTCTTTTAAATCATGAGATATTGTAATATCAATCATTATAAATGTTTTCGCATAGCTTATATAGACAGTAATCGTTTTCTTACAACACAAATAATATTTTTTCTTTAAATGATATTATAAAATAAATCATTATCTCTTAAAGAATAAAATATAGGAAATTGTTTCTTCTCCCAACTTAAATAATAAACATCTATAGAGGTAACTGTATATTTGCTATCAGGATTATGTTGAATTCTACGAGCTCAGAGATGGATCATCTTTGTAAAGTATTTAATAAGAAATTTAAAAAAAAATGTTGATTACGTTTAATTGACTTATAAGAAAACTTTTAAATTTAAGCTGGATTTGATTAGAGAATGTTTTAAAGTTCGAAAACTTTAACAGATCGCTTAAAATAATTGTATTTTTAAATCAAAATCCAATTAGACCCGCCATTAAACCTTTTTTTGAATTTAGGTAATCTTGAAGTTTTTTTGCAGATTTTTCAGAAAAGAGCATTAATTTTACAAACAGTTTCCAAGGGAATGTTGGAGTGCTTCGAAAATAATGCAATAACATAGTGATGTCACAATATTATATTCATAAAAACACAATAATCCTTTGTACTTCATTCCACTTTATTTAATATGTCAGGACCGGTTTCGCTCATTGCGAGCATTGTCAACTGATGCATACTGAGCATACTGATACATACTGAGCAGTTTACAATGCTCGCAATGAGCGAAATCGGTCCTGACATATTAAATAAAGTGGAATGAAGTACAAAGGATTATTGTGTTTTTATTAATATAATGCCTTTCCACTAAGTATTGACAGTAAACACCCTAAAAGTCACAATATTATCTTTGAAGAAAATATTACTGATCAAATATGTTTCTGAAATACGCAATGAAAATTCTTAACTAATAATTATTCAAAACTTTGGTTCCATTTAATCTTGTGAGTATTTTTTAGAATTTATCAAAAAAGTGTCAAAGGTTGTATATTATTTTTGTGACCAGGTCCACTTCCAATGTTAAACTTATTTACTAAATTTGAACAGTATTTTAAAATGTCTTTAATAAAACAACATGCCATATGGATACAAGGAGAGCGCTGAAGATCTAGAGTAAGATATGTTTTCCTTCTTTAGATTCATGTGGGTGAGTGAGAATATTTGAAGCCAGCTATTCGTTTAAATGCTAGTTTGTTTATAAATCAACGGAAACTTAAATTTATGAAACCATCCGTACAAAGATTTAATCTCAGACGCACCGCAGAAGAAATAAACAAACATTGACTACTCGACTAACGGCTTTCTGTATATTTAACAAACATGAACTTTTATATTATTTATTATCAAGTATCATAGTAATTCTGTCATTGTAGTTAATCACATGAAAGATGGAAGTAATTTGAACTTATTGCAACGATGCTTAAAAACCACGCAGTGCTTGAGATGAAAAGTAAAATAATTAAATATGAATATTAAAGAGAAGGAATTTGACTTTCTGATCAACTTTTCTGAGCCCAGTGAAGGAGAAACTGCACTTGAATGAAACGAATTTTACGCTCTCTTAAGTGTAGCTGGCATTCTATTGGATAATCGTAATGATTCCTCGATTACTGAGCTTAAACTTGCTATATATTGGCGTTATTCAACTCTAACGATGCATGCATTTCGTACTTTGTTGCCATTTACATCTTTTCTTTACTGGAAAAGAGATTTTTTCACCGCCATTTTATTTCAAAACGTATGCAGAATAATTGATTTGCATGGAGTTAACTTCAAGTGAAACTACAAGATAGTAATAAATAAATTTTGTGTAATAGTTTAATTAAACATTTTTTTTAAGGCTTTTAAAAGCATTTCAATATGAAAATTGTAGAAAAATTGAATTTATTCAAATCGTTTTCAATGACTTCTAAGCATATTGATATTATTGTTTTTATTATTTACCTTCACCGCTACGCGATGAAAATATTTTTCCATCTATCATTTCAAGTTCATTAGTGCAATTGAAGGCCTGAAAGTACCAAGAGACAAAGCCCAATTAGTTTGAAACAAAATATCCAGAACTTAAAAGATTTTTTTATGGAGTTGTTGAATGAGTAGAAAACTTTTAGAAGTTATTAACCCATGTGCTAAACTTTGTATGACATTATTTAATATTTTCAAATCTTTTGTTTCCATTGGTTACAAAGACTTTCATTGCTAAACTTTCATTAAAACTAATCTAGTATATTCATGAATTGTCTGCATTTATATTTCTAAAACTAATCTAGTATATGAATGAATTGTCTTTCATTGCTAAACTATCATTAAAACTAATTTTGTATATTCATGAATTGTCTGCAAAACTACCGACGAACCCTTCCTAAAATATAACGAAAACATTGCAAAAAACTATGTTTTATGAATTATACAATATAATTTCAATTGTTCTTTTTAAGTAATTGATTTATTTATTTAAAAAGTTAAATGTTTCCATTTATATTCAAAAAATTTAAAAACAAATTTCCTAAAACTATCCGCCGACTTAACATTGAAAAAACAATTTTATTGAATCAATGTACTATATAACCGAGCCGACTCAATTTAGACGTTTCCAAGAAAATCATCATTATTTAAAGGCTATATAATAATATTTTAACAAAATCTAGCAAATTTCCGACTAGTTGGCTGGAAAATAAACACAAGTGGGCCAAGCTTGTGCATATAAAAAGCTTCGTAAAAATTTTCTGGTGCGGTCTTATTTGGAATATAAACAAATAACCAGGAGCATGTCTATACATACTCATTTGATATTGTTATGCTTATATTACCATTTCAACATTATTTAAATACAGCAATAAGACATTTATAAATCTATTATTTCTTGTAAACGGTAATTTTTCTGAAAAATCTAAAAAGATTCTTTCATAAAAAATGTAATTAGAAGTTTATTTACTTCAATCAACACTCGTGTAATAGTGTGTGCTGTGTCCCTTTATTTAAACCTAAAAAAATAGATTGTCAAATTCAAGCACACCGTATTTTCCGTTCAGTATTTTTTTCAAAAATGTCACAATAGATTTGATTTTGACATAACAAATTCTTACACTGACATCTCAAGTGATAATTTACAAACTATACTCCACGTACGAAACCAAAATAAATAATAAAAATCAGTCATTCAGCAGCTAGAAAAAACCTTCATATTAAATCTCGGGCTATTTTTAATCGTTTTAATATTGCTTACCACTATTTATTATTGAAGTTTGATTAAACACTAGTTGTCGATATTTTCACTATTCAAATATTACATGTGTTAATGTTAAAGATTTTCTATGAATTACTCTTTCAAAAATCGCTTTATTGTTTATGGTTGTCACCCTTGGCAACGTGTTGTTTGGAAAGTCTGTTGGTATTTTTCCAGTGATTTTTTTCTAGAATTTTCGAAACCACAAAAACGACCAGTGCTTTATTTCGTTAGATAGAATAGAACCAGAATATTAAACAAAATGGATTTTCCAGTGCTCCATAAGCAGTTATATATGTGTTTTAATATCTAAAATAATGTTTTCAGTTTACATTAATAAATAACGTGATATGTTTTAAACTTTGACTTTCGTAGAAACCCTAAAAAAATAACGATGAAATAACATAATATCAGAGACAATACCAAAATATTTGCACAGTCAAAGAAATTCAAATACATTTAAAATATTTATTTTCCATCAACTTTTATTATTTTGTCAGCTTTTGACTAAGTCCACTGATTAATTTCGTACACATATGTCAAATATGATATGTCATATGATAAATTTCTATTCAACATTTATGATCTAACGTTTTTTTACAGATATACGATAGAAGAGGTGGTTGACGGTTATTCAAGGAAATTTTACTCAGTGACCTTGTCGGTGCATGAACCCAGCTTATCTGATCACAAGCGTAAAGCTCTTACCACATGACCAAAGCGACCAATCTAAAGTCACTAACCGTTTGAAAGGATTTCATATTGCTAGCTGCGTGGTCAGTTTGCTTGAATCCCAGAACAAAAATGTTCGTATAATTGTTTATTAATCAATTTTATGATTTGCATGAACATTTGAAATACTTTCAATCACCACCATTCTACCAACACATGAACGATTGATCTTATGTTAAAGATAATTTAAATCTTAAATTATTCAATCGGTTGTACTCGTTAAAATGTTGCAATAATCGTTGAGACTAGATCATTGTATTATTCTATGGCTGTAATGTAATAACTTTTAAGTCATTTTTGTAGGAAATGAGATACATTTCATCTTCTTCTTTGGACATGTTCGCTCCCTATGTGGAGCATATGGCCGCCACGCGGCACCTTCATGTTTCCCTGTCTCCCGCCAATAGCTTTGTTTCCTCCCATGACATGCCAGCATCTCTCAGTTCCGCCGAGTACATCCTATGGATAGTACCCGACGGACGTCCAGGACGCCGGAATCACACCGGTCGAAAGAAGAGGCAGGCAGGATTGAGGCTTTCCGGAGGCATCCGCAGCACGTGACCCAGCCAGTTCCAACGTCTCTCCATAACACTGACGTGACGGGACGCTGCCATTACATTTCATCAGCATTTGAAAATTTCAATACATTTCAAACAGTTGTAACTTGACTATTTTTTTTCATTGTAATTTCTCTAATTTACAATAGTGTTACTATTGTATAATATTTTAAAGGTAATATTTGTGTGTTTGAAATTTATAGTTCCTTAAGTATAAAAAGATAGTTTTTCTATAAATTTACCATCATTTTTTTAACATAACATCATTTGGTCACCCGCTATTACATTTTTTTGTGGTTGTCAATAGAGTAAGCACTTTTATGAAATACTCACAGTAGATTTTATGAAATACTATGACGCTAATATCTCATTTCTAACAAATTATGAGGTCAAATCTTTCACCCTAAAGCTGCACATGTCATAAAATATCGATTTATATGAATATTCTTGACATGCATAAAATTTATTGAAATTAAATAAGATTTTTACCACTAATAATAGTTTTTGATTAAAAGTAATAATAAAATATGTGTGCGATAAAATGACTGTTGCTTTAATTAAAACAGTCTGACTTAAAAACACCAACGTTATTATTTCAGAAAACTTAAGATACAATGAGCTTAATTGGACGAAAAGGTGTTTTTTTTAAATTGAAAGTCAGTTTTTAAAATGCTATTTTTAAGAAAATAAACGGCACAACACAAACTCAATAAAGTTTTCATTAATGAATTGAAGATATTCTTTTAATTTAAATAATGATGTGGTATTTATTTTAAAGAAAATAAAGTAAATTAAACTGCTGTGCAACTGTGTGAATCAGCGACCAGCGTTTCAAGCATCTGTTTTACGTTTATTCTACGATAATAATGGCATTGTGATTCTTATAAGTGTGATGTAGCTATAATGAGCAGTGCATTGCATAGATTTGGTGACAGTTGGATTTTAACATAAAAAGACGATTTCAACATTTTTTACATAGACCAGATACTTTTTCCGTAATATAATAAGTCTGAACTAATTTTGCTATAATAAATTCACTGATTAAATGTATTTTGTTAAGATAAATATGTATTCTTCATATTGCATTTATTCATTTATAAATTATTAATATGTACATATTTCTTGTAGATAATAATTAACAACGACCGGATCTTTTCATATTTGTTATGGATTAGCAACGTGTAACCCATTATTCATCATTTCATCTCCCAGGGCTTACCGTATTGTATGGAATAAAGAAAACTGGCGTAAAAAAAAGTTTCAAAAAGGGCTTTTGATATATATACGGCATGGCCGTGGAAGCCTCTTGAATAAAACATGGTGAATCAACCCAGTAGCGGGAGAGAGTATGTAATGATGGACGGTAAATTGGAAAGAAGTCTACTGGGGATGGTATCTCGTTACAAGTGGATGTTCATATAAAAAAATAAAATCACAATCAAAACGGAAAAAAATCCTTACTAATGAGCACAATAGATACGGCTATATTTTTAAAAGACACAATCAACTGGAAACAATTAAGGAATTCTTTAACACGTCTTTTTGGATAAATTTTATATACAAGCTCATTTTTCTCGATAAACAGTTATATGAGCCCTGAAGAGGTGAAGTTGGCCAAGTAGTAAAATGGTAAAACCTTTTTATTAGACTTTTAAGTAGTCACGACTTTACTTGACGCTATTACTTGCAAACCCGGCTTATTCCAAAATTGGTGAAACATGAACCATAAATGTATTTTTTTTGTTTTATTAAACATGTCCGCTCCCAATGTAGAGCATATGGACTCCTAATGAAGTTTATCTCAACAGAAGTGTTTCTACGAGAACTGCTTGTTACTCAGTTGCTCAACCTCTCTTTTTCCAAAGAATAGAAGGAAAGGGCTAAGACAGGACTTGTGGTAAGCTAATTGCTCCCGATATGCCCGTTCATAGGATAGTATGGGAAATTCAAGACATCATATACATCCATGTCTTTGAACAGAAATTCATAAATCGATTGAAAAATCAATTTATAAAACTGGCCGTACTGGGATGTAATTTAGTAAATAAAAATTCATTTTAAACTATTTGTATAAAGCAGTCTCCAAGCTGGCTTGATAAAAAAAAGTTCATTTAAAACAAAAAATATTTAAAAAATGTAAATTGTTTTACAAAACTAAATTGAAGCTAAATTTTTCAATCATTTTGGAATGAGCCGGTCTTAAATTAGTAGCCTAGCCTCACTTGGTGTTCAAGTGGAATGAATATTTTCATTTTAGGGAAATAATATTATGCCAATGTGTATTTAGTAAACAAACTTCACTTTTACGATATATTAAGGACATGTAAATATCGACTGTGAAAAGGAAAAAGGACGTAACCCTCAATTTTCCAAAACAGTTTTTTTTCTATAATCACAATCTATACAACTTGACACACATTCTATCAAAAGGATGGAAAATGCCGAATTAGTATCTAAATTTAGCTTTTAAGTTTGAAAAAGATGACCTTGTAAAAAATTAAATCCAAGAAAAAACACTGAAATAAAGGTTTTTCCGAGACAATTTCTTTAATTAATATTAGGTTATGTCAATTTAACACCAGTTTAGAAGTATCCGTGTACTTCAAGGTTGTGTATAATTCATAATTTGCATATGTCACAAAATCATCAAAACACGTGTGGGTTACGTCCTTTTTCCTTTCCACAGTCGATATTATAACGCATCCAACCATTTTTTTTCCTAATTTACCACTTGGCTCACTTGACCTCTTATAGGCTCATATTTGGTACGTAAATTATAGCACGAATACTATTTATAACATAGGTAGTGGCAACAAATTGCTTACTTAATATACTTTGAATCATAACCAGATAGCAGTGCTTTCTCTCATACGTTTTTTTTAAAATTTACCTACATTGATGAAAAAACATGTTTTGCAGTTCATGATAATGTGACAAATAATTGAAAGTTTTATATAAAAGATTTTTTATAGGCAATATGAGATCAATTCAAGAAGAAAACGTATCAAAAGCACCCATAACTAAATATTTCAAATACTAATAGAAGAAAAAAATATATATTGATCTTACTCGAACTATAAAACAGTAAAGTTATTATTTTTTGAGCAATACTTTTTTGAAATAGTTATTGAAAAACCTTTTTTTTTGTGCAAGCAGACTGAAAACAATTTTGTAGTTAATAAAATTTAAAAACAATGACCTCTTTCAAAAATACGAGACACTAAAATCTTGTTTTTTATATTTAATAAAATTACTAACTTATTCATCGAGTCTTGAAAGATACAAGAAGGTATATATATTTACTACTTTTTCATCACACATTATTTTATCAATAATATATATAAGTTTTTGTATTTTTGAAGCTTAGAGTATTCAATGAAAGTACTTTTTGAAGCTCTTTCATGAAAAAAAATCAAAAATGTACAAACATTAACATTATATTTGTATCCATATGCGTAGACCAGCATGCCCTCTACGCCAAATAATTTCGTATGATCTGTTAACGACATCTCTCATATATTATTAAATTTAAAAGTAAAGACGCAAACCTTAACAGCCTAGACGCGTAGCGTTATAATGCATTCAAGAAATATTAACAAAATGTTTATAGAATATAGCAAGTCTGAGGCGCCGTGGCTAAAAATATATTTTTTGCTTAAAATATTTTTATATCAATATTAAAAAAATTAATAAGTCAAATACTTGCTTCACTTAAATTAAATGGAT
Organism: Himalopsyche tibetana; assembly: GCA_030503985.1. Taxonomy (NCBI): domain Eukaryota; kingdom Metazoa; phylum Arthropoda; class Insecta; order Trichoptera; family Rhyacophilidae; genus Himalopsyche; species Himalopsyche tibetana. The sequence goes on along the minus strand of JAPJYX010000015.1, from coordinate 13,815,652 downwards.
ATTTTCTAAAGGCTTTTTTGCATTTTTTATTTATTTTCTTAATAATCGAATTGCATCGAGGATTGTCTATATATTTGTTGTAAACTAGACCTTAAAGTTAATTGATTATGTGTTTAACTCTGTCTTATAAAGTTTTTCGTATTTTGATGCTGTAAACCAGGGCTTACAAAACTTTTTCCTGTGAAGAAATACTTTTCAAATTCTGAAATATTGACAAAACCATACTTTGTTTTCAATTAAAGGTTATCAATCCTCAGTGGTAAGGCAATATAATACACATTATAATTTATATTACACAGGATTAGCTACGCTAATCGTGAGCATTATTAAATAAAAAAAACATATCTTTTTAAATGCCCGTATCTTTTAAAATATTATAAGTTGGAATTATCTGTAATAAATAAAGTGGATTTACGACAAAAGGTATATTTTTGTAATAATATCGGTTTGTGGGATATTGATATAAAAAGCTATAAAAAAGACAATATTTTATTTAATGCTAGGCAAATTATTTTTTCTACAATGTCCGCTCCCAACGTGGAGCATATGGTCTCCTAATGGAGGTATCTCAACAGAAGTTTGTTACTCAGTCACCCAACTTCCCTTTTTTTTAAAGTGAGTAGTAGGAAAATAATAATAGGGCTAGAACTAGACTAATCGCTATTGCTACACCCAGTTATTAAAGGATCATAAGAATGGGAGGAGAGGAAATAATGTGAGTTGACATTACAAACAGCATAATTAATACAAATACATATCAATCGAAGAACATACAATCGCAATATTGTAATATTTGTCATAGAGGCCTTTTGATAAAAGGTCTAAGAAATTGACTAATGTTCGTAGTCTCGTTTTATTCCATAATTCTAAGAACGATTGAACGTGCTAAGTTTAAAAAGATTTTTCTCCGAGGTTGTTGTTTATTTAATCTACAAAGCTAGACACTTAATTTTTAATGCTTGTGTTAATTTTGGTTACGTAATCAAGAGTTGAAATCAAACTATTATCCGATAAGTTGATAAATCCGAAGCAAACATGTCTATGATATTTTAAAACTTTCCCTTTTACCTTATTCGAGCTTAAAAACGACGACGAAACTTTTTGTTTTTGAAGCACCTTATCGATTTATTTACAACTTTTCTAAAAAGGAAATCAAACAAATTACTTTCATATATTTTTGTTAAAGATGAGTTAGTTAGTTGTTACATAGATAAAATGTCTTTTATTTGAAAACAGTTTCAAGAAAAAAAAACTTTATGAATAGTCAAACGCCATTAAATTGTCACATACTATAATTTTCTTTAACTTCAACTTTGTTTGTTTGTTCTTTCTTAATTTATTTTTATATGTTAATATTTCTAGGCGTTCATTTACTATATATATTTATAACATTTATTGGCTCTTTAAATATATTTTTAAAATGTGATATTTAATTATATCACTGATTTTATTGTGTTCTTTATAAAATATTGTTTATAATATTGGTAATCTTGCATGTACAACTCTTTTTCTGTGTAACAAGTTATGAATAAAAATTAAATAAACTTTTCAAATGGAAACAAACATTGACATTTTAGCAATCAGTAAACTAGTTATTGGATAAAACAACTCGCATAATTATTTTTCTACAAATTTCGTTGAGAACGGTAAATTTTTGATAAGGGTTAAAATTCAATTATAAAAAGCTTTGTTATATTTGTTTCAGAAGCACAAACAGGTAATTAATTTTAAATTCGACTTTTTTTCCGAAATAAGCGCCCATAAATAAAGTTTTTAAATTAACAACAGTAGGCATTATTATTCATGGAAGAAGACTGGGATTATCTCAAGATTTGATTATTTAACTTCTGCTTTCACAACACCTTCATAATATGAATCTGGTAAGACTAGCTAGTTCAGTTTTGAAATGAAGTTTATTGCATATGTAAAATAATTCTTTGGGAATCGTAAGAAATTATAGAATTATATTTGTACATATTATTCACAACGCTGCGATGTGAAACTATCCCAATCAAATTTTACAAGGGAAAGCTTTGATCTCTATTATTTGAAAAAAGTCTGATTTATAACACTTTCAAATCTCTGGCTTAATAATTAAAAATATCACCATATAAATATATTCCCATGTAAATAAAGTACAGACAATTAATTAATGGTTTATTTTTAAATTCCTACATTATTGTAGCATTTTTTCAATGGAATTGAAATATCGGTTAGCATCTCCTAATCTACTTCAAAGGGTTACAGGACTTTGTTGACTATGTTGTTTATAATCTTTAATTAATATTTTATGTGCTTAATATTTTCAACAATTTCCGAATTCAATATGATGCAAATAAACTCCTTTATCTCTCGCGGCTCGGAGACTAGAAAAATACGTCTCTGCCGATGGGGATCTTTTTTTACCCCAGTGGTTTCCTCATTATTGGTATTATTCTTATGAATTTCAAAAAAAAATAGTCTAAGGGCTTTAAAATATTTCTCTGCATCATTCCTCATACATTTTTTTTATAAAAATCCGTGGTTTTTTAATAAATAATCATATTTTAAGTTGCGCGTAAAAAAGACGTCATCCCAGCTTACATATGAATTGACAACTGACGAGTGTTCTCAGCTATCTTACGGACGATCGTTATCGCGGGTGCTTATCGCCTGATAGCGTAATTGCGTTATCACATACTTATATAAACTACAAAAGGTCCAAAAAACTATGATATAAGAATACCTTAATTATAAACATTGTATCACCCATATTAAAATAAATATTTAAGAAAATGTTGGTATTGGGGTCGCATTTCTTGAGCTTAGAACCGGAAAAGTTATGGAGCTTATTTTACCAGAAGTGTTTCTACGAAAACTGTTTCGGTTACTTAACCTTCCTTTTTTCAAAAAGAGTATTGATGGAAGTATATAAATAAGACAGGATTAGTGGCAAGCTAACCGTTGTCACTACGCTCATTTTTTTTGTATAAGATGCGTTTTTTTCTTTCTAAAGACATCAATGCCTTACGAAAGAAATCCATAAATCAATTTGTAATGACTGTCTGTATTAAGACTCAAACTCGTGACTTCCGTAACCGAAAATTACGACGTTGACCGCTTTATTTCAAAATTATAATAAATGATCTATGCCACAATGGAAAGATTGTGAATTTGGAAACTCTGCTTTAAAAAAAAAACATATTTCATGCGCTAGTATCTGTTATTATTTCCTATAGAAAATTTGAACCACGTCACCGAATAAAATTTAAGCCTTGGAGCGTTGTCATCTAGATTCTAGAATACGAGACCGATAATTTACATAGGCAAGTGATAAATTACAAAACAAAATGTGGTTCTCCACTTGCGGTGTATTCTCATTTAATAACCGCCTGCCATAAAGTAATAACTTTACTAGCTAACACTTTGGAGAACTAACCTTTTAATTATTTATTGCAATACTTAAAAAACAGATAGGTTAAGTTTATCTAGTCTCCCGAGTATTTTTGAACAAAATCCGTAGTGACGAATTGTTTGAGGTCACATTGAATACATTTTAGAGAGCGGTGACAAATTAAGCTAAAATGGGTTTTCAGCTCAAATTAGAAAATTAACATTCATATTTACTTACATTTATTTTACACATATATATTACTATCACGCATGTTTTTGATAGAAGACATATATTTAAGTTACGTCATTGGGTTCAAAGATAGATGACACTATCACAATAATTTTTACATATTGAAAAAATCTTTTTTTTCAACGAAAAAACATCGCGACTCACCGGTGAGACGCTGGCATTCTAGTGGTGAAAACCTTGTATGTCCGATGTTTTTTTTTTTTTAAATTTAATCGAAAAATCGTTTTAAATAGTTTCGAAATATCAGTACTCTAGAGCAGTGTTCTTCAACCTATGGCCCGTGGACCGGCACCGGTCTGCGAGAGTTTATTACCGGTTCGCGAAGATTTTTTAATAAGAAAATTTTTCGACGGTATTATCTCATCGATGCAAAATAGTTAATGAACCGCTTTTTGATATCTTTATCTCTATCTCACGCAACTTCAATTTACTATCGGTCAAAACTATTTTGTGGACTTTTCATACGTTTTCTGGAACAACTGCCGAATTTGGGCGAGTTCAGAAATCATGAAATGAGCGTTCAGAAATCAGCAAACCACTTATGTACCATTTGTCTCGATTTAACATAGTTCGAATAGCACAAGTCAAGCCATTGCTTTGTCTGAAGGGTATTTTTTCCATTAAAAAGCAATGCTTTATCAACACACGAAATTCAGATTTTTCGATTGTTTTGAAAATTACCAAAGGAGCGTCTCTAAAACCACTGTAACTTGTGAACTAAACGTCAATTGTTATGAAATGTTTACACGTATTATTTGTAGGTGGGTACTTTCTAAAACTCATATGGATTTGTCAATAGTGGCGCGATCTATTTTTGTCGTCCTACGAGTGATGTTGGTTGACGTCGGTACACGAGATATTTTTCCAATTTTTACTGGTTCGCGGATGTAAAATGGTTGAAGAACACTGCTCTAAAGTCTGGACTATTATTCTGTCTCTATATTAACTCTCGCAGCTCGGAGACTAGTGAAATACTTCTTTGCCGATGGGGGTCGTTTAGGGACCCCAGTGGTTTCCTCATTCATTGGCCTTATTCTTATGAATTTAAAAAAAAAATAGTCTAAGGACTTTAAAATATCATTTTATTATAAAAATTCGTGGTTTTTAAATAAATAATCATATTTTAAGTTGCGCGTAAAAAAGACGTCATCCCAGCACACATATGAAATTGCAACTGACGAGTTTGCTCAGCTATCTTACAAACGATCGCTTATCGCGGGCGCTTATCGCCTCATCGCGTTATCGCGCATTTATATAAACTAAAAAAAAAAAAAGGTCCAAAAAACCATGATATAAGAATACCTTAATTACAAACATTGTATCACCCATATTAAAATAGATATTGAAGAAAATGTGGGTATTGGGGTCGCATTTCTTGAGCTTAGAACCGGAAAAGTTAACTAAATTAGGTAGCTGAGACTTACTATAGGTTCATCCGTGGAATTTAATCCTCGCATGTCACAACCATTGTTGGTAGATTCATTGATAAAGTAGAATTTGTTTGTTTGATTGCTTGTTTTTTTTATACTATATTTTGGCCTTCCTCTAAACATTTTTCCAAAACAGACTCTGTTAAGAGTTCTGAAAAGCAAGGTGACGATATGTAAAATTTGGTTTAAATTTATTTTTTTTGAATCCATGTCCTCTCTCAATATGGATATGGTATCCCATTAGAAGTATCTCAACAAAAGTTTTTAATACATTATTTTTTTTGTCTTACAATTGTAGTGCTTTTAAAATTCTTTCCTGACGAAATAAAACACAATAATCCTGCTTGAAATTAAATCGAAAATAGTTTTATTGTTGATTATACACACTACAAAAATGTCGGAAAACGCTATAAACCATTGTAATTACTTTTCACTGCTCATAACACATTTTAATCACAGCTTCTTATGACGGGCCTCGAATAATATATGTGTAAAGTTACACTTGCCAAATGATTAGTTATTTAAATGTTTCATAATAATTATTTCACGAGATGATTTATTTAGAAGTAAACTATGTTTCCTAACTAAGAATAACAGATTTATAATCCTTTCATAATAATGCGTAGATGCTTGCCAGATTTCGGAATCCTTACATCCTTGCTATGCGAGACTTAATTTTATAAGCCGATTAGATTGTTCCACATTATTTCTAATAATATGATGTTTAATAAAGTTGTTTTTTTTAATATGTTACAATTAGGAGTAATTTTAATTGGTTTTATATAAACCACAGCATACAATCCCTTAAAGAAATATTTTTTTTATTTACTTAGTAGTAAAATGTATTATTAAGTCATTTCGACTCGATATTTTTTTGTATTTATGTGATGGTATTAGCTTGAGCGGTAAAATATCAAATTAAATATATTAAGCCAAAACATTTTTTTAACGGCCAAACAAATAATAATCATTTGCCATAATTTAATTTATTTAAAGTTAAAGCTTTTAACTTATTATTATTACATATAATCATTTTACGCGCATTTTTTAGGACACTATTTAATAACTCCATATTTGTTAATTCATTACATTTAAAACGTTATTTTCCAGTTCATGTAAATATGTGAGAATATATAAGATTTATTGTGTAACCTTTTTAAGCAACTACGTGTTAATAAGATACAAGTTGTAACAAGTTTTTCTGACGATAGATTAAAGCCTAAATAGCTATCAACTTCAAATTTGAATTGTTTGAATTTTGTACTTTTCCATGAGTTTTGTCGCTAACGACCCGGGTTTCGCCTTTCGGCATCTTCAGGCATTCCAAGTGCACGGATGTACTCGAACTGACAGTTCGAGTACTCGAGTACTAGTATTCAGTTCGAGTACATCCGTGCACTTGGAATGCCTGAAGATGCCGAAAGGCGAAACCCGGGTCGTATGCGATAAAACTCATGTAAAAGTACAAAATTCAAACAATTCAAATTTGATATTGAAATTCCATCAAGCACCCTCAGTCGAAATTCTTAAGCTATCAAATTATTAAAAAAAAACGGTCAACGTTGTTGGCTTCCGTGACGGATCTCACGGGTTCAAATCCCAGTACGAACAGCATTTATTAAATTGATTTGTCGACATCTATTCGAATATCTGAATGTTTATGATGTATAGAAAACAAAGAAGCGTATCGAAAAAAATTACCTGACCACTAGTACTTTCCTAGTATTATACTTCTATACCTGCTCTCTTAGAAAAAGATTTGATGTAATTGAGAAACAAACAGTTGTCGTATAATATAATCTGTTGAGATACCTTTATTAGAAGGTAATACGCTCCAAATTGTCAGTAGTCATGATTAAACCTCGATTCAATCAAAAATTTGGTTGAGTCAAATATACATATCTTATTTTTATTTGAGATAGTGGCAATTTCAAGAACAGACGTGAATAGAATTCATTCTTAAACAATTCTTCTAATTAATGCGGTTTGATGTTGTTTTTTTTTATCAGAAATATATAATATTATAAACCTTTGAGTATATTGTCTTGGAAATATTATTTTAATGTTAAAGATTTTTAGAATTGTGTGATTGCCTTCCACAAATCAAATATTCGGTCAACTGTAAAACTTTTGTTCTAAAACGTGCTTCTATGAACTAAGCTTTTTTGATTAATGCAGTTGGTAGAACGTAAACTTATACTGGGCAAGTTAGTTGAAAGGCGGGATCGCACTCATGAACACAACTAATAGGACCTTTATCACATACCGTGGGACCGTATCAAAATGTATCAGAGCTGTTTGCTGCGGTCCATCTTCATACGGGGCCCAATATGCCGCGCTGATTTAACTAAGCTGAGACCAACTTAAAGGCATTCAATAACTTTGCGATATCAGATCTGCATATGGAACGTAAGCTATACTTTGTCAATTTTCGCCAAATTGAAATATCGACATAGTGTAGTTATACCTTATGACTAGGGGTTGTCGGTTTTCAAAAACCGGTTTTAAAAACCAGTTTTTTGGCTAAATTTGTGACATTCAAAAACCAGTTTTTCAACATCGTAACCGGTTGTGCCAAATTTTCCATAAACGAGTCTATAAACATAAGGACAGAAAAATTGGTGGCTTTTATTTAATGGCTTAAAGACCATATTACATCATTACCCAGCGAAAGGGATTTCTATATCAGGAAATTTTGTTACAAAACGATCAGTGGACGCTTTGTGTTTTCTTAAATCATATTTTCTGAAGGGTTACACCAAACAATTTCTTATTGTGCATTATTATGTATTTAAATAAACAACATAAAAATATTGAACTTTTTCTCGCTATTTTAATTGAATTATCCATTTTTTGTAAAACTTTCAAAATCGGATAAAACCGGTTTTCGAACAATATTGACATTCGACAACCGATTTTTGTATAAGCCTTACTTATGACGCTTTTTCCAGTTATATTGTAGTAATAGCCGTCAAGTCTGATGAAATCAATGGCCTCAAAAAATAGTCTAAGATAAGAGAATTTTCTAACATTAAAGCAGCCATAGTGAAAGGCTGCTATTTTTTTTAAAAAATGACCCGTTACAGATATGCAGCGTTTTTCAACCTTTTTTATCTGCGACCCAAATTGAAGGGAAAAATATCTCAACCCAAGATACAATTAATAAAATAACATGTGGAGATAAAACATCATATTATTTTAATAATACGAAATACAGTATTGGTAACAAACAACATTGAACAGTGAAGAATGGACTTAGAGATAACCTGTGACAGATTATCAAATCATGATAAGACAGTTAGAATATAAATGCTGGAAAGAATATATTTTTTTTTGAGAATATTTTGCGAATGACTAAATATGCCAATCGATGCATCAGTAAGGAACCGTTGAGATATGATACTGGAGTGTTTTCTTTTTTGATTCAACGCAAACTAGATAAAACTATATGGCAACAATGAATTCTTAGTGTATGAATACAAACGATATTACTTAAACTAAGAGGTTGAATAGTCGGGTTCTATGCGCAGCGGTTAGCGTTGTTGGAGTCCGTGTCAGATCTTAAAATTTCGAGTCCCAGTGCAAACAGCATTTGTTCGATTGACTTATTGACTTCTGTTTAAAGGTATGAGTGTTATTGTTGTCTAAAAATGCCCTCCCACTTCTTCCAATCCTTTAATAACAATGCGAAGCGATTAATAACCACTAGTCCTGTCATGGACATATCCTTATATCCCTAATATCGTCTTTGAAAAAAAGAAGTCGAGCGGCTGAGTAACAAAAAGTTCTCTAGGAAAACTTATGTTGAGATGCTTCCATTAGAAGGCTCATATACTCCACATTGGAAGTAGGCATAGAAAAAAGAGGTTGAACTAGTCACGTTTCAATTTTATATAGCGAAAAAGTCGGCTCCATGCAGTTCTGTATCGAGCAAAAACATGATGAGTAAATTCGTTTTTTTGATGATCGTTATCACGTTATGAAGGGTAGGCGTAAGACAAAGGTTGGATACGCATAACTGTGGTACAAGCAACTTCCCATGTTATCGTTAAATAAACACAATTTTCTGAAAATGAAAACTGTCTTCTTTCTGCATAGCTGAAATTATCGATACAACAATGAAAATACTATTTTTTTTCTAAGCTGGCAAAGGTAGAACTCAAAACGTAGTAACGTAGTTTTTATTTAGCGATTTTGTAACAAAAAAAAATAAGAAAAAATCCCTTTACACAAAGTCAAAAATCTTTACCAACACAAAGGGAAGTCTTAGGTATGCACCATAGTATACAATAAAAAGAAGAAACAATATGTAATTGTATCTCAAACATTTTATTTTGCGATCTATTTTTTATCCTTTGTATCCAACGTATCACGTACATCAAATATAAAAACAATCGTAATGGCGGAGGTGCTTTTTGAGAATTTTGTTTATTTTTTACGTCAAAGTAAACTACCATAGCGAAACTTTATCAGCAAAATGCTTGGCTGCGAAACGTTTTCAAAAGAAACTTGCAAGCCGGGTTAAGGGTAGCATCCCCTATCTAATGCCGAGAGGAAGTTTGTCTTTTTCTGTATTTTTTGCACGTTCTAGCCAGGAACGAAATGTATCTGGTAAACGTTACGGTATTGTATCGTATGAGTTATTAATATGAGGGCATTAAGGTGGCTTAATGCTTTCTGGAATACGCAAAAATGAATATATTACGCCTACATAATTTTATAACCGAAATAATCACCATAACAATATGCATTACATTTGTATTTTAAATACATTAATTATTTTCTGTTTCAAAAAACAATATTTACCTTCTATTAAATGAAAGTTCATTTTTAAATACCCAAGAATAGTATTTTTGATAGTTTATAGTCTCTTAATAAAAAATATTGTGAAGAGTAAGTAGTCTTTTTTGTATATCAAACTATTAAAGTTCTAAGTTCTATGGTGGGTTAGAATCAAAGGTTTTCGAGTATCTTTTATCGCTGTAGTCATTGATTATTTGCACTTTTTCCATTGTTGCCAAAAGCGTGATTGCTTCAGAGTTGAGAAATCCACAGTGAAGCCAGATCACATTTACACCGTACAAATGATATAAACCATACATGTGTATGCGCAAACATACATACAAACATGCATAAAATTCATAAACATATAACTGAGGAGTCATTTCATGCTGATATGGGTCATCTTTGCAGTTTTTCTAATTTAAGTGACAATGCAAACATACTTTCATAATCTTGATTTTTTCAGTTTACTTAAATAAAAAATATCAAATTTGGAAACAAAATAATTATGCCAACATATCCACGGTGGGAAGGAAAAAGCACGTAACCCACAAATGTTAAACTTTACAGGAGACACAAAAAATGTTATTTGATAATTTTGCGATAAAAGCAAATTATGATTAACTGACTTTTAGTTGACTTTATCTTATATTAATTTCATATATTTATAATAAAAACCCTTTTTTCTGAACGGAATTTCCACAGGCCTTTCTTTTTTTTAAACTTAAATCCTAAAATCAGATACTTATTCAGCATTTTCAGCTAACATCTTTTTGATAGAACGTGTATCAATTTGTATTATCCAAAAAAAGCTGTAGGTTACGTTATTTTTGTTGACGTGTAATATTTTTTTATTTCATTATGATCAGAATTTTGTTGCAACCTTATTACGATTAAAATTCAATCCGTCTGAATTGATAAATATTATATTTATCAATGTTAGCGTAAGTGACATAAATGATTTTGTCTAATTTCACCGTAAGTAACATGAACCTTCACGCTGATAAAAACAAGTAATTCTTTATCACTGTATCAAAGTTAATATTATTTATTTTTTTATTCTTAGTTGTAATAAATTAGTTTTTAATTCATGTGCTTATTACCTATTGTTTCCTGAACCTTAATCAACGGCATTGCATGAAACCGCTGACCTTAAGGCAGTATAAAAATCAAATGTACTTAGAACGGAAGCGTTCAATTTTTTCAACCAAATTTTAAACTTAGTTCATGTTAAATTAGGCAAATTTGTAAATTTTCCCCGATTATAAAAACTCGTTTAACAAAATGACGATACGCACGGCCACATAAAATTTAAATGCCTCAAAAATACGAGCCAATTAACGTAACGTGAATAGTATAATAATATATAACTGTATGGTGAATATATTCGAAATTACTACGTGTACACAATACGGGAGTGAATGGAGGAGGGAAAATTTCCGTGGCATGTTTAGACAGCGTGCCTTTGAATATTTCATACAGTCTGCGCGCAACATTCTGGAGTATTTTAGACACTGCATACTGGATACACTTCCCTTATGGCGTAGCTCCAAATCGGCTATCGTCAGTTGCAAATACGTGATCGGCAATATTCTGTTACATGCTCGCCCAGCCTAGAAATATATCATGAAATTCGCAGATATTTTTCAGCGTAAAAACCAAGCAATTGCAATATTTTTTTAGTTAAAAAACATTTATGATACGATACACCCCAGCAATACTCAATTTGCTGCCCATTCAGATTTTTTAAAGTTTCAAAATAATTGAGAAGCAAACATTCAAAAAGTGATTAGTCACAAATTTAAAAAAATGCGTTTAAAATCAGTTGTAATTAGGGTTGCCAGGTGTCCCGGAATTGAAATCGCTGTCCCGTATCCCGGATGAGTACTAAATTTTCCCGGAAATTTGAGGAAATCCTGAAAATTGATAGGATTTTGGAAGAGTGTAATTGGAAGAGCTAAAAAAAACTCGGAGATAATCTGGGGAAAAAGTAGGGCAAGGGATTGAAAATTAATCAATCTCGGATTACAAAAAGGCTTCGGATTGGATATTTTAATTCCTGGGTTTTTGTATACGAAAATCAGCAAATCGGATAAATGTCCCGGATTCACTTGTAAGAAATCTGGCAACCCTAGTTGTGATAGTTTGTAATAAAATTTATGAAAGGACATCACAATAAATATTCAAAAAAGATTTTTTCCTATAAAAATTCAATCATAAAGTTGACACATTCAAGCGAATCGTGATTTTTACAACACTAAAATCATCGTTTCTTAACCTTTATATTTATGAACACCTCAAAACGTTTGATATTAGTCTAAGTATTTTGATATAAAGCAAAAAAACTTTTTTTAACACAATCGACTTTCGATTTTAAAAGAGTCTTATTTAAAGTCTAACCTAGGTTTGGGGAACCTGCGGCCTTTCGGCTACTTTAGTGCGGCCTTCTGGAAAATTCTGTAAATCTGTAAATTTACGTAAATTCGTAAATTCCCGATATATTCTGACCGTCAATTCCTGTTTCCGACTAAAGATTCCCTAGTCAATGTTTACTGCGGCCTTATGCCGAATCAGAAAAATAAAAGCGGCCTTTAGAAAATAAAAGGTTCCCCACCCCCTGGTCTAACCTCACGACACACTATGACCCTATACTAATTTTATACTCTAGTACAAAATAATTGTAACTCAACGAACAACTATCTTAAAGACCGTTTGTTTTCAAAACCGTAAAATACAATAATATATCGACTGTGGAAAGGAAAAAGGACGTAACCCACACGCTCCCATTTTACAGAAGGCGTAAAAAACGTGTTTTGACGATTTTGGATCATATGCAAATAATGAATTATACACAACGTTGAAGTGCACGGAGACTTCTACACTGGTGTTTAATTGACATAACCTAATTGTAATCAAAGAAATTATTCAGGAAAAACCTTTATTTCAGACCTTTTTCTTGGTTTTATTTTTTTACAAGATCATCTTTTTCAAACTGAAAAGCTAAATTTAGATATTAATTCGGCATTTGCAGCTTGCATCTTTTTGATAGAACGTGCATCAAGTTTGATACATTGTGATAATAAAAAAAAACCTGTTTTGGAAAAACTGTGGGCTACGTCCTTTTTCCTTTCCACAGTCGATATGTTGATTGGGATTTTTTTTCATAAATTGCATTAGTGAGTTTGGTTCTTCAGCTGATTTGATTGGACGTGTATTTGACTCTAGAGTTATGAATAATTCAATTACTTACTTTGTCTAAGTTTAAAACACATTCAAAGTACTTTTGTTAAAAAATAGATCATTTTAATAGTACAGTGTCCTATCTTAATAAAATAACCGCAAAAACGAGATAAAATAAACGTTATTGATCTGATATAGGATTTTTCCAACGTTATCTTTGTATCCATTGTGTTGTCTCATATGTCAATTAAAACATTCATAATGATAAACTTGACCATTAATGAACAATATTATATCGAATTTTTACAATGTGATAATTTTTATACACGATAAAATGTGTGTCTTTTAATCAATGTCAAACAGCCCTACCAAATAAAAGCATCTTATATATATTAATATAAGGCAAATGTCATTTTTTTATGTTCGGTTTTTTAGGTAAACCACCGTTATCGGGGAATGCAGAAAATAAGTAAAGGAATGACATATGTTTGTATTTTTAATTACTCTAACCAAAAATGTACGCAAAATGTTTTATTTTGTAAAAAAAACGATACAAACCGCATTCGTGACAAATGGTACAGATTCAAATAAAATTTTAACTAGATATTCAAATATAAATATTTACCATCTATTTTTTTTTTAAACCATGTCCGCTCTCAATGTGTTGCATATGGACTCCTAATGGAGTTTATCTCAACATAAGTGTTTCTACGAGAACTGCTTGTTACTCAGTTGCTCAACCTCTCTTTTTCCAAAGAGAGTAGGTATAGAAGGATAGGGCTAGGACAGGATTAGTGGTAAGCTAATCGCTCTCGATACGCCCCGTTCATAGGATAGGATGGGTGAGAGGGGGGAATTCAAGACATCACATACATCCATGCCTTTGAACAGAAATTTATAAATCGATTGAAAAATCAATTTATAAAACTATCCGTACCGAGATTTGAACCCGGGCCCTCTGTAGCCGAAGTCAACAACGTTGACCACTCGACCACACAGGCGGCTATATTTCCATATTTTTATCATAATTTTTTCGACCACATCAAAGGTAAAGAAATATTTTTGATAGAAGTTATGTTAAAAAAAAACCTTTAAAAGTTATACTAGAATCTTATAACTAATTTGATTAAATGAAATTATTGCAAGTAGGTTTGAGCAAATATTATCGAATAAACAAGAATTTTTCAAGACCCTCATTTTCTATTATAAGAAAATTTTCTCTGAGAAAAAACAGGTATTTTATATCTACTTCAATAGTTATAAAGTATCTTCCGTCCGGGAATTAACTTAGCACCTCTGTTTGAAACAACGTAAGCTCAGTAAAGTTGCATTTCAAAGCTATATAAACTAAAAATACATACTTTGTATACACACATCTGCCTGCCTTCAACTTGTTAAAAGTTTAATAATTCTCGTGTCATAAAAAATTGTAGCTCATTAGGAAATAAATCTATAAATAAAATCCATTTTCACTTTTTCTTATTTTATTCGTTACAATCAAATGTCTTATTCTATCTTGTAATGAGGTAAAACACATTTTTCAATTTGATTGTCATAAAACGTAACTTAATATAACATACAATGGATGCTTACTACAGTACGACGGTACAAAAATAAACAATGGATCAAGATAAAAAAAAACATTAATAGATAAATTGAATATCAGGTCATGTCACTCAATGCTGACCTTGAAAGTTTTTTGGTTGAAGGTTTACTTGGACCAAACAAAAATAAGGTTTTCTAAATATGAGAGATAAAGAAGTTTATAGCGCACATTAAATTTTCTTAAAATAAATATACGCGTAATAAATATTTATTAAATCAGGCAATTGTTTTTGCAATTGCGACTTTTAATTATTTATGTAATTGGCATGTGGAAGAACTGTGATGTGGTTTGAAGGAGAAAGTAATGTAAGGAAAGGGCGGATAGATATAAGGTAATTGAGGTATTACAAATATCCATGAATCAATCAAAAATGAAACTGCCTGCACTTAGACCCGAATTTGTGATCCCCGTTTTGGATGCCAACGACGTTAAACATTCGTCTAAGAGTCAAAAAAACGCAATAAACTTACTAACAGCTTTTGATTTTTCCAGTTGTTAAGAACTAGAAAGTTTTGCGTCGAAATAAATTTAAATATTTTATGGTACTACAAATAAATTATATATAATTTTCAATATTTTATTATATTCTCGTGAAAAATGTCATTTGTATAATGATTTTGTTTTATAATGAAAAGCTGTATATCATAAAAGTTTATTTTAAATATAACAACAATGGCAAAATATTATTGAGCAAGTTAATTGCTACAGTAAAATTGAACATACGAAATGAAATAAAAAGCCTGCTATAGGCTTCTTAGTGTTTTTATTATACGTTCTTATAACCTCAAATTGTGACGAAGTCATTTATGAAAAATTTACCCAAATTAACTTTGAGCAGTAAAATTTTATGTGGGCCAAATATTGAATTTTAATGTTATATATTAAAGAAAACTAAAGCCTTGAAAACAAATGGCGTCCATTAGACCGCAAGCAAGTCTGACAACTTAAGAAACACGCACAATATCACGACTAATACGAATAAAATTCTTCGAAAGGTTTCAGGTAAGGTTAAAGATATTTTTTTTACGATGTGATGAAAGTTTTGTCTTCACATTTTCCTAAATTTTTCCCAAGGAAATGTTTACCTTTTAGCATAAGATACAAGTATTAAATTCATAAAATTCAAGAGCAGGTGTTCGGATTTATTATGACGGTAATAATTTATTATTTAATTCTTCTTTAAAATGTTTCATTGTTATTTCTTAGAGACCATATCCCAATGCAAAAATGAGATCAACCACATCATAATCAACAAAAATATTCTAGATTTTTTTTACTTTAAAATAATCAACGGAAATTAATTTATATTATAAGAAGGGTATTGTCAATAACTAGTGTCACTTTGGTAATAGAAACAAAATTAATACACGAGCGAAAATAATGGAAATTTAAATCCTAATTCCAGAATTAAAAGAAAACAGAATAGTTTTCCAGCTATTTTGGTTATGTCTTAAATTAAAATGTCTTAATACCCATACTGACAGCATTTTTATGTTTGGTTAAATTACTATGTCAATTCAATTTACTTAACTTAATTCACATACATTTAATTAAATTTGATTAAAAAGAAATATATATATAACGCATTACTACAAAGCAAGCCAGAATGAAGATAACGAAGAACTTATAATTACTTTGAATTGTACTTAGATGTCGTTTGAATATTCATGAACTTTGTACTAGTAATATTTATATTTTTTCAAACATACTTCGTTCAGTTTTTAAGTTTTACATCAACTTTCGAATTGAGCTAAGATAAAATAAGAAGTTTTCATACCTATTTCAATTAATCACAGAGAAATATTTCGAATACGATTTCATATAAAAAAAAAATACCATATTGTTAAAAAAATCACTGTTGTCAAGTGCTTTACTTTTAAAGACATTGAGAACAAAAATATATGTATTATTTTCAAATTGATCATGAAATTTGGATTTTTGTCTCATGTTTTTATTTTAATATGTATATTATCTGTTTTATCCTAAAATTATGTTCATTTTTATCTTTCAAAGCAAGTTATCAATAATTGAATAGATAATGATTTTATAATACACCAAATAAATAAATAGGTCAACGAGATAATTGTTAACGTTTAGCGTTCCCAAATAATGTCTTTTTTAGGTCCCTAAGGCGGCCGTAAGTACTACAAGGGTACTGGCAATCCTAATCCGTAATAGGTTACTTTACACTCATAGAGAGCAAAAGGTTCGGTGCGCGGTCTCCCAAGCAAAAATGATTTCCATCAAATATGTATAGTGGCAACCCATACATTGTATGGTTAAGTTTTCAATTACTAGAGCGGGTTTGCAGGCCTTTTTGTACATTTTATTGTTAATTATCTCAAATTGTATTTATAATGCGAAATCTTGTCATTGTCAGGGCTGAAAAGTCACTTAAATTATCAATGTTATTTTTGACAACATGTAATTATAAAATATTATAAAAAAATAAATATAATTCTTAAAACTACTCACCATTCAAATCTGTGGGCATTCTCATGGGCTAATCCTTTTCCCTAGCAATCGCTTTTAGCTCAATGATACATTTATTTTTTATATAAACACGAAATATTCATTTACTAAGCGTCAGTTCAAGTTCATCCGTGCACTTGAACGCCTGAAGATGCCGAAAGGTGAAACCCGGGTCGTTGGTGACAAAATTTGTGTGAATGTACATAATTTTAGCGATTCAAATTTAACTATGAAATTTCTTTCACCAAGCACATTCAGTCGAAATCTTCCGAAGAAATTCCAAGGAAATAAATATACACAATATTGCTTAATTAAGTAAGTGAAAAAGGTTATAATAAAATGAGATATTGCAAGGCTTACGAAACTAATTAAATTAATTTTAAATCCTTAAGTATAAATTAAAAAGATTTTTTAACAAATTGTAGAGTATTTATCAAACAATTTACGATTAACCACGACGCGTGGAGTAACAAAGCTATGAAATTTGATATTATATTACTTTTTAAAAGTTATTGCCGAATAAATCAGAAATAGTTAATAAAAGTTAAAAATCGAGGAAATATAACATTATTTCCATCAACCAATGAAACATAGTTTTCAAAAGGAGACTCCATGTGAATGTTTTTACCGTACTTTGTATGATAACATCTAACTCTTTAGCAAAAATCTTCGCCGGGAACTTTCACAATACATATCTGACACTAATAGAAACTTTTATTGCGGTTAACCAAACGCGTATACCCAAGACTGAGGTATAAAAGATTATAGTGCAAACTCCGACATGAAAATCTGACACTCACACATTCCTGAGCAAGGTGAAATGTGGAAAGTTCCACCGGCTGTACTCCCACAACGAAAGCTCCCGTGGAACTTTAAGATGGAAACTAACGCTCCAACTGCAAACAGATGAAACCTCTGAGCTTTGTTGACGTCGTGAAAATAAATTGAGACCGCCTTGAAAGTCTATACCGTGTTTGATTACGTTCTAGAGATGACTCAATACTCAAGTTTGACGTTTCAGTAAAAGTTTTGATTCAAAAATTCTTCACTGTCATGTTTCAGTGATATTTCAGAGTTCAAATATAATATTAGATTCAGAACTTTTATTGATTCTTCGGTCTTAAAATTAGAAAGTACTGAATTAATATAAATTATATTTTATTCTTTATTATCAATTCATCTACATACTAATATTTAATGCCAATAAAGCAGATAATTTTCATATTAATTATCTGACCTACTAAGCCCCAGTAGCATCAAATTTTAATATTAACATACTGCTGATTATCAGATTTCTTCGCAAAGATGGCATTCATCCACATTAGCACAACCATGAGCTTAATAAAATCTATGGTAAGTCAGACTTTATAAAACTTTTTTTAAACTCAACGCCTACGTTGTCTCGGACATACCACGCATGGATGAAAGCCTCTAAAACACCTCACATTTACTACTCCCAGGGGAAGACAAAGCGTTAGAATACTATGACGTTACTGGGTATATAGAGTGCAGCAAGACTACATACTTATATGACTATTACGAAGACAGCGATCTGAGAAGGAAGGCAAAAATCCAAGAGAAGCGGAGAAGACTAATTAAATTATTCAAAACTCATTCAGATTCATTATGAATCTATTTACATATATTACATTCGAAATTTCTTTAGTTTCACTTAGGTACCGATTGCTGAATGGAAAACAATTGGCAAGCCTGAATCACATCGCGAACAATGATTGAAAAAAATGTTTATTTTTATAAGTAAAAACCCGCAATACGTATTCAAGGTGATACTTCTTGTTTTCGTTTAATTAATTCTTAGCTGGACTATATACTGGAATGTAATTTAAAGAATTACGTACTTTGTAACTAGCAATGAAACATAAAATAGTTTAAGCTGAGAAAAGTTTAAGTTGGTACACGTTTGAAAGAATCAGCATTTGTTTTTGAGAAAAGCTTTTTGAAAAATAGTTTTCTAATATTCTTCATTCATTCAAACTTTTAATCGCATTACTGAAAAAAGTGTCAGAAAACTTGACGTGTAACAGCAATATCTGATTCTAACAAGCAATCAAGTGACGCAAAAAAGCAAATCATAAAAATGGCACACAATAGAGCAGCTCGTTTGTCCTCGCTTTTGTGGCTGAGGCAATTAATCGAGGCAAAATAAAGGCGGCCCTGCCGATGAGCTAATCAGGGCCGCATCTCAGCGGCGGATAAAACAAAAGCTCCCCACCCTTTATCTAAATTACCATCGCTGATCGCGTCATTACTGCTAACGGATGATTTAAAAGCTGCCCGCTGCGGGAAGCTCGTGCTGAAAGCTCAGAGTTATAGCCAATCTGGGACTACGACAACGACAGTGGCGTGTTATTATGCTGAAAGCCTTATTTTTCTGCAACCACTCAGCATGGATTTGTTTCAAATAGATTGTCAACTTTAAATAAGGATTAAAATCTGTTTATTGAACAATATTTTCGTGGCAATGTTCAAATCGAAGATATTTATCTTTTATTAATCAGTTTTCTTTTGTATTCAATAAAGTTTTTAATGTAAAGTCATTTAAAAATAAACCTTATTCTTAAAAATTAAAACAGTTTACTAAGTTTCGTAGTTTTGAAAATCTGAATATAGTTTCTAAATTTTTAAATATATTTATTTATTTTTGATGGTTTTATCCAACACCTAATAGAGTTTATTGTTGTTCGATATAATAATCACAACTTTTGAGTATTTCTGAAACTTTTTAAGTGGGATTTAAAATGATTATGTAGGCTCTTTAATGATGTGGAATGATCTAAATATATAATAATGCTAAGAAAGAAAATTTGAAATGGTCTTGATGATTAACCTTCCAGCTAATACTCTCGTTTTTAAAGAATAATTCCGTTTCAATTCTTGAAAAGTTTTTGAAAATAACGACGGATAAGAGATATTTTTTTAATATGAAAATTATTAGGGTATAATTGGATTTGTAAAAAAAAAGAGATTTATAAAATTTATTGTATTTAAATATTGATTGTTTTACACATGTTACGTTTATATATAATATATATATTTTTAAATAATCTTTTTTATTTTTTTTCTCTTTTATGATATTTCATAATATAATTCAGATAATTTTAATAAAATTTGTTTAATAATAAGTATTTCACAGCACAGTGTCACTGCGTTTTCAGTGCAACGGGAAAAATGTGAGTGTCATGGGATTTTTAGCTAATATATTGAAATGCTATCCGTTGCATGCCTCAATGACTATACTCCATAGTCGACCCTAACAAATTCGTATACGTACAGAAGCTTTATAGTTATATAACACAATTATCAGTTAAACTTTACAATCAATTCAGCAGTTATTTTGCTTAAATTTATAGTAAATCATGACATTTTTACTTATTGAATAGTTATTTTTGACAATTCGAAAATCATCTGATCAATTATAACTATGAATTTAATCAAATGTATAATTTTTAAATTGACAAGATAATAAAAAAATATATCAATATCCTTTAACAGTAATAAATAAAGTAAAAAACACTTAAACAAGACGAGGAATTTACTTTAGTAATGAGATGTTATCTAAGAAGTACCTTATTAATATTGCAAAGGGTATCGAAACCAATAAACATTGTCCTCTTAGCGGGTCACGAAAAGAAAAAAATAAGGTACGGAATTAGAACTAAGGTTTATGTATGAAATAGTTTTTTTTTATATAAAGTTATTCTGAAGATACAAACTTCTCAAAGAAACGTGACATGTATAATATTTAGTTTCACAACCAGTGTAAAAACAAAGTTATTATATGCAAAACACGTTTAAAATTTACTACATAAGTCTATCAGTTTTCAGTATTTCATAATTTTTTTAAACAT
This sequence comes from Himalopsyche tibetana, assembly GCA_030503985.1. Classification (NCBI taxonomy): domain Eukaryota; kingdom Metazoa; phylum Arthropoda; class Insecta; order Trichoptera; family Rhyacophilidae; genus Himalopsyche; species Himalopsyche tibetana. The sequence continues at coordinate 13,794,691 of JAPJYX010000015.1, read as the reverse complement.
AAATACTGTAAATAAAAAAATTGGAAAGATACCAATAAAAACAATTCGCCAAAGTGTTAATATGCAGCAAATTTATAGCATCTTAAATTAAATAAATATGAATATACGTAGGTATTGATCAGTTTTACAACATTAACTTTTGTAAATGTATTATTGTTTTGTAGTTTCTTACATCTAAGAAAGAAAATAATAAAATCTTTACACTATCACTGTGAGTCACCTAAATTTTGATTTGCCCTTTTATAGATTTTTGTAAGATGCTTAGTATACAAACTATCATAGATTTTCATTTCTTATTTGGAGCATATCAACTACTGAATGAAGGTTTTTAACGAAATTTGTTTTTAAAGTAGTGCTATATTTTCAGATAAAATTGGTAGGAAATATTAAATTGCTTTTTTTTCTTCTATATTGAAATTAATACTTTTTTGACACGTGAGGTTTGATCAAAAATTGTTGAAATACATTATTTTAAATCGATATTAAATTTAAATTTTCAAAGTTTAAAACTTTACTTCTTACGATTTTTTTTTTGCGTAATTTTGTGGAGCTGTAGAAGAAATGCCATAGAAATTAATCTCCAGTATTTTATTTTTAAGTATTCCTTCATATATTGAGCAGTATTTTTTAATAAATATTTTATAATATATTGCTTTTCTATTTTACCTCTCGCGTTTTGTTTTATTGCTTACTTTAGCTACTAAAAAAATATACTACACAGACGTTATAACTTCAATGCCGCGCACAAAACACTCTTTCTGAAATAAATTCCTTAGAAACCCGTAATACGGAGCACTGCCAATGTTTTATTTTTTGCGCATGCTTCTTCTGGAAGAGAATATAGCTTAATTTACACACATATAGCAAAAAAAAAATACACAAAAAGCTACAACATACTGCTTGTTGTTTCATCAAAACATACGACATGCTCCGAAACATTGCTTTACGTCCAAAGACAGAGTTTTTCAAACATCTTGAAAAAATACCAACGTTTATATCTCTGAAACACGCCAATATAAAATCATTTCTTGTGTTCGTTCGTATCTCAAGGTTAACATTATTATTTATTTTTGTCAAAAGCAAGGACAATAAATGAGTGCTGTATTATACAGAAGAAATCGTGTTTGTCGTTGTTAATTCATCAAAGTTTATTCTATTCTTTTACTTTGTGGCTTTATTTATTCATACATAAATCAATTTTTTTATCTAATTTTATCCGTATTAGCGCCAGATTTATTTCATTATTTTATCATAACTGACTGATTATTCTAAGAATCAATCTTAGAATAATCAATACATTAACTATAATAATATACACTATGTCAGCTTTTGGTGAAAGTGTTATAAACATAAGTTAAAATAAAACGACTAATTTATTTTTTTTGCAAAGCACAATATTATGAATCTCTTATTTGTTATTATTTAAAACATTCTGGCAATTGTATACAAATAAAATCATTGAGGTTTTTGAGCTGTTTATAACAAGCTGCAAAGTTTTTGCATAAGGAATAGTAATTTTCTCTTCGTGCAACAAACTCGGCGTGTCCAACAAAGCTACCTGATAACACTGATCTCTCGTCTCGCCTTTCAGTTTCAGCAGTTCAAACCAGTTTTCCCGTTAATAGTTTGTGAATTACATTTAAGTTAGCATAGAAAAATATGATAAACAGAGAACATGTTATTTTTAAGATGCTCTGCGCCGTCCTAGAAATGGGTAGCACACAATGTCACGGATACACATTAGAAATGTAGTGGTATGAAAGTTAAATATTAATGTAATATTAAAATATTGAAAATAAAACTCATTTAAATAGTAAATTGAGATGACACAACATTTTCATACTTCAATACATTTTGTTTTTTAACGCTTAGCTATGAATTGTGTCACTTAAAATAATAAAGATGTAACTTCAGTATTTGAAGTTTAGTGATAAACTAGGTTTTTTCAAAACAGCATCAAATTTAATCTATTTGTATTGCAAAATATTGTTTTATTATCATAAGGAACATCATCATGCTTAACATACATATAAATGGATTATAAAATGTATATATATTACGAATCGTCACAGTGTTTAGATAGCAATACCACCAAAATTTCACATTTGATGATTGCTTGTAAATAATTTATAGAAACTTTTTTCAAAAGGCACGAAACGCTTGTGTTTTTATGTTTGAATGATAGAAAATAAATTTGATACACTATTTAAAGAGCTTAAAGCAAAATAAACCGGAATTCAAGATATAATATATACATTTTATTTATTAGCTGTTTAACAGGTCACTTTTGTAAAAAAAATCTCACAAATGGTTATTGATGCTAATGCTAAAAAACAATTAATTTTTAAATGTTTTTTCAAAGCGATTTAAACAGTTATAAAGGCTAACAATTGTCTTTATTATGACTTTATCTTTTTGCATTAAAATTGCATTTGTAGAAAAAATAGCAAACGAAATTGTGAAAATTGAAACCACTGATCTGCACGAGGGCTTCCGGAAAAATTCCGAGGAAAAACTTTGGCTTAACTGCGAGCGATTTTGGCTTTGCTTTAGATTTTTAATAATGCAATTTCGCTTTTTGGGGCGACTCAACCAACTGCGGGGATTTATATAAAAATCTGTATCATTTTTGCTGAAAAAACGCACGCGTGGATATAGTTTGCAATTCATGAAGATTCATTGGGATTTTTAAATGAAGAGAGCAATTTATGATGAAAACTGTAATCGAAAATCTGTTTTTCACTAACATTTTTGAAGTTCTGAGCATAAAATGACAGCTTTAAAAATGCATTCTATGATCTCCCTCTGTCATTATGATAAATATGTCAATTCAATATATTTAAACTATTTAAAAAAAATACAACAAGATAATGTAATGCTGAATTTGGTTTTTGTTAATATTTTATCGATAATATTTTAGGATATGGTAAATTTACTTAACTTAATTTAAAGTTTAAGATTTCGGCCGAAGGTACTTAGTGAAATCTCAATATTAAATTTGAATTGTTTAAATTATGTACATTCACACAGATTTTGTCACTAACGACCCGGGTTTCGGCATCTTCAGGCGTTCAAGTGCACGGATGAACTTGATCTGACGCTAAGTAAATGAATGTTTCAACGAATTTAAAGCCAAAAAGGATAGGCCCATGAGAATTCCCACAGATTGGAGTAGTAAGTAGTTTTAAGAATTATATTTATTTGTTTGTCGGCAAAGGTTTTATGATTATATTTATATAGGGTATAGAAGTGTAAAAGTAGAAAAAAAAGTTAATTATATTAAGTTGTAAAAGTAGATTATATTATATCTCTACTATTTTATATTTTTTATAATTTTAAAAGATTCGCACACAATCTGTGTGAATTTTCATAATTTGAACGATTCAAATTTAATTTAAAGTTATTGTCAAATTATATTTAGGATGGTATCAAGTAACTTATTCGATGAAATATTTTGCTTAGTTTTTCGTTGAAAAATACTTTATATATTATATATATATCGAAATATTTTTTATATGGATATTTAAATTGATGTGTAGCTTAAATAATATACTTCTCAAACGAACCAAACAGACATTACTTTGAATTTCTTTACAAGTTTATATACAAAACAAAATAACACATTTTGTATGTTTATTTTTTTATTTTTCTTAGTTTGCTAAAATGCACAGCCAAGTCCAAACATAAGGGGTCGATCAAACTGTTCAAACGACTAGTGCTGTATCTACAAACTAACCCTGCAATACGCATATATCTTCTGTACCAGACCTAAATATAGTTATAAAAGGACAGTCAACTCAATACGATCCTCAACATTGTCGTACAGCAAGTATTATGGACTTTCGATGGATTTGGCGGTAACTTTGTGGAAGTTTATTTTAATATAAAATATAAATATAACTTTTTTTTTAATTCCCTAGGGCACTCAACGTTGTAACCACCACTACCCGCTACGATTTCACATTCTTCTTATAGGGTGTATTGCGTAGCGTAACAATGTTAGTCGTGTTCAAAATTTTGCCAGAAATGTCCCAAAAAGAAATTCCTCAAGACTTGGTTGCATGTACTACAGTGCGCAGAAATTAAAAGTTAATAAATAATTAAGTGCAGTTGAAAAAAATAATATTTTATCCATTTAACTCAACTCTTTTTCCAAAAGACGCGGAGAATTCTTTAAATGCCATATAATTTGCCTTAGATGTAACCAATTCGGCATGACCGACGAGGCCGACAGATCCGACAGATAGTCGTATCGTCTTGAGCAATTTTTACTGTTCGTTATTTAGGTCTGGACATTCCCAGAGGATGTGATCAGCATCCTGAATAATATATCCGCATTTACATGTAGGACCATTTATTAACCTGCCAAGCTGGAAGAGCTTGGCAGCGAAGTAACCGTGGTCAGTTATGAATTGGCTGGTCCAGAAATTAGGATTCAGAACTTTGGTTATCTCCATTAGCCATTTAACATTTGGAAAGAGTTTAAAAGTATGCCTCCCCTTAGAAGATTTTCCCCATCGAGCCTGCCAAACTTTCATTGCAGCTTCTATCGCCACACTGCGCGCTGCAATTCTATGAGCTTTAGAATTGTAAGGGTCTGGTCGACGAGGAGGCAGTAACAGCTACTGCCTCCTTCATAAATATAACTTAGATTATTTCACTTATTGTGCTGCAAACTGTGACTCGTATTTCGTACTTAACCAAGCATTTGTGAAAGTAAGATTGTCTGAGGACGCCTCTACTTTCGCCTCTTTAGGCGAAACACGTGTCACAGTTTGAAGCACAATACGTAGAATAATCTTAGTTATTTTTATATTTTGTATTAAGTATTATGGATATAGATTACTTTAATAAATCCAAAGTATTTAGTGTTACGTGCTTCAATTCATAAAAAAGTGTTTAAATCAGAAGACTTCATCTTTTTGGATTATGATTTTTTTTGCCCACTTTTAATACATTGTGCCTTCGAACAGAAATCAATAAATCAATTTTAAAATTCTGATCACCCTGAAATTCTGATCCGTGAAGTCCAGCATGGAAGCTTATGACGTTGACCACTTTGCCGTAGACCCGACAATATTGTCAAGTTTTAAACTAAGAAAAACATATTAACTCTCGCGGCTCGGAGACTAGAAAAATACTTCTCTGCCGATGGGGATCGTTTAGGGACCCCAGTGGTTTCCTCATTATTGGCCTTATTCTTATGAATTTCAAAAAAAAAATAGCTTTAAAATATCTCTGCATCATTCCTCGTACATTTTTTTATAAAAATCCGTGGTTTCTTAATAAATAATCATATTTTAAGTTGCGCGTAAAAAAGACGTCATCCCAGCACACATATGAAATTATAACTGACGATAGCCCAGCTATCTTACGAACGATCGCTTATCGCGGGCGCTTATCGCCTCATCGCGTTAAAGGTCCTTAAAACTATTATATAAGAATATCTTAATTATAAACATTGTATCACCCATATTAAAATAGATATTTAAGAAAATATGGGTATTGGGGTCGCATTTCTTGAGCTAAGAACCGGAAAAGTTAACAATCCTATCAATTATTATTCATTATGGAAATGTCACATACCGACCATAATTAAAAATAAATTTATTTTGATGGGTTAAATACATTAAAATTATAATAACCGACATTAACCACACCGTCGTGAATAGTAATAAATAACTAGAACCTAAATTTGTTCAATGTACAAACATGTGAAATAGAATCTGAAAAATTATTCTGGTAAGTTTTTGTTAAACGAGCTACATTTTTTTATGTACAAAACATAATGATACTTTTTGTTTTATATTGTGACGATTTGCAACTCTGAGTTATTTGGTGAATTTTATTCTAGGGCAATATATAACATTAAATCAAGATAAATATAATGGGTTGTGTTGTTAGATGTACAAAAAACTAGGCGACATACAGCTGGGCAGACCACATCAAGAGATATCCAGAGAGGCTGGACAAGAACGACAAAAGAGATAAAGTTCTCAGACGTAGACGCTTCTAGAAGGATTGTGAAATCGTTGATGGATTAAATGTACCGGAGTTTCGACCAAACAAACAAACATCGTTAGCTACGATGTTTTATAGGTCTGTTAGAATCAGTGCTTAAAATATATATCTCAAATAATACTAAAGAAAAAACATTATGCAAATATAATGTCATTATTGATGTTAAATTCACAGATGCAAATTCTTTAGTTTGAAATCTCAGTTAATGTATTTTTTATAAGAAAAACCTGACCGTTTTCTTACAAGATCAGTTATAAAGTTAATGACCATTAATTTTTCATTCATTTCAATAGAAGAACTGCTCCATAATACCGCATTAAAAATTCACCATAAAAAAGAAAACAGCGTCCCTTAAGATCGTTAAGCATTCCCTTTGCAACACCTTGCATTTGGAGGGATAATATAAAAATGGTAATTCAAAAGGTTCTCTGAAGAGAGGTGAAATTCAGTGTTCATTTATTCATCGTTCACTTTGTTTATACTTCATAATGAATTCAAACTTGCTCCATAAGAATTCTGGCGTCGTTTTATTAGACTTTTTACGTAGGAAACTTTGTGTTTGTCAGGGACCGTCACCTGCCTATGACATGGGGAAAAACAGGTAAGAGAAATGTTTTTTAAACAACCTGCAAGCGATTATTTTTTGTTTTTCATAATTTTCCCGAAAGCTTTCTGTAACAACAGAATTTTGTAAATAAAACATTTTCCAATTTACCAACTTACGCTTTTGAAATTTCAAATGACAAAAAAACAAAGTTATTTGTTTACTGTTTATTATTTGTATAGTATATAAATGATATAAAAAATAGCATTATGAAATCATGTTCGCCATGCATATTGTATAAATTCAAAGAAACTACTTCGCTTATCAAATGAAATTGTTGAGTACTTTTTTTATGTTTCTTACATTTTCTAGCGTTCATAATTTTAAACAAATATATTTCTCATTAAACACAATTAGATATTTTTTTAGAGTACTAAACATTGTTATCAATAACTCGTTATACATAAGTTTATTGATAAATAAAAACGAACTTTCCTTTTTAAAAATCGGCAGCTCAGAAATATCAGTAAATAAATTATACTTAGAACTATGGAGTCTGAAGTCTCAGATTTTTAAATGTTTCGGGACACAACATAAAATTATCTTTGAAAATTTTTGCTTCTTGAGACCGTAATACTTAATTTTTAAATGAAATTGTATTTAAGCTAATATTTATATCCATGACCACTGTTAGTAACTCAAAAATCATGCAAACAATTGTATTAAAAAATATTATTCAAGGGATTCGTTACATTTTTCTGATGGAATAATTTCTTTAAAAAAAATGTAGCACATTAAGTCAGTAATTTTATGATTTTATTGCAAACTAGCATCTGTCAGTTAGTACAGTGGAAATATTTTATTTAAATAAATAAAGTTGTTTACCTTTTTTTATTACCTTCCATGAATGTATAAATGTATTAAAGCTTTCAAGGTATAGAAATTCTTTAACCACAGATGTATTGAATTAAAAAATCAACATAACACCAATTTTTTAATATATAAGTCTAAAGTCTTAGGTTGTTTTATTCACATGTCTCAGTAACTGAGACTGTCAAAAAACGTTGATTTTCCGTGATTTCATTCACGGGTTGAAACACAATCCCTATTTTTTAAACCATGTTTAATTAACACTTGAATTCTTATTTATAACACAAATATCAAGTGTGTTTATGTGTGAGTTTGATAATTTTTAGTTTAATAATTAATTTTATTCATTCGACTAAAAAATACACACATGCAAATAGAGTTTGTTTCAAATTGTTTTTCTTAAAAAAAAAAGATTTTTTTGTGAAAAAAGATGGGTGTAATTTGATGAGTTTATTGTGATTTAAAATCATTTTTATTTGTTCCGGTCTTTTTAAATTTTCAATATGAGTAACAATTATCGCAAATAAAGCGAAAAACGTTTCGCATTATTTGCATTTTTATTTGATTGTTCACAATGTATTTACCCGACAAAGCGAAATTAATTTATTTGTTTGGAAAACATGGCAACTGATATTTGTACATTATATCAGAGGCTGCATAGCCTTGACCAACGTAATTAGGCTTTTATATTTATTCTCGATTTAATTGTATTATAGGATAACGTGAAAAACAAATATGCTTTATAATTTTCTGTCATTTATTTCATATTTTGATTCAATCAATATGAAATGATTTATCAAAAAATCAAGGTAACTTTTTTTAACCATGGCTACTTCTAATGTAGATCACGTTGACTTCTAGTGGATTTTATCTTAATATAAGTTTTATTTATATGAACTCCTAGTTTCTTAGTTGCTAAACCTTATTTTTTCAAAGGTAGTCGAGAAAGAAGAATTGGGCTAGAACTAGACTAGTGGTTAGCTTATCAGCTTAGCCCATTTTTAGGATTGAATTGGTGGGAGAGAATTGAAGACATCGCATACATTCATGTCTTTGGACAGACATCAATTGAAAATCATTTTATAAAAACTGTCCGTACTGGTATTCGAACTCGTGACTTAACCCAACGCCAATGACGTTTACCACTCAACGACACAGACAGTTATTATTAGCAAACATCATATAAATTTAGTCTACAAACGTCGTTAGTATAAATAGTGTAACTGGGAATTTTAACTTTGTTTATTTTGTACTGGATTCTACACCTTTCAATGTTTTTTTAATAAATTCCAAATATATCTTCCCCTGAAAAATGTGTTGTTACACTTTCATACAAGTTAAGCTAATTAAAATAATTGTTAATGCAGAGATATTATTTATCATATTATATAACAGTAACTTTTTTAAATCGCAAATTTTTTTATCTTAAGTGCTCATTATATAGTGACCCATAAAGAGTTCATCCCTGAAATGAATTGTATCTTTGCGTTTTATTCAAAATCGAGGATAAAATTAAACATCGTTTGATGGGCGAGAAAATCTGCGAGGCAAATGTATTTACTGTTTTTTCGTGACGTGAAATTATACGAAGCGTTTATTTTTCGAATCATCAAAGCGTATTAAACGGGCGGATTTTTAAATTTTGCAACCATTGTGATCATCGCACAAATGAATTAATAATCACTTGAACGAAAAGCTTTTGTTTGTTTTAGGTTCAGCGGAACGGACCGCAGATTTGAAACTTTGTTTGTCGTAATCGGAGTGTTGGCCAAAGAGTACCGTAATTATACTAGGTGGATAAAAAGCGGAGAGTGCATTGTTGTGTTGCAATTAATGTACTTCCCCTCCAATTTGAATCATACTAAATGGCAGTATTGGTGTCACAAAGTGCAGTCTTACTGCAAAATTGTTCATTGTTCTCACCGTTGTTGAACAAAGGAATTATAAAATCACGATAAGCTGTAGAAGACTATTAACTACTAAGAAACTCTAATGCTATGCTCGTGCGATTCTGGAAAATTAACTTTGCACTGTTTTGTTGTGCGGGTCAAATTAAAATTAAATAATCTCCATCTTCAGTGGTTTCATGGCAGAGTGGTAACACTTTAGAACATTTTTTCGTACGGGTTTTCTCGTGGTACTTTCTGCTTTATAAGTTTTTTTTTTTAATTAAGCTTCACAAATAGAGTCAAATTAAAATCAGAATGGAAATACGTTTAATGAATAAAAATATGGTGGTTGGTTAAAGTGAAAATATTGATGTTTGATTCGTGGACAATTTTTTGTAAATTTTATTGTAGAAATATGACAATTTAATAATGCATATGACTTAGTAACTTTTTCAACATCAGATATATATTTTATTTGTCAATAAATATCAAAAAATTAGACGACAATAATACAAAAAAAAACGTGAAATTATTGAGAATTTAGCATTTGAGCACACCTTTGTATTCCAAGAAAGTGTTGCTCTTTTACTATTTATATTACTTATATTTAAAAATTAAAAATAAAACAATCTTATTTTCTTTTTAGTCACGGCACATTATACAATATATATCGATGTTATTGTGGCAAAAAACAATTTCTGCTTTAAGCTCAGTTGATAATGCTCGCGATGAGCGAAACCGGTCCTGATCTAATAAATTTTATGTGGAAAAAGTACTAAAAATGTTTTATTATTTTTATTATAATGCCATTCCACCAAGTATTGACAGTGAACACCTTAAAAGTGATGAAATGAGCACTTAAATTAAATTTGTTTCTATACGTTGATGCCCCATGAATTATGTGTTTTATTCTATAAGATGAGCAATCTTTTGACTGATTGACAGCAAAGTTAAAACATATATTTTAATAAACCAGATATTGTCATATTTTGAAGTATTTCAGTTCTTGTACAGAGTGAACCTAAAAAACTGCCCTTTATATTATATATCTCAATATTACAAGATAATAACTTCACTGTACCGACAAACGTTATAAGTAACAATTGATAGTGCTGGGTAAACAGTAAATGAAAAAAAATACCCATTAAGGTGAACCTTTTAATCTCTATGCTTTATGTTTCATAGATAATCAAATTAAGAAAGACTTTTGCTAATCTGACACAATTAAACTAAGTATTAATTAGGCAAGAAAAATTACATTATAACTGATTTAAGCTGCTGTATTTGCTAAACTGATACAATAAATGAACCAACGTGGTTATTCTTGACAAATAATCGATGCTTACGAATCTCATTGTGTACTTACGTCAGATTGGTAAATTGTGATACCAACTTCTTTCAGCACGGTGATATACAAATACCAAAATAAAATTGAAAAAATATGACCATTTGAAAATATACACCTCTTACGTAAAATATTATAATGAAGAGAAAAAAACGATGTTATATAGTTCTACAAATATTTTTTGATAGCTATTTTGGCGAATGTCATATTATGTTGTAGTTCCACCAATTCAATCAATAAAGTAGTGTCACGTTATCATCATTCATATGCTGGAACTTTACTCTATTTATAATTGACAATGAACATTCCATGTTTGCTACAAAACTATCAATAGCTCTAAGGACGAGCTCCTCCAAGGACGAGCGTGACCATATGGTCACAGTAAACACCGTTGTCTATTGATCCCACCATTCATCCTTTTTCTACTTGAATATTGTTGTTTTCACTCATATTTAGTTAAGAAGGGTACAGACTTCACTAAGTCATCAGCCGCTGGGACAGAAACGGCCACCAAAAGCAAATGCCTTTTTGAAACTGTTAGTTATTTTTTAATCAAAACATCAAATTATGTACAGTTCTTTTACTAATATATTTGGATTGAAATTATGTTGACCTAAAGAAGTCAAACTTTAAATATTTAAAAAAAAAATGACATTTAGCTATATTTCAACCCCGAATGTTTGGGTGCCCATACGGTCACGCTCGTCCTTTCTACTGTCCGTACGCAATATTACACGGTAATTAAAACATGAGCATGACCATATAGTCATGCGGGGTTTCTATACAACGACTTTGCGTTTTTTTTAGGAATAAAAGTTATCCGTCACTTCAATATGGGCTTAATAAATATATTTTTTATCGAAAAAAAGCTCTCGTCTCTGGAGGGTTAAGCCACTATCGTGTAAAGCTTAGTTTTTGAAGTAACATTATTTTGCGTAGAATTTGTCTCTTTTAAACACTTATATTAGATCTTTAAACATTGTTTACTTCCATTGTAAGATTTCCAATAGATACAAAACGTCATTTTAATTGGAAGGTTTTGGTTAGATTTTATCTATAAGCTTAATTTACTTTGCAATAACATTGTACCACATCGCATCAGCTAAGGTTCATTTTCTCGTACCATTTTACGTTTGGAATTCACATTATTTACATATAACAAAGAAACAAGAGCCATTAATTACGGTGTTCAATGACTTACAGTGAAATTTCCACCTAGAACGCAAGGAAAAAGCATCGCTCCTCCTTATCAGAATTCAACGATTTCTTGAGAGCGGTGAGTGCTTTCTACCATATAATTTTAAAGCCATGTATAGAAATAAAGTTGAGTATATACAAAAAATATTTTAATTAAAATGTTTCTCAAAGAATTAAGCACGTGTTAAAATTTATGTAATAACAGAAATCATTAAATAATTACTTGTTTTGACTTATTAATTTCACCTCCGTCGTCTGCAAACTCAATAAAAGATGATAAAACGGAAGGACTTTTAAATAAATCTCTTTTTAGACTTTGTTTTTCACAATCAGATTATAGTGTGTGGAAATTGATGCAATCGGTATCCGTGATGACATACCTACTTAAGTCACACAACCTATAAAACTACAAACTTATATCTATAGGGGATAAGATATATGTAAATACGAGAAGCAAGTTATCAAGCTAAATAAACTCATTGCAGAAAACGTCAAAAACTTAACGATAAAATCAGAGCAATCTAATGAAACACCGATTATTTTTTTTTTGATAGAGTGGTTAGCCTTTCTAATGTAATTTTAAATAAAGACGAGCATAACCTTTTATCAAAAGGTCTTAAATATTGTCCACCTTTGCCGAATAAAAAATCTGATTTCGAAAACCTTGCGTTAGACTTAGAAATCGCGTTACACAAAAACCTAACAAGTAAACACATATGCTCTCGGATCCTCAAGAAGGATTATTTTTCTTGTACTAAAAATAACAAAACATTCAATGAGGAGTCGGTCACCCTCAAGAATCCAAAGACTAAAATTAAAGACAATAACATCATTATCACTAAAGCTGATAAAGGCAATACCACGGTCTTGTTAACTCGTGAAGACTATGTCGATAAAACTAACGTTTTTCTCACTGATAGTAAAATCAAAGAATTAAAAAACATTCAATTTTCGGCTAATTTACATTTTAATAACCTTTTAACTTAGTGATCTACTTATATTTTTGTTTATAAACGATACAAACGGTTTACTACGCGTCAGTTCAAGTACATCCGTGCACTTGGAATGCCTGAAGATGCCGAAAGGTGAAACCCGGGTCGTTAGCGACAAAACTCATGGAAAAGTACAAAATTCAAACAATTCTAATTTGATATTGAAATTCCATCAAGCACCCTCAGTCGAAATACTTAATTATTACTTAATTATATATATATATATATTTTAATTCATGTCCACTCCCAATGTGGAGCATATGGCCTCCTAATGGAGGTATCTCAACAGAAGTTTGTTTCTACGAGAACTGTTTGTTACTCAACTGTTTGTAATAACTGGGTGTAGCAATAGCGATTAGCCAACCACTAGTCGGGTTACTAATAAGGTTAGAACACGACTAGTGGTTGGCTAATCGCTATTGCTACACCCAGTTATTAAGAGATAAGAAAGATGGGAGGAGAGGAAATAATGTGGATTGACATCAAAAACACCCAGTCTTCGATCACAGCTTTGAATTGAATTATTTTCAAATTCACTGTGATCTGACCGGGAATCGAACCCAGACCTGCGTGATCGGTAGAGCAAGCTCTAACCAACTGGGCCACAGCAGGCGACATAAGATAATTACTTTTTAAATATTAAGCCGTGTGTGTACCTTACATAACTATTACAGATTTCGTTTTCAGGGTTAAAAACAACGCATAATGTGTCAAAATGTAGCTGAACAGTTAGACTTTATTCCAATAGTCATGATTATATGTTTACGGCTTAAGGTTTCCAGCTACAAATATTTTCAGATGCTTTTGATTTAAAGCATAAATAAAAAAGGCTGTGTAAAATCATATCATAAAAACTTGTTTAGTTTTTTAAACACTTCTTCCATAGTAAGTTTTTGGTTGTGATGCTTCGTTGACTTTTTAATTGAAAACAGAACTTGAAGGATAGAGATTTTGTGATTTGAAGTAAAGATATTAGTTAATCTTTGTAACATATCAACTGTGGAAATGAAAATGGACGTAACCCATACTTTTTTGAAAACTGTTATTTTTCAATAATCACAATGAATACAAATTGATACACGTTATATCAAAAAGACTTTGCAAATACTTAAAACTTAATTTAATTAATATTAGATTAAAAATTATTAATAACCAGTTCATCAGTCTCCGTGCACTTCAACGTTATGTTTATTTTGACCTAAAATCATCAAAAATTGTTGTTTGTGTCACATGTAAAAAAAACATGTGTGATTTACGCTTTTTTTTTCTTTCCACAGTCGATATAATTCATTCAATAAATAAATATATGTTTACCGTACACTTTTGATCCAACAGCATTGTACAAAACTGATAAATTATAGCTAGAAAAAAAACTATGTTTCCAACTAGCTAAATTTGACTGACTGTTTTTTTCGTTTTATCAGATGTCTAAATTTTGTTTTCTTCAAGTATAAAAAATAATTAAAAGAGTACTGTTCCATTACAAACATTCACACTATATAAAAAAGTAACAACGTTTGTTTATTTATTTTATTTTAAATATTTCTTTTTGAGAACCCCTCACTAGACGGTATTAGATGTATTTTCTAGAGAGGGCAAGAATTGTCAATTAAACCACAATAATAGTGAGGCTTTGATACAGTGTTCACCTATAGTTATTTATTTCAGAGCACGTACTGTAAGGTGTTTGATCGGAGAAACTGAGAACTGAGCACGTTTACTGAACTTGTTCTTCTCTTGGGAATATCTGCATTTTATTTATTTATTCTTAGTCTTAAGTTTAAGTAAATATATTTTAGATAGTCAAATGTAATAAAAATCGTAAAGCGTTCTGTGTTTATTTACTTCTTAGTTCATTTAATAGTATACATACATACAAAGAGATATTTTTTATTTGCATGTATGACTTAAAGACTTATATGTTATGAAAATAAATCGTACATTCTTAAATAACTGTCGATTACAAAAAATACTCTATTTGAACAAAAAAAACAAAAAGTAAACAAAAGTAGTATAAAAAAACAAACAACAAAAACAAGATAAAAGCCCATCAATAGTAATGGTAATGAGGATAAACTACCATAAAAAGAGAGACAGGCATGTTTTAATGAAGCGATCAGAACTTTTGTCACCCACCTCGAGCATTTAAGGCTGTTAGATCTAACAGCACTTGTTACCTCGGTTTTTCAATTTCAGAATGTATCAGAGCCCTTTACTAACTTTATAAGTATTTCAAAATTTATAAAAAATAAATAAACCTTTAAAAAAAATGTTTAAATTAAAAAAACACACAGTTGCTGTAATTCTATTTTATAGTCACTTATAAATACACGCAAATCTTTTACTTATAATAAACGACATTGTATCTTTATCAATATTTATTCTCAAAAATGTCTGTAAAAGTTTTATTAAAAATTATCTTAAATTAACTGAAAATATCCAAATTTTTGCATTCCCTGATTTGATGTAAATATTTAAGAAGCGAGCTATTTTTTGATTTTCCATATTTTTAATCGCAAAATAATTGTTTAATAAAGATTAAATAAGGTTATTATCTATGTGTAATAAGTTTTAAGGATCGCGAATGATCTTAGCTAACGCATTACTGTTAAGTAAAACGGTAAACTGTGAAATTTCATGAAAATAAAGCACATCGCGATCCGATTACTACAAGGTTATATGTGAAAAATTTTGAAGAAACAAAAATCGCAATGTATTCGAAAAATGACAGCCACATTTTTACTTCTGTTACGTCAAATTTTTTTCACATAGAACCTTATAGTACTCCGGTCGCGACATGCTTAGACGTATGTTTTGTGTTTATCAATATATTACGTGACGTGTCACCAATAAAGACAAATAACATCTATTTTTTGGAATATAGATATCCAGACAACATAACATTGAACAAAAATTTAAAATACTGACACTAAAAAAACCTCTATAAAGAAGAAAAATAACAACAAAAAATACACACTATAAAACTGCCATATTACGTACTTAACTTTTCAGCTGATTTTCAATTGAGTATGACTGCTATATTTACGTCGTTTATTTCAAATTCTTTATTATCGTTACAGCGTATTTTTAGTAAACCAATAAAATGTGCTTAACAAATCATCAATCAACAATAAAATAATATCCAAACATATATTGCTGCCTGTGAAATTCGTACAATATTATTTATTGCCAATAAAAGTTAGGAAAAAAAACTATAAGATTTTGTTTATGATACATACATATTTTTGAAACACAAAAAAATGAAACTGAAAAAAAGATTTACGAGAAGTAAAACTAAGTATTACAACTTGAAGACAACAAGCAATAAAATGGAAGTGAAAAAAAAGAGTATTTGAAACTATTCTACTTTTTTTTTTGTTATTTGTTCATGCAAGAGCAAGTTTTATTTAGTACAGTCATGACTGGGGAATCCACTCCCGGGATCCCGTACAGTTTTCGATATATTTCAATCCCGGGATTAAAAGGCACGATACCGAAACTTTCGGGATTGATTTTAAATCAGAAACGTGATGGTTTTCAAGTCGGCAGTTCAAGCATATGCAATAAACGATGCCCAATTTTATTATTAAGACTTTATTTTTGCGATTAGAGTTTACGATAAGAGCAAATCGCAGCCGAAAAGGTAACTTGATGCTAATAATGAAATTTCTTCAATGCATTATACGCACGTGTATTGTATTTGAATGCATTTGTCGACAATATTTATTGTTTGTTATTATAAAGCTTCATATTTCGATATTTTTTTAATTTATTTTTCGCTTTGTTCTCTACATCAATGAATGTTACCAGATATCAATGGTGTCTGTTTTGCGGAATTTATTATTCATAAACATTCATTTTGTACCGTAAACCGAAACCTTTGATTAAATGGCGAAACAATCGATGCTTTGGTACTATTTGGAATATTTTAATATTTAAATTTCGTCTATTTACTTCAATAAAATTATTAAGAATGTATGTACATAGACAACAATTTTAGAAATCTTCATTCTTGCAGTCTGAAGAATTGCTTTTTTCAGCTATCGAAATTAACCATTTTAAGTTATATTTCGTATTTTTGCATATTAAGTTAGTTTAATAATGATTTCGCTTATTTTTTAAGAGTAATTAAAAAATCCACTCATTCACCTCTACATCGCAAATAAGTGAGATTAAGAGAGCTTTTTGGTAACGTATTGGCAGCTTACAGCCGGTATTATAATATAGAATATTTTTTTTAATTTATTTTTCAACAATATTATCATTTTTTTTAAAATGTACTGATCCCGGGATCGAAAAATTCTAATCCCGAAATCTCGGTATCAACATTTTGACTCGGGATTGGATTCCCTTGACTCATGACTGCCCGTCTTGGCTAAAAAATACCTTTTATAAAATAGTTCTCCTAAGTTGAATCTGTTCTTGGGTGTTAAATATGAGGCATTCACCCTTTTTCAATCAGCGAAATTTAATTAAATTAAAGATCAGTAAACCATTCATAATTACCTTCCTAATGAAACTGAGTAAGCAATTGCTGGGTGCAATTACTGGATATGAAGTTAATAGAATAGAGTCTTGACTTTTTGATTGCAAATTACTTCCAAGCGTTTATCAGGGTTCCATACCCTGTATATCTAAGAGAAATATGCTGAATCAAGTATAACGTTTTTTCGATACATAATATCTTAATATAATATTATAAAAGTATTCATTAATATGTGTATATAAAAAACTTTCATATTGACAAGAAGCAGCTTAGCAATAAATGACGTATAACATTTTGGATTTTTTTATTCAATAAAAACAGCCCACACATAGTCATCATAAAGAACTGAATTTGAAGAGAATCACCGACGTAAGCATAAATATTTTAATATGCAATTATTAAATAAATAATAATCGCATATTTATGTACATTTAAAATTTTAGGTATTTTTTGCACACACTTCGAATATTATTACAATTTTGATTTTTTTAATAATATTAACACATCTTCTACGGGGCTAAAAAATACTTTCGATATGTTGCTGACCTTTTTGGAACCAAGTGAAAAACATGGGTTTTTTCCGTCCATTAAAGGGCTGTATGTTTTCCAATCGTGTTCGCAGTGGCTTTGATCACTTAAAACGTGCGTTATTTTCTTTACACTTTATTTTATATTTACGCTTAATAAAAAGTGAGATTTTGATACTTTGTCAATTCATTTCAATTCGACTTTATGAAATGCTTAGTGAATTGATCTCAATGTATTATACTGAGTAACGGATTACGTAATTAAGAGACCCAGACACAATTAAATTTGGAAGCCCTGTATTTTAAATTATGTGAAAAGGTCGGAAAGTTACATGTTAAAGAAAATAAATAATGAAAACTGAATTAAAAAAGTATGGGTACTATATAATACAAGCTGTTTTTGAGGGCCCTAAGATTTGGAGGTGTCCTTGAGCTTATGGGGTAATTCACCACTGATGATACGTGAAATAAAAAAATGTTAACTTTTTAATAAAATTACAATTTATTCATTATTATAAAAATATTCTTAAATCTATAAGCAAATTATGTATTTGTCCTTTATTTTCTTTCTCACATAAAATTAAAGTTGATAACTTTTTTGTTCCACTGTGAAACAATCGGTGGAAATACGATTTTTTTTAAATATTATTTCACATTAAAAATGAACTCCTACAAAGTAACATCGGAAATATTTTCTTACTCAGTAAATATTTATTTACTTTTCAAACGTTACATACAAATTAAAAAATATGAGAAAGCAGAGAGCCCGAAAAGGACGCACCGTTATGTAATATGTATTTTTATTGCATCACGGAAACTAAATTTACACGGAAAAACCTTCAAAGCACACAGCGAAAAGAAAAGCTGGCAGTGCATTTAAGAGCTTTGAAGTAGCGGTGTGCCGAGACGCTGAAGCTTCTCACATAGCGACGCTCGGGACGCTATTCACCCGTCATCGACAATGGCGTCGGAATGACTCACAACGAAGACGTCCTCTGGCAAAGAGCGGGAAAACTTTTTGATGGATGAATAAACACTTGCAGATGCTCTCCTGCTACCCTTCTCATCCGATTTAATATTTTTTTTACAAATATTCAATTCGTTTTTTTTTCGGTCATAGATTAGGAAGCAATAAATAAACTCGAAAATATGTATTTTCGCTGTTTAAAAAACATTTTTAGAATCTTTATTTCAAGAAAAAATTATAGTACTTTTAATCTTTGTTAACAAACTGTCTAACTTGTCTGGCTCATCGTAATCATTTTCAACTAACAATTTATTTTAATTAGTTAAATTGTTGATAAAAAGATGAAACGTTTTACTTCTCATTTTAAGCAATTAAATATTGATTGTGTAAAAAATAAATTAATGGATAAAAAGACATCACAATTCATAATAATGAATTTCAAATAATCGTCCATTCTCCTCAACCAATCAACCATAAACATTTTAATTCTGTGTAATTATACAGTCACTTTTACTGTAATTTATAAATTCTTTTCAATTTCCATTGTTGTTTACACATTTTTATTTTTTGTTCAAATAGCACTGTTAAATTGTATTTCTTATCAGTTGACAATACTCACCATGAGCGAAAGTACAAAGAAATATTGTATTTTTTAAAAATAATGCCTTTTCACCATGTTTTGACAGTGAACACCTTAAAAGTAATTATCCATCCGGTGGCCAAACCCTTTAATCCATACAACCGCGTAGGTAACCAAAAACAATTTGTGTAAAAAATACAACAGCAATATCAAGGCAAAAAATATGCTATTTACAAGCGATCATAATTAAAAAGTTGAACTTAAAGTGTGTCTAATCACAATTCAAAAATATAAAGTATTTTAAACATCGTGTGCTGAAATCCGCCTAAGAGATTAATTTTTAATTTTTCTGTTGTAGATGTATTTTAATAATTACTTTTGTAGCCATTCACCTGACCTTTTTATTCAATGAGTGTGTCAAATTATGAAAAACACGGTTCGGTACATGACTGCCGCACATAACAAGCACCCGTGACCTTAATGCGAATACATAAATTTTAATTGGAAATCTCGCGTATGATTGTTTAACCAAACTTTCACTTTATTCTACGGGGCTATTCTAAAATTAACTATGGCATATGCGTTTATTCAGGCGAGTTTTAAATGCTTAATATGATGTTCGTATTTTTTTGTACGATTGGTATCACCTAAATGTTATATTTGCGACAATTTTTACTGTTTTTATAGTTAATAAAAACAATAATCCTTTGTACTTCATTCCACTTTATTTAATATGTCAGGACCGGTTTCGCTCATTGACAATGCTCGCAATGAGCGAAACCGGTCCTGACATATTAAATAAAGTGGAATGAAGTACAAAGGATTATTGTTTTTATTAATATAATGCCTTTCCACCAAGTATTGACAGTGAACACCCTAAAAGTGTTTTTATAGTTGATTTTATTTAATTCATTCGCTCAAAAAGAGTGATAAATTAACGCAAACGTCAAAAAGCATGTTTTTAAAAGCGAGCTATATCAATTGATCATGACTTATCAGATAAAATAAACTTACGAATGTTTGTCAATCGTTAGCGTTACACAGATGAACTAACACACAATTAACATAGCCACAATTATATTGATTGTGTTATACCAACGGTAAAAACCAAATCATTTTGTGCATTAAAGACCACAATTAATTTGTGTATGGTTTATAATATAAATAAATATTTAAATAGCCTCGCAGAATATTTAACAGGAACATACTTAACTGATATTTTTTTCATGTTGGGTATAATCGATTTGCTAATATTTATTGCGTTATACGTTGCAAAACTCTATTTTATTATATCTCTACTCTTTTATATTTTTTAAAATTTTAAAAGATTCGCACACAATTTAAAATAACGTGTCATAAAAAAAGGATTTGAATAACGCTTTATAACAATTTTTCTATTTACATATTTGTCAAATGAAATCACGAAAATTGCAGTGCAACATCAAACATGTTTGAAAGTCACTGTATTTATGTTTGCTTGCCTGTAACACCTAGTAAACACGCAAATACACAAACATACTCTGTCTGGGGATCGAGCAAATACTCATTTTTTTTAATACTATTTTTTGATATTCCTAAATATCTTTTTGGTATGGTGCAAAAGTCTGAAAATATAAAACGTTTACTGTAAGCATTCTTTTTTTATGTATTGACTGTAAAAAGTGAAAACGTGAATAGTGAAGTTATGTCATTTAAATTTCATAATTATAGTATACATATAAGATATAAATAATCAAGTATAATTTTATATAAACACCATTGGGCACTCGATCGTATTAGGAGACTGTTATTTTTAAGTAAATGGTGCATTACAAATAACCTTCAATCAGATCCAAAGAAAATCTGATGTCCAAAGGATTGGATGACTCGGGTGATAAAGGATGCACATGGCGTAGAGGTCGATCACAGTAGACAGGCTTCAGGGAATTGATTAGCATGCAGTTGAGCTTTTGCGTCACTAGAGTAACAAAGAAAGTTCAAGTCGTGTGAACAAGTTTTAAGTTTAATGATATAAATCAAGTGTTGAAGGAAATATTGTCAGTTAACAATGAAGCAAATAACTACTATAATTAAACTCATAATGTTACAAATAGTGTTTATACCACTTGCCATATTGTGTGTTTTTTAAATATATTTTTATTTTATATAAATGTGTTATTCTTTGTAACAAAAAACATATAAAAAAAAACGTTACAAAATGTAACAAATACTCAAATCACCCTTTTCACGTATCATATCAAATTAAAATTGACATGAAAACGAATTTGGTTACTATTATAGACAGCTGAATGGAGAAAAAAATGTCCATATACTATTAAAGCTTAAGCCTTTGTTAACATTAATTCGTAGATTTAAAAATAACTTTGGCTGACTAAACACCCACAATCAATATTCGTAACGTATTTCTTAATATTTCCTTCACCCATAGCTTATTCAGTAAAATAGTTATTAGCTAGAATACATACGGGAGGAAATTAGAAGCATAAGTCTGCATCCACATTTAAAATTAAAGATTGCCATTAAATTGAAGGTCTGCAGAGATTCCAACTATTCGACATTTTCAACTATCCGGATATCAAATAGTAAAACTGAAACTATCGACGGATATTTTCAGTAAGTATGAGAATAACAAAACATAACTACATATATAAATGTATGTACTAAAATAATACATTAAAAACAGATCACATTTTAACAATTCATATTTTAAAAATTAGAGAGCATTAAATGTATCATATTTTAAATTTGATCTTAATTAAGTTTAAATTTGTCCTGCTGTTGAAAATACTCGTTCCGTTGCTGTTGATATTGGTTTTATTGTTAGAAGTGTTTTAAGCAACACGTCCAACTTTTCCGTCGTTTTTTTTAAATTGATCTAAGTATTTAAAATCTTTTTTCAGATTATTTGTATTGTCATTTGTATTGCCGCCTGTGTGGTCGAGTGGTCAACGTTGTTGGCTTTGGCTACGGAGGGCCCGGGTTCAAATCCCGGTACGGGCAGTTTTATAAATTGATTTTTCAATCGATTTATGAATTTCTGTTCAAAGGCATGGATGTATGTGATGTCTTGAATTCCCCCCTCTCACCCATCCGATCGTATCCTTTCCCAATCCTTTTCCACTTCTGTAATGCCTTAGATAGAGACAATACACATTTCGATACTATTCCAACATATTACAATGTTGAAAATTTGCAGCTGCATTAGATTACTGCAATGGCACTTCTTCAATGAATGAAATTTCGGCATTAAAGGCTTTTTTTGCCTCGAGTCCGAGCCAATTTGTCGAACTTTTAAGTATTAAGATAACGATATAAGATATTCATAATACCCGAGTTAGGGGAAGATAAAAAACACTACTCCTTAGTAATGATTTCTCCCAGGTAGTAAATACCCCAGTACTCATATCATCTTTCGTCGATTTTGTAAAATATTTCATTAAAAGTTATGACGAATACTATCCGGACATTTCCCCAAATATCCGGATATTGAATGGTTAAAAAGAGCCGGATATCCGAGTTGGAATCCCTAGTCTGCACACTGTATAAACAGAAAAAATAATTTTACATCTTCTTCTCATACTATGGAGCATGCATATTTACTCGATATTAAGTATCTGAACATTAGAAAGATTTATTGAAATACAAGTATTAATGATAATGCTATACATACGTGCTCTGCTTTAAGACAAGAGCTACAATTTTCATAAATATGCATGGCTTAGGAAGATATTTTCATTATAGATATATGCAAATAGACCATATAGATTTAAGGCGATACGGCAATAGCAAAATCTTGCGCAAAGCTCTTCTTTGTTCGTAATAGAGCGGCCAGCATAAAATATTGTATGTTCATAGGTTCGCTAGTTTAATTAAATATGTTCAACTAAAGTAAATCTGGCAAGTAAAATAATGGTCCCATTTTCTCATTCCTCGGCAACAAAGCATTTTTTGTCGGCTCTGAGCGAAGTAACCTTGCCGTAAATAACACTTCTCCGCAATATAAAAAAAAGCCTTAGCGATGTTGAGTGTTTGCAAATATTTTCTGATCTCAGTATTTTTACGTATATCTTCATCGTATGAACTACAGACGGCATAATGAACACATGCTATTTTATTTTTATAAGCAAACATGTCAACAAGAAGATGTAAATATTTTTTACTATCTTTTTATAGCGGTATTGACTTTAGCAGTCAACGTTACAGTGCAAAGTTCGGAGTTTTCGAAGTAAGGCTTCTTTTATAAGCGAATCGTTATATTCTTTACGACTTGTAAATAATTTATCATGTTTTTTTTAGCTTACGTGTTTTTGATATTCTCTACTTTTCCTTTTCGCTATCCATAGCCGCTCTATATTCGGAGCATATTACAAAAAAAAGTGCGAAAAACATTCTCTGCCAATCTTTTATTATATTGTATCATTTTTTTTTAAATTCATAAAAGTACTCAACGTTGTACCAACTATAACCTGCTACTGCTTCATTATTTTCTTCCATGGTTGTATCTCATAGCAAAACAATTTAATTCGGGTTCAAATTTAAGCCGAGTACGTTCCGACACAATCCGCCTGTACGGTCGAGTGGTCAACGTCATTGGCTTCGGCTACGGAGGTCACGGGTTTGAATTCCAGTACGGACAGTTTTATAAATTGATTTTTCAATCGATTTATGAATTTCTGTTCGAAGGCATGGATATATGTGATGTCTTGAATTCCCCCTCCCACTCATCCTATCCTATGAACGGGGCGTATCGAGAGCGATTAGCTAACCACTTGTCCTGTCCTAGCCCTATCCTTCTATTTATACTCTCTTCAGAAAAAGAGAGGTTGAGCAACTGAGTAACAAGCAGTTATCGGAAAAACACATCTGTTGAGATAAACTCCATTAGAAGTCCATATGCTCCACATTGGGAGCGAACATGGTAAAAAAAAAAAAAAAAATTTCCGATAAAAAATTCTTCAAGACTTGATTGCATTCACTGCAGTTTGATGAATTATAAATAAAATAATTAAGTTAAAATAATAAGCTTTCATGAAGCGGCTTACATTTTCTTTCAAGTTAGCATAACCGACGAGGCTTGTAGATCTTAATGATAGCTTTGAGCATTTGTTCTCGTTTTGTATTCATGCCTGGACATTTCCAAAGGATGTGATCAGCACTTTGAATCATATTAACTGACAGATTCTTTAATGCGTTAAGTCTGTTTGTGAAAATAATTTATATTTCTTTAAGATTTTAAAATGTTATATTGAATAAAACCTTACACTTTCCAATGAGAAAAGAGATAAATAATATATCGGCAATCTCAATTATAAAAGAAGTAACTCATATTTAGCGTATTGCAAAATTTTCAAATCAAATAATTTTAAATAAGCAAATGTCTAAAAAGTAATCAATTTTTATCATGTTTCGCACTACTTTTTAAAATGGTAAAAATATTTCACTGCTATGTCCGTCGATGTTTTCGATAAACACGATGTTAGTATGTACAGATGGAAAGATTTATCAGTATAGCTTTATACGACATAAAAAAAGCTGTTAAAATAGAAGGTGTGCGCACACGAGTATAGGTTAAGACCAAGAAAATAGTCATGATGTTGAAATTCTGATGTAAAACATAACTGTAAATATACTTGAACAGAATTTTCTCCAATCGACTAATTTTCAAAGACGTGAGTGTTTGTGGTATCTTAAAAAAAATCTCTTAACCTTCTAATCCTAAAATTTACAGGGCAAGGCAAGAGTGACTAGTTAACCACTACTCCTGTCATATGCTTATCATTACTTTCTTCGAAAAAAGAAAGGCGAAGCAACTGAGCAACAAACAGTTCTCGTAAAAAATACTTATGTTGAGATACCTCCATTAGGAAACACATTGGTAACGGACAGGGAGGAAAAAAAACTTAAGTAAAAATCTTGATAAAAAGTGATATCAATTACGAATATTATTGATAAAACAAATATATTAGAACGTTTTTACACACAATCACCAATATTCTACATAATTATATAAGTTTTTCCATCGAAGTTACTTATTTTTTTACTTATTATGAAATAGTTATATCAATTAAAAAATGTTTTTCAATCGAAATCCAATATAATTTTTATAATAGTTATTCTGAATTTTACATAAGTGGTGGAAAATAGCAACGCTGAAACAGTTTATCATGGATTACTCAACATTTACCCATTTCACTAATTAAGTGCTCAATAAAAAAACCTACATAGTTTATAAATAAAAGACATTTTACCGGAAAAGTTGTAAAAGGTTGAAAAAACTTAATAGAACATTGAAAATTCTGCTAATTAGTCTCTCGGTTTAAGCAGACAGGGCACAATGTAAAAGTTTTCCAACATGAGGTTTTGTTATAATTCGTTACCGAGAAATTTTATGACTTTGTGTAATAATAATAATTAATGAAACCAAAAACCACCCAGTCATATTATAAAACAAATGGAGTTTGACTTAACTCGGTTCAACATACGGGAAGATTGGAACAAATTTGTATACAGCGTATTTTGTTTGTTATATATGTAAGAAAACTTTTGTATTTCACGTTATAATTCAATATTTATAAATCTATTTATAATATAAATTACATCGTACTTTTTGTAATAAATGGTTTGAGTCATTAAATTGGCTTTCACATGATGGAAATTTAGTTATAAAAAAGAAAATTTCTAAAATACACAACATTAAAATAAATTAAACTTTATAACTATCTCACTGACACGATATGTAATTTTCCTGACAGCGGTAAGAATTGCAAAATACTTATCAACCTAATTTTATAGTTAATAACATAAAAATTAATACTTTGATATTTTTGACATCATTATAATAATTTTGTTTTGCTTGTCTTCATGAGACAATTATAAAAATTAATGAATTTGGGTCCGTGGCAAAAACGTGGCCTTTCGTTGGCTTTCGTGGCAGATCTTACGGATTCAAGACTCGGAACGAACAGTATTATTTCAATCGATCTATCGATTTCTGTTCAAAAGCATAGGTGTTTGTGATATCTAAAATAGTTTTAGCTCACACTTTCAATTTTAAAATAATGAGGCGTAACGGGAGTGATTAGTGTATTACTAGTCCTTTCCTAGCTTTATTAATTTATCCTTACTTATCTCTTCGAAAAAGAGAGGTTGAGAAACTGAGTAACAAGCAGATTTAATTTACTTTGCAAAGGTTTATTTATACAGCAGATTACATGACGTTATTATAATAAATATTAAAAAAAACACTTTTTTAAACTTGACTACCTCTCAACCAATTTCCTAGATTTTTTTTACGAAATTAAGAATGAAGTGTGCTTAGCGTTTATGTAATAAAATTCGAAGGCTTACATACATTAAAATACTTTGAATATGTTTTTGAACTTCTTAGCAGAAAGGAAGTTTATCTGGTACTGCCGCTGAATAATACATTTCTTTAAAGCTTTAACTACCTTCGTACCTTCCTAAAGGGATACAATGGAATCACACAATTTAAGAAGAAAACCACTTCAGCTAACAAATGCTAATTCGACTGATTAAGACAATTTAGGTGCCAGCTGCTCTCTGGAAGAGTTAAGGGTCCCCTTTATAGGACACTTGTAAAGTCAACGCTCACCTACGTTTTAGGAACCTTGACATTGACCCTACAAAGTGAACAAGTGCTCAGAATATTTAATGGTTAATTAATGTTCTGCCACCCAAGGGAAAATTTTCAACTCTTTTTACAATACAGATCTTCGCCTTATAATAGTCGACAAAATTCGTTATATGTATTTGTAAAATTATATCACGTATCTCATATTTAACTAGAGATAGATTAGTTTTAAGCAAAGTTTGTATTATAAATGTGTTGGACACTTTTGTGTTTTGTCAATTAAATAGCCAACTTATTCGTACTGCTTGCAATGTACATCGTTATAATTTAATTGTTTTATCTTGACTATTTTGTTCACTTTTTGTTATTATTTATATTCTAAGACATATGTCCTTTAACAATGATAAAATATCAAAAATTAAACGGTTTTTAATATATCTTCAGTTCAACACCCTTTTTGCTTTATGGAATAGCAATTTTTACTGATATAAGTAGCGCAATGAACTGTACTTAAAATTTCTAAGCTACGCTATACGCCAAGTAAAACAAGCTTTTAATATGTTGAGCTTATCGTTTAAAACTTAGGTAAGTCACATTCTATTGTTTTTAATTGATTATTTTTTACTGAAGTTAACTTTCGGATATTAAGATTAAATATTGATATATTTGTTATGTTCGAACGCGTTTAGAGTTATGATAAAAACTGCTGACGCTAGCGCAATGATAACCCGATCAAACAGTTCAGCGAGCCCGGTTTTGTACAAGACATTGAAGTGGGTATATTCTGATAGTAAAATATGTCAGAATACCTTTGTTTTGATTATTTATTTAACTTCCATTGAAATATCAATAACTATGTAGTTTAAACCTACTGCCAACGTTTTACTTTGGAAATTGGAGCCAGATAGATAGGGTGCTTGAGGTCAGTGATTGGTGAAATAAAGAGAACCTACGAGTAGAATGGAGTAGATTAATTCTTACTTCCAAAGTTCAGGCTAGACTTTTGAAGAAAATATCAAAAAAAGAAGATTTTGTGTTATAAAATTGATGCGACCTAAGGTGCAAATTATTATCTGCTATAAATAATATAAAGTTATATTAGAAAATTTGATCTTTACATAAAACACGGGCACTAAAAAGTAATCTAATCGTCTTTTTTATTCTCAATTAATAATTAACAAGCAGGAAAAGAAGTATAGACAATACACGTATGTTTGTTATGGAAATACAGTAACTACACATAGCATAATAAAATATTATCATCTAAGAAGCATTACCATGCAAATTGCGTATATTTCATTTTGAAGAACATCAACTCTGAGACGTCTATCATTAATCAGCGGGCGGAAAATCGTTGTTTGTCGTAGTTTGTTAATCATCACATAGTTTATAACTTAGAATGAAAGTTTTTTGATATATGACACAGACTTAGCACGGTTTAAATATTAACCAGAAGCATGTTATATTTTCTTGATGTATGTATGAGTGCAAACAAACAAAGATTTATAGTGTATGTATTGGTAAAAAAATGCAGCATAATTATATTTCTTTTCCATTTCCTAAATTGAGTATTCAAATAAAATTTATTGCGTAGATTTTTGTACGGGTAATAGATAAAAAACAACGAGTCAAATCGTTTTTTAACTAATCGCTGAGTGTTTAAGAAGTGAGTGAAATAAACAAAGAGTCATTAAAACATTTTTAAAGATTTGGTTACATTAATAAATAGATTCGAATTTTCGAATTTCGATTCGAATCATTTTCAACACATTTAAAAAGAAAATCAAGATAACAAGCCATCCACATTACTTATCTTAATTATTTCATTGTAAAATTTGGACAGTCACTGGTATGTTAAATATTATGTCAGCTCTCTTAAATTTTATATAGATACCACTAGGGCATCCAATCCCAGGATCCCATTCAATTTTCTGATCCCGAAATCCCGAGATTGACACGGCTGCGATTCAAAAACGAGGTTTGGAGGTAATCTGGGGAAAAAGTATAGTGAATTGAGGATTTCAAATTCCACGGTGAGCTAATCCCAATCCCGGGATCCCGGGATTGGGAAAAGGCTCCGGGATTGGATACCCTAGATACCATCAATAATTTATTTGCCCGATTGATTTTCTTTGCGGGCCACGAAAGTTTGTTTTTTTTTAATCAAAATATAGTAATATTACTTAGTTACTGTAATACACCACGTCAGAACAAAACGATGTTGTATATGTTACGGAAATTTGATGGTTTTCTGACACTGTTGGAGTTTCTGTGTGCTGCTATATTTTTCGTCAAGATAAGCAGCATGCGAAAAAATATAGTTATCATTATTCAAAGCCTTCAAATATCATTTCAACAAAGGATTTAAGATTTCTATGTGAATACGAAAATATTTAATTGTTTTAAAAATGACTTTGAAATAAAAAATGATGAATTGAATGATCGATATTTACATAGACAAAGATCACTTTCATTTTGGATTGTAAATGCAACATGTATAAATATATCACAAAACAAACCTTTTTATATTTCCTTGTAGACCAAATCCGCTATTTTTTTTTACGGGGTTCAGTAGAGAAAATGGTTTTACATGTCCACCTTTAATAAACGCTGGTTAAAGTTTGTAAAATAAAATGAGTAATATCTTGCTTTCTATAATATTTGACATTTAACCTTAGGCGTTTGAAATCAGATTAAATAATATTTGAAAAGCATTGACAAAGAGACGTTTGTTTTCACGGTAGTTTTACTCACCGTTGTTGCAGACATTAAATATGTAAATAAGGTGATAAAAATATCATTATGTGTTTCCGTTAATAATTAGTAAGTATCAAAAACATTATGGTGAATCAAAAGGTATTTAACGTTATTATTGCATGAAAAATGACAGTGTTGTTTCTCTTACGGCATGAATCTATGGCCATGTTTCCGTAGATAAAATAATTGCATATTATGTACAACAAAGACCCGTGTTGCATTTGCATCAATTTTCTATTCTAGCGCATTCAAATTTGACGTTGTACGAGAAGCAAAATTTGCATTTAATTTTGATTTGCAAACACGCTCTCTATCGTCAGGTCTCTGGTAACACACGTTGTCCTGATACTCAAAACTGTAATATATTTTGTGTTATATTTTATTAAATAAAGTTGTTATTTAAGGTAAGTAAAACATGAACACAAAAAAGTATTCTTTAATTTTTAAATTGAACATTTTTATACAAGTCAAGTCCATGTGCAGTGGTCAACATCATTGGTCCAGAGACTGTTTTTTTTCTTCAATTGACGTCTTGATTTCTGTACGAAAGTATAGGTGACTCTTATGATATTTAAACATATCTTTCTCCCTTGCAATCTTAAAATCACTGGCGTAGTGGAAAAGATTGGCTTAGCAATAATCTTTCCCTGTCCTGATTTTGTTAATACATTCTGTATTATATATAAGGAAAAAATGTTGAGATACCTCCTTAAGTGGGCCATGTTCTGGTGGAGAAATAGATTAAAAAAACAAATAAGAGTTTTATCGGATTCAAAGATTATTTTTAGAAAAAAGTTGAATTCAGCAAGGGTAAGATATTCAACGCCAAAAATAATGAAATTATGTCATACGAATAGATACAGAGATTAACGACTTAACCTTCTAACTTCAACCGTTATATAATTAAATTTGAATCGTTCAAATTATGTACACTCACAAAAATTTTGTCACTAACGACCGGGATTCACCTTTCGGCGTCTTCTTGAACTGATCAGTCAGTCAAGTCAGTTCAAGTTCATCCGTGCACTTGAACGCCCGAAGATGCTTAAAGGTGAAACCCGGGTCGTTAGGGACAAAATTTGTGTGAATGCACATAATTTCAGCGATTTAAATTTTATATTGAAATTCCACCAAGCACCTTCAGTCGAATTGATTAAATTGTTTATTTTCAACTTTCATAGCAGGCTTTAATTTAAAATTTTTCTTCAAATTAAATTAAAAATAGAACGTGATAGAAAAAGTACTACATCAAGGCATAACGTCTTTTTACTTTGTAGTGTCAAAGCCACATCATACTTTCAAAAATATATTTTTTTAATGAAATATTAACAACCATCGTCTAAAAAGAAATAAAAATAACCTCAAATATAATTAACGCTAATACTACTAGATTATTTTCACTTAGAAAAGAATTTCAAGCTGGACTATTTTTAACGATGTATGTTATAGTTTTATAGAAAAAATGTGAATTATTTATTTAACTTAAGATTACTTATTTTGTGAAGCTTAAAATATTTATAAAAATAAGATTTCGTTAGATATAGTGTAGATTTATCGTATTGTATATTTATTTCATACTCCACATTTTTCCTATGAAACTTAGTTTTTTGCATCTGAATTTTTTCAACATTACATCGCAAACCTTCTTCCAAAATTTATATTTTGCCTCTTATTTACATGCACCATCTAATCCTTTATATAAGTATCTCATAGGTGTATTTTTGTTTATTAGCATTATTATCGATCTTTCCACTAGATCAGCGGTCACCAAAATATAGCCCGCGAAAAGTTCTGAATTTTTGGATAGAAATTATTCATATAATAAATATAAATTTTCATGATTTAGTTATGAATTCACGACAACTATTTATTTCAAATCATCAATTTTCATACAACGATCTGGTAGGGGGATCAAAGTGAAGGAAGTTGTATAGAAATTGGAGGCGAGACGACCAGATGTTCGTTTATTCAAAAATTTCTATAATATTCTCATTTATTGAAATTCTAATCACTTGTTGACATTATAATTATTATTTCATCACATAAAATGAAATAATATTCTGATTGGGTTCCAATAAGAATTTATTTGTCGTCCGGCCCCCTTAGTTTTTAAAAATTTCAATCCGGCCCGCTTCTCGAAAAGTTTGGTGGCCCCTGCACTAAAGCATTAAAGTTAAAGAGAAAAACGTATATACATGAATTTTGAGTGTAACTTGATATTAAATAACCTTTGATGTATTTTAGAAAGAGTCTAAAAATAAATCATTATCAAAATAATATTATATATAGTATTATTAATGTGAAATATTTAAGGAGTGAATAAAAGCAATATTTAAGCGTGACATTTACAAAAAAAAGAAACGATAGAATTCGAAACAAATTTAATTGTAAGATTGATGTCAAAAATAGGGATAATAAACAGAATCTTCTAAATTGTTCGAATATCACTATTTTTATCATGAAAGTGGTCAGATTCAGGCCATCCAATCCCGGAATCTTGATCAATTTTATGATTTTATATTCCCGTGAAATATGTAAAAAAAAATGTAAAAATAATTTATATTTGAGATATATATGCTTTACATTTGGAGCGGAAATGGTAAAAAACAAATGAGGGGCATGGTACTAAAGCTCACGGTATTCATGTTTGAGGCTTTTGAGATAAGTGTTCCAAAAATATCTCAATGCATCAATTTTTTTTTTTTAATCCATGTCCGCTCCCAATGTGGAGCATATGGCCTCCTAATGGAGGTGTCTCAACAGAAGTTTTCTACGAGAACTGTTTGTTACTCAGTCGCTCAACCTCACTTTTTTCAAAGTGAGTATTATGGAAAGAAGGATAAGGCTAGAACAGGACTAGTGGTTGGCTAATCACTATTCCTTCACCCAGTTATTAAAGGATCAGAAAGATGGGAGGAGAGGAAATGATGTGAATTGACATCACAAGCATCCAGTCTTCGATCACAACTTTGAATTGAATAATTCTCAAATTTACTGTGATCTGACCGGGAATCGAACCCAGACCTGCGTGATCGGTAGAGCAAGCTCTAACCAACTGGGCCACAGCAGGCGACAAATCAATACATACATCAAAAAATAGTTGGGTATTCAAATTTACTTTTAACGCTGTTAAAACCACGGCTGAACATTACTATTGGTGTCTGAGCTCACATTTTTAAATGAATTATATGATATGATTTGTAATACCAATCGACAATCATGTTGTAATAGTATATTTTTCATCTTATGAAAGTGGTACTTTTCACTCATATTCGTGGTAATTTAAAAACATATATGATTACAAAAAATTGTGTTCCTGTGGTTTTATAAAATTTTCTCAAAACTTGATTTTTGAAGATTAAAAGTTATGATACTAAGCCACTTAAATAATTCATTTATAGCCGTTTCGGTGAGTTGGGAGTAAAGTTACGTACTTTTAGATGATTAATAATAAGACAAAAGATTGATAATAATAAAAAAAAACGATTTATTTTTGCATACCCTTCATCCCTATATGGTATAGCTTAATGGAATAAGCTTAAATACATACAAAACTTAGCGGTATAGAATAATACAAATTCTTACTGACATGAAACTTCTATTCTGTATTACTTTTGAGTATTTGTTTTATTTATGTGGGGACAGTAAAAATTTTGAGAAGCTTTAAAGGTTTCATCGAAAATGCATTTAAAAGACAGGATATTGATCAAATATTTATGCAGTTGCTCTTCCGTCAGCATGGAAATTGATGCATATACTCGCTTTTTTATGCATAATAAAACAGGGAAGCTCTTCCCAAAAGAAAAAGATTTGAGTGGCCGGCTTATCCTTAAACTTAACGACCCGTATTCATAAGAGGATGGCACTCAAGGACCGAAATAAGTGCGTCTTATTCCACGGAAATTTTATCTCAAAAATGAACGTATTTATGATTTACAGTATCATACTCCCCATGAAAAAAGGTAAGTTAATCCAGATAAAGTTTTATTTAACTGTGGCGGTTGTTAAGTAACGCAGTATATGGACCGCAAATTTCCATCTACGGAACTATTAAATTTCTCGTAAAATGCAGCACTATAACGGGAAAAAAGTAGGCCAACTCTACATAAAATATGCCATTCCATAGCGAAGCAGTACGACGCATTTTGTACAAATAAATCCAACTCTTTAGGCGATCAATTATTATTAATATAAGCATTACGAATTGTTAAGCCGTATGAAAAGTTAGTTTAGTTAATACATAAAAACAAAATCGGCAACCTATCGTTTCAAACAAATTTAAGTGGTTACTTTATTGATATCCATTATGTATATGGATGATATCAAACCTTAATTCTCAGTTATCTTTTATTGTTCGTAGTTGAAAAAAATATTATTATTACAAAAAAAAAACAGTTTATAGCTTTTTCGCCGTATGCCATTGTCAGAACTTTCTTTGCGTTTTTTTATTTTTTTTTAGAATTAATACTTTATCTTATCTCTTAGCTATTTTTTTTATCTTATCGCAATGGAGTTCTACTAAGTAAATTCCAATTCAATCAATATAGTTTTTTTTTTGATATTTTCAATGGATTCGGCAATAAATTTGTATACAAAATTCATGTTGATAACTTTGGTACCATGTCCTAACCTAACCAAATTTTTGTAATCTATACCAAATCCCTGTGGTTTGTATAGCTTGCGATTTTCCGTCTTAACTCTTAAAAGTCCATGTCGAGCTGGACTCGACATTACAGATTTGGCAATGTTTTTTTATTTACTGATTTTTTTAATAATATGTTTTTTTTTTCATCCAAATATTATCAATACGCATTGTGCGCAAGATAAATTTTGCTGTACTGAAACATTCAAAATGTTTTTTATTATAATTATACGATAATAAATTAATTAAAGACGGTGTTCAATAATATTGCTTCGGATGTCGACATATTCCACGTAGACGTGGGTGAGTTCCGACGAATACTATTTTTTATGTATTAAAGTAGAGTTCGTCGGAGCTTACTCAGTTGACTTCCTTGCCACTTTTTTTTTACTGCTTTTAATATTAAATTATACTATTTTTTTTCTCCATTGTAAAAG
Source organism: Himalopsyche tibetana (assembly GCA_030503985.1). Lineage (NCBI taxonomy): Eukaryota > Metazoa > Arthropoda > Insecta > Trichoptera > Rhyacophilidae > Himalopsyche > Himalopsyche tibetana. The sequence goes on along the minus strand of JAPJYX010000015.1, from coordinate 13,759,846 downwards.
TTTTAAATTTATAATTTGTCAACCTTGTACAATGTTAATTAAATAAATAAATAAATAAAATAAAATAAATAAAGACGAATTCATGTGAAAACTTATTTCAATTAAAGACTGCAAAGGGTTAAGATGCTTCTCAAACAAACAAAACACATTTTATAATTTTTAACTGAAAGAGGAGTGGAAAAATTATATAGAGTTTCTTTTAAACTGTCAGTAAATTGAAACAAAACATTTGACTCTAAAATAATTAACTGCCGCAATCATTAAACAAATGAAACTTTTAATTTCTACTGATATGCTGGACATATGCAAATAGATAAAAATTAGCTAAAATACTAGTTTAAATAATTCTTTATGCTTAGCATAGCGATAACACTGCACTTAAGAAAGACAGAGCAAATGAATCTACTAAGGTTCAAAGACAAATGTTATTTTCATTCTAACGAACAATTCTAGATCACAGCTCCACGTGGTGCATTTTTCCCTTGATTCAACATCACATGAGTTAATATAAGTTAATTCAATTGAAATTTATTAAAAAGAATTTTCATTATGACTACTGAAAGTAAGCATGGCTGTTTTATTGTATGTAAGTAGTTAAATAATTTATATTTTGCGATTTCTCTAAATTAAAAAAATACCCACCTACCTAAATTGTATGTGAACGTTGATTACGTAACGCTTTCATATTGTTCCACGGCCTTAGCTTATTGTAAACGTTTTTTCTCAATTTCGAAAATTGCTCGAGCTTAACTCAATGAGGAAATGTCAGAAACAGAATATTCTAAAGTTACTTGAGATAAACACAATGAAACCTTTACAAACTTCCGTGTTTTAGATACGAATTATGGCTAAATTTCGCATTTCCCTATAGTGTAGTCAATGATTTTGCATATTGCTTAGAATTATGTATACATAACTTCTGATTTAACGTTACTAATATCTATAGCACAAAAACTTGTATTATCAATTAATTATGTTTATGGCCTGTGCACATAAAACTTAAAATAAAATCAAGAAAATTAACTACGATCCATTTTTCACTTTTAGGATGTTCACTGTCAATACTTGGTGGAGAGGCATTATATTAAAAATAAACACAATATTCATTTTTACTTAATTTTCACATGTAATTATTAAGATCATGACCGGTTTCGTTCATTCAACTAACATTTATCAATGCTCGCCATGAGCGAAAATGGTCCGGATCTTGATAAATAAAATTGGAAATTAAGTACAGATGAATACTGTGTTGTTTCTTAATATCATCCATTTTCACTATTCCAGCAGGTAAATTACTCGTAAGACATTTAAATAACGTCTTAGTCACTTTTACGGGTTTCATTTAGGGCATCCAATCCCGGGATCCGGGATCCCGTTCAATTTTCTGATCCCGAAATTCCAGGATTGAGATGGCCGCGATCCCGGGACTTCGGGATTGAGAAATTTTGAGCAAATTCTCGAAATTTACACGAAATTGGCAAATTGAAGATTTCAAATTCCTCGGTGAGCTAAAAAAAAAAAAAAACGAGTTTCCGTGAGATTCCGGGAAAAAGTATAGCAAATTGAGGATTTCAAATTCCTCGGTGAGAAAATCTCAATCCCGGGATACCGGGATTCAAAATAAATCAGTCCCGAAATCCCGGGATTGGAAAAAGGCTTCGGGATTGGATATCCTAGTTTCATTGTCTTATATTTCTTTTTCTTGGTACCTTCTTTTAAAAACTATAACCGTAGCATTCGTAGGTAAAGAGAAAAAGTAAAAGCAGTGCCATAATTTTTAGCGGTATTCTCAAGACATGCCTGACAAGGTAGCTTTTTAACAATCGAGGTCTAACTAGTAGCTTTTGTGTCTCTATATAGTGTCGTTGTTACATAATCGATACCTAAATCTACAAAATTACTGTATTAAATGTTTTTTTTTTACATATTTACCTACAAATAAAGATAAAAATACCGGTTTAACCAAAACCGATATCCTGGTAATGATGGTGATTTTAAAACACCGGTTATTCGGTATTGAATAATGTTGATTGAAATATGTTAAAAATGTTCAGATTTGTATCAAAATTGATATATATATTTACTTATAAATCTCAGAATGATGTTTCTACTATTTTAAGACAAATTGAGTTTATTAAATTCATCTTTTTGCAGTGCGGGTATTTCATTTTAAATACAGGTGTTGATATATTATTCTTGTAATAAAAATAATTAAACATTATTGGTACCTTTCCACATAAAATTTATGAAAAAAAAGTTGAAGACCACTTAGCAATGAAAACGATTACAACAATGCTAAGTGGTCTTCAACTTTTTATTTATAGTTTATTTTCCTTGTATTTTGCTTCAATTCTTTTGCTAGGTTGTAATACCAATTGTTTGTCATACCTTGTTTTTATCACTTAACTTTTGTATAAATATCACTGTTTTATTGTTTTTCTTATCAGTCGACAATGCTCATCAAGAGCGAAACCGGTCCTGATCTAATAAAAAAACTATGTGGAAAAAGTACTAAAACTGTTTTATTATTTTTATTATAATGCCATTCCACCAAGTATTGCTAGTGAACACCTTAAAATATTATTCTTGTATTAAAATAACTAGCTACAATGGAATAATTTCATTAAAATAGGTAGTGATATTCAAAATAACGAGTGTCCAAAATCTACACTGTAAATTAGATACTAATATCAGCCTCACTACATAGAAGATAATATCTATATGAAAGAAAAACGTTCAGCATTCATAATTCAATATGTTTATAATATGTTCATTTGAATGTTTAATTATTTCGTGATTCAAGAACTACAAGTTTATACGTAGCAATGAATCAGTTTCCATGTACCATTGATGGCATTCGTTTTTACTTTTTTTCTCAACAAAACTTCACTTACAAGCTTGATGTTTTTGGATCGCGATTAGTTCATGACAGATCCATAAACAAACAAATAAAAAATTAAAACGACATATCGCGAGCCGAGTACTACAAGGTTCTATTTGGACATCTGCACCAAAAAAGAAATGGACATTTGAAATTTTGAATGCTTGTATTTTAAAAAATTGTAAATTTTTCCAAGTTTCTTTTTGATTATATATATCAATGATAGTATTGGCATGATATAACTATGAATAAAATATTGTTAAAAAAGTTATTCATAGTTAATCAGAAATACCCAAACTTCTATTAGAACCTTGACTTACGCTTTTTATATTAAAATAAAAAGAATTCTATGGAAGATATCTAATGTGATCATTATTATTGGAGAAAATATATTTCAAAAAAAAAGAAGGATAAATAGGAAAAGAAGTTTTTTTTTTCGTAATTTGTGTTTGATATCATTAAGTTCTAATTTAATATTGTAAAATGTAATAATACCACACTGCAAGAATACAAAACATCATAATGGTAAAAAATAACACCATTGTGCTGAAGAATAAAAATAATTGATCAAAATCAAATAATTAAAAAAAAATACAGGAATAACATTATCAAAATAAAAAAGATATTATTAAACCTATGTACATTCACACAAGTTTTGTCACTAACGACTCGGGTTTCACCTGTCGGCATCTTCAGGCGATCAAGTTGAAACCACAGATATCTTGCGACGCGCACATAAAACTACGGCTTATTGGAAATTTAAGCAAAATTTCGACTTCATATTAATACAGCATGTAGATGATGCTACGCTTAAGACTGCCTCATTATTACTTTAGTTTGGCCAAAACTCGACACTTAGAACCTTGTAGTACTCAGCTCGCGTTTTGACTGAATAGTTATAAAACAAAGTCAAAATAATTTATATCTAATTTTTTTTTTAGTATTTGTATTGTTCTTTAATGACTTCACTGAGCAATATTAAACATATGAAATAAAACTTTTTTAGTTTCAGGTTCGTATAGTTCATCAAAAAGAAATCTCCAATAAGCGAGGATTAAAATTTCTCATTCTGTCATATCTCTATCAATAGATTCAGCTGATCATGCAAATCCTGCTTTTCTAATATAGGAACTCAATGCTGATGCCAACTTTCTCGCGTTCGTCCGGCGAATTAAATTGGAAAAGTAGAGAGTCATGCGCAATACGTAACATTGTACATTGGCCTGTACCAGACGTGTCCAAACTGCGATATGACATGACATAAATTAAAGGTGGGCTTCTCGTTTATATAATATTTATAAGCCATTGACTGTGTGAAACAGATGATTGCCGATAACATAGTTATTCCAATCAAATATCAACAGAATTCCAAAAAAATTAGAACACTCCTAAGGGTTGAAAAATAAAACACTCTTTGTACTAATTAAACATTATTTAGTTTAGATCAGGGCTGGTTATGCTCATCGTAGAAAATATTGACTGATGAAAGATTAAATGATGCAAAGTGTAGTGTATTATATTAGTTCAGTTGATAATGCTTGCGTGAATCAGTGAATTTGATCCTAAGCTATGATAAATAATGTGGAATTACTATCAATATGTTGTGAAAATTATTCCGTATTTACCTTATCATTAGGTTCAAACCCCGTTCTGCTGTTTACGATTATTCTCAGCTCATACGAATATAATATATTATTATATATTAATACAATAGTTTTATATTTAGCTAATGGTTTGTTACAGCCCTGTTATTTGTTTATGCATTTATTAGTTTAACTAAGTTTTTTTTATAAATAGTCCTGTTTTAAAATGCCGTTGGTATACTACCAGATTGACTTTTTCGAATATCATAAAGCAAACTTCAGTGTAGACTGTAGAGTGTAGATCATATTTAATGAGACAAATGAATAAACAACAATAACTCAAATTTTTACAGCTTAAAAACGTGCAGTTGTCAATTGTCTTTAAGTAGATGTGGAAATAAGAATTATGTGCAGCTAAAAAGCGTATTTATTGGTTTCTACCAGTAATAACTGCCAATGAAACAAAGAAATTTTATATTAGTGATTTTGTTTTTCCAGGCGATATAAAGCGTGCTAAAATCTATCTTTCTGCATTCAAAACAACCAATTTTTGACATCACGTTTTTTTGGTTATATACCGACAAGACATTCTGATCATTTTTTAATGCTTGCGAAGAATGAAACCAGTCCCAATTATTATAAATAAATGTGAAATTATTTTTAAAAAAATGTAATTATTATTAAACATATTCCTTTTCCACTAAATCTTGACAGTGAATACCTTAAAAGTGATTCCTGACGTTGTCTACACCAGTATCCGATCTGGTTTATCACTATTGACAAGGCTTTCTAAAGTTTTGTGTTGTTACAATGTAACCAATGTAAATAATTTAAATAGTAAATGTTCCTTGCACTGTTCTTCGATATGATACAAAAATTGATTCGGATAATGAAAGTGCTTTAATGAGTTGATATTCACTCGGTTTTTATAAGTGGCCACGCAATTTATGAAAATCTCTTAATTTATATGCAAAAAGTAAAAATTGTGACTATTGATATTCCAACAACACGAATAAGACAACCGTGACTTATTTGTTTTCCAGCAATTTTTGCTTCAATTAATAATTTACAAAGCGGATTCGCACGAAAAAGATGCATATTTTATCTACCTCAACTCTTATCTTGAAATGATGAAACAAGCTGAAAAAAGTCATAATCATCTGAGTAACCCAAAAATAATTAACTTATACATATTTCGTGAGCAATCTCAAAGTTTTAAGATGACAGACCAACATATAACTTTTCTTGAAAGATTATTATGTTAAAAACTTAGCTTTTTATCATTTTTTTTAAGAACGTCACGTTTCATTCGTTTGTTATGAAATCTTGTACTTTTTGCCCACTTTTCCGTTTATAAAATATTTTCTTTGTTTATGTGTGCTATACATAATTTATATGTATAAACACACAGATTTGTGCAGTGGATTGGTTCGAAATTATTTTCGTAAATGAAATCTTCGTAAACTGAAAGTATGAGATTTAAGCAGAATAAAAAAATTAAAAGGAACCCCCATTTACGCTGCCTCGAATTACACGCCGAACAGAAATATTCGCTGCAAATCCCTCGATAACGTGACTCCCAATCACGTGGTTTCGTCATTTACGTAAATGGGGGTTTTCCTGTATATCCAAAATAACAATTAATGAACTTGATACTTATGTAATTATAAAAACATGTGATAACATCATTTGTTTCCTTATTTGCTTAATGCAGTGTTTTTTCCTCCATGAAAAGCGGTGAAACGACGTACTGGCACCTTTTTCTCGCAATTTTCTATTTTTCAAATCGAAATTCATGAAATGCTATTTTTATTTTTCGTTTTAAAACGGTTGATTTTTTTTTATTTACTATTTGTCCTTATCTTAGGTCCCTTTTGAATGTAATGTACAAAAAATACTTACTCTTTGGGCAGAACCAGGGGTCTAATTCTTCATATAATGTTGTATTTAACGGAATTCTCTTATTTACAATATTTTTTTACAACAGTCGGGTCCTTAGCACAGTGGTCAACGTCGTTGGCTTTCGTGACAAATTTTACAGGTTCGAATCACAGTACAAAGCAAAACGAGAGCGATTGGCTAACCACTTGTCTTGTTTTAACCCTATCCTTCTTGCTTAATCTCTTTGGAAAAAAAGGTTGAGCAACTAAGTAATAATGCAAGCCATGCGCTTCACATAAGAAACGGACACGGATTAAAAAAAAAGTATTGACAATAAGTGAGTTCAGGTACCTTTGTTTTTTTTTTAAAGTACTGGTTTAATGTCATTCTTGTTATCACTGGGGATTACAATTTCAGTGGCTTATTAACTATGGAATACTCAATGGTCATCAGTTCTTTTTGTTATAAATTTATCACCAAAATGTCTTTTAATCATGTACATACAGTTGCGGATTACCCTATAAGCGCACGAGGCGCGCGCTTGGGGCCTACAAATTTCAGGGGCCTCAAAAATACCTTATAATTTATAACTCATATACTTATTGTTCAGATTTACATAATTTTTACTGTTTTCCGTGTGATTTTCTGATTTTTATCTTATCCGAAGAACAGGACCAACCATTTTTATTGCGCCTGGGGCCTTTTGTGTGCTTGATCCACTACTGTTTACATAGTATGCTTTTTTTCAACCGCATTAAAATTGAACTATAATAAAAACTTCCTCGTTTACCTACCGGGCTTTATTTTAGTACATTTTATAAATAAATATTTTTTTAAAGTTTGTTTGATAAGGCAAATTATCATTAAGATTCGTTTATATGTCTTTTTTTAGAAAGATGTTTGTTTTTGATAAAAGTAAATAAATAAATGTTTTATCATTTTTTTAAGATTGACAGAAAGACATTTTTATATCTACATAAAAACGCGTGGGCAAGCCGATATAACCGAAATATTTTATCAGAAGCCTGTTTCATAATGTCAAGTTCTTTTCGTTATTTTTAACGTAATATTTTATTGTTTGAATAACTTCACAAAAAGATATTCGAATGTTATTTCAAATAAATTAGAAAAACATTTTGACTACGCAAAAACTCATTTTCTATCCAAGGCCACGCAAGAAACCAAAATCGTGCTTTTACAAAAAATACTTTTATTATTTTTATATGAAATTATGGAATATTATTCAGAGAACCATTCTCAACTTTGAACTTTATCACGTATTACCTACACGGTTGTATATTAATATGCGTATTATGAAATACGTCGCCATTGAAATAAAAAGTAGTAGCTAGCACGTGCGAGTATGTTTAAGAATCATGGCAATTTCGTATGATATTTCTTCTAAATGTTGCCAGAGCACGATATGTGCCCCCTTCCTGGGTAGGCATGACTTTATTCTCCTTGGAGTTTGTTTTTTTGTACGCCAATTACATGAAACGTCTTCACTTAGGGGAGATACAATGGGATAGAAATAAATTGTGTTGACGATAGTGCCTTTGAGACGGGAATTCCGAATAGGAAAATTGATTTAATAAACCGAGGATGGAAAACAACGTGACATAAATTTTCAATTTCATTCCTAGTACACGAAGAATTGTTTGAAATGAACTCAACTGAATATACTTAAAATCAATACGATGAAGGTATCTTAAATATCTCTTATACTGAATCATCAGACACAAGTGCTTATATATATTTTCTATGGCTTAACATATAAAATTTGCATCTTATTATGTATAATAAGATGCAAATTAATCTTAGCTTACTATATTTAATAGTATTAATATTTTATCGATGTATCAAATGTCGTAAATATTGTTTGCGGCAAAGTCTCTTTGAATTATTCATTTAAAGAAACCATTTTTTCGTTTAAATATGGAACTAATAGAAAAGTTACAACTTCATGTATGCGTATCATTTCCGTAACGTATTCGGCAACTTTGTTATGCTTTCAGAACTATCTATCTCCCGCTAATTACTATGTTTTTAAACAAGTTTTAAAGCATACTGTTTACATATTCTTTTTTATCAGTTTTAACTTTTTGAAATTTCAATTGTTTTAAACACTTTTTTTGTAACCCATGTTCTCTTTTAATAAAGTTATCACAAAAGAAAAAAATTCTACGAGAACTCCTTTTCAGTCGGTTTGTTGCTTAACCTCACCTTTTTCGAAGATAGTAGGGATAAATTGGATAGAGCTAGAACAGGACTAGCGGTTGGCTAATCACTATCGTTACACTCCCCTATTTTAGAATCGGAAGGTGGGAGGGAGGGAATTTTTAGACTCCACAAACACCCATGCCTTCTAACAGAAACCGATAAATCGATTGAAAAAATGCTGTTCGTAATGGAACTCAAGCTCGTTGACCACTGCGCTATTGACCCGACTGAATTTAATACATACACTTTTTTTTTATTGAATTGAAAATATGTTAGTTTGCAAAATGGGAAATAGTTTTTATTTTATCCGTTGATTTCCTATGTACGCGATAATATCTTTTTTTCTTTGGATACATTTTGATAATTTTATTCACAATTCAGAACATATTTTTTTATGCAAATGATATATATAGTATGTAAATGGTCAAAAATAATGGATTATTTTTAATTCTTTCAAGCAAGAACCAAGTGAAATTTTCACACTAACCGCCTTCTGATGGACGGTATTAAAAAAAAAACACTTGGTTCCTAAAGGGCCATCAACATATTGGAAGTATTTTTTAGCTACATAGGGGAAGTGTCAATATTGTTTTTAAATACAAGTTCCGCAACTTATTCTGAAGGGCTTCGATGTAATGTTATATATCGAATGATTATTTTCAAATATGTGAAAAACAGAAAAAAGAATTAAGCTATGTCCGCTTCCAATGTGGAAGGTGTGGATTTTTATTCTTAAGCTTATCTCAACAGATTTTTTCTACGAGATCTATTTACACCAGTGATGCACAACCTTTACCTTCTAGCGGGCCGCATAAAAAAATAAATCGTGGGTTCGGGCCGCAAAGAAAAAATATTTTTTTAGTACGCTCAATCCTTATTGTACAGAACATATGAACGTTCCATGTAAAACAGCCATAAAATCGTGTAAAAAAGATTAAGTGAATTTAGATAAATGAGTAATAGGTTCAATTATACTATTTTGACCGTTTTATTTAGAAAATAAATAAGCCATGCAAAAAAAGGATTTGTTTATTAGAAATCGTTTCATTGTGAAATATTTATGTTTCATTTATATGCAATTCATAAGTTAATGCGTTGTTGATATTTTTTTTAATTTGACAAAATATTTGTAAGCCTATTTCTATGAACCGATTTATTTTCTTCATTGAAGATAAAGCTTGTTTACATGTTTTACGTGAAAAAAATATGTTTAAGAAAAAGATTTAAGGGCCGCCACAAAATTCAAAAAGGGCCGCATGCGGCCCGCGGGCCGCGGTTTGTGCATCACTGATTTACACAAACATTTTTTTCAGTTGGTTCCTAAAGGGCCAACAACATATCGGAAGTATTTTTTAACACCGTAGAGGAAGTGTCAAGGAAGAGAACAAAACTGATTTTCTCATAAATTAATTGTAGTTTTAGCAAAAAAAACGTACGTATCTAAAATTAAAAATGATTTTAGAAGAAAAATAATTTTCATTAATTCATTTTTCATTTTTTAAAATCGCAGATACTCCGTGAGCTTATATAGTGTTAGAAACAACCTTGTCTTTACTTGTTATAATTAAACCAAGTTTTAAAGCATCAAACAAATCAATTTAGATCAATAGCATTACGCAATTTAACAGCGATTCAAAAAAACACGATACAGCCATCTTGCGATTAAGTTATTGTATTATATAAAACACAAAGTATCATTTCTAAATAATTTTATTGGTTTCTCTAAGTCCGTTGCTTATTGAATTACACGCACGTACGAGAGACCATGTCTGCACCTTACAGAAAATACATTCAGTGTCCGCAGACAACGACAGCACGTACCATTACAGACAAAACATATTCCGCTAGATTTTTGTGTGGGCATGCTTTGTAAGAATACGTTAAGATCAGATATGAATACGTTTATATGTATATAATATACCAAAGAATTTTACATTACTTAGCAACGATACATATCTGCATTTATGTGCTGATTTAAAATTAAATTAAATTTAAAATAAACGAAATACATGTTCGCAAAAGTGAAGTAAAAATCCGATCGATCAAAATAACATTTAATTTGAATTTTGTTTTTCGATTTCATTTGAATATGAAAAAATATCACTTCATGTATCTACGACATGACCTTACATTGCCAAAATATCTACATATTGGCATACCATACAAGACTAAAGCTCAATTCTTTAACATTTTTTTTTTATACAAATGATACTTAATGAATCATTTCTAATGTATTGAATATTTCTATAAGTGATAGATAATACAGCAAGGCCCTCATAGCGTTCTCTTTTAAGGAGAAGATTTCAATAGCAAATATGGCAGTCGTCTCCTTAAAGCAGTCCTTATACTATAGCGTAGTTTTTTTACAAAACGCTCAATTTTCAAGATCAAATTAGAATTTTTCGAAAAGAAAAAAATTATTTTATTACAAAAATATGAAACTCATGTATTTGAAAATATCGTATATATTTATTGTTTTTAACCAAAGCTCGACTGGTGGGATTAGTTATTAAGATTATTTTAACTGTCTTCAAAAAGCGTTGATTATTTAACTTATTTTCTTACTGACTAATAAATACGTAATTTTGCTTAAATTCTATATGGCACTCGCGGAATTTAACGAATGTTCTGGTGCATTCTAAACTTATTTAGGTCAGCACGTTCCCTTTGAATATGATGGCACAAAACGAATTCTGAATACTGCAACTTTCTACTACGCTGCAAATAAAATAAAGCTGCCGGGACGGAATGGAATACAAAATAATGCAACTATCCCATGAATGGAGTGGCAAAACCGAGAAATTATTTCAATCATTACGGAATTTGTACACACTTTTAAAACTATGTCAGGTACGTTTGCTGCAGCTGTAGTATTTAAAAGCGAACACAGGTGGCGTAATTTATATTTTCTTTCATGGTAACATAATTCTTTTGGAAGAGTTCCATCAATCAACAATGTGACAAGTTAGACATTCTTCATTCTTTCCGCTGTATACAAATGGAAATCAAACATATGCAACAAAGTTCAATCTATCGACAATTTTACAGAATTTTCAATATCATCGGCGTGCTAGAGCAGGCATGCACAACCTTTTAGTAGGCCGCAAAGAAAAATTAAATTTAAAGTTCGCTTAATTATCTTCTTACGCGGGGGTATACATTTTACATAAAACAACCATGGAAAAAAGATTAAGTAAATATAGATAACTGAAAGATAGCTAACATAAAATCTCATCGTGACATTTTAAAAACAACGCAAAAACAGGATTATGTACACTAAGCCTATTTCTTTAGAACGGTTTGTCTTTCTTCGTCAACGAAAAAGCTTGCTTACATCTTTAAAATTCAGTAATTCCCAGGTATACAGGGCGTTTTTAGTTTTCGTGCCGGACCTCACGGGTTTGAGTCCATGTATAAACAGCATTTTTTCCGGGCACTTGACAAATATACTGAAAATAAAAAACAGAACATTACACATGAAAATCAAAAAAATTCAAGAAATAAAAAAGTAAAACCAAATAAACAGTTCACAAATACTGTTACTGAAGATTCCCACTTCTCTGGGCATTGAGTTGATCAATCGAACAGCGCTTGGAACTGACGACCACGTCTTAATGAACTGACGTCCTACGAGAAAAACAAGTTTTTAGAAACAAAATTCTTTGGGTATAGTTTCGCCCACTTAAAAATAATTTGGGAGCATGAAAGGTAATATTCATGAGAATTTCGGGACTATTAACTTGGCTCCAAAGAAGAAGAAAAAAAATATTTAAACTTGAAAACGATCAAGCTTCAAGGGAGTGTAATGAAATTTGGTGGAGTAGGATTTCTTGAAGGAATTATCAAAGGGAAAGAATTTATTTATCTCAGAAATTTGTCATTGACTCTCCACAGTTGCAGCAAGGATTGCACTCTCTTTTATTGCAGTAATATATATTCTAAAATCATTTACCCAAAAATGTGTTTCTATAAGACTCACTGTTTCTTGAAAATAAATAAACAATGCCTCCAAATTTCATACAAATTTTACATGTGTTAAAATATACTTACTCTTTTAATGACTTAAATATTTTATGCTTTACGTATATACGAGAAGACTAAAAAGTCACTAAATTTATTCATTTTTTCAACCGTTTTTGGTCAATCAAAGTGTGATGGATTTAAACTGTTACACTTAATATCATATCGTTATATCACTTTTCACTGAAAAGTTCCTGCCAGCTAATTTGTCATTTTATTGTTGCTTTTAATTGATTTTATATCATTTGTCCGCTGCAAAAGATGATTAAAATAAACTTAGAAGTTTTCTGTAGTTGATCAGTTAATAATACGTTTTGAATAATCAAATAGCATTGATTTTTTTAACAAACTTTCAATGCTTTTAATTAAAAAAAACTTTTTCAGACGCTATAAAGACTGCAACGTTGTCAAAAAAAGTTTCTCTTTTGTTTGGGGGTCGCTTAACTACGTCTACTCGGTAGGTCAGAAACGATCCAAATCAGAAAATCAATTTGAAAAAGCTCGAGAAAGCTTTCTAAATTTTATAAACAAACTGAAGTTCATCGTTACATTATATTCACAGGAAACTTTGTATTGCCCGTACTAATTGTATACCTGATGTATAATAGAAATTTAATATCTTGGATGAATCAAAGTCGTTTTCTAATACGATAACAATATAATATTAATATAATCAAAAATAATTCACAACGTTCACTAAAAAAATGTTATAAATGTTGTACTTTGAATAAATGAATAAATATAAGTAATTGTTATTCAGACAATCCCTCTTTAACAAACTGTCAAATCTGTGCTGTATTGGTATTATTTGTTCTTCACGTACTTTTCTCGTTTGATTGACAGTCATAAGTCAGCTGCATATTGTTTTCTTTATTTGGTTTTCTACTCGCTACTTGACGTCAACAAAATATTTAGTCAATTTTGATACATCTGCTACCGCCACCCCATTTGTTGTCCAGTGCTGACGTAAACACCACGTTGTTTTATATTGTTCCAAGCAAAACTTCTACGACTTAACATAAACCGTTAAAAAATAAACAAAAAAATGTTGGCACTCTAGTAATTCAAAATATTGAATGTATTAATTTGACATTTGTGATCTTGGTGTTCTTTTGATGTTGATGTTTTTTTTTTTAAATCTAAAGTAAAATAATATCTAGCGTATTGTACAGTATTTTTACGCTTAATATTTATAATAGGTCTCTTTTTATTAGTTTTCTTTACGATAAAATACGTATAAGGTAGATATTAAACTGTAGTATTCATCTAAGAGTCAGTTTTGTTAAGAAGCACTACGATCGTTCAAATTATCTTCTAGTATTGTACACTATTATGTTATTTATGTTAGTTGATACATTTAAATCAAAAAATATAACTTTTAAAGCTATTATTGTAGTGTAAAACAGTCTTATAAATAAACAATTTAATTTATTAAAATTGTTACTTAACTTGTCGTGCTACAAACCTTGACTTTAAATAGTATCATTAGACAGATTATTGTAAGGTTTGCGAATAAACAAAAATTGATTAAATTAGGTCGGGGATTTCTTTTTCCTGACAAACGTATGGTAAGGGTTTGATACTTACAAAATAGAGATTATTAAATCTTAATTTTAGTGCAGTTTTTTTTATATAATAGTTAAGAAGCCTTATTTTATTATTTTAACTTTATGACTAAAAATTATAATTGTTTTTAAAGTTATTTGTAAACCTTGTGATGTGAAAGTTACATTCAATTCAATTTTATATTATAAATCAAGTTTTACTAAATCAGAAAGAGAACTAAAATGATTCTTTAGCGTTGTCTCTTCACAGTTGTGAATATTAAAGATTGTTGGGCTAAACATTTAACATTATACAAAAGCAACAAAGGTGTATAGTAATGTTATCCATCGACAAAAATGCATGTTTTTTACACTTCTCCGAATAAACAACAACGCTCATCTAAGTATTCACTAGTCAGCCATCTGTATAGAGATTTAACCAAGCCTGAGCTACATTTCACTGCCCTGTTTTAATGGAATATTCGCAAAGTGTCATTAAGATAAGTCCCTATGGATTACGCGCGCTAAATATACCACCATACAAATGGGGAACTTCTTCTGAATTAATGTTTATGTGTAATATGCTCGTGAAGACAATTTGCATTGAAACTTTGTTCCATACAAAGCATTTGCACAAAGCTGTCACCTAACCATTTCTTACGTCAATTAGGTATTTTTAGTGTTGGATTTTAGAAAAAACAATCCATAATTTAGGCATTCAATATAGAACCTTTTTTGTGATCCCAGGAACTCAGGACCCGCGATTGATCAATTACCATAATTTCATGTTTTCATTTTTTTTACATATCACCATTTGTAATACAAAAAAGTAAACTGGTATTATAGCGAATCCATAGCTGCTTGAAATTGTTTTGAGTAGATGAGACATCACAAAAATCGTACCCAAGATTTTAGATTAAAATTGAAAAATGCTTTTACCACTCTGAAAAATAAATAATTGCAACTGAATTTGATCTGCAATTATGAAAAAAGCTGGCTATTTCTGTATACGATTGCTACAAAATATGAGAGAGAGAAGAGAGTAAGACCACAATTAATTTATTTTATATGTAGATATTTTAAAAAATATATATATAGAAACAAACTGAGGTACACTGTCGTAAATTGTTATATTATTAAAAGGAAGCAAATCGAGAAGAATTCATATTTTAAATTTTTTTTTTTTTAATGTTATCGTGAATGTCGAAATCCCGGGATCGGTATTAGGACGATTCCTGGAGTACGGGATTCCGGGATAAGATGCCTTTGTTACAATCATTAACGCTACTTGATGTTTGTCTGACCCCTATTTCAACATTTTTTATAATATTATTCTGAAATGTTTGCTTTGCAAGATAAATAATTATTCTGATTAATTTTTAATAAATTAGTTTGTCTTGCTTACTCACTTAAAACAGTAATCTTATGTAATATTTTTAAAATAACTAAAAATACTTCTAGAACTAAGAAAGTGTTTATTTATTTAAAAAATGCATATGTATATTTGTACTTCCCATCGCAATAAAAGATAAAACACTTAGTACCATGAACTTTGTTACGACGTTTGATCAATATAAACCTGATTTTAAATAAACCTTTAGTTTATATTTAACTCCTGAATATACAAATCAAAGGTGATAGAGTTATGCTGCATAAAAAGTTTTGACCCATTTTAATGTTGATACGCTATTTTCTCCTACTTATTTATTTTCCTTAAAACCATTAAAATTTCAGAACGCAGTTTGTCAGTTTTTTTTGCAGTGTAGATTTAGTAAAATAGATTTTATGTTTTTTAGGAGTAAAAAATAGTCGATATTGAATTTAACTCATTCGCATCGGGGCATTTTTGCGAAATTTTGCAAAAAATTAGGTACTTTTGAAAAAAAAAATAACTTAAAAACTATTTGACATTCAAAAAAATAATTTGGACACCAGTTCTGCAACACTTTGTTGCATAATACTTTATATATTTTAGCCTGCTTTTATTAGCGATACTCATCTTTTGTATTTTTTGATATAGAAAATCGGGTATTTGACATAGAATTATATATTTCATCGAAAACGTAATAAATAACAAGTCAAATAAACATTTACTCCTGTTTATTTTATTTCAAAACAAAATTAGAAAACATAAAAGCCTATTTTTAGCCTACAATTGCTTATATTTTGGTGGCCTATTTTTTAAAGTTTTATTTTAACTGTCTGCTGATTTTTCATCGCCGAAATCACCGAATAAAAAAAATATTTGTGCATATATTTTAATATTTTATTTTTTAAATGATGCATCAATCATTTGTTACGCCATCTGCATAGAGAATCTAAAACATTTGTCGCATTGGATGTATATATTTCAACGCGTAAGTCAGACCGGCGAAAAGACTCGTATACGAGTCATCCGTAACCAATGTGTTAATTAATATATCGAATGAAAACAAAAACAAAGTGTTGGCTTCTGATTTATGAACCAGTTAATTAACAGCAATGAAATGTCACGATCTTTTCACTGTAAGTTGTAAATCAACTTTGTTTGTTGACTACGTTTTCTTTATATAATAAATGAAAAGCATTTTTTATGGTATAATACCAAAAGCGTTAAGAACGCCTTAAAAGAGAGAGAAAATGACAGAAAGGTGACAGTAGTTCTTCAAGTCTTCATTCATTTTATTCATATATTCCTGGCACATATTATAAACAAGATTCAAGATGTTCTAATAGTATAGAATACATCATATATTATTGATAACACGCAGCAATGGGTGCTGTTGGGTACTACATCTTAAATTCTTTGAACTGTAGTTTCCTTATGTTTATTATTTCATGCTACATGAAGTTAAAGGCTTTTTGATTATAGGAGTTACAAAGACTGATAATTTATAATTATGGACTAGGTTTACTTACTTAAAACATGTTAAGAGTAATGTGCTTAAACCTAGTCCATAATTAAAAATTATCACTCTTTGTAAGTCTCATAATCAAAACGCTTAAACTTCAATGACTGGACTTCTTTCCAGATTTATGATTGTATGGTGGAGGCGTAAGACCCCTCGCCAGTCTTCGGCAATTAAAAGAGCCGTTTTGATATCGTCTCCTCTGTTTCTTCTTCTCCGTCTTCATAGCAATGGAAGCGACCGACCTGGAACGAAAGATATACGCAGAAAAATCGTTTTCGGAATGAACAAATAGCCATTACGACAGGGTGCATGTAAATTAGGTCGCGCCATATTGAATATTATACTACCCTACCGCTTTGGTAGTTATAAATTTATAATATAGCATTTAAATATTATAACAAAAGGCAAAATTTCAAATTACCAGCTGGTTGTTTCACAGCGCTGTATTCAAGAATTTCACAACTAGTTGAAATTGTAATAAAGACGATTCCATCCTTTAACAAAAACTTTTTCTGTTTTTCTTTGAGATTTAGTATCGTAATTGAAAGTGCAAAGCTCGCTCTTTCACGAACTGCAACTTTACAGGAATGCATTAAAAGCAATTGCAATATAACTTGATTTAATTAAAACAAACCAAAATGATAAGCATTTTTTGTGTGAGAATTTTTAATATTACAATACTTTGTATAAATAATAATTACAAAAGTTTTTTCATTGTTTGAGTATTATTTTTTTCTACAATTTTCTGTTAACAGAATACTCATATTTTTTTCGCTTTTCCGTTTCCATACTTAGACGAATAATGTTGCGCTTTTAATTACTAATACGTTAATTCGGTGAAAGCTTTTGTCAATAAAAATAAACGCAAACTCTTTTTGGGAAAGTTTTAACGCTCAAACACTTTGGCTGCATAATTTCTTTACACGGTCATAATACTTTTTCTCAAATCAGTTGCCTCTTTTTACATGATAAATTCATATGTTTTTTCCATTAATATCTGAATTCATGAATGCATCTTATATTGATTATTCTCTCAAATCTCAACCATATGCCCATATCACCGGTTAACAATTTTGTATTTTACGACTTTTAAAACTTCGGTTGTAAGTAAATCAAAACACGATTTAATATATGTTTTTAAAACTAGATCGATATAGCAACTGGTCTTTGAAATTTATGACATTGATCAAGTTAAAAACTTCAAAAGTCTTCATCCGTTTTTTACATTATTAAAGTATTCTTTTGGAAACATGCAATCAAACAACAATATAACCTGTTTACTCAAACCATATCCACTACCAATGCGAAGCATAATATTTGAACTCTTGATACAGCTTATCTTAACGACTGTTAATTACTCAGTTACTTATTTTTTTTTATGTTAACGTATCTTTGAGTTAAGAGAATGATAGAATAACCGAACTAGGACAGGACATTTTTTTAAATCCATCTCCGCTCCCAACATGGAGCACATGGTCTCCTAATGGAGGTATGTCAACAGATTTTTTTATACGAGACAGGACTATTATTTAACTAATTCTTATCTTTTCACCTTGTTGTTTAAGATTAGAAGAGTGAGAGTAAATTTTAAAACATAAAAAACACCCATGCTTTCGAAATGAAGTCAATTAGTTGATTAAAAAATGCTGTTCACACTGGGATTCGGGAAGCTAACGACGTTGATCGGTGAGCCAAGGATCTGTCAAAGACAAAGTTAGTGTTTATAAAACTGTCTGTGACAAAATTTCGAAGATAAATATATTGACAAGTGACACTTTCCATTATACATACATAAGTTTTACTAGATTTTATTTAGTACAAGAAAATCATTCCTTTTAATGTCATTTAAAAAGGTAAAGCTAATTGAAAAAAAATATTCTAATTAACCATGTTGAGCAACTAGTAACTTATAAAAATATCAATGACAGTTTTCTAAAACTTCTTCAAAACAAAAACTATTTTCTATGCTTGTGTGTTTATGTAATAAGCAATTTCTTTTCGTAGTTATAAAGAATTTAAGATAGAAATACTACTTTATTTATTTGGCAGTGCGCAGATATTATATTATTTTCTTTTTTGCTTTGATAACAAAAGAAAATTCGACTGTACGCTTTTTTATATTATTATTATACAATTCAATGTAATATTACATTTTTGATCACTCACTGTGTAATTTGGCATCAAATACTATCACAAAAGAAATATTATATTCCATTGTGTGTGGGGGGGTTTTGAGTATGGTGCTCTTTCATTAAATTTATATTTTAAAATACTTTTTTTTTCAATTTTATGAGTTTTTTTCATTTGAAAATTATTAGAAAAAAATACGTGATAATCCATCAAACAGTCATCGTTATCAAGTGACATCTCTTGAGAGAACTTATTCAATAATTAACATCTGTAAATAGATTCGATTAATCAACAAGCGTATATTTATCCAAGATTTCGATTTGTGTATTTTTCTTTTTCCTTTTTCACTTAACAATAATAGTGTTTCAAAGTAACTTAATTATTTTCGATGAATTCTGCGGTAATTTTGTGAAAGTTCATTTATTACATGAAATAAAATATGTTAGCTTTGTTATTCAATTGCCTGTGTAACAAATCGTAAAACGTCTCCAACCTCTTGTAGAAGACTCTTTAGATGAAATATTGTCAGTTTATTTACTACTGAAAAAAACTATGAAGGGTGTAACAAACAATTGGCAATACAAATTTGAAAGGAATTTATAGATGAAAATACTTAACTAATAGATACCAATCTAAAATTAAAAAACTAATATATTTAGCTTATATTACTGTTAACATATTCCTTTGTTTCTTGGTCAAGTATAAATAGCCCTCTATTAACGTTTATTCTTGTCAGAAGATAATGCCCGTAGTGAGATAAACTCTATAAAAGGATGAAAGGAATTAGTAAAAAAATGTGTTTTATTTTATTAATTATTACAGGAAGTGAAGAGAATATTCAACAAATAATAAAATTACTGTAAAAATTACCCTTTAAATTCAATTGGACATGTAAAGACAATAAATAATAAATTATTATCCAAACATATATAAGTATTGAATTAATGTTGTTAAAATTAAACAAATTACTGCCAAGAATTCTTATGTACAATTTATGTTCAAATAATATTTTAAAATGTTGATTGATGTATGTGTGTCACCTTACCCCTTCAAATTATTTTGTTGATCAGTCAATGAATTACATTAAACGAAATACATATTTTCGTTTTCTAGATATATTTTTGAAATACCTATTTAAAAGTATTAGACATTTTTAATCTGTAAAAAATAATTATGATAAAATGTCAAATTTTCGTTCTTAAAAAGTTTTGAAAGATAATTTAAGCCTTTACAAAACAAAATCATGATGTGGTTCTTTTTTAAAAATGATTAAGTTCACACCTTTTATACAATCACGACACGGCTTAATTATTCAAAAATATCGCAGTTGACTGAAGGATTTTTTTAATGAAACGCGAGTTTAATTCAAAAATATTTTAAAGCTTCCAAAAAAATAAAATTTGTAAAGAGAGATTTTGAATCTCTGCTTACTCAAAGGGACGCTGAGTTTTCCAGCGCATTTACATCCAATTCTGGTTTTGCAAAGGTTTTTAATCCTTTCATTCATTACTTTACGTTTTTTAATTATATTTGTCCCGATTATCTTTAAAAAATAAAAAATGGAATTACAAAGATATAACATGAAATGTATTGGCAACTTTTAATTAAACGTTCTACGTCTTAGAACAAATGACATTTTAAATAAAATCTATATCAATATTACCTGTATTTTAGTGTTACAAATGTATTAAAAGTTTAGTAGCAAACAAACATCTTCAATAGATAGATACATTTAAAATACATAACAATTACAGCATTAAAAATATAAATCAACCAATCACTAATTGCAATTGAAATCTGATATCAATAAATTGAAAAAGCATTCGAAAAAATACTGCTAGTGTTAATTTCTATGGAATTACTAATTTTTGAACTGTAATATCAATTTAAGATTATGTATAGATACTCAGCAGCGTTATTTATTTTTTCATGTGATCGAAAAGTGTCTATTATGTTCAATCATTCAACACTCATAGATTCCTTTACGATTTCATGTTGAAAAATCTAACTTCTTGCGCATATTTTTACGATTTCTAAATATCAAAAAAAAAATATGCATATTTCAATTATAAACATAACACTTTTAATGCAGTTTTTTTTTGCGCAGTCTTCCTAATGAAGAGATCTATTCAGTATCTAAGCTCAATCAAAATTTGGCTGTTTTCAATTTAGTTATAACATTAATAATTAAATTTATTGTTTTTCACCAAATTTTTTACTAGTATGACAACAGATACCACCAAAATCTGAAGCAAAACATAATGTAAGTATATAAAATTTAATGTTGCTACGAACTAAAAAGATATATTCAAATAAATGCCACAATGTGTAAATAAACCATGGTTTTTAAGCCAGAAGCCAAAAAAGAGAATTATTATATAAAAGTGGACTTAGTAATTTTCTATTATAATAATTTAGTAACTTCTCACTTGTGAAAGGTTAATTAGTGCATGAAGGGATAAAAACATCAAAACCTTTTGATACCCATCCTTATATACATTTATTAATAATTCAAACAACATTTAAAGCATCTTAGTTAGTCTAAAAGCATTTATTATATTGATTGAATTTAAACAATCTTGGAAGTACTTTTTGAAGATAATTAAAAAAATAAATTAATCGCTTCTAATATATTTTTAGTGTAATTAAAAGCTATTTTCGTTCTCTGTTACTAACAGAGTTTTTGACAGCTTATTTACAAAGCGCAAAATAGTTAAAAATAATATCGAGTAAACAGCAAAATCGTGTCATTTATATTCATAACATTTATTGTATACTGTCAAATAAGAAATCACTTTCATTTGACCGTTTACCGGGAATTGAGAATTCATGCTTATTTGTAATATTTGATGTCCTTTGCCTGCTCAATATAAAATTCTATTGATATGAAAATAAAAGGCTGTAGAAACCAAACGATGAAATGTAAAGTCACCTCTGGGAAGCTTTCGTCAGGTTTAGAGATCAAAAAACAAATAGTCGTTATGGCATTCATATCAATTTGCTGAAAGGTTTTGAGTACCGCTATTGAATTGTGAATTTCAGAACAAATAATAGACACTCTTTTTGTTTATTGTAGCTTGAATGTTAAGAATTTCTTCGGTCCATAATGATTTAAGATAGATGTAAATCGATTTCTGAAAAATCCGTCTTGTACTAATATTTTATACTATTAACATTACAATCAGGAAAATCTTGTTTTTTTTAAATAATTTAAATCATAATGTCTACTTTATTACAACGGAAAAGCAACATTTTAAATAAAAATAAATCGGTTGAATACAAACTTGGTTACGATATTTTAAATAATTGCGTTCAATTTCTCATATCATTTCATAAACTGCAAAAATATGTTGTTACATTTTTTTGTGTACCAATGAGAACTGGGAACGCAGTTGTATAAGATTAACTAATTATTTGCAAGTACAAGCGTTCTTCCAGTTCTGCTTTAGGGTAGTGAATCATGGCACCTGAAGCCTTATAAATTTTATATTTTTAGTTTCTACAAATGATGTTTTCATCGTTTGTTGAGGAATGGACCAGGTAGCACTGATTTATTTCAGTGATCCTGGGGGTTAGGACTGGCTGAGTCAACCATTGCTTATGTGCTTACTTTTTCTTCCAACCTTTAAAATGTTGGCATCCTGGACGGCCGTTAAATACAGTTCATAGGATGAAGACTCATGGGAGATAGCAAAGAAATTGACTCGTGACTATGAGTCTTGGAGGCGTAGCGTGGTGTATATAGGCTCCAAAAGCTAATATGATGTAAGGAAGAATGAATAAGTAATCTATTTCTCGGAAAATATTTTATTTATAAGCTTAAAATCTTGTTGGTATTGAGTATCTAATTGAGTCTGTTGATTTTCATTTAATATATAAAAAGAGTTTTAAAATTTTAAAAACATACTTACAGATTTTTTCAAATCCATGTCCGCTCCCAATGTAGATCGTATAGTATCCTAATGGAGGTATCTTAACAGAAATTTTTCGACGAAAACTGCTTATTACTCAATCGCACAACCTCTCTTTTTCAAAGAGGATAGTAGAGATATAAGAATAAGGTATAAAATAATCCCTCTCGCTACGCCCAGTTATTGAAGGATTGGAGGGATTTTTTAGACATCAAAAACACCAATGCCTTCGAACAGAAATCGATAAATCGATCGAAAAAAAATGTTCAGCTGAGACGTAAGCTCGTGATATTTGGCACGAAAGCCAACAACGTTTACCGCTGCACTATAGGAGCCGAAAAATTTATAATAAAATAAATGTTGGAAACATTTTAGAAATAGATTATTTTTTCAAATACGTATTTTTTGTTCATATATTTCTATCGTAATCTAGTATTCCATTTCAAGAAAATATTGCATAAACCATTGTTTGAATCAACTTTTATGGCTGTAAGACTTCCCAATATCATTTCGATATATGAATCCAAGTTTACGCACGTACCCTGTATAAATAATGAACGAAAGGGATGTGCGCAAAGCTTAGGAGTGTGGGAAAATAAAATCCTAGGCTGAAGGATATGGAAACATTTTTCATCCAAGAATGATATTAAGAAAAAAAACTACGAAAAAATAATTCGTTTTTTCTCAATGGTACGCTTTGTTGCAACTCATGATTTTTTTTACACATATCCTGATCAACGTGGACTATGGAGTATATTCACATTAAATGGCGTGTTTCGGAATAAGATATATACTATATTATAACATCATTTATTTAGTGTTAACTTTTACTTCTAAATAGAGCAGAAATATAAACATATTTAGATTAAGCATAGTTAAAAGCTATTTCGACATTACGCAGTCTTCACAACGTTAGAGGTGTGACGTCTTTTAATTTCAATAATGAATTATGATATAAGACTTATAGTTAATTTTTGTAAACGTTAATAATATTTTGTTTTGTCACTCACGACTCGGGTTTTAGCTTTCGACGTTTTCTGTTGGATTGTCAGTTCCAGTTCATCTATGTGATTAGATGCCTGATCACATCGAAAGGTATACGAGCGTAAGTGACAAAACATATGAAAGTGTAGATAGTTTGAATGATGTATTCTTATTCTTCTTTACGATTCTTTGTCTCCCACTTCTTACTATGCTTCTTATCATAAAATGTCAGCAACCAACATTTCCGCCAGTCAAATATATCGGATAGTACGTGACTTTCGTCAGACACAGAAATTTCAACGGTTGGAAGTAAGCCCTAGTAGTATTAAGGCTCTTCGGAAGCATCTTCAGCACTTGGTCCAGCCAGTTTAAACGCCTCTCTATGGCCACTGATAAGTAGGGCGCTGTTTTGCACGTCCCTAATCACTGAGTTCTTTACGAACAAAAACCACTTTACTCCCATTATCCGACTCGAGCATCTATTCTTAAAGCTCAGTTTTCAATTTTTCTTAGTTGTCGTTATACATCTTGATTCTCTACCGTAAAGCAGAACCGGTAGAATGCAAGCGTTAAAATGAAATTTGTTTTTTGTTGTGTAAAACTGTGTCCCATACAGACCAGATTGAGTGAAATATGGTGACAGCTATTCCTTAGTAAAAAAAGAGCACTTTTGTTTTGCTTTCGTATTCCAGCATACGTACACTAAATGATTTATATTGATACATTTTTAAACAATTGCTCAGCTTTACTAATCACACCTCTAAAATAAATATATAAGTCAACGCTTTTTACACTGACGTTGGAAAAACATTTTCAAAAACAGTTTTTGTTTTTCTCATATTCATATATATGTATTTTGATTGCCATTAACTTTGTAAAAATGGTTAGTCAGTGTAGTAAAATAAAAAATAATTGCATTGAAATTAATATCGTTATATTTCATGAAGGGTTTGATAATTCAATTGTCCTACAATTGCATTTATTGATTCATGCACTTTTATCGTTCATTTATCTTCTCGTTAATATCGTTCAAAATATGTACATTCTTACAGATTTTGTCACTAACGACCCGGGTTTCGCCTTTTGGCATCTTCAGGCATTCAAGTGCACGGATGAACTTGAACTAACGCATAGCAAATGAAAGTTTCGTGTTTATATAAGATATAAATGCATCACTGAGTCCAAAGCCATTGCTGGCGAAAAGGATGAGCCCATGGGAATGCCAACAGATTTGAGTAGTGAGCAGTTTCAAGAATTATATAATTTGTTTGTCGGCAAAGGTTTTATGATTATATGATTTTATGATTATATAGGGTATAGAAGTGTAGATATGGGAAAGTTTGATATTTCATTTAAAATCGGAAGACTTTGCAGCTGTGCTTTGTTGATTTCTAAAAATCCACCAAGCACCTTCAGTCGAAACCTTAAATTCTCGTTAATAGTTTGATCATTGTGAATAAATTACGTGACAACCATACATAGCTTTCGTAAATAAATAAGCCTTATTGCAGTAAAATGAATTGCGTACGAATTAAACACATTTATCAAACAATAACTTGGTATTATCATAAAAACTATATGAGTTTAGCAAAATATGAACATGAATATATCGAATGATAAATTAATCTCTTTAGAGATAATTAATATTTTGTTCAACATCTAACTATCCTTATTGACTAACTTTTCTTTCCGATTTTTTAGATTCGGTTAGAAAAAGGTTTAAAATATCAGAAAAGTATATGACCGTATAAATTTAATTAAAATATCGATTAAATAAATCAAAACTGAAAGTTTTAGCTAATACCACGAAGCTTCAGTGTACAAACAACGCTAGTACAGTGCTAAAAGTGTATATAAATATTCAGTATTTTGATGGTGTGTGGCTAATTGCTCGTTCGGTTAGAAGGAACTTTTGGAGTGGGTCATTTACATATTTGAATCCTGTTGCTTAACAACTATGTTTATTTTGGATGAAAAGTAATAGTTTCCAATTCGCTAAAAGGTGCAAAACCTACACTTCTATATTATGTACATATTATATTTTATAAAGCTCAGATAATATTAGACATTGATAATAAATGGTCTACTGTGTGTTTTTATTTTGAAACCAAAACAAATAACCGCTTTAATTTCCAGCTGACACAATGATAAATTCACGAAACAGCGGTTTTTCTTCGAAATTAAAAGCATCGCTTCAAAATAGCTTCATTAAATTCACACAAAGCCAATAAAAATTTAATATCGGGCAAAGTTATTTATTTATTGGCGTCCAAAAGCTTGCAGACAGCTAAAAATTTATCCCAAAACCTGCCACCAAGGGCGTGCTTTATTGTGTAGTTTTGCTAGGCTACTTACATCAATACAACAAAACAAATATAAATTTATTTAAGAAGGCACAGAGATAATTTATTTTATGGAAAATAACGTAAATGTTTGTATCACATATACTGCTCAATCTGCTGTATAGCAGAGTCTTATAATGCATTTGATATATGTAGTGAAACCCCAAATCATTGCTTTTTAGATGTTTTTCTAAATAAACGATAAACGAAGAAAAATCTTAAAACTACCAATAAAATAACGTTAAATGTGTAAACAAAGAATAAAATAGTTTTTTAACCGTATCATATAAATTACTTTAAAAAAATTGAATCTAGAGATATTATATAATTTAAGATTTCGACTGAAAGTAATTGGTGGGATTTCAATATCAAATTTGAATCGTTCAAATTATGTACATTCACACAGATTTTGTCACTAACGACCCGGTTCTGCCTTTCGGCATCTTCAGGCGTTCAAGCGCACGGATGAACTTGAGATGATCAGTCAGTCAAGTCAGTTGTAGTATGATGTCTGATGATTGTCAATAGTAAGATTTATTTATTTATTTAATTAACATTGCACAAGGTTGACAAATTATAAATTTAAAACTTTTACAATGGAGAAAAAAAATTGTTTAATTTAATATTAAAAGCAGTAAAAAAACGTGGCAAGGAAGTCAACTGAGTAAGCTCCGACGAACTCTACTTTAATACATAAAAACTAGTATTCGTCGGAACTCACCCACGTCTACGTGGAATATGTCAACATCCGAAGCAATATTGTTGAACACCGTTAAAGCTCTCCTCAGTGGCATCCCCATTGGCAGGCTGGTTCTACACCTTGGGAGAACAAACAATTCATTTCTACGACTTCTCAAAAAATAATCAGGAACATTTAGATTCACATTCTCAAGAATGGTGGAATTTTCATTTCGCCTCGTATAAGTCGAAAGAAATATATGGCCAGATACATTTCTCTTCGAACTTCAGTTGGATAAAGCCATGGGTAACATCCATACACCCTCATATAGAGATATTGTAATATTATAAAAATGTTGTAATATTTTACTTGTGAGCTCAATTCACTTCTCGAGGGCTCAAACATTATTAAGCTGGAAACATTCAACAATAACCATAGAAAACCATCTTTAACAAGTAGAGAGATGAAACAATCCATATATGCGATTCTTCTGATATAACATATAATAAAAATGTTATTTCTATAATAATGGTGAAATCCTCACTGTTCTTTTTAAGTAATAAGTATTAAGGAGTAAATAAACTAGTATTTTCTAAACGCTAGCTTATTAAAGTTAAAGACATTTAAATTTAACAACTATCATGGGTGAAATACTTTACCTTAACAACCGAGTAGAAATTTCTGCGCGAACAATATTTACATACATACATTATTTTCCGTTGACGAGTTGTTCATTAAAAAAAACAGCCCCGAGCAACGGATATCAAAATGCGAAACAGCCTCTGTGTTAAGTGATTGATATCTATGCGGTCGAGCGATTTTTTCACAACGGAACTACTGTTCCTGGAAAGCTCTCTATACGTACTTACCGAGCTTTTATAAATATGCCATGAGCCGTAAACTTTATATTATTTTTCCGAAAGGTCTACCCTTCACCTCAAAGCGCTTTTCTGCTATTTTTACGATTTTTTTATTCAATATTTTCGTCATAATATTATAAGCTATAAAAATGCTGTGCTAGAGTTAAAAAAGATTTCTTTGTAATCAGACGTTTGATTTTTTAATTGAACTATTAACGTCTGCAATAATGTGTGCCATTTTTGGCACTAACATATTTTTACTACTTGTCCCAAAATATAACCCAAGTTTTTTTTATATTCCTTTATTTAAACTTAAGCCATTTGGTTTTACAAATTTAAATTAAGCATTTTTTTGCCACGCAAAATTTAAATGGAGAATTTAAATTTTGAAAAAAAAAACAAAATTGTGTCATGGCCTCGTTTTTCTCAAATTCTTCATTTCAAGTCAAAATGAAGCTATTTTTTTAGCAAGCCTATTTTCATCCTGAAATCTTTTTTATTGAGTAGTTTTTCTTGAGTGTTTATATTGGATTCTAAATAATCTTATCATAGAATTTCTTTATAAAAAACATTTTTTTGATAAACATCCGACACCAATTACATTTTTTGTATAAATATAACCAAAAAGCCACGCGCTGGGGATTTGTAGGGAATCTTATTCACAAATTAACCGAATAATACGTTGTTTTTTGATAAATCTTCAGAATAAATTTGCATGCCTAGGTAAGAACATCTGCGATGTTTTAATTTTCTTTCACTTGAACATAAGAAATATTACTATACGAGCCTCCTCCTATCTCCATCATTATTCCCTTATATTTTCAACCCTTACACTCTATTCATTCGAATAATTAACTTGAACAATAGTAACTGCCAACTTTAAACAAAAAAAAACGTACTGGAGTATTTTAATATTCGATGTTTTGAAAGTTTTTCAATCTCGCTGTGCGACATTTTTAGGATATAATAAAGATAAGTGTAAAACCATACCAAAAGTTAAAAAGTCACTTAAAGTTATTCACAAGAAGAAATAACAATAGACCTGGCTTGGACATGTGCTGCAGATGCCTCATGCATGCCTGAATTCTGTTTGTCTCTTCTACCAACAGGATGGATTCCGCCGTCATAGATTGCCACTGATGACCATCTATAAGATGTACTCGACGGAACTGCGGGACGCTGGAATGACATGAGAGGAAGCAAGAAGACTGGCGGGGGACTTGAAGGAACCATGTGATGACCATATTCTCCGACTAGGGAGCGGATATGAGAAAAAAACTATTCATATGTTCTATCATTTTCTATAAACCTATTTTATATTTTAATTACCAATTACTTGAACTTGATTTTTTTTTAGTAAACTTAATTCAATGTTCGTTTTTATCAATTAAAAATTATTGTGAGGTTTGCCCTCTGCTCCTAATATTTATAAATATATTTAGAATGAGTATTTGGATATTAGAAATGGTTCTTTTTTACAATAATAACAACTTTTAATAGTATATTGGAATATCTTTTACCACTCAGCCACAAGCCAACCTAAAGATAAAACAATGTCTTAAAATTTTGGACTGTCGCCTTTTATCGTCTATAATATGTACGCGGCATACAAAAGGAATTTTAAAAACACCACTCGGTAGCAAATATTATGTATAGCTAGAGCAACATATGTATTTTTGTCCAAAGTAAGTAACAAGTGACCCTTATTCACTGCATGCATTTTGACAACGCTGCTTTACGGCTGTGAGTCAAGACACCTTGCGAACGTAGATAATTTCTAGAATGAAATTATTTCATTTGGGGCGCTGCAGACGGTCATTTTTAGTCTGTTGGATGTACCACGCAATATTACGTTACGATTGAATGACTTGGGGATTCCAAAACAGCAAAATGATTGGTGGGATGCATACAACTTTAGAGGCATATAGTATTTAAATAATATCCTACAATTACAACCAAAGCGAATAGTTCAAAATAATCTTTGTTGTTTCTTGCTGATATGCATTCATTACTTTTGATAACCGGGCGAATATTCATTCACTCGGAAAGTAAAACTATCAACTAACAAATTTAATTTCGGTGGTTCTTTGTTTATTGAATCGGCATTACCTTAGTAGAACTCCATTGTTATTTGAAAAAAACTATCATCTTCTTATTTATCTACATTTTTTATATAAAAGTTTAGCTATTTCAGCGTGCGCCATCGTCGGAACTATGAATGAACTTTATCGTTTAACTTTCTCACCGCGTATGACCGCTATGCATGTCCTAGCGAACATGCCCTCAGTGCTCGTGACACGTATAGATGTCATGGAAATTTCAAACCCTATATTAGAGCTATCTATTGTGCTAAAATTGTATAACTTGGTTGAAAATATTACTAAATAAATATTTTACCAAATTTAATAGATGGCATTAGTCAAAAAAGATTCAATATAGGCAAAAATAATTTATTTCTGGAACACGCCGTGAGCATACGTCACCAATGCAAGATTTTGGATAGTGTAAATAAGCGACTGAGTGCGGGTGAAATTGATATTGTTCCGAGAATTTAATATTATAAGCATATGGTATGGTGGTGGTGCAGTGTTCTCGGTCGCACGTGGTGGTATTTTGCAATATGGCAACGTCTCGCCGCAATTTTATGAAGAATGATTATTGTTGAATTAAACCGAAATAAAAGAAATATATTGTATTTTTTATTATTGAAAAAGTTACTTTGGGTGGCAATCAACATATTTGATTAGTTGAAAAAAATATTACAACCTATATTTATAGTCGAACACGCGATAACGAAATCCGCAAAAAAGAAACCGCGTACAGGGAATGCTCGCTAAATTTGGTGACGCGGGCAAAGGGTTAAAAAGAATTGCCTGAGTAGCCATATCGGCTACTTGTAATTTATCGATTGAATTGGCATTTACTTGGTAGAACTCCATTGTAATTTCCGGTGGTTTTTTTTTATTTTTGAAACCTCAAATAGACTTGACAGGAATACCAGTGTACATTTTAAAAATTACATTGACCTCAATCCATTGGTTCAATATTGCAAACATACTACAAACATTAATTTAACTGTTACATAAAAAAGCTACCACTATAAAAGATCATCCATTTATTTATGTAAATTGTAATTTCCTTTCTGAAACGAAATGATCTTGCCTTAATTAATTTCAATTGTTAAACTTAACATCACTCCTATCCCTACCTGCAATGTCATTATATTATTTTGGAGAGAAACCCTTACGTGTAATAATCATAATATGTAAGTACCCTGAATTATGAACTACGCAATATCTAATTTAACATAGTTCAGTACGAAGGTCTACCTTTGCCGTAGTTTATATTATTAAAGCGCTATCAAGATACAAGCAACCCAAACAATAATACCATTTCATTGTACAATACGAGGAATACATGTTGAGGATATTTGATAATTTGTTTGATAATACCATAAGTTAGGCCGTATCGTTTGAGTACAGACTTGTTACCTCAAACAAAATTTTGTATACGATTATCTACGATTTTCAAACAAATTATCAAAAAAGAAATCATCAGCCGAAAGCAGAACAAGATGAATAAAAAATAAATTTTACGTTTCGGTTTCTTTAGAACGAATACAGCTTTTTTCTGAATTTTTAAGTGTGAATAAGATTTTTATATTCCCATTTGACATAAAAATTAATTAAAATTGTTATGGAAACCTTTTGACACGTTTTAATTATTATCACTTGCAAATAATGTAATTAAACGGGGGGATTTTGTTGCATTTTTAAGTAGTCAGAAAATTTACTGACGTGAAAAATAAATTACAAACCTATTTATTGAATAAGCCAGAAATTCTGATAGTAAAAGAAATATATCTCGGGGCATATATCGATAGCCCTGCCCTGCAGTATTTAAATTGTATATTATATAATTTTTAGAATAATTAAAATGTTTAAGTTTGCTAACAATCATTTTTCGTAGTAGCAGAAATAGACCTCGTAAATTACTTATTTTTTGGAATAATGTTTAAGTTTGCTAACTATTTTTCGTAGTAGCAGAAATATCGTAAATTATTTAATTTGGAAATTTAAATTTAAAATTATTTAATCGGGGACATCATACAGACGGACGGACATTATCGACTATTAATATATAGATTACAATACCTTCCGTAAATATCTTGAGACAATTTTTTAATCCAAAATTGATATAAACGTATAAAAATTCTACTACAATTGTTTATTTAAAAAAAAGAATATGACGCACTATCTTTCTTTATAAAAAATACGAATTATTCTTCCTGTTGTTTGAGATGTGTACACTGAAATTTCGCTTGCGGGTATTTTATAGCGCGCAGTATTGAAATAAATGTTTTTAAATGAAACACTAAATTTAGACCGCTTTAAGATCAATAAAAGATACCCTGAGAGCATTTAAACTCTCTTTTACATTCATTAAATTGGTTTTTATAACATTTTTATGTACAATTATTATCATTTTTATTGTGTTCACTGTCAATACTTAGTGGAAAGGCATTATTTTAATAAATACACAATATTCCTTTGTACTTTATTTCCACTATATTTAAAAAGGTCAAAACTGGTTTCGCTCATGGTGAGCATTGTCAAATGATAAAAAATATAATTTAACAGTGCTTTTAGTACAAAACAAAATTGAAATGAAAAGGTGTTATTAACAATTGTCATTGAAAACAATTTACAAACTACAGAAGAAGTGATAATTACAAAAATTACATTAAAATGTTTAACACCTCTACCATATAATTAAAAAATATGTCTTTTTATTTCTATGTTTTGTTTCATATTTTTAATTTTTTTAATTTTAAAGAAAAATAATTTGACATTACAGCTTACGCCAATGCGTCAAATATTTTTAAGTTGAACGATCATACGAGATACACTCGATGAGTATTTTAGAAAGTCACATGAGATTAACTCAAGGAGAATTGATTTCACAAACACCCATGTCTTAGATCTCAAATTAAAATTGAAAAAAAATCAATTTGACATTGACCTTACCGGGAATCGAACCCAGACCCACCTGATCGGCAGAGCAAGCTCTAACCAACTAGACCACAGCGGGTGACGATTTTAGGATTTCAAATATTGAGATATCATTTTGAGAAACAATGGGTTGGAACTCCAGAAACTCTGTCAACTCTTAGTGAAAACAAATCCATGAGCAGATAACTATTTGGGGATACCAACGACGGGTGAACCAGAAAGCTGAGAAATAATCCCATCACTTCTGCCACCATCGAAAAGTTGGTCGTCATGGTGCCTTTACTGCGGATGACAATTTCGTCCAGATAATCATTGAAGCAAGGCAAAGCATGGAATGGAAGGTTTCATCCCATAATGGAGATGCCCAATCATAACATATCTCCATATCTAGATGCTTTAGAGAGGGAATTCTTGTCAATTAACTCCCGACATCATACTGTGCGCATTTTTGAATATCCGCAGCAAACTTTACGGTATCTTTCAAAAATAATGTGCAACTCTTTTAATTTTTAATACTCGCCAAGAACTAAGCTAGATGCTCCATGATATTTTGGTGGAGTTTCTTTCGTCCCATTTACAAGGATCGTTACTTTTCTTAAAAGCAGTAATTGTGTTAACGACCAATGCTTTTCATTTCTCACGTTCACCTGCCTCTCTCAGTGCAGTAGGGTCTTTCCCCTGAGTAACTCAATTAGGCAATAAATATTTTAGGGTGATTATTTAGATTATCTTGCCTGATAAATCATTACAATAATATTTTGCTTATGAATGAATAGTTAAAAAACCCATCGTTTAATATCTTTATATAATTGAAGCTCATAAGTTTTTATGTATTTTGATATATGCGCAATATGTACTCTTAAAAAGAAACAATTGTTTTGATATTTAATGACTAAAATTGTTTTGATCTGAACTTTGCTGAAATTTGATGTTTTTTTTACCCTATACAAGCAATGGAAAGTGGTCACTTTTAGGGTTTTCACTGTCAATACTATGTTAAAAGGCATTTAAAGGGTGATTCATTTAGAGGTACTTTTTCTTATTGGGATTTGATAATAGATAACACGTGAGTTGTGCCCAAGTGTTATTTTATTTTTGTTCAGTATTGTTTTACAATTCACAATGGAAAGACTTACGCCGGCACAGCGCCTACAAATTATTCAGCTGTATTACGCAAATCAGCGTTCTGCGAGAAATGTTTTTCGTGGAACATTTTGCTTAGCGATGAGGCCCATTTCTGGCTTAATGGATATGTCAATAAACAAAATTGCCGTATTTGGTTTGAAGATCAACCCGAAGAAGTTCAAGAGCTGCCACTACATCCACAAAAAACAACGGTTTGGTGTGGTTTATGGGCTGGTGGAATAATCGGTCCATATTTTTTTAAAAATGAGGCTGGCCAGAACGTAACCGTGAATGGCGCCCGTTATCGTTCCATGATAACGGACTATTTGGTGCCTAAAATTCAAGTCCATAATCTCCACGACACTTGGTTTCAACAAGATGGCGCTACTTGCCACACAGCCCGTGAAAGCATGGCTTTATTAAGAGAACATTTCGGTGAACAAATAATTTTACGCTTCGGACCAGTGAATTGGCCGTCTAGATCTTGCGATATGACACCTCTAGACTTTTTTCTTTGGGGCTACGTAAAGTCGAAAGTCTATATAATTAAACCGACTACGATTGAGGAATTGGAGGCCAACATTACTCGCACCCTTACCCAAATACCAGTCGAAATGGTCGAACGCGTCAACCAAAATTGGAACTTTCGAATGGACCATGTTAGGCGTAGTAAATAATATTTAAAAATAAATGTATAAAATGGGTCTATTTATTATATTAAAGACTTTACAATATATTTTTTTTTATAAACATTTTTTTGTCTTTTGAAAAAAGTACCTCTTAATGAATCACTCTTTATTAAAACACAATATTCCTTTGTGTTTAATATTTTTATTTTATTTGGTTTTGTTTTGTTTAAATAGTACAGAGCAATCAATTTGTATGCTGATTCCAAATATACAGGTTACTTTGATGTTTCGATCCATTGATTGTCGTTTTTGAGTGATCCCAATAACATACACGCTTCACGATATGTCATATTTAATTCTTTTTGACACCTTAGAGATTTTTGAAGCTTGTTAAGCCTCTATCTAGCTTTGTGCAACAAAAGTTTAAGGTTATAATATTCAAATTTCTGGAATGCACAAGTGAAAACATTGCCAAATCGTCACCAGGTTGAATACCGTCATGTTCTTTAACAATTATCACACTTTATTTGCGATGGCTTAAACCTTTTTGAGCATTGCATTATAATAACGTTTTTAAAAGATATCGCCTTTGTAGAGCTTGAAGTATCTTGTCAAAATGGTTTTTGGTGTAATAAATAAAATAAATTTCCTGATGCACATCAAGATATACAACTAAGAAATATCATTCAGAAATAGATAATTTAACAATAATGAATATTTTTCGGCTTCAACTTTTAATGTTACGATTGTAGCATGAAAATTTTGTATTTTCATTGTAAATATTTTGGTTGCTAAGCGTCTTAAAAGTAATTTGAGTTGTTATGTTTGAGGTGACGGCTCGTTGTATTTTAGAGAGCGTATTGGAAATTTGAATATAAAATTGTCAATTTTATTGAATATTAAAAATAGCAGCCGTCCTGGAAATAACAGCTTAAATAACTTGCAAAAATTTCAAATCGCCACTGTTCACCGTTACATTTTAAATCCAACATAAAAAAATCAAAAATATCACACGTAAAATTTGCAGGCGCATCCACTTTTTTTAAATTAATTTACAGTATGTTAACTTCAGCTCTAAAAATTAAATACTTCGTGATAATTTAAAAAAATTGTGCAGTGATTTAATAATTTCAAAAACCTTTCCATTTGTAATAAGAAAATAAATCTTCATTAATTTGTGAACAACAAACTTTACACTTTAAGCTGTCAATAAACCTAAATAACTATGGTAAGGTGTTCAATAGTGAATGACAGCTACAATTTAAATGATTGAATCGAAAAAGTATCCAAAGTGAGGATTTTCTACAGCAGTGAACGAATAATAAAATATAAAAAAGTGTAAGAAATGTAAACTAAGGCTTCTAGTTTCGTAAGCTGAGGTATTTGTATATTTTAAAATGCATGGATTCAAATGATTGCATATTTTGTAAATAATAAACTGAATCAGGTTATTTCATCGTGATCATTATTTTCAGTATAGATAAGCACTCACTTTTTATGTGATAACGTTCAATTGGTCTTCAGTATTTATTAAGAGATAATCAACTCATGATAATTCCCGCGATGAGCGAACAGGATTTGATCATTTTTAAAAAAATGGAATTAGTTTGAAAAAACGTTGTTTTACTGTTTTATTTAAACTTTTTTCTGCTGATACTCTAAATAAGAGTGATAAGAACCACACCAGCATAGCTACGAGAAAGCGTATTCTGAGTTAAACTCAGTTTTAGCAATGCCATAATCATGTGTATTAGCGACACAAAACTACATATATTGTGCAATTTATCTATGACTTAGACGTGAATATGTTTATTCTCCCGAGACGTAGAACCAGCTTTCCAATAGCGATTCCATTGGGTACAGCTTTTATAGTGTTAAACAATATTTTTCGGAATGCTGACATATTCTATGAGTGAATTAGTGATTTCAGGCACACTTTTTTTCATATATTTAAGTAGACTTTATTGAAGATTACTCAGTTGATTTCCTTGCTTATTTCAAATGCTTTAATTGTGTTCCTTCTATTTGTTTAACAATTTTTTATTTATTTATTTTTTTATCCATGTCCGCTCCCAATGTGGAGCATATGGCCTACTAACGGAGGTATCTTAACAGAAGTTTTTTCTACGAGAACTGTTTGTCATTCAGTCGCTCAACCTCACTTTTTTAAAAGTGATTAGTAGGAAAAGGAGGATAAGGCTTGAACAGGATTAGTGGTAGGCTAATCGCTATTACTACACCTAATTATTAAAGGGTCAGAAGGATGGGAGGAGAGGAAATGATGTGAATTGACATCACAAGCATCCAGTCTTCTATCACAACTTTGAATTGAATAATTCTCAAATTCACTGTGATCTGACCGGGAATCAAACCCAGACCTGCGTGATCTGTAGAGCAAGCTCTAACCAACTGGACCACAGCAATTGACAACAATCTTTTATTACATTGCAAAAAAAAACCATCTTTATTACATTGCAAAAATAACTGTTTTTAATTATTTTTTTAATGCAAATGTAAATAATATATTAACAAATAAAAATATAACAATAAAACCACTTAATTAATTTTCATTGAGATTTGCTCACCGAGGAATTTGAAATCCTCATTTCGCTATACCTTTTCCCCGGACTATCTCCAAACCTCGTTTTTTTTTTTAGCTCACCGAGGAATCTGAAATTCTGGATTTGCCAGTTTCGTGTCAATTTTTGGGATTCGCTCAAAATTTCTCAATTCTGAAATCCCGGGATCGCAGCCGTATCAATCCCGGCATTTTGGGATCAGAAAATTGAGCGGAATTCTGAATCCCGGGATTGGATGCCCTACTCGTGATATCTCTAGCTTGAAATAGATAAAATCTTGAAATGAAATGAACTTATTATGCTCTATGTTTGGAGCAAGAATGATGAGGAAGTTTTTTCAAAAAAATTAATATATTTTTCACACCGCGTTACAATAAAAAAATGTATGTTTAAATAATAAATATTCCAAGCCTCTGCATTCAGTATGCGATAACACAGGTCCGTACTAGGGCGTAGTATTGTTTAAGGGCAAAACGCGTGAATGATAGCCCAAGAGTCTAGTCCTATACAAGCGTTTATTGTTGTGGGCTGCATGATTGATGCTGAGGATTTATCTGTTCACTTCGGTGTCATTGAAAGAGAACCCAGCCGCTGGAAACAAAACAAAAATAATTGATGTTATCAAAAAACTAAAAATAAATCTGAATACGAGAACGCTGTCCATTCATTTAATTTTAAATATAGATACTTTGGCAATTAGATGAACTAATTGAAAACTTTGTCAAGAGAGCGTAAAAACTTCATATTTTGATTGTTAAAGGCATTTTTTTATTCGACAAAGAAGATAATCGTGACATAGCATTTCATATAAACACTTTATTGGTGTAATTTTTTTTATCATATTTATTTTATTTAAATAAATATTTTAACTGAATGGTTAGAGTTAAACAGGACATGCGAGTGCTGGAGGTCAGCAACTTGCGTCGGAGGGTGGACGTTCAACTGTAGTGGAGAAGAATAATTATTGAGGCAGCTTAGGTTCATCCAGATTGTAGCGGCGCCGAGAAGAAGAAGATACTTTTTTAAAAATGTGAAATAAAAACGTGGAATGTGTTTCTCTTTTTATATTAAAAAAATAGCGCTGATGAATGAACGAAGAATATTAGTAGCTCGGATACTAAAAATTATAGAATGTACTGTATGTATAAGAAAACTACACTCAGTTCTCTTAAAAAGCCTCTAGGCATTAAAACATGATTTTCATACAATACATAAAAAGGCAACACTTGAAATACTTGATCAACTATAGAATACACAATTAAACTTATTAATGATATTATGATGAAACATGATTTTTTGTAAAAATTGTATTAAAAAACGGTCGAAAATCAATGACCGCCAAAACTCTAGCTTGCTCTATTCAAATGAAGGTTATTATGACTTAGCACGTGTAGACAAGACATATATTTAAGCAGCATGAATAGTTAATATGTATTTTACCGCTGGGTATTAGAATAAAAGGTAAAATCGATTTCTGTTTCGCGAAAATGCCAAAACAAAAGTTTTTACTTTTCGTAGTCATTTATGCATTTTAGAGTTAGCAAAACGGCATATTTTTTAAATAAAAAAAAATTAATTAATTAAAAAATACAATTGAATGTACACAGAAGACGTGGAATATGCTGTTTTTATCCCAACATCTTCAAATGTAATGTCGTATGTATTCAAAACTAAATGTCTCATTTTTTTAATGAAAACGTTCAATTGCAATAGACAAAATGTCGTGATTCTGAAATAAAAGCCTGAATTCTTAGAAGTTTCTAAAAAAACTTCACTATTGATTATGAAAACATATATTTTATATTGAAAAAACTTTATTACCAAGCAATGAATGCAAATAACAAAAAAAGTTAACCAACTTTTACATACGAGCTTCCTACATCAAACGTTGGTAAAAGTTGTGTTTTTGACTGATTTCGCTTTACCCAAAAATAAAAACTGTTGGCTTCTTCATAATTAAAATACACACAAATAAACACACTAAAAAAATTCTCAATTCGAATATCCCGAATGCAATTAAGATTAATACAAAATGACTGTAATAGTAACTTAGTCCTGAACGGAATCTTTATTATTTGAATATTTTTTTTATTTTATAACATGTTATATACCGGTGGAATGCAATATAATCTATCTACTATCTAAGAAGTACATGAAGTATGCATCGCTACTCATTTAAACGAAACTACAGAACAACTTAACGATTCAAATTTAATATTGAAATTCCACCAAGCACCTTCAGTCGAAATCTTAAATTAACTTAACATCAGTTAATAGTTACGCTTTATGTAATTTCAAAATAGTTCCATGGGAAACTTGGTTATTCAGAAGATCGGAATAATATACTGATAGAACTTTAGCACTTAAAAAACATATGTAAGAAAGACATATCTGTCTTTTGATAAAAAAACATTTGCTTTAAAAGTCTTGAATGACCTTTTCTCTACCTTTAATTAAATACTGTTTGCTTGTTTGTCGTTTTTAATCAAACCTTCATTAAAAATGTTTCCATTCATTTTAAGCACTCGAAAGTGTTTGGCCTAATAATTAAGCCACTTCATGTCTTAATATTCGCGCAGATTTTATGTTTTTCAATACTAAGGTTGTCTATGAATGTCTGTTTATAATGTTGTTTATGGCACTTTAAATACAAAAGCGTCTTAACAATTCCCACCAGATTCCGTTGCTATTATTTTCCGTCTCAAATTGCGCTTTTGTACTAAAGAATGAGAAAAATGCGGCAATGTTATTAAGACTTGCAATTTATAATTGTCAACCGTTAAATATTCCAAGAGCCGAATAATTTACGGAAAGAAACAGCGGCAAGTGTTCATAGAGCCATTTCTTTTTTCATATTACGCCCTTTCTGGCGAGTTCCTACACATCAATAAGTCCTAGCCGCCCGGAAAATCTCGGCCGTTTTCGGAAAACTTCGCTAAAGCTCGGCTTGTCATACTCTGCAACTTTGATGTACGTAGTCAGTGTGCTCGAAGCTTTCGTATTAGACGTTGCGGATAGCTTCAGACTGTTGACGCTGGAAAATTATTCAGAAAGAAAAGTTATTTATGTCCCAAGTTTTTGTGCTGAAAACTGTGGTTTTGAAAACTGTCATGCCATAAATGGCTGAAACTTTGACCTTTTCCTAAATTGTATTTGTTTTTAAAAGTATTTCATCATGTTCTGAAATATAATTTGGTTAAATTTAAATTTTCGTACATTGTTTGTGGACATGTAATTATAATTCAGTGGCAAATAAATCAATCTTGTTTTATTCTGTAATTAAAATTCCTTTATTATAAAAACAGTTTAAAAAAACTTTCATAGTTCAGTGATTTAGTGTTGTGAATAATTATTAATAAACACTTTAGTGTTAAAAGTGTAAATTGTTTTTGACATGTTTTTAGCCAACTTTTTTAATAAAATATACATCGAATATACAATTTAAAGACAAAATAACTACCACTATTAAAAGTTTTTACAAATTATTGTGTTGCCAATAAGAATTTTTACTTTATTTTTATGTGTTTTATGATCTTCTTCGTCTGAAAATTCATCGTAATAAATGGTAAATATATTTAATATTTTATTTTATTGTACCTCCACAGCACATTAACTTTTCGATAAAATAAAGATACATACATTCAATTGAAATAAATTGTTTTTCAACCCTTTTCCTGAAGAACTTATTTATCATCAAGTTTTGAAATGACATTTAATTCACGTTTTATATGTACATATATACAACGTTTTAAAATGATTGCAGTAGGTATAATAATATATACTTTATAAAAAAATATTCCACTAAACGTTTTAGTAGATATTTAAAGATTTATGTTTAAGTGTAACGCGGATTTGTTGGTATCATCAAATCATTGGCGTGCGTTTTTTCAAAACCTTAATAATTTGGCTCAAAGAAGTGAGATATATAACTTTTTTTTCTTATTTCTGGTGACTGCAATCGTAAATTAATTGATGGAAGGCACATATTTTCAATAGTCAATAATCTAATTAAAAATCTAACCTTATTGCATAC
Source organism: Himalopsyche tibetana (assembly GCA_030503985.1). Taxonomy (NCBI): domain Eukaryota; kingdom Metazoa; phylum Arthropoda; class Insecta; order Trichoptera; family Rhyacophilidae; genus Himalopsyche; species Himalopsyche tibetana. The sequence continues at coordinate 13,718,542 of JAPJYX010000015.1, read as the reverse complement.
TTGTTGTCGATCTATGGACGCTTACCGCTTTGATCACTGTGCTCAATGGTTCGAATCCCAGTTTGTAAAGTTTCATCAATTTATTTTTAGTTTGATTTTGGATTTGTGCTCAAAGTGATGGATATCTATTATCTATTAATGTTTAAATTCCCATCAATCAATCAGCAGATGTTTAAAACGAGGCGTTGTAAAAATTAAATACAAAGGAATATTGTGTTTTTTTTAGTATAATGCCCTTCTGCAAATTATTGCAAGTGAACAGTATTAAAGTGATTCAATACAAATAAAGATTTAAAAATATGTAATTTTTAAGCTATTATTGATATGTGATTAAATATATATATACTGTGTCCGTTTGCTATAAAGTAGAAAAAAACTATATTTATTGTCATTATTGCGTTAAATTGCAAAAGATGTTTTTCTTTACATATTTATTACATAAATTTGAAACTTTATACAACAATTGTCTGGGGTTTGAGTGCCGTCTATACCAAATATATTTTTTATGCAAAGAATGAAAATTATTATATCTCTTGAATCATTTTGCTTAAGGGATAAGCTGTATTTCATATAGTTTCGAATTACATCGATATAATTTTCAGGTATTTTTTTATTTTACTCTTGTCTTTATACATACACACTTAACTAAAAATAGTGCTTTAATGCTAAATATATATATTTTTTAATTTATTCAGAATGCATTTTTTTTATTTTAAAATATCGGACAAATACACATTTATGGGAAATTATATTAAATCACGAAAAATTGAATTTTAAAAATGATTTTGCTGATGATTCGCGGTTGTATGTGTACTTAATATTTAATTTTGCCGTGAAGCGTTCAAAAGCTACAATGCAGGTTTTTTTCAGGATAGACTGTCGATCGATGCATGTATTTACAGATAGTACTGTACCGTGGTCGAATGATCAACGTCGTTGACATCGGTTGCACAGCACGTTCGGTTCGAATCCCAGAACGAACAGTTTTAGAAATTGATCATTCATTTGGTTAGGGATTAATGGTTGTCTGTGATGCTTAAAACATTCTCTGGCTAATAAGATTCCAAAAAAAGGGAAAACGAAGCCAAATATTTTACCACTGAGTCGTGTTTTCACATTTTCTTCTATACTAACTCGTTTTTTTTATTCCATATCCACTCCCAATGTGGAGAATATGGCTTCCTTACGGAGGTATCTCAACAGGAGTTTTTTCTACGAGAACTAATTGTTACTCAGTAGCTCAACCTCACTTTTTTTTAAAGTGAGTAGTAGGGAAAGAAGGATAAGGCTAGAACAGGATTGGTGGTTAACTAATCGCTGTTGCTACACCCAGTTATTAAAGGATCAGAAGGATAGAAGAAAAGGAAATACTGTGAATTGACATCACAAACACTCTTTGACACAACTTTGAATTGAATAATTCTCAAATTCACTTTGATCTGACCGGGAATCAAACCCAAACCCGCGTGATTGGTATAGCAAGCTCTAACCAACTGGGCCACAGCAGGCGACAATACTAACTTGCTTAAGTAAATAAATATCTAAAAGTTTTTATTTAAAAAGTATCTTCAGGTAAACTTTTTTACAAATCAAAATGCGTCAAATTTGAATTGGATAAAGTTTTTAAAAGTAGCGAGTAGTTCAAATAGTTAAATAATAAATATAAATAAATAAAACGATCAAAATACAAGAAAAGAAAGATAAATAAAGCAAGAGCTCTTCTCTTTGTGACACCAATCAGTCAAAACTGGAAGTATAGCTGACAATCTAGTTTACTTACAAAGATTTGTAACTTGTTCATTTTTTTCCAATATTTTTGCTGTGGAATTATTGAACACCGTATTTATAGTTTCAATAAATTTTGTTGATTGTAAAAAAAAACATTTTTTTGACTGTTTTATATTTGCAAAAAATAGCCGCATTAATGAATATTTGTTTTAATAAATGTCCGAAATATCAGTAAATATTTTTTCACACGACGCGTCGTAAAGAATAACTCCCCTGTTGCTCGTAAAACAACAAATATTTCAAAAGCGCTTCTGATAATACCCAATTAATCATGTACTGTAAAATTTCGTTGAAATAAATTGCAATACGTTTGAATAAACTTAGAACTTGTGTATACGAAATCAATTTTCAAACAGAATTTTCTAGCGTTTGATATTTATCAGATACACTTGTTTATATTATATTATAAAATATTCCAAAATCTCATCTTTTTTGATCTGCCTTTCTTGCCAATGGATATTTATGCAGATTTTTTTGAATTTTTACCGAATAGATTAGTAGAGTTTAAGGCGTGTAAAATTTGGAGATTTACCACGATATCAAAAGTATCTGACTTTATACCTAGCCGTCATCTATTGGTGATTCAACTCTTTGTAAATTCGTTTTAAATTATTGGAAGTTTCGATTTCGATGACACCATGGAAGATGAAACGGTGTATGTACTTTTTTGTATTTGTCACAAATAACAATTTGGGAAAAGTTGGGGTAAATCTGAAGGGGCGGCAAAATGTGTAGTGGCTAAAGAAATATATTTTTTTTCATGACCCCTCCCAATATTAAGCATAAAAACTCAGAACGGAGTTTATCTAAACATAAGTTTTCCAACGAGAACTGCTTGATACTTTCCAAACCTCTTTTTTAAAAAAAAAGAGTGGGCATAAAAGGATTGGACAAGAAAAAAACTAGTAGTTAGTTAGTCGCTCTAACTACTCCCATTTTTAAAATAGGATGTGTGTGAGGAAATTAAAAACATCACATACATCCAAGCCTTAATCCATAAATCAATTTGTAAAAACTGACCGTACTGGGATTTGAACCCGTGACCTCCGTTCACAAAGCCAGCGACGTTCACCACTCGATCACGCAACCGGCTCGCTATAACTAAGGTGGAAAAATACTAGCATGTCTGGGGCGGCCAAATATCTTGCACCAACCCTGGATAAAAATAAATTAATCAAAATATATTTTTTAAATTTTATTATTCCAAAGACTTTTTATAAATTTACAAAACAAATCGGTAACCAAAACGATTATCTATGGAATAAAGATACAAAATTACAACCATATGGCTGATTCTGTCATACGGAAATGAAACAAATTTTTTCGCTTTAGATCTTATCATCAACCCGTTTTAATTCAAAGGGACAAATTATTATGGAGCTTTTATTTTCCTCATTAAATTTAATTTATGTTTTTTTTTCTTTTAATTCAGTTAAAAAATCATGATGTGTCATTAAGGTACATTGATTAAAACCGAATTGAGTAATTTTACAATATTGAACAGTATATCCGATATGTATCTGAAAAACAGAAAGATTTTACTTTGGGGTTGGGACTTTCTAATACACTACTTTTTAGAACAATATTTAGTAGAAAAAAGTTTAAAAAAAATCATCTTTAGCCTTTATCACTGAGAAAGACTACTGGTACCTTTTCATGTGCTATGGGGCGCTTGTGGAACAAGCTCCAATCTCTCGTTTATCGTTGGTTAGTGTTTTTTTTTTGAGAAAGGGTATTTCAACATTTCTTATAGCTTGGGTCATATGACACAGCAGTTAGCGTTGCTCGCTACCGTACCGGATCTCACAGGTTTGAGTCTCAGTACGAACAGCATTTTAAAAACAGTACGAACAGCGGCTTAAACAAAGATCTGATAAAATCTTACGCCGAGATAGCTATCAACTATACAGAAAATTAATAATTGTAGAACTAAATACTTTGTTATTTTTCGACTAAATAACTTTTTGAATATTTACTTTGGATTTTGTTTATAAAAACCAGTTTTAACCGTAGTAAAACAAATGGATTAAGAATCACAAATTGGTATAATTAATGTTTCGTTCCACTGAGAAAAAGTATTTGGTATTCCGTTAGTGATGGAAAGCTTTCACTGAAACAACGAGCGAACCACTTGAATCTTTGGTGAAGAAACAATTTATTATGTAAGTGTAAAAATATCTACCCTTAGACTATTATCACTTATCAGTACAAACGCAAGATCTAATTCAGATTAGATAGTGTTTAGGTATTTACAGGTATACTTACGTCAAGTTTAACCCTTTGATATTTACGTTAAATGTCACTTAGGATACAAGAGTTCGTGAAAACTAATGTGTGTAAAGGGGTCCTTTTTGATAAATACACGGAAAGGGTTGGAACGCGTACGTAGGTACAATGGAAACCTTATTTTTGGAAGCACGTCTGTGCGAGAATTGTTTCATAGAAATGTCAAAGAACCTGTGTTGAATTCATTCGACAGTTATTATTTTGAATATATTTGTTTGCTACGACAATAAATTTAAGCCCCACAGCTATTATTGTAAAATACTTTGTTGTTAAGTTATGAATGCGAGAATATTATTGAAACATCGCCAAATAAAATTAGTTTCAAATAAAATAATTTAAAAATTATCTTAACTTTGTATACATCATTTTGAAAATATTTTCACATTCTAGTACAGCCATACTCAACCTTTTTTTCCTCCGGGCCGCATTCCGATTTTCGCTTCCTTACGTGGGCTGTAACATATTTATAGTTAACTGTAAATATAACACATACTATACTGCATACATATGTACGTATTATGGTGTCAAAATAAAACTTTTTTATTTTATGTAAATATATACTTTTATTTATTGATGTGATTTTCAAAGTAAAAAATAACAATGAAACAAATAAAAATACGTAAAAAGGACACAAAAATACCAATGTATCAAAAATCTTAAATCATTTACTAAAAAATTAATGTAAATTTTAATATTGAGTCAAGAGACAAAATACATGGTGACTATAATTATTTTGGGCAGCACATAAGTGCTAATTGGGCCGCAGGTTGAGTATGGCTGTTCTAGTAATTGATGATAATTACACTCATTCTTTTACGGCGGTGCTTAAATAATACGCTCTTCTAAAAAAACGAATGTTATATTTTTACACGAATTATTTGTTCTAACACAATTCCAAGAAGCAAAAAACACAGAAACAAATATCGAAAGTCCTAATTTAAAAAAATCAATAACACTAGACAGTAGTATCAACCAAATTACTTGATCGAATCCTTACACATTAGACGTGTCAGAATATTTAAACGATGAAAGGGTTTTTTGTCCAGTCCCTCATAAAAGTCTTCGTATATAATCAAATGGCGATAAAAAGTATTATTTTTTTATAAATTAAAATAAATAATATGTTTGATAACGTAATTTACTTAAAGCGTCTCCAGTTTGACTGTTTTTACACAATTTTTTTGCGGAACATATCTACTGTGCATAAAAAGATTTGATAATATATAGGTATCAAGAGTCACCGTACATTTCCTTTTTCAATAGTTTAAGGATAAAAAGGTAAGGCTACGACAGGATTAGTGGTGAGCCTACCGCTCTTAAATTTGGGTGGGTGAAAGTAATTTTTTAGACGTCGCAGACACCCATGCGTTTAAAAACAAATCTATCAATTGATTGGAATATTTACCCTATTTATTTAACCGAAGCCTATGCGGTGAGTTCTGTAAAGTAAAGCACTTATTTTTGTCTGAAACTAAGAGTGAATGTGCTTTACGATGAATATTTTTATCTTAGACAAAGTCAGCATGTCCTATGGCAGATCCGATTTATCGTCGAATTATTCTTGAAGCCATCTGTTGTATGTAGAAGGTAATTTCAATTAAAAGTAATGAGGCACGATCAATGAAATAACAGTATTTAAAATAATGATTTACTACACATGCAATCTGAGTGAGTGTATATATGTAGAAGCGAAAATACGATAGCTTGCTGTGAATTAATAGTTCAAGAAATAAATTAAAGTTTTAAAGTTTTGAAAGGTTCACAAGTGAGCTTGTCTTCGGGCACAAAAAAAAACTGTCAAATATGCCAAATACACTTTTTCCATAATTATTAAATACTTAATTATCCTAATAGATATCAACATTAAGTTTAAGTTATAAATAAATATTGGCGTAGAATCTATTATAAATATACATGAGTTTATTGTAATTTTCTTTTTGGTGCACAATTTCTTAAGCGCTTTGCTTAATTCAGTTATGACAATGTTTAATGTATCAAATTCAGGGCTGTGGAGTCGCGTGAAAAAAAGACGACTCTGACTCAATGTTCCATCTAATTTTCCGAAGGTTATGTGCGCAAAATACATTGGCTGTGCAACTTTGAAAGGAAATTTAAAATTGTGTGCGCCACATAACGGTATTTAGACCTATTTAACGAAATGGCTAATTTTGTATAATGAAAATAATTCGGAAATGTATAAGGAAAATAAGTCGGCCCCGTCGGTCATGCCGAATTGGTTGCATCGAAGGCAAATTATAGGGCATTCAAAGAATTCTCCGCGTCATTTGGAAATAGAGTTGAGTTAAATAGATGAAATCTCATATTTTCAACTGCACTTAATTATTTATTAACTTTCAATTTCTGCACGCTGTAGTGCATGCAACCAACTCTTGAATAATTTCTTCTCGTACATTTATGGCAAAATTTTAAACACGGCTAACGTTGTTACGCTACGGAATACAACATATAAGAAGAGTGTGAAGCCGTAGCGGGTGGTGGTGGGTACAACGTTGAGTACCTTAGGGAGTTTATAAAAAAAATGAAAATAATTAACAACACTTTAAAATGACAATTAATTTATTCTGGTGGTGGTGTGGCTGGTGTAACTTTTGTGCGCTCTGTCCTAATGCATGTGCGCGCGATCGGCGTGTTGTGTGCGTGCGCGCGCACAGCTAAAAGGAAACACTGCTCCGACTCCGACTCCAGCTTTAAAATAATTAACGACTCCGAATATTTTTTTCAATAATTTCAATTTAACTTATACATATGTGTACCATCAGATCATCTTTAGTCAGCCAAGCATGAAATGTCAAAATTTTTGACTATTTTGTTTAAATACACATCATTAAATATATTTTTCAAAAAAAAAATTGAGCCGTTCATTTCTCACGAATCCGACTCTGACTGCAATTCCACAGCCCTGATCAAATTAAGTAATATGCTTTAGCGACAATACATCTGTATCTCAGAAAGAAAAAAATCTTTTTTATTATACCTCGAAGGTTTGCTTTGTATGACAGTTTCGTGTTTCCACTAGCTATTTAGTGATTACATTTTAGAGTGTGACATTAACAGCTTAAAACTTTTTAATGCAGAATAAACGGTGACGCAATACGTAATCATAATGCCTTAAAAGGGTCATGAATTTTTACTTGGTATATTGTAATTTTTATAAAGTGGTTTGATTTGAAAAAAAGCAGAGCTGTGGAGTCGGGTATAAAAAAAAACAACTCTGACTCCAGCATTAAATTAAAAATTGACTCCGAACTGTTTACCATCCGATCATTCTAGTCACTAGAACAATTCTAGTACATTTAAACAATCAATATGATAAATAGACTAAAAAAAACAATATCTTTGAATTGTTTTTCTCCAATTTTCCTGAATTCAACTTCAACTCCCAACACATAAAACATTATGAAATTTTTCAAGATAGTTTATCATTCTTATGTGAATATATTTTTCTTTTTACGTTTAACAGTTATCAACAATATTGTTTTATTTAAATCTATATCCGCTCCCGACCTAGAGCATATGGTATTCTAATAGCGATATCTCAACAGATGATTTTTTCTACGAGAACTGCTTGTTACTCAGTTGTTATACCTCCCTTTTTTTCGAAAATATTAGGGATAAAAAGGCTTAAAATGATAGGACAAGGGTAGAACTAGTGGTTGACTTAACACTTTCACTGGACTTTGTTATTTTAGAATTGGACTGTAGGGAGGGAGTTTTTAGATTTTTTGAACACAAAAGAGCCTTCAAAGATAAATCGACAAATCGATTGAAAAAAATCTGTTCTTACGTTCTGCGTTTCGAGCCCGTAAGGTCCGGCATAGAAGCCAACAACGTTGACCAATATACCAAGGACCAAACGAATTTTAGTAACTATTTTTTGTTTGTTTATATTGTAGTAAAATTTGTCGCCTGCTGTGACCCAATGGGTTAGAGCTTGCTCTACCGATTACGCAGGTCTGGGTTTGATTCCCGGTAAGATTGATCTCAGTGAATTTGAGAATTATTCAATTTAAAGTTGTGATTGAAGACTGGGTGTTTGTGATATCAATTCACATTATTTTCTCTCCCCTCATCCTTCTGATCCTTTAACAACTGGGTGAAGCAATAGTGATTAGTTAACCAGAAGTCTTGTTCTAGCTTTATCCTTCTTTCCCTAATAATGATTTTGAAAAAAAAGTGAGGTTGAGCGACTGAGTAACAAACAGTTCTCATAGAAAAAAGCTTCTTTTGAGATACTTTCACTAGGAAGCCATGTGCTTCACATTAGGAGCGGAAATTAAAAAGTAAAAGTAATATTAATTTATGAAGCTTTATTCGTTTATAGCACCGCAGTAAACGATTTTAAATGAATTATATGAATATTAAAAAATATATATTGATTGATGTATGTGGTCTAAAAATCTAAAAACTCCCTCCCAAAATTCAAAAAATCATTGTCATTATATGCAGTTCAATTGAGACGTTAAAAATAGTATGGCAGTCAAAAACATAAAACAAATAGCAAGCACCCATAAATTTTCTGTTACGAAAAAAAATAATTAGATTCTAGTTATATTTTTGGTGCAGTGAATGTAGGATTTATTCATTAAGAACTTTGAGAGCTATGTTGTCTATGCTCTACTCCAGTAAGAGGGTTCAACAAAACACCACGCGTTAAGTTCAAAATAGTACAGCATATATTTTTTAATTGGCATTGAATTAAAACATTTTTTTTTATATGATCATAAAAATGTTTTTCGTAAAACAAATTTTATTATTTTTTTCCGTGTCGTAGACGTCAGAAAACTTTTGTCGAGATAAACTTTATAAGTAGTCCATATCCTTCACTTTTAAAAAAACCAATAATTGGCCGATCTGAAAACCTAACAAAGCTTGCTTCTAAAAATCGTGCTTTGCAAGAGGGGTATTTCACTTTGAATGTTAAGTGCCAATCAAAAATAAAATTAGTGATTCTGCGAAATAGATTGACTTTATTCTGAAACTACACTCAATTGTTAATGACCAATAAAACTGTCTGATAAAGCGTCTGAGTGGAGGCCCTTTAAATTCGGGTCCACTCTGTGGGACCACAGATTTGTATAACTGTTGTCGAAGTAAGACCATTTTAGCAGAGTGCGTGAAACCCTTTTCCATAATTTGGGTCGTAGAACAGGTAGGCACTCCAAATTTAAGTGGCGTTATACTCAATCAGCATGTTTTCGCCGTTGCCGATAAAATTTCACGAATCCCTGGATTGATAATAATCGAATAATATTTCCGAATATTTGCGAAACGTGGTTAATCAAATAAACATTTAATAATATTAAGTAATCAAAAATGTACACTGAAGCTTTTATACAATACTTACAACTATGCTTTTTGTCTTGTCTGCCTATTTTATTTTTTTTTAAAAACGTTCAAATGTATTTTTACAAGATATGGATTTTACGCAAGAGCAGTTGTGTACTATACGTTACAGACAGACAAAACAGGTTAATCAATACAAATACAATAATATTTTTAATGCAGCCATTTATCTACAATCTTAAAAAATAGCAAATGAAATGGATATATAGAATCGTATGAATGTTCTACAAAACAATTGCAAAAAATACAGTTAAAGATTAACTATTCATATATTCTTTTAAGCTTATCAGTAAGATGTTTTTAATAATATATAAAAAGAAAAACTAGCATTATTTTGATTTGAAGTTAGCAATTTATTTAAAATTAATACATTCCAGGAATATCAAATATAATATTACCAACATTAAATACTTAACGATAAGACGGTTATGAGATTATGTTTCATATGTTTGTTCACGTGTGTCAATCAGTAGGAAGTTCTTCGATGACAGCACGTAGAGAAAGGAGTGAATCGTTAATTAAATAATTTTGAATCCTTACATTAATTCAAGGGAAAGAAACGACTTATTATATTGACTGATAAATTTATGTTTTAACAAATTCTTAGAATTCTAGGCAAATTAATACCAATACTTTTAGATGTTCTAATAATAAGAATCAATAGTAAATGTAGATTAAGTATTTACAATATTATACATTTAAAAGAGGCATTTTAAATCAAATGTTAAATTATAAATCTGTGTTCTTTGTAAATTGACATTGAATTCGAAAACTAAAACACGCTTATAATACAAATTCCACATTATTTTATTGTACAATTTAAGATTCAAATTTAAAACAAAAGATTTCTACTGAAAATACTTAGTAGAATTTCAGTATTAAATATGGATCAAATTTTCCTCAAGATTTTTCTCAAGAAGGCAAAAGAAATTTCACCTGTCTTCAACGTCACCCAATTAAGTGCATGGATGAACTTTAATTTTCAGTTAAGTAAGTATATTAAAATGAAAATAATTGAAGCAATTCAAATTGATTGTCTTTCTGTTATTAAAATACGAGATTACGTGTTTATAATTAAAATACTAGCTGCCGGTTAATGCTCTCTACGGGATCACTGACCATCAACTTAAACAGGCTCAAAAAGCTGTTCATATGTCTTTGTTAATTACAACAACACTGATAACTATTTATTGCTTATGTAACTGGACTGGAGATCTCAGATGACTGGAGGCTGATTCATCTAAGGGAAACCCGGAAGACGTGACATTTGTGTTTAAATCATAGCAACGAAAAACTGTTTTGAAGTCGCTTAGCAACCATAGATATTTGAATATTTATGGCATAAATATTAACTACCTATAAGGCTGAAACGTTGATTTTGTAAGCATTTATTTATCAAATGTATATGTTTCTCGACTCAAAAGGTATAACCAATTATTTAAAAATAAAAAAAATAAAAATAAAAAAATGTGACTGTTTCATAAAAATAGTCGATTTAAATTGTTAAAAATTTACTACCAGAATGTAAGGGGTCTACGGACTAAGTCTGTTGAGCTACGGAACGCTCTTTTGGCGGTTAGCTATCCAGTTGTTTGCCTGAGTGAGACGTGGCTTAATGATTCTGTCTATGATGCTGAGCTCTTTGGTAGTAAATATATTGTTTTTCGTCAAGATCGGAGATATGGCCAAAGAGGTGGTGGTGTTTTAATTGCCATACGCACTGACAGCGTTGATAGTGCTGCTAGGATTGAGTGCAATCCGTGCATTAACGTTGATGCAGTTGTTGTTGATGTGATGTGTGGTGTATCACATCACACAATTTGTTGCATTTATTTTCCGCCTAAATGCTCTATAGAAACATATGAACAGATTTTTAACTTCCTTCAAAATTTACCTGTACGAAACTCTATTGCTATCATTGGTGATTTCAATTTGTATTCGTCAGCGCCTAGGGTAGAATTGGAGTTTGCTCACTTTTTGAGCTGTGTGAATCTTAAACAGTTCTCACAGATTAGGAATGCAAAGTCACGAATTTTAGACTTGGTACTGGCTGATGTAGATTGTTGTATCTCTGTGTATGCAAGTGATGATCCTCTTGTCCCTGAGGACATTTATCATCCGGCTTTAGTAATTGAGTTTCCTATTTTTAAAAAGAAATTAACCGGTTATCACCGCGATCAAAGTGATGTGATTGAAGATTTTCCTGATAGCACTAGAAAAATAGCTTCATGGAATTTTCGCCGTGGTGACTTATTGCACATGTTCAACACAATGCATGGCATTGAGTGGGACGATATGTACTTGATCAGCGATATTGACAAGGCTGTCAGTGTATTTTATAATAAAATTAATGATGTCTTGCAAATTTTTTTTGATAAAAATGTTAACTCTGGCTCAAAACGGGACTTTCCGAAATGGTTTTCAAAAAATGTAATTAAATGTATTATCAAAAAAAATAAGTGCCATAAAAAATGGAAATGCTATAAATGTCCGAATGATTATAATATTTTTTCTGAGCTGCGCAGAAGAGTTCACGAACTCATTAAAAGCGATTACAAAATTTATATAAACAACATCGGTATGAACATAAATTCAGAACCTAAAACTTTCTGGAACTATGTCCGCCAAATACGTGACTCTTCTGCTCAGCTTTCATCCATGTCTCTCGATGGTAGTGTATTGAATGGTCATCTGGCTATTGCTGAGGGTTTTGCTATGTATTTTAAATCAGTTTACTCTAAAACTCCATCAAAATACATCCCTTTCCAATCGGAGTCAGTACATTCTTCTTGGCCTACTCTTGATATCAATAATCTTAATGTGTCCGATATGCGGTATGCCTTCTCTCGTCTTTACCCAAAAGCTTCAGTGGGTCCTGATGGTATTCCCCCATGGTTGCTTAAAGGCTGCAAATCTATTTTAAGTACACCTCTATTGTATCTTTTCAATTTAAGTTTAAGTACCTTCACTTTTCCTAAATGCTGGAGCTTGACTCGCATAAGACCAGTCCACAAAAAAGGCTCTCTCTCTGAAATCACAAATTTTCGTCCAGTAGCAATTTTATCAGCACCGGCTAAACTTTTTGAATCTATTATACATAGGTATATTTATATGCATGTTGATTGTCAATTAACTGATTCTCAACATGGTTTTAGATCAGCACGTTCAACTACAACCAATCTAATTGTGTATACTGATTATATTTCGCAATCTTTGGATTCTAACTGTCAGGTTGATGCTATTTATACGGATATTTCTAAAGCATTTGACCGTGTTGACCATGATATTCTCTTGGATAAATTGAGTGCTGTAGGATGCTCAAACAGGATGATTAGTTTTTTTGTTTCCTATTTGTCAGATCGACGCCAATATGTTGATTACGCTGGGTGCATATCAAACGTCTTTCCAACATATTCCGGGGTTCCTCAAGGATCTAATCTTGGCCCAATTTTATTTCTTATTTTTATTAACGATATTATAGAATGTATACGTGGAATAAAGTATCTGCTCTTTGCTGATGATTTAAAACTGTTTTTACGTATCAGTAATGAGTCTGACTGTACTATTCTGCAACAAAATATGAATAATATTTTAAATTGGTCTATAAAAAACAAACTCGACTTCAACATTTCAAAATGTTTTTGTATTTCCTTCTCTCGCTCAAGATTACCCATCACATATAACTATGTGATATCTAATGATGCTTTAAAGCGTTTGTCTGAAGTTGTTGATCTTGGTATAAGATTTGACTCCTCTTTCACCTTTCATTCACATATAACTTCTATTGCACTGCGTGCAAGCAAACTTCTTGGGTTTATTGTTAGACAAAGCAAACCATTTGAAAACCCAACTGTGTTTCGGACGCTTTATGTTTCTTTGGTCTTAAGTAAGCTTGAATATGGATCCATCATTTGGAGCCCATATGAAAGTTCATACAAGCTGAAATTGGAGAGAATCCATAAGAAATTTCTAAGATATTATTATTTCAAAAAATTTAAATTCTTCCCCTTTGATAATTCCTTAAAGGAATACTACCCCACCAAATTTCTTTTAGGAATGTTATCATCTCACTCACTTGAAGCTCGAAGATCGTTTTCAAGCTTAAAGCATTTTTCTCTTCTTCTTCGGGGCCGAGTTAATAATCCTGAAATTCTCATGACTATTAATTTACATGCTCCCAATTTATTCTTACGTGGGCGAAACAATGAGCAAAAACTTTTATTTCTAAAAACTTATACCTCGCTTAGGAGGTATGAGTCACCAGTTCCAAGGGCCGTTCGACTAATCAACGCATTGCCTAGAGAAGTGGACATTTTTGGTGATGGTATTTGTGAACTGTTTGATAAATTTTTCTTTTGTATTTCTTGATTTTTTATGTTGAATTTGATGTACTGTGTATTTTTATTTTATATTTTGTCTTATTACATTTTTCAAGTGCATGGCGAATTGGCGTCAGCTGTTATGTCATGTACTGTAATTTTGATTTTTAACAATAAATAAATAAATAAAAATGAAAATACTTTAAAAATAACATCAACAAATAATGCGCGATGTTACATATTTCTTGAAATACCTTGAGTCGTTCAGTGTTAATTTGATTAAAATTGAGTTATATTAACCAACGTGCTTATTTTTTCATTTTGCATAAACTTCAAAACTCACAGTATCAACCAATATTGTCAAACTACATACATTAAAATCATTATGGTGTATTTCATACACATACCTAAATAAATGACATCATTAAAAAAGTTATTTAGTTTTTGCAAAATACATTTTAATTATATATGACTGTTCACTTTTAGGGTGTTCACTGTCAATACTTGGTGGAAAGGCATTATATTAATAAAAACAATAATCCTTTGTACTTCATTCCACTTTATTTAATATGTCAGGACCGGTTTCGCTCATTGCGAGCATTGTCAACTGACAATGGCAACTGACAACTGACAACTGACAATCAGTTGACAATGCTCGCAATGAGCGAAACCGGTCCTGACATATAAATAAAGTGGAATGAAGTACAAAGGATTATTGTTTTTATTAATATATGACTGTATTCTGTGTTATTTTTTTTATTTTTTTATTTTTTTAGTCAAAACAATTCAAGATTAATTCTTTCGAAATAATATTAAGATTAACGTTGAAATTAATACTTCACATACAAAGCATGAAATTGATAGCATGATTTTCGTATCGGAACTTTATTTTAATAAAAGCTCTAAGATAATAGTCATCTCCGTTTGGACGAACCTTAAGAGATATTCCTATCGCATGAATGTTTCAGTGAGAGGAAATTGCTTGGAAGCCAGAAGATAGAATTGCAAAACGTGACAGGTATACTCTGGGCATAGACACTTTAAAAACGTGGTTGGAAAACGCTATTTTTTATTTTTTAACTTTGCGGTTCACTGGAAGTAACCCAGTTTAAAGAGAGAAAAAAACACATTTTCTAGAATCAGCTCAAGTTAAAAAATGTTTTTATGTGAAAGTAAAGTTTTTTATAGGTATTACGCAAATGTAACACAGTTTTTATTAAGGTTAATGTCCAACATGAATTACATTATTATTACGCTATCATCAGAACTCTACCAAAACCATTATTTTTCGAATTCTTGTTCGCTTCTAATGTAGAACTATCACAGATTTTGTCTACGAGGATTGCTTGTTAAGCTTTTTTAAAGAGAGCAATAATATAAAGTATAGGGCTTGGACAGAAACAGTGGTTAGAAAAACACACTCGTTACTTCCCATTATTTTAAGATCGGAAGGTTGAGAACAATTTCTTTTAAACATCGCAATCATTTTTTCATTCTAAAAAAAGGTCAAAATGCCGTTCTTACCGAAACTTGGACCTGTAAGGTCCGTCAAAAAAGCCAAAAATGTTAACGACTCTAACATAGACCCGACAATTTAAAATTCATTATATTTTTGGTTAATTGTGTAATATAACGTCGTAAAGAAATAATTATACATTTCGTTTTACAGTAATCATTTTTAAGACAGAAACTGTAATAATAATTCATTAATACTGCTTTTGATTTGTTGTAAAATAAGCAAATATGGCGAGCGAAATTTTTATTGAAAACGATAAATTTCGTCTGAATTATACGTGTTGTTTATTTATTATGTGATAAATCATTACCTTTACTTAAATTACAAATTTAGTCATTTTAAATGTATTTGTTAATGATTATAGATTCTTTAAGTTTGTTTTTTTTTTACCTTTTTATCCCAATTAGCACAACTTGATAAAGCCATTTTAAGCTTTATTGACTCATTAGACAAAAATTTAAATACTTCCGCGTTGTTTGATACTGGGTGATTTATTTAAAACTTTTCCATCAGTTTGTAAATTCGTTTGAGTACTGAGCACAATGCCTTACCACTATGAGTTTCCAGTAATAACATTAAAAGAGATTAATTCAAATGCATTTTTTTTATAAATTTTTGAAGTCAATACTAATATTCCTTAGTTTTTAGGTTGTTAAGTCCCAACCACTGCGACATATACGTTATCTTACACGTTTTTGTTTTCAAAATGAAAATTGAACCCAGTGAAAAAAAAATGAGTTGATTTAATATCAGCCAATTTTTGACACCAAAAATACATGTCTAAGACCTTACATCCCGTGATAAAAGAAATGTATTTGGATATATTAAAACAAGTATAATTATATTTTTCTTACAGTGCCTCAAACAAATCATAAATGCTCTGTTTTATGTAACATTACGATATCAATTTTCAATCTTTTCAAACAAATTATGTCAGACATTATGTGCACTCATTTTCACCTGACATTACTCAAGTATCTTAAATTAGACCAAAAGTCACCTATTCTAACATGAGTATATTGAATATATAGAATAACCTTGTGTCAGAGTCAAGTGTCAGGGCACATGTTTCAATAAATAAGTATCTAAATGTACACTGCCTCTAGTGGTTCGATAGAATGGAAACATACTCTTCTAGGACCGTTATATTAGATTCATACATTCAAAGCCAAAGCCTTGCATAAAATACCACATTCATTACCCTACTGTATTCTTAGTACAGTTTTAATTATGAAAAATAGTAAAAATTTAATTTATTCTAAAAATACTACACAAGAGTTAATGCCTATAGATGAGAATAACGCGTTTGTACATTTACAAACAAAACAAAATCAGTTGAAAAAAAATATCGCAGTAGTACGAAATAAGATTTATTTTTTAAAAGAATTTACAGAGCTTTGTTAAAATATCATTGCTAATAAATTAAACAAACGAGAACAAAATACTTTTAGGCTGTTCACGGTCAATACTGTGTGGAAAGACATTATATTAAGAAAAACAAAATATGCCTTTTTACTAATTTTCACTTTTATTGATCAGGACCGATGTCACTCGCGGTGAGCATTATCAACTGATAAGAAAAACTGTTATTTGTATAAAAAACAATGCTGATTGTTTTTTACGCTTGCTGTGGCCCAGTTGTTTAGAGCTTGCTCTACCGATCACGCAGGTCTGGGTTTGATTCCCGGTCAGATCACGGCGACTTTGAGAATTATTCAATTCAAATTTGTGATCGAAGACTGGGTGTTTATGATGTCGATTCACATCATTTCATCTCCTCCCATCCTTCTGATCCCTGGGTGTAGCAATATTGATTAGCCAACTACTAGTCCTTTTCAAGTTTTATCCTTCTTTCCCTACTACTTACTTTGAAAAAACAAGTGAGGTTGAGCGACTGAGTAACAAACAGTTCTCGTAGAAAAAAACTTCTGTTGAGATACCTCCATTAGTAGGCCATATTCTCCACATTGGGAGTGGACATAGATTAAAAAATAAAAAATAACTATTTCCTCAGTACGTTTTTTTAGGTATCACGCGGTTTTCTAAAATTTTGTCTAATTGCCTGTTTTCACATTTTTTTGAGAATTTTCATTCCTTATCCTCAATCCCAAAATTCTGGGATAAGTACTGTCAAAACCTCGGGATTCGACACCCTAGGCGTGACGGTGAAATTCATGAACGAATTCATGGAGCGTATTATGATGTAAAATTTTCCAACAAAGTTCTTTATTTGCAAATTTATGTTTACACGATTTTAACTATCAACACTTCTACCAACAAATGAAATGTGATCAAAGTACATGATTCTGTAGAGTTTTTAATGTTACATTAAACATTTAAAGAGTTGTAAAGCAATAGTTATGAACACTTTTTAGTGAGTATGTTGTATTAAAAATACCTTACGATCACAACATTATACAAGACTTCCCAAAAAGCTTTTATTACACAATAAGCGTTCTTGCATTGAACTCTGAATCCTACATAAATGCGTTGTCAATAATAGTTTACCTGACATATTTTACAACCATTCTGTAATAGCTTAGGACACAGGTGCGAAAAATTGTCATTTCTTCCTAATCTATTGCAAAAGAATGAATATCATCCGATCCCTCCGATATTTGATTGCAATAAATTATGTTCTAGTACATTGAAAAGCTTTTTTTGATCTTATTTCTAGCAGCGGCCATTAGAAGTTTCTCAAGGTATAATTTTAAGACGCACCACCTACCAATGCTTTCAGATAAACCACTGGAAGTCTCACAAAATGCTTTGTTACATTTATTGTAGAAATAAAAAATCTTTTTGAAGACCTTTGTCGCATTGTATATTTTTTTCAATTGATTTTTGTGAGCTTGACATTCTTAAAGGGTAAACACTTCAATGTATGAAGTGTTCTTATCGCTTAGAGGTTTTCTGAATTGATTTCAGGGTTTCCCGATTATTGCCACGTGTCCTTTGCTGACACGTGTGATGGGAAATGAGGACCCTTTCGCCCTAAACGAATATTTACTTTCATTTGTGTAAAATATTTCATATATATATATATATTAATATTTTCTTTGTAGTATTTATTTAAAATTACTGGTGAAGCAAGTCGGTACTTGTGTTTGTCTATAATTGGATAACAAATTGTAGCTTTCCATATGCTCCACATTAGGAGCGGACTTGGATTTAAAAAAAAGTGTAGCATATAAACAAAGTTGTGCTCTACCATAATAGAGTTTTAAATCAAAAAATATTTTATTTTATAATGGTTTTTACATGGTGTCCGTGGTGCAGTGGTAAACTTCACTAGCTTCTTTGACGGACCTCACAGGTTCAAGTTCTATTACGAACAGCAAACGATTTTTTTTAATAGATATATTTTCAAATGCATGGCCTCATTTCGTTTGTAGTATCTAAAAATGATCTCCCACTCTTATTATCTTAAAATAATGGGGCGTAGCGAAAGCGATTGGCTACTTGTCCTGTCATAGCTCTATCCTTATTTTTTTTCTGTCTTCGAAAAATAGATGTTGAGTTTCTGAGTAACAAGCATTTCTCGTCTAAAATAAATCTCGAGATGTCTCTATTATGAAACCACGTATTAGAAGGGGACATGGTTAAGATATATATAAACTAGCTTAAAGAAGATGGGCAATATGTCATTTTTATACAATGACTAGTATTAGTACTCATAACTAATATTTAAAAAGTACATATTTAATGTCATAGTTTCACTTTTTGTTTTCACAAGTTAAAAAAACAGAATATCATTAAAAAACCATTAATTTGCTTTATCGATAATTATTAATAATATTATCTTTGCTCATTTCCTATAACAACACAAAGCAAAATGTTGACATTAAATATCTTATTATAAAATATACGTTAGGATAGGATATCAGAAAAGGTGAGAAGATAATATTTAGTAAATCTGTTTTAAGCCGATATAATAATAGCTAAACTAAATTTAATTTAAACATAGTTCTAATTACAAATATTGTTTTTTTAACCGAAATGTAATATAGTTCTTCTAAGTGTAAAAACAAAAGTGACTTGCATAAAAAAACTAGAATTAATCCAAGGTTGATGACAGGCACACAAAGTGTGTAAGCAAACGATAAATTTTACTAAATATTCATTCTTTCAATTTGTTCTGGTCATGAAATCGAGTGGTCGAAACTCGTTGGCGTTCGTTGCTGTACATTACTCGAGTAATAATCTACTTTGTTTGTTATAATTATTCAACCTCAGTTAACCTCATACAAAATAAAAATGATAACTTTTTCATTCAATTTGTTGTATTAATTTTTTTAAACGTGTTTTGCTTTTTTAAGAAGTATCATCAGACAGAACACCGTTAGTGTTTTTTTGAATTGACTTATGTATTTCACTTTTCAATGGTTCATATTATACAAGTTTTTTACTGTCAAAAGAAATAAAATAATGTTTTTATTTAGAAAACCAAATATCTTAATGCTAAATTAAAGTAATTTTAATATTAAGATACCAGACATTAAGTATAGTTCTGTTTCATTGTTATTTGAATCCTATATGAACCATTTCTTACTTGTTCAAGTCCAAATGAAAATGTTAATTCTACTAGTAGTAACCTTACGAATTATTCAGAGCCATTGTGAGCTTTGACTCTAAAGCAAATATATGGAGAGCTAACCTCTACAGCACTGCCTTAGCTTTGCGTAAGTATGTACGTCGCAATGAAACAGTACAAAATAATACCCAGAGCTTTACTTCGTTTCATTTATATTTAATTTCGTAGCTCATTCGATCAGAGCCGTATTTTGTATGAAACAAAGATGTTTTGTCGTTTCCACAACACACTCACTTAAAATAACTTTAAGATTGTGTAATTTAAATATGTCATTGATGGTGAATATGTTAAATATTTGTGTTTTAATCTGAGCTTTTATGTCGTTTTAAAACCTTATGTATATTTTTCAAATATCATATTGCCTCCAAATGGAGATCATTCAACAGAAGTGTTTTCTTCTCAAACTATTACTCAGTTGCTCAACATTTTTTTCTAATACAGTTGGAATATAAGGATAAGGTTAAGACAGGACTAGTGGTTAGCTAATTTCTTTTGCTAGGTCTTGTTATTTTAGTATTGATAGAGTTGGAAAAAAATTGTAGACATAAAAAAACAGAATTCTACAGATCGACTAAAAAAATGATATGAGACTAGAATCCGCAAAATCTATAGAGGAAATCAACGACGTTAACTCCTCCATGCTCATGATGCATTCATAGCTAGTTGGGCCATTAAATCATTCAAGCATTTTAATCATTTATAAATAGAATGAGGGTGAAAATTAGACCTTGAATATATTTTCAAGCATATATACATTTTTTATTATACATAATTATTTTTAGCTTCTAACATAGGTTTAAATACTGTCAATAAACAGTGAAACTGAGATGCCATCATGGCAGGTAACGTGATTTTTTAGGATGGCATGTTACGGGTTAACCGCTACACCACGACCTGAACGATTTACATTACAGTACGAATATCAGGTTTCTTCTTTTTCTTTGATTATCATATTACTACATAAATATATAAATACAAATTTACCTCTGCAACAAAGGGATTTGTTAAATTGCATAACAGGCGTTCGGTTAATATATTATTATTACGAGCACTAAATCAAAACACAAAATAATAAAAAATCCAAGAGTGGGAGTCGTCATAAATTTTCCACTACTTTATATTCCATGCCTTAACTCCAGAGCCGTAGTTTGAATGGCAATGACTGTGCTGCAATAGTAAACATTTACCTAAGCGTGCATCGTAACAATAGGTCTCATAAAACGACTTTAGGGATATAAGGCCGTTACTGCAAAAAACAATATTTTGAAATGACTGAAAAAAACACTTTGCCTACACTAATGTTCCGCTTTGTAGGGCTCTGGAGATATAATAAATTTCATGTTGGTATTATCGTTTTGGTTCTGGGACATATTTGAGTTTTTTTCAAAGTGAACATATAACGAATTTTTGTTTAGTTGTGAAATGCAATAAAGCAATACCATGTAAAAGTATCACTCAAGCAAAAGCAATTCATATTTTGTCATAAACGTCGTCTTTTTGTGCATTTCTTTATGTAATGTATTTTTTATGTAAGAGTTTTTATGAATGAATTTATTTAAAATCTATCTTATATGAGTAGATTGCTATTGCTAGAGTATTGCTAGATATAAATGATTGACAGATGTGCAACTCGCTGCTTCGTAGAGACTTTAATCCATCGGCGATTTTATTCGTAAAATCTCTCAGAAGTTTCACAGCGAGGTAGGAAAACAAACTCAACGATCTCGTATCTTTACGACTTTTATGAGACAATGCCTAAGAATCGTTTTAGACCGAATGCAGTTCTGCTCGATAATCAATCATAGATCTGTGGTGTCTCCGTAAACTGGCTTTAATAAGGATTGCTCGCCTCTGTAGAAATCTCGCTCTTCCGTCGGCAGTGATAGTAAAGAAATGCAAATTACCAAAATATTGACGACGAAGGAGATTCAACGAGCTTTGATACTAACGCGAATTATAACTTAAAGCTCCACAAATTTGGTATCCAAAAACAATGATAAAAGGATTGAAATAACTGTGCAACGTTTAAGTAAAAAAAAATCATTAATAGTTTTATATTTTTTTCAATAAAATCATTGAAAGTAAAGCCTGTAACAGTTTTGAAACATTAAATGATAACCATTAATCAAATCTCGGTGGCTCTTAAAACATAAAGTTTTCTTTGAGACCGTTAACAAATTTTGCGTTTACAATGTATGTTAAATTAGGGTAAATCAAAGCTTTTGATATACTTATATAAAACGTATAAAATAGTCATTTTAACATTCTTTTTAGTTCTATTTTGATTTTCAATATAATGTATATTGTTTCATAAAATCTGTTTAATAGCTGCCGTGTTTGCTATGCAAGACTACCGCTTTTGTTATAAACTCATTTTTTAATGAAATTTACTTATATATGGAATTCACAGCTTTACACGACAATAATATATTGAACTCATTTTCGAAAAAAGCATGCAGGCTGTCTATTTTAGTGTTGATATTACATTCGGCTGTAATAAAACATTAATTTTCTTAAAATCAGGTGCTGCATAGTAGCTCAGTATGTAACCTACAACCAAAACCAAAAAGCTGATGTCCGTTATGAGATTCTACACGCATTCTTAAGCATAGTTGTCCTTTCAAATATAGTATATTATTGATTATACGTGATACATCAGTAACACTTTGCCTGACTTGTGTTATTATCTACAGTGTCAGATTATATACGATTTCGGAGATATATATCACCAAACTATTTGACAGTGATTATTAACAAGGATACGCGTCAGCTAAACTATTTCACTTGGATAATAGTTCTCTCACTATTTCAGTAACCATTAGGGCCTCCAATCTCGGGGTCTCGTCCAATTTTGTAATCCCAAAATCCCTGGATTGTGATAGTACTAATTTCAGGTTTTGGGGATTGAGGATATTTTTGAA
This sequence comes from Himalopsyche tibetana, assembly GCA_030503985.1. NCBI lineage: Eukaryota > Metazoa > Arthropoda > Insecta > Trichoptera > Rhyacophilidae > Himalopsyche > Himalopsyche tibetana. Next base: position 13,695,754 of record JAPJYX010000015.1, on the reverse strand, counting down.
ATTTGCGCAAGAGCTAAAAAAAGGTCTATTTTTTTTCATTTTGGCAATTCTGCAAATTCCTGGGATTTTTAAATTGTAAATATTGGAACAGCTAAAAAACAGGTCTATGATTGGTTTATCATAGGAGAGTTTTAAAAATTGGAAATCTTAGAAGAGTTAAAAAAAGGTCTCACGGTTCAATTTCTACACGGTTTTTTTGTGGTTAATTTTCAATCCCGGGATTGGAAAAATTATCAATCCTGAAATCCCGGGATTACAAAAAGGGTCCGGGACTAGATGCTTTAGTTACCATCCCACAATTCAGATATTGAAACTGTGCATACAAAACATGAAACATACAAAATATTTCATAAATAAATATTTTTTGATCGTTTCTTAGCAGCCGTCTATCGATGACTTATTTTCTTTTGGTGATCAAGTAAAGAAAATTTTATACACGTTGTTTTCTGACACTAATGCTATGCAACCCTTTTTTATCAAACTTTTCTTGCATATTTTACAACAGCTTTGATTTCAAACAATGTGTCTTTGCTGGTGACTTTGCTTTGCTAAACTGACTCCCCAAATTAGATTCATCATTTCATGCGTAAGAATTATCAACATTAGCAGGAAGCGGTAATGATAAATTTAGTATTACATGAACTACGCTATTTTTACGGGATTGGTTAAAAGAATGGTAAGCCGTATACATGCCACATTTATCCTTATCTTTGGTTCTATATATGCAATACTTTTTAATATGATATAAAACATATTTTATATTACAGCTACTTACATCCATGTTGTAACTTTTTTTGATAATTGTTATCAACTGAAATTAGTTCTTAGAAACTTTTTCTAAAGATTATTTTTTTAAAAAGTACATCAACAATATCAAAAATAATATAGAAAAAATCTCATTTGGATAATGAGCCTTTCAAGACTACAACCTAAACTTACTTGATCACAACGGTACAGCTCTCTTCACAGAAGACAGAAATAATATCATAAATAGCGGGAAAATAAAAAATGGATTTGGTTTTACTATATTTCCAATTAATTATTATGCTAATTTTACCCAAATCAATTCTTTAGACAAAGCGCCGATTCAATTGATTTTTTCATAAAATAGACAGGTTCTGATTAAAAAAATCATCACATGACAACACATGGAATCTTTTCTACTCGACCACGATGATATGTATATATATATTGTATATAAAAACAGTAGTTCACATGCCCATTTTACATCGTATTTGGTTTAATCCGGCTCTGGGTATATTCGCGAGTTGGCATTTCACATATAAGCTTAGCTATCTCATTAATTTGTTGAAATTAGTCACGTGGAAGGTGTGGCGACCTGACATGCATCGCAAAGTCTGATTAGCACGATCATAAGCACTATTTACTTACCTCTGTGGTTCTTAATCCTCCGACTAACCAACTATTTTCATAACCACTATTTCAATCAAGCTCAACCATTAACAGTGCTGTAATTAAAATCGATATTATACATAACATAAATACTTGCAGTTACGAAACTTAAACAAGCTCATTATTTTGCCGTTTTGTTTTTTAAATTAAAATATCATTTTGTTGTGATGATCAATGTCATTAAGCAATTGTATATTCGTTGGGGTATTCTTGAAATATTAATTCAAAAAGTTTATTATAATAGCAGTGTTAATATTTGATATATCTTTACATAATTTATTTTGATGGATTAGTGAAGGTTGGTTCATTTTTCTCTTGAAGACTTTCGTAGACAATTTTTTTTTTATTAATTTAAGTAATATCAACATTAAATTTGAATTGTTTGAATTTTGTACTTTTCCATGAGTTTTGTCACTAACGACCCGGGTTTCGCCTTTCGGCATCTTCAGGCATTCCAAGTGCACGGATGTACTTGAACTGACGCATAGTAAACAGTTTGTATCGTTTATAAACAAAAATATAAGTAGATCACTCAGTTAAAAGGCTATTAAAATGTAAATTAGCAAAAATTGAATGTATACCATTTTCAATGGATTAAGTGGGTTTGTTATAATTATGGGGATTTTTCGAAAACATTAATGACCAGATAATAACAAAGGAATGTTTAAAATACCCGGAACCGGAACCCGGAAATAAGAAACCCGGGTCGTTAGCGACAAAACTCATGGAAAAGTACAAAATTCAAACAATTCAAATTTGATATTGAAATTCCATCAAGCACCCTCAGTCGAAATACTTAATAATATCAACATTGCATAACATAATCTAGACACATCGAATCCTGAAATTTAAATAACAGCTTTTTATCTCTTTAGCCACTTCATTTAAATTAAACTGAAATTAAAACTTTATTTTTAAAAAGTCATAAAGTACAAATATTAATTTTAAAAGATGTCATCAGAAGTTTTCGGTTGGAATTAAATTAAAACATTTTTTATAAAGATTGCATACACATGTATGTTGGGTTTTTCAACAATTGTACGAAATTATCATTTCATTAAAACTCTAATGGTCTATAAAAACAGTTTGGCTGTACATTTAGGCAAACTGTCGAAATACTCATAAATCAATATCAAACAATATCTCAGTTTCTCAGGTTAAAAAAATTCTATACATAAAAATTTGCAACTCTACGAACTACAACTTTCAAGAAAATTGATAAATATTATTTAATTTAAACAAGCTTATCTATGTGGGTGAAAATTGTAATTTGTTTAAATAAATAATATTCGAATACCGCTCTTTTCATCTTTAAAAAATTGTAACAGAAAGTAATATTAAATATTGTATTCTTTATTTTCATTTACTTTGCGCAAAACTCAAAGCCAATGATATTATTTTTTGTCTGTTTAAGTGAGTATTTACAAAATTACTATACTTCTAAACGTATCGAAAAGATTTGTTTAAGCATCAACTTTTCTATACGTTTTTATAGATGTTCATCAAACTTAATATATCAAAGAAAAAATTGTTTAGTAAAATTAAATACCCAAATATTGAAATGTATACTAAGCACGTTAGTGAACGTGTGGTGAATACCATCATCGATAATATTTCATTTATTGAATTATGAAAATCATTTGATTAATTATGTTGCACTATTTGCCACTAATTCGTTGTTGAAAGTGACATTTGTACAGAACTATTTCCATTTGCAAATATTTGACACATCATTATTTAAACATGAGTGATTCAAAATAATCCTCGCTGTTGAAAACCACCGGTAAACATAATTCCGCAAGCTAATTAGGCGTAGCAATGGGGAATTAGTGAAATTATTTTGTTTACAAACAAAGAAAAAACATGCGCGTACATAACTATTCTAAATAATACTTTGTTTAACATTTATATTGTGGGCTTTTGCATTTTCATTAGGTTTTTCTTTGTGAATAATATAAACGTATCTATTAAAATAATTGCACAAGCTTAGAGCAAATAGTCCATTGACTTTTTTATTTTTCTCAACTATATCAACTCACATTCAAAATTGAGGGCTTATATACTATTAGTTATCGCAACAACGCTGTTACTACGAAAACTGCTTGATACTCGGTTGCTCAACTTTTCATTTTTCGATGATAGTGGGTATATAGTAAAATTCTTAAACCGGGCTACTGATAAGCTAATTGCTTTTTATTCTCTTCTTTTTCAAAATATGATAGAAAGCGTCAAACTTTATTATTAGATAAATTAAAATGATATTTACTTACTACTATCTATGCTTATAGTTTATTAGTTGGTCTTTCAACTCCCTGGTAATCCCCGCCCTCCATCAAAAGGTTCCGTAAGCTATAAATTAAAATGCATATCGTATGAAAATCAATGAAAAATATTGTATTACATTCATGCTCTCAACAATCGAATACTTATAGTCAATACTGCTTTTATCCAGTCGAATTAAATCAGCAACACTTTAAATATGATCACTTTTAAGGTGTTCACTGTCAATACTTGGTGGAATGGCATTATAATAAAAATAATAAAACATTTTTAGTACTTTTTCCACATAAAATTTATTAGATCAGGACCGGTTTTGCTCATCGCGAGCATTATCAACTGATAATGCTCGCGATGAGCGAAACCGGTCCTGATCTAATAAATTTTATGTGGAAAAAGTACTAAAAATGTTTTATTATTTTTATTACTTTAAATATGTTTTTAATGTTTGATTCGTCTGTTTTTATAGTTCCGCTGCCAATGTGGAGCATGTGGTTTCCGAATAGAGGTATCTAGACAAAAAATTCCACAAGAACTTTTTGTTAATAGTTTACATATTGCTCTTACTATTTCTAGCGAGAGTTAGATGCGCTATTTTTAGTATTATAAAAATGGGAGCAAAGCTTAAGACATTTCAAGCACACATGCTTTTGAACAGAAATCGATTTTTAAAAAATCTTTCCACACTAGGACTTGGACCAGTGTGATCCGTTACGGACGCTAATAGTGCTTACAACTGCACCACAGACAAAAATTACTTCTCGAAAATAACTTTTTTCGATCTTATTCTGTATTCCAGTGGTTTTTCCATACATTACAAGTAAAATTATGCACGTATTCTGAGTTTGATAGTCGCTTTGAAGTCACAAAAAAAGTGCTCTATATAATATATAGCACTAACTATTATAAATCTTATGTGGCCACTCCGAAGCTAACGACCCACTGGTGTGTCGCTGGCGCACTCACGCACACGTTAAATACGCACCGGTGGGCAGAAATGTTTTCACCATCAAAAAATACAGTTTTACATTTTCTTTCATTATATATACGGCATCGAGAAACTCGACGATTTTTGTTTTTTTTTTGGATATCAAATTTATACAGCTTTAATTACTAGGGCACGTTAGCGTTCTTCAAGTTTCCTTCATCACTTATGTTTTGGAAGCTTGAATTCCCCTGCCATCGTTGCTCATGGAAGGTCATGATCGCTACAGAGGTGAAAAATCCTTAATGAAGCCAGTTCACAGGAGACTCCATATGCATTCATTTGAAAATTACATTATATGTGCTCCCCTCATACTATATCCATACATGTACACACACATGCGCATACATACTTATAAACATACAGTACACGAGGAAGTCAACCAAAGAGTCATCTTCATAATACTAAGTTCTTTTATTAATTTTAGACGAAACATAAGGTTTAAGTGGGTCGTCGAGTAACTGCTCTTGGTCTAAAACGATTCTCGAGCATTGCCTTTTCATAGTTGTGAGGATTAGATATCGTTGGGCTTTAATGTTTTCCTACCTCGCTGTGAAACTTTTGAGATATTTCACGAACAAACTCGTGAATGGTAGGTATTTTCAAGTCTGTGAAGCAGCAAGTTACGCACGTACCACGAGGCGTTGCATATCTGTCTCAATGATTTATTTTTAAGAACTCAGCGATAAGAAAACGTACAAGACAGCGCTCTGTTACATCAGTGATCATGAGAGACGTTGGAACTGGCTGGGTTACGTGCTGTGTAGAACTTCAATCTTTCTAGCATCTTTTTCCAATCGGTATTATTCGGAAGTACTAGATAACTGTTTGGTACAATCAATAGGATGTACCCGGTGGAACTGACGCATACTGGAATATCATAGAAGCAAATTAATTTGCGAGAAACAGAAAACGGATGACGGCCGTATGTTTTACATAAAGAATACGATCAATGAATCAAAATATTAATATGTTAATAATATTATACATGTCACAGCTTACGTAGTGGGTATTTTTAGGCAAATTTACAACTCCAACATTTATTATTGATTTTGAATTGATCAGATAACGGAAAATAATGAATTATAACGCTATATTATTAATTTTTAGTGTCAACTTTACCTTCAAATTCAAAAAAATGGGTAAAACCAGTTTGTTACTAGTTTTATTATACATGAGAATGTTTTCGTTCAAAATCGGGAACATTTCAATCCATTAATCACCTATTCTAACTAATAGGTTTTGCCATTTTCTGTTTTTAGAAATGAGCGAAAATATAGAACAGTATTTTACACATTACCACTGAAAGCTGCTTGATAGTTTACACTTAATATATATGTTTTTAAAAAATCAGCAACGAATGATTTTATCGCAAGCAATTTCTTATTATGCATACATTTTTTTTAATAGAACATAAATATTTTCTTGCCTCATAACGCTTAGACTATTTAAATCTGATTATTTTATATAATGTACAATTTCACTTGGTATGAAAAACACACGTTATTGAAAAACTGATATTTATTATTACCAACAATATTATTCTATAATATTATTACACTTATTTTAATAAACTGCGAGAAAATCTTTCCCCAATTTATCCTTGTTGTTACAGTGGCTAACGTCGACACACATTCTTACACAGTATGTCCTTAGGCCTACGTCATGATCATGCGGTATAAATTTAATATTATTCTGTCATGGTGCAAAAATATTACGAAAATAAATAAACAGCCAAAAACAGTATAAAAACAGTACACCAAATTCATCGTATAATGATTTGACACTTAAAGATTATTTTAAACAATATATTAAAAATTATTATCTTTTAAAATTTCTCGGGTTCTAATGCGCAGTGGTTAGCGTTGTTGACTTCGCTGCCAAACCTCACGGGCTCGAATTTCAGTGAGAACAACCTTTTTTTAATTGATTAATCTATTTCTGTTCGAAGACATGGGTGTTTGTGACGTCTTAATTTCCCTCCCACTTTACCTATCCTTCAATAACTGGGCATAGCGAGAGCGATAAGTTTAGTGACTAGAAAGAGGTTGAGTGACTGACCAGCAAACAGTTTTCGTAGAAAAAAATCTGTTGAGATAATTTCATTAGGAGATCATATGCTTCACATTGGGAGCGGACATGGATAAAAAAAAAGTTTATATGTAGTGCGAGCTTTGGTTCTGTTTCTTCAATGAAAAATAGCTTTGATTTTTGTTGCATTTTTAAGTAGTCAGAAAATTTACTGGCGTGAAAAATAAATTACAAACCTATTTATTGAATAAGCCAAAAATTCTGATAGTAAAAGAAATATATCTCGGGGCATATATCGACAGCCCTGCCCTGCAGTATTTAAATTGTATATAATATAATTTTTAGAACAATTGAAATGTTTGAGTTTGCTAACAAATATATTTCGTAGTAGCAGAAATCGACCTCGGCGCTTATATCGACAGCCCTGCGGTATTTAAATTTTTGGAATAATATTAAACTACTTAATTATCAATTCGCATAATAGTGTTGCTATGTGTATGCACGTTAAAAATTGATCTGTGTTTTTTTCGTACACAAATTAACAGATCGAGCTACCTTTTGATTATATGCTCAAACAGTGCAAGTGTTTTTCGTCACTATTTTCACATTTGGTTTTCGAGTGTTTTATTACGGCATAGTGGAAAGTCATTTTTTTTTTATCGAATCTGTTAAATTTACGCCATTCATAAGACAATATCTTCACTTTTTATACAAAAAATTTCTCTCGAGTTAAAAAAACGTACAAACTAAACTTATGAAAATTATTCTAGGAAAATGAGCAAAAATTCACATTACAAATATATTGAACAAACACAATAATATTACATCCATCTCAGCTGAGAATATGTTTCAAATAAATTCATTTGATTAAAGCTGTCTATCAAATTGCTTATTAATTAACGTTCCATTTTCCATCCTGTTGACTTAGTACGAAAATTGATTGGATCGTTCAACGGTGGGATTTACAGACGTTCTTAATTAATGAAAATGATTTTTTATCCCTGCTTTACATATCACAGATAGTTGAACTTTGCCATTTCTTTATATGGAGTAATCAACTAAAAAAATCACAGTTCGTCTCTACCCCATTCTTCGGCATAAATTGAATTTAATACGGATTAAACTCACTATGCTAAATCCATTTATAGTCTAGACGTCTAGACATCTATAGTATGGCAATTAGCACACATTCGAAGCTGTAATTAAACGTCTTAATGAAGGCCTCTGTCTTTATAGTTATAACTCAAAAGTGTAAGATATTTAAAGCAGTATATTACACACTTGTAATTTTGTGTCACAGCACGAGTTATTTTTTAAGGAGAAATCGTAACAATCTAAGCACAAATATTTTTTGCATAGAAAGAGAGAGATTTAAAAAAATGCATCTATTCATGATTTAATATTATTTACTTATTTGTAATTAAAAATATAAAATAGTTAAAAAAATATTGCATTCAAAATTTATTTTATTATTAGGTTAACGTTTTCAAAAGCATTTTCGTCATCTACAGATTAGAAAAGTTAATAATCTTTGATAGGTCGGATATCCTATGAAAAATTAAATTCATGGTAAAAAAAAAAGTATACAAACAATTAATTTTAAGTATTTATTTTTACAATGAATTTAATTTTTCATAGGATATCCGACCTATCAAAGATTATTGACTTTTCTAATCTGTATATGACAAAAATGCTTGTTACTCAGTTGCTCAACCTCTCTTTTTCCAAAGAGAGTAATAATAGAAGGAAAGGGCTAAGACAGAGCTAGTGGTTAGCTAATCGCTCTCGATACGCCCCGTTCATATGATAGGATGAGTGGGAGGGGGGATTCAAGACATCACACACATCCATGCCTTTGAACAAAAATTCATAAATCGATTGAAAAATCAATTTATAAAACTGCCCGTACTATTCGAACCCGTGACCTACGTAGCGGTAGCCAACGACGTTGACCACTCGACCACACAGGCGGTTTTGTACACTTTGAAAATAAATCTTTATTCTAAGAAGATAAAAATTGGATTGTTAATAATAAATACGTTTTTTAATATTCACATTGAATACTTTTCTCTTAAGCACCGCGATACGTTTACCTTTTTTTAGTTAAAGTTTTACGGTGACCATTTTATTAAAATATGAAAAATCGTTATGATCTCTTACTTTATTTTCTCTTTAAAAGTTTGAGGCTCTACTTAAGTTTTGCCATATACATAGTAATTTTAATCTCCAAGTCGGAATCGATACCAGGTCGTCACGATGAAAGCGCGATCTGTTCCGCTTTAGACCTTTAATGGTGTTAGGTGTACATCAATAAAAACTTGTATTAAAAAATCCTTTGCTTTATTATAAATGATTTTACATTTATTCTGTTGGATGCTTTTGAGTTTAACTAAAAGATTTTTTAAGCTGGCAGCTAATATTCAGGAAGCATCAATATTCCCGAGGTTTTAAGGTAAGGTAACAAAAAAAATCATTTCATTTTGTACTTCAATCTTATGAGTTTTAAGATAGATGGTGCACGATTTTATTATCAAGAAACATTTTTCCAACGATAAGTTATTTATTTAAGCAAAAAGAAAACTAATTTTCGTCATTCTACATATAAGACTTTGGCTATCTCAACCAAACCCTTGTAATATTATTTACTTTTTACCTTGCTGGTTTAATTTCTGACGCTAAAGACGTTGAGATGACTCATACTTTGATCAGACCTAGCCATCATATTTGTGTCAAAAGAATATTATATTATAAAAAACCGACATAACTTTCTTGACGCCGAATAACATTTCATTAGTTTTCTTCGTCCTTTTTTTAAATAATTATTTCTTCATTGGGTCACTACTCACTATATATATATATATATATATACCTTTGAACAAATAAAAGAAAGGTTTCTAATACACCCTGCTTATAAAGAATTTGATTATAGTTCATCAATTATTAAGGCATTAAAATACCCACCCAAATGCATTACCCGGTTCACGGGTATTTTTTTCATAAATTAACCGGGTACTCGTTATAGTTCTGGGTATTTTTTACAACAATTATATACTTAGTCAGAGGTTAAATTTATATTATTTTACACGTATGTTTTTAAGGTATGGTAAAATATTTTATTTTTGTTAAATGCAAAAAACTTTCAACAAAGAAAAATATGGATGTATATTTGTTAATATTTTATTTAATCGAAATATTCATGTATACACATATATGTGTAGTTTGAATGAGCAAATAATAATGATATTGACAGAAACAAATAAAATTATACATAAATCGATTCACAAACATAATATCACATAAATACGACCACAAGAGTTATTTTGTTATTTAATATTGAATGTTGAAAGCGCCAAATATCTTAAAGCGTTTACTTTATCTAGTGTTTCTCAACCTTTTTGATCCCGTGGATTTACAGGATTTCCCAAAATGAAATGACGCGAGATCTTTTTTTGGTCTTCCGGGATATCAAAAAATTTTGTCCGTCGCCAATTTTAAAACTCCAGGAATTTCCGGAATTCCCAAAAAGAAAATACGCGATACCTTTTTTATTAGCTCTTCCAGTAATTCCGATTTTGAATTGTCAAAAAAGTTTTTTTACCTCTCTCACGGAGTTCAAACATTTTTTGTCGCTGCCCGATTTTAAAACCTGGGAGTTTATTTTGATTTTGCCCCTGGCCCCTCAAAAGATGCCTTAGCCTACAGTTGAGAATTTGTATTATTAAATATTTTTAAATGGAGTTTGCGAAATATAAAGAGTCCGGAAAATTTTATAACTTAAAAAGATATGTATTTAATATGGAGAAACCAAAAAAAAATATTTAAATTCAAATGACTGAAACGAAATCTTGTGTGTACCCGGTGTGGTCCTGGTTCTACTTGGTTCAAAAGCCTCACAATCAATCATTAAAGTTTAAATTTAGGGACTCAAACAGGCATTTAAAGTGAAATATTTTGTGTATGATATGTTGATATTTTTATATTATTTGCACATTTTTCGTTTAATACTAAAAAAATATTCGTCCAAAACTACGCTCTTCATAATGGAAACCATTGGTGATTTGGCAACATCGCAATTTTCTTCGTAATCTTAACATTCGGTATAATGATAAATTAATTGCTCATATATATTAATTTTACGCATCATCAGAGCAGACGCAAAACTATTGATAAATCTTGTGATAGAATATTTGAGATTCAAAGTTAATTACAACGTGTTCTGTTAGACCGTAAGGTAAAACAAAAGAAGAAATTCTATTACAAGTCTGCTAGCTTTACAAAACTATTTAATGGTCAACTTTGTTTGATTTTATTGTAATAAATGACAGTTGTTATATTGTTCTTTCTCCGATCACTCTCTGAAAAGTTTCATATGTGTAATATAACCACTGTCATTCACAGACGCATAACTAACCTTTATCTAACAGTTTGTATCGTAAGAACGTAACTTTTATATGATGCCAATACAATGCATTGCAAGTAACTAAACACTTCATCAGATATACAAATAAAATTCTGCAATATTACTTTTGTTATTGTTCAATCAAAAACTGGCATCGATTTATTAAATTCAGTGAGAGAACTAATAACTTATTATTCTCATTCAACATAAAAAGTTTTATTTCACATAGTTTTTCGTATTCTTATCGTGTTGGCGTATCTTATTGAAAGCTTTCAACTAAATTCTTGAAAGTTTTCAACTTGTCGAACCGTTCTAGATCACCATTGTCTAAAAGTTTAGGGCTTAAAACATACGTGGTAGGCAAAGCGTCAATGAATTTCAAGACAGCTTTTTGCCAGCGTGTAAAATAAAAAGAAAAACATTATTATTTTAATAAAAGGGTTATTCTTATTATATTCAAATAGGAACAGACAGTAAAATGTTCGTCTGCATTTGTGTTACTAAAAATACCATTTTTTTTTATTTGAGTCACTTATGGTAGTTACTTTGCCGACGAAAATCTCTGATGACGTTTGTATTCATTGAGCCAAGCAATGTTTGTTGGAATATTTTTTATTTCTTGAATCGAAAATTAAATTTTAAAAAAATACATTTAATGGTCTCTAAAATATCCATTGACTTATTTTTTTCGTTCTTTACCTAAATGACAAACATTTTTTTAAAAAAAAATCTACGTATTGTTAAATCCTTCTAAGCAGGAGTGGGCTCTCAGGGGCTCGCGCGAGCCCCTTGTTAAGTTTTACTCAGGCCTCCGAGCCCCTTGTTAAAGAGAAAAAAAACATTATTCCCAAATCTAATCAGTACTAATATACAATTTCTGACATACATATATGTGTGTACGTTAGTTTAGCTACAAAGTAGTATACATTCGATTGCGTCAAAAAATATTGTGTTTATTTATATAAGAGTGATCATCAAATAAGCGCTTTTTACTCAGAACACCACAAATAGCTCTGAGAATAAGCGAGCCCCTTGTTTACTTGTCGGCAGCTCACTACTGCTTCTAAGCTTTCTGATAACTCGTTTCTTCAATACGCAATAACTTGAAATAAGTCAATCAATGGTTTTCAATTTTAAGGATTATCAAAAATTTTGCATGAAATGCAAAAAATATCTAATATATCCATTTTCCAATCAGTAAAAATGAATTCAAATATTTTCAGCAGATTTAACAATGCCAAAACTCTTCGTGACTTTTTACGAAAACCCGAGTAATATTTGTTCCCTCATTAAAAACACAAAACCACAAAAGTATTTACATCTTAAAAATTAAAATATTTGCATATTTTTTTTATTTTATAATATAAACAAGAACTTCGCAATTTTAATTGGGTTCACAAAAATTTCGTTGATAAAGAAGAGAAAACCTTTTTTTGTGTCCATTCACAAACTCTTATCTCTTTTTTTTTCGTTTATTTTCTTCAGCAATATTCTGCTATTTACAAAGCCGGAAATATTTTCTTAAACATTCTTTTTTTTTTGTTAATCTTTCGTCACTCATTTCTTTCGACACGGTTTAACCATTTAATCATACTCTGGCACACAAAAGCTTTTTTATGATGTTTGAACTATTAGTCATGTTAACGTGCTTTTCAAATTATTTACGCCGTATTTTTCGCCTAATATTTAGATCAATAAAGTAATTTGTTAGCGTGACAAATAAAAGACGTTCAAGTTTATCGATTTTTTGTTTCTTATGTTGTATTGAAAGCTTGTTCAGGTAATCCTATATCAACTGGTAAATTGTATTACATATCTGAAATGAGCAAAGATACCTTACAAATTGCCGAAGAATGTGGTCAGAACGCACCATCTGTTAGGAAAGCTATTTAAGAGATACAAAATGATGGATCGCCTCAAAGCAACGTCTTCTCATTTTCTGTATTGTTAGAATATAACGTTGTAATTTCCAAAAATATTGTGTTTCTTCACATAATGAAATACGACACTATATTCTAACACAAAAAACCATTTTATATTTGATCAACTAAAAGAAAGAATGTGAAATGTACAGAGATGACAGACTATTGTCCGTGTTTTACTTGACGTCCATGTTGCCATTAATGGTCGGCTGTGTCATAAATGAATTATTATTAGAGATGGACAGAGGTAATATAAAACAATTGAATTTTTTTATTTTCTATAAATTTTCTCACTAACGACTAGGGCTTTGTCTTTCGACATCGTCATACATTAAAATGTATGAATAAATTTCTTCGAATGCGTTAACTTTTAACTCTTGGTATAAATTACTTTTTTTTTAAATAAAACACTTACATTAATTCCAAAATAATTGATATTGATAAGAATCTGTTTTTCATATCGCGAGCAATTTTAACTGATGAAATATAAAACGATATAGGCTATTTATACAAAATAAGTAAGTCTTATAACAAGATGTGGCAAGCAATCCGTAAAAATGATCTAAGAATAACTTAAGAACTCATTGAATATACAATAACTTTCTTACTTTAATAATTTGTAATCTAAATTTAATTTTGATTAAAAATTAGTAGCATTCATTTATATGAAGTTCTGAATGCTATAATTATCATTCGTTTTTAATTTTTGTCATTATTTATATATTTTTTTGTTTCTTTTACAAATTGTTTGTAGCAACTTACCTAATTCAGTATACTAAAGTTAAATCTTTTTTATTTTATCAATTGATAATACTAACGATAAGCTAAGCTGGTCCTGATCTATTTTATAATAAATAATGTGGAATTATTATTTACATAAAGTGTTTTTTTCAAATATATGAATGCACTTAAACAGAATGCTTTGGCTTAGTTTAGAGGAACAAAACTAATGAAAGTGTTATGTTTATAAGTTTTACTAAAACACTTTTAAATGTTGGTTCAATTTTATTCTGATAACAATAATAATATTACACTTTATAAAATCAATCTTAATAAACAAAAAGAAAAATAGTGAGATGACAGGTTGCAGTTGTTTTTTTTAAACTGCTGTTTTATACTTCAATTGTTTCATTCTAGAATGAAACAATTTGAAAATAGAATAAACATTGTATGATATGGTGTTGAGTATACATAACAAAAGTTTAAAAAAAAATGAACGACTTTAATTCGATATTGTAACATTTAAATAAAATATCAGTTTAAAATTAACAGATAACCACATTGCATTTGTTTTGCGTATTTACATCACCCAGTTAGATAATAGATGGTAAAAAAAGTATATTGTAAACAGTAATAAAGTAAGTATAATTTTCAAATAAAATAGTGGCCCGTATTTTTTTTTTTATTTCAATATTGTTCGTTTGACGAAAGAATTTTTGAACTCCTAATTTAAGCAATATAAATATATATTGCTTAAAATATTCATTTTAATAAACGATATTTTGTTACCCCAACACATTCTTAATATAAAGAAAACAAATAGAAAACTACATACAATATAACTCAATATACTGATTTTGTATTAAAGAATCAGTATATATATACATACATATATTGCACTGGTGTATGACATGGTGTAGAATTTATGGTAGTTCCTCACTTTCAAGAATAAACCAGCAGACCAATCGCAAGACCTGAATATTCTTAGGCTTAGTTAAGAGGCTAAGGATTATACGAAGTGGAGGAATCTGACTGGAACGACTTCGATTCACTTCAGAGTTAAGCTTATTCAAGAAAAAGAAAGAAACTTTTTGAATTCCATATAATCCAAATAAAAATTACACTTCACTTTGTTTATATAATATTTTGATATATTTATAAACTTGGTTGTTCATTTTATATTCGTACATTCGAAATGAATTCGTAATGTATATAATATTATAATAAATCTAAACTGCGTATAATTTGGAGAGTGGATTTTTTGTCTGAAAGCTCTTTAAGTATTATCTTAAAAAATATATATCCGCATACTAGATTATTGTATTTGAAAGTTTAACAGTAAATCACTGAAATAAAACGGTCTTTTACTAAATAAAGACTTCCCGAATTGCCTCTTTCGTATTCAAATTGTTTTTATTGTCGTTTTTATGATGGTTTTTTTTATCCAAAATAGGTCCCATTAGAAATAATTACATTGTTTTTAAATAAATCAAACTACCTTTAATGTGAGCTCATTAAGCTGTTTAGTATAATAATTTCCCAAGAACGATATATTTTTTTTAATACCATTATTTTAATTTGCATATTTTATTTCAACAAACCAATAACGGCAATAGCTCGTTAAGTACTAATTGCTGCCAGTTACAATATTTTTTTTTATATTTTTACCGGAAACATATAATGATTTTTAATATCTTACCATACAATAAGATTTGATAACTCTTTTATGCCACGTGTTGTGTTACAAAATTTGACACGTATTTCACCTTTTTGAAAAGCATCATTAGACAAAACAAGGTTAACGGATAAAGTTAAAATTTATTCAAATTCGTCACAGGATATGTATTGATTACAAAATAAAGAAACTCCAATTCAAATAAATTCAACAATGGCGATCCACCAATCTTATTTAAAATGTCACTTGCTAATGTTTCCTTTCTAATTATGACATTTTTTTATTTTTAAACTGTTCGTTCTGAATCCTTTATTATTCACTTCATGGAGTTATTTAACATTAATGAATCTTGATTGAGTAGAATAACAAAATTATCAAATTTAATTTTATATAAAAAAATAACTTCCACAACGTTACCGCCGAGTCCATCGAAAATATTAGTTATCTTACATTTAATACAACGTGAACGCAATGAATGAATGAATACAACCAAATGACTTTTAAGAAGTTTTCTGCTTTACGGAATCAAACGTCTAATTTTATCAAATGCTGGTTTTGTGGTGAAACATTCTGTTTATTTTTTTGTTTATTGACGTTTACATCGCGACGTCTCTAAGCCTAAAATTTTTGCCAGTCAAAGCACATTAAAGCAAGGTCACCAGAAATTTGTTGTTTTAAGTGTATTAGCTTTTCTCGAAAATGTAATATCAATCAAATTTATTTGACAGGCACAACCACCTGGTAATTTTTAGTAAAAATATATTTAAATACATTACAGGCTGTCTCCCGACGCTAAGAAAATGTCGCAGGTTGCAATCGTTATGTATAATAGTTATAATAATATCATATAACTTATTACGGTTTTAATCTTACGGTTTGAACCTATATATGAACTGCCAGAAAACGTTAAGTTCTAATCTAATATCTAATATCACGAAGCAAACTAAAACGTGGTGTGGCCGTAGACAATGCGACAAATTAAAAAAATCAATTTACTAAAATGTTAACAGCTCAAAAACGTTTAATCTTCTAATCGTCTTAGGGTAGCTGTAGAAATAAGATATTTTAACAGTTAATATGCTTTAGATCAGTATTTCCTAAACTTTTCCCCCCGCGACCCGATTATTTTAATATTTATTCTTCGTGACCCACTAAATTTGTTATGGCCTATACTACCGGCCTAAAAGTAAAACAAAACAGTATATTCATTTCCATACAGTCTTTATATGTTATGATACAAAATATTATTTTCTGATAAAGCTACATATAATATTTAAAAATCAAATGTACCAATAATTAACTAATGAGAGATATTACGAAATTATATAGTAAATATACAGATTTATTTTAGGAAATTGGTGACCCGGCATTTTGCTTTCTGCTACCCGTTACCGGGTCGCGATCCACCATTTGGGGAACGCTGCTTTAAATTCTAAATATTTCTTTGAATATTGAAATAAATAAACTTTTTTCTCAAAGGCATCTGCATTTGTAACTAATATCACCCAATTTCTGACAAGTTTTTGGCAGTGTACCGTTAATATGAGCCCACGTAAGGTAAAGTGAGCCAAGTGGTATTTTAGGAAAAATTTAGTTGGATGCCTTATAATATTCTACATTTCTTAAAGTGTCGTAAAAATGAAGTGAGCTCAGTTAATACACACTGCGATAGTGCTATCTCCCTAAAATAAAAATATGTAATTCACCAATCACACATCAATCAAATCGTGCTTGTACTCAAACGTCCAATAGAAAAGTTTTACCATCTTACTACTTCACCTCTGTATAATGTAGGTTCAAACAGTAAGAGTTCCACAATTTGATGTCTTCAAATGTAATATTACATACATTTAATGTATTATTACATACATACAAACAACGGATGTTCTCTAGAGACAAAACATCTTTTTGTTGTGTCTTACGTCAAGATTTTATCATGTCGTTTGTTGTTCTGCCATTTACTTCGAAAAAACCTGCGGGGGTGTGATATTACGATGCCTTCTGGACGTAAATGGTAACCGGGCTAAGTGCAAAAAGAGTAACCGGTGCTTTAGACACAAAGGCAGCCTCTGGGGATAAAGGGTGAAGGAGAAGGATGATTGATCATCTTTCCAAATCATGACGTGATATCCAAGAGCAAAAGCTAAAATGTTATTTTGTTTTGTTATAAATTCAACATTTATACAACAAAAAAACATTCGTTTCTTAGGCCAGAATTGTGTCATATATTATGATGTATGAGCAAGTGTTGAGCCATCTTACATAGTGTTTTATAAATTTTTAGTTATGGTTGTATGGAATGCACAAAAGCTTTAAGACGAGCTGTGGTGATGAGTCAAATTGTGAGTACTTTACAGCAGCGATTACAAACCAGTAGTCTGCGGAAGAATTTCGGTGGGCCGCGGAGAAAATTCAACATATTAATACATATTTGTATATAATTATTTATATTATCGATTTTGAAGTAAGTAATGCAATTCGTACGTACCGATAACCGTTTCTCTTTTTATCTATATTACACAACTAGAATTTGTCGCCCACTGTGGTTTAGTTAATTAGAGCTTGATCTACCGACCGGGTGGGTTTGAGTTCAATCATTGGTAAGGTAAATGTCAAATTAAAAAAAATCAATTAAAGTTTAAGGCCTAAGACGTGGGTTTTTGTGATGTGATGTCAATATAGTTAATCTCGAGTGACTTACAATAAATTCTCATCGAGTTTTTCTTGTATGATCTTTCAACTATTTGAAACTACTTGAAAATATTTGACGTTTTGGAATTAACTGTAATGCCAAATATTTTTTATTAAAAAAAAGAATTTTATTTTTATGGTAAAAAAAAACAAAGTTGTGGTCCGCGGGGTTCAACTTTTTAAATTTAGATGTCCGTGAGGCTGAAAAGGTTGACAACCGCTGTTTTAGGGGGAAAAGCTTCTTTTCAGAAGTAATTATTATATAATTAATAAAACTGTAATTTGACCTACAGTGTTTTATCTACTCTTACTTCTATATAACAAGAGAAAACACTTAAGTAGAGTTAAAGCACTAGTAGGCACTTGTAAAGCTTCGTTTTCATAACATAAAGCGTTCAAGTTATGCTAAGTACAAAGTTTGCATTAATTAAAATTAAGCTTCACTACTCTGTATTTATTCAATATACATATATTAACAAACCACTCAATTTTATTTAAAAGCTATTACTTTATACATTTTCATACAAAATGCAAACGAAAATTTCGTACACATATTTCATTATACAAATGGAAATATTAATAATCATACATCAGGGATGCGAAATATGTGACGCACAGGCAATTTAATAATTTCTTATGAGAAAAAATATTCATGTCAATTGTTACTTCAACTTATTTATTTAACCCAAGGGTCTCCAAGCTTTTCTAAAAACAGGCTGGATGGTTTTTTAATAAAGTTGACGGGTCGAACGAAAAATATTCTTGATGGAAACCTGTATTTCTTAGATGTCAATTATTTATAAAATAAAAACCAGGGTCTGGATTAGAATCTTCAGAGGGCCGTATCCGGCTGTTTTTTGGTGGCCGCTTTAAACGTTCAACTTTGGATGATGTCCACAGCAAAAAATGCTGAGTTTAAATTTCCATTTATTATTAATAGCAAAATTTCTTTTATTTGTCTCAAATAACTAGATTTCTTGTATATAAGCAAAGCTACGCTACGCCTACGCAATTTTTTGGCAATAAACTAGCAGCCTCTTCAAATACAACTTCTACAGATGATTGTAAAATATTTGAATAAAGCTATTTTTAGTTAATGTGTACCGACATTAGTATAATTTATAACCTTTTTGTATTCAATCAAATATGTTCGTAAAATCTAACTTGCCATAATTACGAAAAAAATTCTAAGTTTCTTTAACACATTTTCATTTATTTAACTTACCGTCTTCTACAGCAGCGATTTCTAAACTGGGTAGCGTAAGCCATAGCCAAGGGAGGTGCAAACAAGAATACGTAGTCACTAATAGACGTAACTTTTTCAAAGGATAATGCGTTTAAAAAAAAGTCGTCAAATTGAGAAAAATTCTGGATTCTATTAATTCGACACTTTTTTCACCTGTGGGGAGGTACGACAATATTTTGTTTTAAGAGAGGTGTAGTATTATACATGTTGAAAACCACTGTTCTGTATGAACTAAGGAGCATATTAACTGCTTTTGCGTACTTGCCGTGAATAATGATTAATCTTAACCAAAGCGCAACAATGATTTTCTACAATAATGATAAACTTTTGCAAACAAAATACAGGGATTTTTTGAAAAAAAAATTGACAGATATTAATTTATAAATTGCATTTTTGAAACTTTACTTGATATAAATGCCTTATTTTGTCAAAAAAAAAATAAACTAGGGGACCATTTTTAAAGATTCGACGGTGTCTTAACTGGTGTAAATACATTTTTTTCCATAAAATTAAATAAAATATTTTTTAACTGTTCGCCAATGAATCATATAAAAAACGTTCCCAAGAACGACGTAGAAGCCGTAGCATTGAAAAGTAATGCCAGCTTTAACGTCCACCACTTTCCGACCGCGTAAAAGTAGTGGACGTCATACTCTTACAAAAGCCCGATAAGAAGCAGACAATTCCCGAAAACCACAGACCCATTAGCCTGCCCCTGTCGATGGGCATGCTGCTGGAACGAGTTATTTAATCACGACTGGAAGAAGAAACCCTGGAAAAAACTCATACCGGATGAGCAACACGGATTCAGGAGTAAACATTCCACCAACTACTCGTAGTGTTATTCATCACGGAACACTTCAACTGGTCTATTCTATTCGTCATATTCTATATGTTTATGCCCTCAGAAACAAATTAATGACGAATATAGAAGTTCCATTTTACACTCAGGCTTTAACACGATTTTATACAACACGATTTCAAAAAAAAAAGGAAAACAAAATTAATTAACATGTTTGTTTTGATACGTCCATGGATCGCACCATGACAATTTAATAGAAAATGATCCTTTAATGGAATGAATTTTAAGAGGAAATTTCAAAATATTTTGACTCTTTATCCCAAAATACGTAATGATTGTTACTCTTAAAGCATACAATCGCTTATTACAGAATTTTTAAAGACCAAATCCAAAAATACTTCCAAGTCCCCCGATGATGAAAACTCACAACCAATCTCGAAACAGAGTCGAATTGTAAGTGATACCGATGATGATTGAATGATCTATTATAATAATATATGTTTGTATGTTATTGAAGTTTTTTTCAATAAGTACGTAAACGTATATTTGTCGATTGTTTAATAAAAAAACAATTAAGAATATTTTAGAAAACTTAACGCAAAGGCTATTTGTATGAACTTCAAACCTCGTATAACGTAGAATTTTTGTAGAACCATATGCCGTGCTATACGAGGCACAAGTTTATGTATTCATAATTTTATAACTATTGACATAATTAATGTACAAAAAAAATTAAAAAATATACAGTGGAACCCCGATCTACCGTTCTCGCATTGTTCGTTTTTCCGCATTAATCGTTTATTTTTCATAGTCCCGGCAAAACACCCATAAAAATAATGTTAAATAATCCCGCATTAATCGTTCCTTGATTTACCGTTTTCTTCGATCTATTGTTTAAATATTTTGGTTCCGTCACAAATATTATCCCGATTGACCGTTTTCGTTAAATATTTCTCATATTATAGTCTTGCCTCGTATTTCGTTCTCGCTATCTTCGTTTTATTGCATGGGTGGTTTATTTTTTACTACCTAGTTTACCGATTTCTTTGATCTATCATCTAAATATTATCATCCTGTCCTAATTACGATCCCGATTGACCATTTTTGTTGATAATTTCTTTTTTCACTCATTAATAGTCTTACATCGCATCTGGTTGCGCGAATTTTTCCAACTCAAAAGTCAAAACTAAAATGACTAAATAAAGAAAACTAGAACTCTAGTTGAGAAACTGAAAACAATTCAAGGCGTTGAAAAAAAACATATAGCAAAAAAATTTAACTTAGAAAAGTACACGTGCTTGAAGGGTGGGTGTCTGTCAAAATGTAAGTACCCAATTACGAATAGGCAACTTAGTATTTATTAATTAAGCAATAAAGAATAAATTTATATATTCTTTAAGTCAAATAAATATATGAGTTGGTTGAAAATTAATCATTTTTTGAAATTATTTGAAGATTTCCCGCATTATCGGTTTCCCGCATTATTCGTTGATTTTTTCCGGTCCTTTGGAAAACGTAGAATCGGGATTTCACTATAATGATATTAAGACATTTCGTAAATACCGAACGAAGCCGGATGGAAACACTATTATATATATATGAGCCCTCTAGAGGTGAAGTGAACCAACTAGTAAAATGGTAAAACTTTCTTTTTGGACTTTTAATTCACGTTTTTATTTGGTGTTTTGATGGATTTCATATTTTTATTTTACGGAGATAACACAATATTGCTATGTCTTTCAACGGAGGTTACTTCACATTAACGATAATTTAAGGTATGTAGAATAATAAAAATAATAAAAGATTTTTAGTACTTTTTCCACATAAAATTTATTAGATCAGGACCGGTTTCGCTCATCGCGAGCATTATCAACTGATCAGTTGATAATGCTCGCGATGAGCGAAACCGGTCCTGATCTAATAAATTTTATGTGGAAAAAGTACTAAAAATCTTTTATTATTTTTATTATAATGCCTTTCTACCAAGTATTGACAGTAAACACCTTAAAATTGGTATGTAGAATATTACAACGCATCTAACGTTTTTTTTTCTGAAATACCATTTGGCTCACTTAACTTCTAATTGTCGAATATTATCAAAGACGTAAAACACGTTTCACATATACATATTAACATAACAATTTTACTACATAATTAAAATAACAAGAATTTAAATTTCGTATTTATTGAATAATATTGAAGTTATACTTAAAATTTTCTTTTCAAATTTAATGATGCGGTTTGAAAATGATCATTTATTATTTTATAAATTTTGTATTCGTATTGTTGATTTTTTTTTTCGAAGAAATTTCACGCGCATTTTTTATTTAAGTTGAAAGCTCACAGTACTTAAGCGTGTAGGGGTGAGAAGAAAGAATTGATGAAGAAATAAGAGGTGGTGGAACGCAACTTGCGGTATATGAATGTAGGTTGGCAGTGTTGGCAAACAATTTATAGACTTTTTCCGACATGATACAATAAATATTCCCTACCATCACTAGCACTTAATTTACATCGAAATAATTATGCGAAATAAGTAAAATAATATATTACAATTGCCAATTATTAATAGATTGCCGCTTCCAACTCTGAAAACTGACTTCTGTGCGTAAGACACGAAGTTCCAATCGCACTGTATGTGATAGTTTGTGGAAGATTCACACTCAAGAAACCAAAGAGCCGTATGTAATTCGCGAGCCGTGGTTTTCCAAACACTGTCATAGGCAATTTAAATTACGTTTTTTTTGGCTCAACGGTGCAGAGCTTGAATCTCAAATGTACACGTAGATAAATTGATTTTTCATTTTTTAAAGGATCAACGTAACCAACAGATGGTTCAAAGTAATAAAGTACTGTTATTTCTCAATCACTCCATCCGAAAATTTCTCATTTCAAATAATATATTATGGAACTGGGTTTCGTTAGTTTTTGTTTTAAAATTTATGTTGAATTGCTACATAAATGCTGTATTTATTATGCTTTACATTGTCATAATTCAAATATAAATTTTATAAACTGTTAAGTTTATATTCAAAACAGTTCCATTTCAATCAAATTGGCTTTCCTTCTTTATGTATTTTATTTTTTGAAAGTAAACTGCTTAT
Source organism: Himalopsyche tibetana (assembly GCA_030503985.1). Classification (NCBI taxonomy): domain Eukaryota; kingdom Metazoa; phylum Arthropoda; class Insecta; order Trichoptera; family Rhyacophilidae; genus Himalopsyche; species Himalopsyche tibetana. The sequence continues at coordinate 13,672,489 of JAPJYX010000015.1, read as the reverse complement.
TAAATAACGCATTCAAATAATGTTTCCATTAGATGGGGTCAATGGATTTAAGGGCGTTACTACACAAAAACAATTTTTAAATAATGAAAAAAAAGAATTAGGTAGACATCAATGTTTCGTGTTGGAAAGTTCTAGAGACGCACAATCATATTGATGATCTTTGTTGATATCGAAAAAACGTTATTACCATAGTACTTGTTTTCAGTAAATTGATGTTTAATATTAGCTTACAGAAAATAAAGAATGTATTGTTGAAATATTAAAAAAAAAATCTTATTATTGAGAATTAAAAGCATATGGATGCTATAAGACTGATTTGTTTTCAATTAATATTATAAAGCTAAAATAATTTATGTAAATACATTTGTTTTTCACTAAGCAAATGTATAAAAAATATTACCTTTATTTCAATATTTCGTCGATCCTTAAAAGACTAATAAATAATTCATTGTTGCAAAAGTTCGAAAAAAGTTTTTTTTTAAATTACCCTTAAATTCTTATAAACACTTTTAAGCCTGATCGTGAATGAAATATTTTTTTATATCAACAAAAAACTGTAAAGTACTGTAGAATGGCAATAATATTGTGAATGGCAATGAGACATGACTTAAAAAGTAGTCCAAATTTTCAATACGCAATTTCAGTAATTTCACATCGTTAATTCTTTTTTTAACTTCAATTCTGAAGTTGGACAATGTTGAACTGTTGTATAAACATTGATTTTACCTTGAAAATGTCATTAGCACAACTTTTTCACCTAAACTAGACATGTTTACAAAGCTTATTCTTACCTTCGAGTCTATTGTTACAAACATACTGTTGGCAGAAACATTTTATGTTGGGACTGCGATCCCATTTTTTTCATTCTCGATTTTTCGTGATATACCGGGAATGAACTATCATAAAAAATACTATTCATATAAAATGAAGATTTTTTTTCTATTCTGGTGTGATAGGGTAAAATATCAAAAAAGCATATGTGAACTGACACTTTTACGTAAGCTTTTTTGTCTTGAAAAGAGTTGTGGACCCAAATTAAAATTCATCAATTCTTACATTCTAATGAAAATTTTACCTACTTTGAGACGAATATTTTCTATAAATATTTGTTCGTGTTTATATTGAGAAACAATTCCAACAGAGTAGTAAAAGAAATAATAATAACGATTTAATAAAGAAACAAAAATAAAAAAGATGAGAAATGTATGAGCACCATTTAATGATGAACAATATTTAAAGAAAAATACGTAATATTAATAATGTAATATAAGAATCAGAATTCATATTGTATGAGAATTAAAAGCCTTATCAGTGTATATTTTGGGGGCTAAAGATCACAGCAACCCAACTGCAAAAATAATATTTTTTAAATTACGCTCGGCGAAGACAATGCCATAATTATATTTATTAGTGACACAAAGCTTTATCTCGTACGTATAACTGTTAGATATATCTTCAAATAAATTTATTATGTTAGAAGCAGAAAGATATAATAAATCACTAATTATACCTAAGTGAACTTAAAACGACGTTTCTCTTGTGATACCAAACCATTGAATTACTAAACGATACATAGTTAAAATAAACATCTCGGTATCTGCTTTTTAAAATCATACATATCATAACAAACTTTTTACTAGGATTGCAATCCCTGATTATTATAACCCTTAAACCACGTGAAGTTTTATTTAGCATTCCATTACAACTGGACCCACCTTATTTGTGTCACCCAGTATGAGTGACGTATAAGAAAAAGGAAGCAAAGGAAACTGAGAAAACGCTAAGTATGGGAAATTTGAATAATAGCAGTGGGTCTTTACAAAGCACGACCGTTCGTCATTTAGCTCCTATTTCCCTGCGACTACTCTCTACAATTTTGACTTTGATTTTTAACAAGCTGTAACAAATTCGCGTGTCAGGGAACGCGGAAAATATTTTTTAGTCAAGGGATTTATATTAAATTTTAATAAATAAATTTTCATGAATTTTATTGCTATACACTTTGCTGGTGACGCTCAAGGCTGTCGTGTTCTGATAAATTACTTGGGATTCAATTTTCAACGTAATGCGTTAAATCTCATTTTATTAAAAAATAAATTAAGACACAACAAACGGCTTCCGTTGGAATATTTCTCATTTTCAACCGATAAAAAACGATTCCAAAAACGCTTTTAAAATTATAAAATAATGACTTATGAACAAAACACAACAGAACAATCGCTTTCAATTATGATAAAAAAAGTTTCCAAGTAATAATTTTCAGATATATCCATGCTATATTAGCACAACTTTTTAAATAGTTTTCGTAGTAGTTAGTTAAAAAGACTAACTGAGTTATTTCATTTGTTTGTTAACTCTCGCAGCTCGGAGACTAGAAAAATACTTCTCTGCCGATGGGAGTCGTTTAGGGACCCTCATTATTGGCCTTATTCTTATGAATTTCAAAAAAAAATAGTCTAAGGGCTTTAAAATATCTCTCTGCATCATTCCTCATACATTTTTTATAAAAATCCGTGTTTTTTTAATAAGTAATCATATTTTAAGTTGCGCGTAAAAAAGACGTCATCCCAGCACACATGAATTTACAACTGACGAGTGTAGCGCAGCTATCTTACGAACGATCGTTATCGCGGGCGCTTATCGCCTTATAGCGTTATCGCGTATTTATATAAACTACAAAAGGTCCAAAAAACTATGATATAAGAATACCTTAAATCCCACCAAGCACCTTCAGTCGAAATCTTAAATTAAGAATACCTTAATTATAAACATTGTATCACCCATATTAAAATAGATATTTAATAAAATGTTGGTATTGGGGTCGCATTTCTTGAGCTTAGAACCGGAAAAGTTAACCGTATAATATAAAAAATATTAAATTTGATACACAAAGCTGAAGGAATAACAGTTAATAATAATAAACAACATAAACGTTTCAAGCATATTCTTTCGATGTTTTATATAAGGGCCCATTAAAGATGAAGTGAGCCAAGTAGTATTTTAGTAAAAAATAAATTAGATGCGTTGTAATATTCTACACGTCTTAAAGTATCATAAAATTTAAGTAACTTCAGTTAATACACATAACAATATTGTTATCTCCCTAAAATAACAATATGCAATCCACCATAACACCAAGTAAAGAAGCGATTGTACTTAAAAGTCCAAGATTTTTTTTACCGTTTTACTAGTTGGCTCACTTCTACTCTTAAGGGCTCATATTGAAAAAACAGAAACTTTTAAGAAACAATATATTTTAGCTTACAATAACAAGATAATAAAAAAATAAGAAAACATTTTTTTATTTTAATTCATGTTATGATAGATATATATTTACTACTTTTAACCATAAAGTCGCAACTTGTAATAGCTTATTTTTATTTCTATACGAAACTTTATCTAAAAGTGTCAAGCTTCGGAGCTATTCTTGAATTTAATATTACTGAAACACTAACCTTAGGAAGAACCATTTATAAGGACCAAGGATCCATACCATTTTTTATTTAGTTTTATCAGCTGTTTATTTAAATAGTGTAATTGAGGCTAAGTTCATTGTTGTTAAAGTCGATCTGTTTCAAATATATATATCTGCTTATAAAACTTATTGGAGTAATTTTTATCAGATACATATGCTTCAAAATGTATATTTCAAAACTACTTCTTTCTATCGTACTGTTTTGATTTACACTTTAAAATAATTCATTTAAAATGTACGATAACAACAGTGAACATAAGTTTGAACGTATAGTTTATATCAACCATGCAAATAAAAAAATATGTTGATTATAACACCATTCATTCAATAAGTGTATCGATTTTAGTACATTTGGGAATAGCTCCGTTATATAACAAATTATTAAACATGAGCCCAATATATTGCGCAAGATGGATTTGAAAGTATAAAGCTTTGGTAGATGGTTGGAAAAAACAACTTTAATTTACTCTGTACGTTGTTCTCGTCCAATAAAGTGTAAATTAATTTTCGTTTACCATTGTATTCAATAAAAATACTTTTGTGATGTTGAAAGGCCCATCAAAAATTTCAACCGATTCGGAGATAACGACTTCCTTGGAAATTAAGTTATTTTCCAAGCGGTTTGGTAAATAAGTGTGTTTGATTTGGACTTTTGAGAACCTTTTACCACGCACACTCGCAATCGACCTCTGAACGGAAATAATGTTCCCCAACGATGAGACGCCATAAATCTTAAACGAATTGGACATTAAGCAAAACGACGTTTTGAATCCCGGATAAAAACTAAAAAGGTAAAAAACGAGTTGATATTTGACGTTCTCACATGAACGTCTGAATTTTATTGCTCGCCTCATTGATTTCGTTTTGCTTGTCACGCAACAGTTTTCAGCGAAATGTCGTTAATTCAACAAAGTTTTGCAAAGCTTTTCAATTTTTGATTAGAAACTTAAGCAATAACCATTACGTATTTTTTTGAAGAATTTATATGTTAGTGCCAAATTTTTACTTGAGTTACAGCCATTATCTCTTTTATTCACTTTTAAAATATTTATCTTTCTTAATACTATTGTTTTTGTTTTCAATATGAAGCAAAACTATTAACACTGTATTTTACAATGCACTTAATACATATGTTAATTCAAGTAGTAATGATTAAACTGACTTTTACTGGAAATAATAAAACCAGAGGTGCGCTATTTCTAAGTATATACCCTTATTTTTAACGGTCGAAAATACACTACAAAATCACGTTTTTAGTGTACAGACCATCCAACACAATCACGTTTTGAGTATTTCAAACTGTCCAAAGAAAATGTGTGCTTACTCGCACTTTAAGTGTAGCATTTCATATTTGGGTCTTTAACAAAAACTAGAAATTTCAACATCAATTCAGACATTGGAATGAGACTATTGAATGCTTTTATCAGAACAATTGCTCGCACAAAACCCTGTTTTCAAAATTGGATATAAACTATGAAATATAGGAAAGAATAAAAATACTAAAAATTTCACAAAAATATTAAAAAATACTCAAATAACATTTGAGGACAGTGTCAGCTTTTAAGCTTTTTGTGTATATAAGCCTGATTCCTTAATAAGCAATGTTTTTTTTACCAACTTTAAATTTGCCAACAGATTATCTCTACAGAAAAAACTTTGTATTTTTATAAACTTTAAAGGTTTTGCTGTATTGTATTTTTTTTATTAAAGTTAGTTTTATTACGAATAATTTTTGCCATCTTGAATGACAGTATAAATACGATTAAAACGATTTTTTTTCAAACGTGTAAATAGTAGCTAAATAAATAAATACCAAATATACATTTATATAATATAACTCGACGTAATTTTCAATTAAACTTTGTATTTTAGGAACCAATTTACCGTGTAAATCGAGGGTAAAGTAAACTGAGTTTTATAATGCAGAACCATTGAGGTGAAATAATGACAGATAGCGCACGCAATTTGTTTTTACGTTACTTGCCTAATCGTGTGTATAATGGCCGAAACATAATATTATATGACCAGTCGTGTAGTAAAAAATCCTGCAAACACACACATCCGGTGTATGTCATAATACGAAAACTCTGTTTCATAATCACATAAGCACATTTTTTAGATAGTTCAACGTTAAATAACATTCTTTATGTAAGTTTTAGAATACGCCAAAACAACATATTGGGGAAAAATCATTGTTTTTTTTGCAAACACAAGTCGCAATGTCGCGTGTGGATTGAAAATAAATCCAGTTATATTTTCTTCGCCAATAAGCGGTTGTGAAAAATATCGCCGAAGTATTGACGCTAACGTAAAAATATCTCATATCAGAAAATGTTTTATTTTGTCATAATATTATTTTATTTTTTCATTTAAAATAAATTCTTATTTTACCATGTCCGCTCCCAATGTAGAGAATGGAGTTTATCTTTTCTACGAGAACTGCGTGTTACTCAGTTGCTCAACTTCTCTTTTTCCAAAGGGAGTAGAAATAGAAGGGTAGGGCTAGGACAGGACTATTGGTTAGCTAATCGCTCTCGCTACGCCTCGTTTATAGGATAGAATGGTTGGGAGAGGGGAATTTAGGACATCACATACACAGAACAGAAATTCATAAATCAATTGAAAAATAAATTTATACAAACTGTCCGTACAAGGATTCGAACCCTTGACCTCCGTAACCGAAGCCAACGACGTTGACCACTCGACCACGCAGGCGACTTTACTTTTTAAAAATACTTTTTTTTATGTCTATAATATATGCATATTAAAAAGTATCTGTAGTCAAAACTGTTGAACTTCCGTCTTCTTAAGTGCATGATCAATAATTTGAATATCTGAATATATTTATTCTTTATGCAATGTATTTAAACGGAATGGCAAATTTGATGTGTTCATTTTTCTTCACGCAAATCACACTCGATTCAGAATGGGGTATAACAAATCGATGAGTAAAAAAACTGTGCCTTCTTAACACCAATATTTCTTTGCTCTTACTTTATGCGAATAAAATTTTGAGAGCCAATTGCTTAAAACTAGTTGTATTTAATCAATTTTGGTTGAAGTATGTCGGTTAAAATTGAACGCAGGTTTCGAAAAAAAAAATTCTTTGTAACCGTTAATTAACAGTTGAATGTGTGTTTGTTTTATATTTAACTTAAAATAGTTACCAACTGAAGTAAATTGGATATTAAAATAAATATGAATCGTTTTCTCATTTTACTTAAAATGTATTTTCTGTTGGTATGAACTATAATTCTCAATTTAACGAGTGAAATAACTTGAATTAAATGTATACTTCAAAACATATTTCTAGAAGGCAACTGCGAAGAGTCAAACAAAACCCGATTTTTGTTTTTTTTTTCGGTTTTTAGATGCTTATAGTTCTCCAATGTATTTTTTTCTTTCGTCAAATAATTATAACACAAAAAGTTCATCTAAGAACTATTCACATTTTATTCGGTGCTTCTTTTAAAAGAATGTGTTTACAGGTAACGTCCAGTGATTGTTCACTCAGTGATGATGTAATTTGGGTAGCAAAATTTTATGAAATATAAAAAATACTTTCTTGCTGTAATAGTTTTCAATGTCATCTAACAAAAAAAATATTCTTTTTTATTTGATGTACTCAAGTATAAATGCACCAGAAACAAAAAAAAATAACTTGACTGAATTTTTTATTTTATTTTACTTGTCATCAATGCAGTTAAATTTAACAAAAAAAATGATTTTTTTAATTTTTATATTTGAAGCCAGGAAAAACTTGCTTTTAAGTGTCAAAACCTTAGTTAAAAAACTAGAGCTTTAATCTGGTTTTTGAAAACTGAAAAGCGCTCTAATCGCTTAAAAAATGGCAGTACACAAAAGTTAACTAATACTGTTTAATTTATAATAGAATAAGCATGAAAACGATGCTTAAAAAGGGAAAAATATACTCAGCTGATAACGTTCTTTTGTTAGGTTTTCAAGAGCTTTTATCAATTTCCATACAATATTTAAAGTACTTCTGTCAAGTTTTCCCTCCATATGTATGAGGTATTTCAACGCGGAAAATGGTATATTTGGTATACGTCAAATGCTTTGATAACATAACATGAAAACGGTAAAACAACAATGCTATCTTGATTGCTTTCTGTATTTTTGGTTATACGGAAATATGTGTTACTCCAATTTTACCGCTTTCTATTGAAAATATAACTTTATTGTAAAGTTATACCCAGCAATAATAAAAATACTTCTTTTACCATTGTATTAAAGAATAGACAAAATTACAATATGAGAAATAGGCGTTAGTTTGTTAAACGAAAAATACATTTAAGGTATGTGTAAATTTTCTAAAAAAAAATCAATTTTCTTTTTGAAGGCCGACGTCATAATTATTCATTTATTATATTACACGTATGCCATATAATTTATTACACTGCTTCATTGTTAACAGGCACATTATTTTTTTGCGTCAATAGATTTGGTTATATTGTCGAAAAAATTGATTTTTAAGAAATCTTTAATCTATGTACTATTTTTAATAACTATAAAAAGAAAGACTAAGAATATATTTCAATCGCTTTTGGTTTATTTCAAAAACAATTTAAATAATATAACAAAAAAGTAACTTTATACATATTGTGATTGACATACGTTTATTTTTAAATATATTAACGCTAATGGAATAAATGGGAATCACAATTGTTTGTTTTATCCAATAAAATGAAATATTCTTACGACATATTATTAAAAAAATCTGCAACAATTATTATTATGGTTGATCAATTGATTTGTAACACGTACTAAAAAAATAAAGGGTGGGAGGGAATTTTTTCAACATCACAAACACTTCGAATGCTTCGTACTGGGACTCGAACACACAAAGCCCACAACGCTTACCGCTGCGCCATAGGACCCGACCGATGTCTAAAAAAATCCTTTCCAATATTTCCGATTCTTTAATAACTGGGTGTAGCGAGAGCGATAAGCTAACCATTAGTCCTGTTCTAGCCTTATCCTTTTATCTCTAATACTGTCATTGAATAAGAGAGGTTGAGGGACTGAGTAACAAACAGTTTTCGTAGATTATTTTTTTTGTGTTACA